>JBBGZY010000059.1:0-725000 GCA_037952925.1 Lithobates clamitans
TGTGTTAGCTGCTGTTTTTAGGAGCAGTGCAGAATTAATTTGTTTTTTATTCTTACTTGAAGCATTACAGGTGTGCTGCGGTCTGATAACGGCACATATAACTGCAAATTAAGAATTGACGATGAAGAAATATTTTCAGACCCTATCTACATTCAAGTGGAAGGTAAGGCCATATGTCTGAATCTCCATGTTTTCATGTATGACAGTCTTGTAATAATTCAGTAGAAACGTGATAGGGACCAGCGAGTAAGATCATATTCAGGTCATACCTGCAACATGAGAGGCGCTGATAAAATATTAATGAATAGTAGACCTAAAAGAGATATTAAATTTAGAGATAGTATGAATGATCTGTTGGCTACATACAGTAGTGAGACCTTCCTAAATGATTTTGTAAACTGTCTACATCCAGCCTCGTAATCTCAATACACATGCTCATGTTCTCACTTCTGATGTTGCATTTTCCATAAAAACAAACAGCATGATTGCTGCAACTAAAAAAGAAATGCAGAGCTCTCACCATTTAAAATGTAGCGCTACCTCCGTAGGGGTCACTGATGTCTGGGTTCCCCACTGCTGTGCAGCCAGTCACACAGCATTTCCTTCATTTACTCAAATGCAGTAAACAGTCCTTGGCTTGTTTTTGTTGTATTATTAGGGGATGATAACTTGGATGGGGTAAGGAAATTATGGGATGCCCAACTTAAAAATGTCCCAACACAGAATCAGGGACAACTCTCTTCTTATGTACAAACCCTTCTCCGTGCACAAACTTGGTTCCCTTATGTACAGCACCTGCTGGTCACTCCTGTTAATTCAGCAACAGCCCATTACAGGCTAGGAACTTGCTGCCCCTTTTTGGTAAAGTAGCACATGTGGAGTGAACAGCATTTCTCGTCACCTTCTGCTTCCCTGTAGACACTGATCCCAGTTCTACTGCTGAAGAAATGCTAGCCCACCTGGCTGCTTTCTTCTCCTAGTCCTCCTGGCTGACACATATGGAGATTCCCCAGGGCAAGGTTAGATGAAGACTTGGCACACCGCTGTCATCAAGAGAGCACCGCTACAGCTGGCAGTCTCTCCCCTTGTCTGTCCATGCACCATGCTGATCTACTCACTGTCTCTCCTTCTCTGCCTCCTATGGTGGGATCCTTCCAGGCCAGCCTCCCGAGCTCCAGCCTGAGGTAACCCCCCCCAGTGGTCCCTCTTCTCAGCACTGCTTTCCATCTTCCACCTGACTCCCCTGCTGGTATGGCTCATGTCTATTTAAGGACTCTTTTAGTTCCCTGCCAGGCCCCCAACCTGGGGATTGGCTAAAGGTCCATAAATATTCAAGGCAACCACTCCTAGCTTCCGCCCACTATTTTCCAAAACTTTCTCCAGCATTTTAGAAACAGGGGGAGGCACCAGAGAGCTGCCAGGATGAGTCATTCAGCGCTGGCCTCTAATAACCCTGACCCAGTTTCAGTGACTCAGGTTTATCCCTGGGCCAGATTATAATTTGCCTACTCTATAATTCTAGTAGCACACACTAGAGGGTGCTACAAAAGATTTTAGAGACCTGTATTTAATAGTGCAAAGAAGAGGTCTCTGGTTGTACACAAACTATATGTAAACTGAAAGCTCTGTTTTTACCAAAACGCTGAAAAAAAATTGTAATTCAAGTTCTATAACTGGTTTATGCAGTTGAGTACTGGGAAACATTTGTATTTTGTACATAATTACATAGTTTACTACACATGCATTTACAAAAAATATCTGTTGTGGCTGGACTGACATTTTAGCAGTAGATGCCTGACATTTTTTTTATTGTCTTTCATTTAGGACTTCCAAATTTTATTCGACAGCCAGAGAGGTTAAATGTCTCTAGAAATACTCCATTCAATCTCACGTGTGAGGCTGTTGGGCCCCCTGAACCTGTCGAGATTTATTGGTTCCATAACAGCAGAAAAATCAATGATATTCCTGAAGTGTCACCAGCGGTCCTTAGTGTGTTGGGTAAGTCATTATTGCACTGGTACATTTATGTTATGGTAAAACTGTAAGGGCAACCAATTTAAACTGGGATTATTAAAAAAAACTGTACTTATCCAACCCCTTGTAAACTAAATGCGCACCTTGTCCACAAGGTGGTCCACATTTAGTGGTATCCTTTAGTCTGCCCCATCAGCTGTTTCAAAAGCACTTCTCCTTTCCTCAAAACATGAAACCTAAGCAGACCAAACAGCGCTGTTACTGATATGAATATGTAGGCAATCTCAATGGCTAAAATCTAATTTCAATGTTTAACTACCCCTCCTGGCCTCTGACATACACTGTATTACCAAAAATATTGGGACTCCTGCCTTTACACGCCCATGAGCTTTAAAGTGGAGGGCCACCCTGAAAAAAAAAAAAATCACCAAAAATCCAAAAAAAATTGAAAAAAAAATTTGAAAAAAAATTTTTTTTAAACTTACCTAAACCCTTGTTGCTAGGCAGTCTTCCTAATCTGCCTCTTTCTCTTCCGCGGTGTGTTCTGCTCCTCGGTGAGCAGCCCCGTTGTCTTCTGGAAACTGTGTGTGTTCCCAGAACACCACGGGGCCATTCATAGAGCGCCGTGCAGCTCGCACGTGCACAGTAGGAAACTGGCAGTGAAGCCGCAAGGCTCCACTGCCTGTTTCCCTTACCTAGGATGGCGGTGCCGGGACCCGAGAGCCGAGGGACGGGTCGGCCTCGGGCGGCCAACATCGCAGCATCCAGGACAGGTAAATACTTATTTAAAGTCAGCAGCTACAGTGTTAGTAGCTGCTGACTTTTACTTTTTTTTTTAGGACAGAATCCTGCTTTAATGGCATCCCAGTCTTAGTCCGTAGGGTTCAATATTGGGTAGGACCACCATTTGCAGCTATAACAGCTTAAATTCTTCTGGGAAGGCTGTCCACAAGGTTTAGCAGTGTGTCTATGGTAATGTTTGAGGACACAGGTTTAGGCAGGTGCAGTCTGTATTCTCCACTGCAGGTGGCGCTCGATCGCAGCAGCAATGCAGGTGGGTAGAGGAAGTTGAGAGGAACTTGGTTCCTCTATGATTTCCTCAGTCACAGGGAGGCAGCTATCTGATTGGCCACTGGTGCCCCATGTGACTCTGGCGGCTCATTTTGGGTCAGGCAGAGTCTATTTAAGACCCTGGCTCCCAGACTTGGCAGGCTTTTTGCCAGTGGCTAGCGCAGGAAAGGGAAACCAGTCTGTCAGGGACAGTACTAGAGACAGGGAAAAGTTCCAGAGGAGTAGAGACAGTGCAGGGGTTACTTCTCTCTTTCAGGAAGCCTTCCCTTTTGGGTGTGGACCGGCCAGACCGCATCCCAGATAGCAAGGATAACTTGCCACAATTTTGTGGCAGTGATGAATTGTAAGTCTTGTTAACTTGCTGCATATTTACACTGGCAAGTTGTACACTTGCAGAGCACTTGAAACACGAGTCATAGTTAATACTTTTGTAATTTGAAGCAAATGGCAAGTCTCTAGCAAGAGCAAAGTTGCAGTAGTGAGTCTACAGCAAGAGCTCTGCTAGTCACAGTGACCCCTGTGATGGGATGACTATTGCACAAGATAACTAAACCAGAACTTGCAGCAGACTTGCAGAATGTTTGCAAAGAAATTTGATTTGGAGTCCTGCAATGTGGAATTCTGCAACAAAGTTTTAAACTATGGCAAGACTATCAATACTGTAGCTTAGCAAGTCATTTTCAAAGTTGCAGCTCAATTGCTTGCTATCTGGGATTCTGCTCCTCCGTAGCAGATACTGTTGGAATCTTCCAGATTGTATCTTGTTGGTCCACGTCCACCTCTGTCTCAGCTGTAAATGTCTCCCGTCGGGTGTGCTCCCCGCTGGGTCTGTTGCATTTGCCGAACTGTTCTTCAATAGACTATTTGGGCCGGTTCACACTGCTGCGATGCGGGAACCCTGCAAATCCACTGCAGGTTCCCGCATCGCTGGTTTCCCGGCAGCAGTTCACACTGCCCTATGCGAACTGTTGGGAGTGTCAGTTAAAAGTTAATGACACCCCCAAATCAGTTCGTATATCGCAGTGCGATCTGCAAACTCGGACAGGAATCGGATCTGCTGCGGCCAAAAAAAAGGGTCCTGTGCGAGTTTGATGCAAATTCAGCCATACGATTTGTATGGCTGAAATTGCATTGCACAGAGATCGCATGTGATTTGCACTGCAGTGCGGTGCGAATCACATCCGAACTCTGACATCGCAGCAGTGTGAACCGGCCCTTACTGCTAAAATCAGACTATGTGTGTTTACTGCCCACTGCACAATTCTACACCTAACCTACATGGGGCTGGGAATAACTGAATCTCATAGGTCAGACTGAAGCAAAGCAGAGTTTTTGTTCACTGATTGTGCATTTTTAAGTTATTCTTCAACTGAATTGTTTGTATATGGGTGTGGTTTCTGTAATCATTGGCAAAGCAAAGAAATGACTAAACTTTGCTGGTCATTCTTCTAAGGAGGAACCCCTAGCACCCATATTGTTAAGCCAGTTCCCGGACCTAAAGAGAGCCTTGTATGTATCACAACTTTTCAGAGGCAGTGCACAAGGCACCACACTAGTTCCACTAGTTTCAAAGTTTAAACACTTTTCTGGCTCCACTTCTCAGGCCTATGGCCTGGACAGAAGTCTTCAGTACTTATTAGTATGGAGGCCTTATGCTAATGTAGTTACAGGCAAGGCTCTTGGGTGTTCCCTGCCCATATCTGAAGCCAGTGAAACAGAGGTGGCTAGGCATCACAGCTGGTGCATCAGAGGAACCTTTCAGTCATCACCACCACTATACCAAACTGACTGTCCTCATCTGACAGCTCTGGTGAGCAAGTGGCCTGCTCTTCAATACCTAGATGTCCAGGGTATGTTCCCATTGACCAAATGCAGCGGTGCAAGAGTGAAGGAACTTTTAAGAGTATGAGCTGCTTTTGGGGCCACCATTAATTGGACCTGTTCTTTTTGCCATGTATTTGCAAAGCACAAGTTTTTTTATATACTAATGTAATGCCCCCAAATGTCATATTATTTCTATTTATTTATCCATAATAAACATTTTACATTCGAAACTTGCAGCTGTAGGGTTTGGTTTGTCTTTGGTGTGGCAAGCTACTTGTTTTAAAGCTTATGACAACTTATTCATAAAATATTTGTAATTCTTCACAGATGTAATATACAGGATTTAGGGCCAGAACAGAGAAGAAGCTGAACCACATCCCTCTGTTTCACATTCATGAAATCACTTTTGCATGGCTAATAACTTTAAATGCTATAGTATAGACCTCATGGCAGAACCTCATAAACCTGCCTAGCTCACTGCTGTGCAGTTAATGAGTTTTTTGACTTAGTGAGTGATGGCTTTAATTAAAATCACTTCTGCCTAAGACAAGCTCTAAATAAATGAACGGCTCTTTCTGGTGTGCGGCTGTCCAGGTCTTCTTGTTCTCTTCTACTTGGCTCTTGAAGTCTGTCGTGATTAATTGGGTCGAAGGTGATGTAGAGACGCAAGTTGTGTAGTGTAACTTCGGAAGGTATAAAATGAATAGATTTGCATTTCTACAGCTACAACCTAACTTTATACATTATAACAGGGCTCACCATGGTGTTGCAGAAAGGCTGAATATATTATTGCAGATAAGGATCAATAATGAGAAATGTAAAGTTATGCACTTGGATGTTAAAGTTACACATGCAAAATACGCATTGGTAGAGATTACTCTGGGAAAAACAGTGATGGGAAAAAATTTGGGGGTCCTAATAGAACACAGACTTAGCACTAACATATAATGCCAAGCTGCAGCTAACAAAGCTTGCAGAATACTCTTATGCATTAAAAAGGGCATGCATTTCAGAGATAAATCAGTAATTCTGCCCCTATACAAAACACAATTAGATGTCTTCTGGAACACTTTTGGCCACCACTCCATGGGAAGGTTATCCCTGATCTAGAAAGAGCTCAGTGAAGGGCAACAAAATTGATAATAGGAACGGAGGCCCCCTCCTATGAGTAATCACTACTAAAATTACAATTACTTATGCTAGAAAAGAGGTGCTTAAGAAGCGTATGATTACATTGTACACATATATACAGTATCTCACAAAGGTGAGTACACCCCACACATTTTTGTAAATATTTTATTATATCTTTTCATGTGACAACACTGAAGAAATGACACTTTGCTACCATGTAAAGTAGTGAGTGTACAGCTTGTATAACAGTGTAAATTTGCTATCCCCTCAAAATAACTTAACACAAAGCAATTAATGTCTAAACCGCTGGCAACAAAAGTGAGTACACCCCTAAGTGAAAATGTCCAAATTTGACCCAAAGTGTCAATATTTTGTGTGGCCACAATTATTTTCGAGCACTGCCTTAACCCTCTTAGGTATGGAGTTCACCAGAGCTTCACAGGTTGCCACTGGATTCCTCTTCCATTCCTCCATGACGACATCATGGATCACAGAGCTGGTGGATGTTAGAGACCTTGCGCTCCTCCACCTTCCATTTGAGGATGCCCCACAGATGCTCAATAGGGTTTAGGTCTGGAGACATGCTTGGCCAGTCCATCACCTTTACCCTCAGCTTCTTTAGCAAGGCAGTGGTCGTCTTGGACGTGATCATGCTTTGCTTCAGTATGTCACAGTACATGTTGGCATTCATGGTTCCCTCAATGAACTGTAGCTGCCCAGTGCCAGCAGCACTCATGCAGCCCAGGCTATGACACTCCCACCACCATGCTTGACTGTAGACAAGACACACTTGTCTTTGTACTCATTGTACTCCACACACGCTTGACACCATCTGAACAAAATAAGTTTATCTTGGTCTCATCAGATCACAGGACATGGTTCCAGTGAACCATGTCCTTAGTCTGCTTGTCTTCAGCAAACTGTTTGCGGGTTTTTCTTGTGCATCATCTTTAGAAGAGGCTTCCTTCTGGGACGACAGCCATGCAGACCAATTTGATTCAGTGTGCGGCGTATGGTCTGAGCACTGACAGTCTGACCCCCCACCCCTCCAATCTCTGCAGCAATGCTGGCAGCACTCATACATCTATTTCCCAAAGACAACCTCTGGATATGACGCTGAGCACGTGCACTCAACTTCTTTAGTCGACCATGGCGAGGCCTGGTCTGTGTGGAACCTGTCCTGTTAAACTGCTGTATGGTCTTTTCCACTGTGCTGCAGCTCAGTTTCAGGGTCTTGGCAATCTTATAGCCTAGGCCATCTTTATGTAGAGCAACTTCCAGTGACCAGTATGAGAGAGTGAGAGCGATAACACCAAATTTAACACACCTACTTCCTATTTACACCTGAGACCTTGTAACACTAACGAGTCACATGACACCAGGGAGGGAAAATGGCTAATTGCGCCCAATTTGGACATTTTCACTTTTCTGAACTCACTTTTGTTGCCAGAGGTTTAGACATTAATGGCTGTGTGTTGAGTTATTTTAAGGGGACAGCAAATTTACATTGTTATACAAGCTGTACACTCACTACTTTACATTGTAGAAAAGTGTAATTTCTTCAGTGTTGTAACATGAAAAAATATAATAAAATATTTAAAAAATGTGAGGGGTGTATTCACATTTGTGAGATACTGTAAAAGGTAACTATAGTAACTGTTTACTGTAAGGACCCTGAAGCTGACACATTTGATAATTTGAGATTGCATGAAAAAGGTTTACGGTCCATTCACGTCAGTTGTGGTGGGACTGCATTGGGTGGTTCACACCACTGCATTGCGGTGCTGTGCGGGTAGTTTGCCCTGAAAAAAGTATTGCGTGCAGTAATTTCTTCCAGTACAGCGTGGATCACATCTGGCTGGCTGATAGAACTCTGTGAAATGTCACTATGTAAATATGCCAAGCTCCCAATTGTCTCTATACTATATACCAGCCTTTCTCAATCTTTTAAACACAGAGGAACCCTAGAAATAACTTTCTGGTTTCAGGGAACCCCTGCTAAAATTACTATAACTACAACTCATGATACATTAGTGTGATGGTCAGTGGGAAGAATTCTCCTGACACTTGTGGTCTTTGGAAATAATTACTCCTTACAGATAGTTCAAAAGATCAATGGTGTCAGTGGGAACTTATCTGAGAGGCAGAAATTGTTCATTGCTCAAGGAACCACTAACAACCTCAAGAGGAACCCTGGTTGAGAAACCCTGCTATATACTCTAATTCACATGATACCTCCATTAAAAGTATATCACTGTAAAACAAGAACACGTATTTCTCCAAAGCATTTTTAACAAAAATGTCATAATTGATTTAATAGTACATTGTTGAAAAAAAAAATCACACTGTAGAAGAAGATTACTAATACTACTCTAATCTTTCAGAGTTATGGCCGCTGCTGATATCCAAATCTTTTAGGTTTATTTTGTGTCCCATCCCCTGTTACACATTGTTATTCTACCCTATGGTTGCTACATCACTACATGACACTACAGGACAGCTAATGGGTGAAACTTCAACATGCAATTGGGGACGTCCAACACACCTGAAAGTGTTGAATACCAGCTAATTGTAAGGCATCAAAGAGCCTACCCTCTGGACAGTTATCAGTGAAGAACGTCTACCCTTCTAAACTACATTTCAAAACTACCAAAAAGTTTTAGTTTTAGATACTGTATTTCTTAAAGAAAAGAACCTTTCCTGAGAGAAACACAGAGGCTGCCATTGCTGACTTCTCACTTATGATGGCTGCCTTCATCGCTGTCATTCTGAACCTTGTGCTTCAGTACTTTGAGTTACTAACCCAGCACAAGTAAGCAGACAAGGATTTCTGACTTTCATTTGATTTTCCAGAGCTGCATACCTGTTCCAGGAATGTGACTTAGAAAGGTTTGAAGCCAGGTGGTCAGCATAACAGCCAGGCAGCTAGTATATTCATAAGCAGGTCAGCAATAGCAACCCCCTGTTGCTCTTAGAAAGGTTTACTTTAACCGCTTGCCGACCGCCGCATGTACTTTTACATCAGGAGAATGGCATGGCTGGGCAAATAGGCGTACCTGTACATCCCTTTGAATTTGCCGCCGTGCCGGCGGCGCGCGCTCCCGGCGCAAGCTCCATGAGTAGGATCGCGGGTCCCGCGGACTCGATATCCACGGAGATACCCACGATCATCTCACAGAGAGGAAGAACGGGGAGTTGCTAATGTAAACAAGCATCTCCCCGTTCTGCCTAGTGACAGTGTCACTGATCATAGCTCCCTGTGATCGGGAGCTATGATCAGTGATGTGTCACACACAGCCCCTCCCCCCCACAGTTAGAACACTCCCCTAGGATACAATTAACCCCTCCCTAGCCCCCTAGTGGTTAACCCCTTCACTGCCAGTGTCGTTTTTACAGCAATATACAGCAATAAATGCAATTTTTTTTGTTTACAAAAGTTTTATTTGGAAGTTTCAGAGGTATAAAAAAAGTAAGAATATTAACAGAGCATGTCACAATGTTACAGAGTTATCATTAAAGTAGGAAATTGAGATACATTTTCAGATTATAAATCCAAGATGAAAACATGTATTCATGAAGACTATGTATACAAAAACTGGTACAAAAGTCATAGGTACAGGTCCAAAAGTCATATATATATAAAATAAGCAAAAACATATAAGTGCTAATCTGAAATCCAAAAAGACCATTTATTTTTGTGTATATGTATAGTATCGTTGAGGGTGTGGTATATCCATTCTGCAAGTTTAATCGATTCCATTCTAGAAACAACTTGTTGCCATGGGAGATTGTTGGATTTCCAATTGTAAGCAATCATCCAGAGTATAGAGCTACATAGAGAATGAATTAGTCTGGTAAATGGAAGGGGGACATTTGGGACATTAGCAAATAATAAACAAATTTGTGGTGTAGGTGTTATTTTTTGTTTTGAGGAGGATTCAATGATTTCAAAGGCTTTACGCCATATTAAGTCTAGGTGGGAGCAGGACCAGAATATGTAAATGAATGTGCCAGGATCTGAACAACCTCTGAAACAATTTGGAGACACTGAAGGGTAGTATGAATGTAATTTCACTGGGGTTAGGTACCACCTTGAGAATACTTTAATTGGGGTTTCTCTGAATGATATGGCTTTGTTACTTTTCCGTATATTGATTGACATAGACCACCAGTCATCTATGCTGAATGTGATGACTAAATCTGACTCCCATTTAGTCATCTGCGCGGATTTTTCTGGGACTCCAACACTGTTTAAGAAATTATATAGTTTCGAGATCAAACCTCTGTCTCTAGAAAAGGAGATACAGATCTGTTCAAATACTGTGTTGGAGTTTTTTTTTATAATTTTATAATTTTAGCACTGATCGCTGTAAAAATGACAATGGTCCCAAAAATGTGTAAAAATTGTCCGATGTGTCTGCCATAATGTCACAGTGACGATAAAAATCGCAGATCATCGACATTACTAGTAAAAAAAAAAAATTAATAAAAATGTCATAAAAACTATCCCCTATTTTGTAGACACTAACTTTTGCGCAAACCAATCAATAAACGCTTATTGCGATTTTTTTTAACCAAAAATATGTAGAAGAATACGTATCAGCCTAAACTGAGGAAAAAAAATAGTTTTTTTGGTATATTTTTTGGGGATATTTATCATAGCAAAAAGTTAAAAATAATGCGTTTTTTTCAAAATTGTCGCTCTATTTTTGTTTATAGTGCAAAAAATAAAAACCGCAAAGGTGATCAAATACCACCAAAAGAAAGCTCTATTTGTGGGAAAAAAAGGACGTCAATTTTGTTTTGGAGCCACGACGCACGTCCGCGCAATTGTCAGTTAAAGCAACGCAGTGCCGAATCGCAAAAAGTGCTCTAGTCCTTGGCCAGCAAAATGGTCCGGGGCTTAAGTAGTTAAGGGCAACTTCACACTGCCCAACTGCCCTTTGGCTAAAGTGCAGCTAAGCCATCATTTTTGTGCGGGTTAGCTCTGCTTTCCCATATACTTCAAATATGTTCCACTGTTTTTGGTGCCCTTTCAGAAAAAAGTCTATAGGAAAGCGCAGCAAACCCGTACAAAAATGATGGGTTAGCTGCACTTTGCCCAAAGCACAGCGGGGCAATGTGAAATTGCTCTTAGAAACATGAAAAACATTCAAACGTGGCTTTTACCAATCATGTGATTTTGTTTTTCATGTTACATTCTAATCCATTTGTATTAAATGATTTTCGAGAACTCAGACTTTAAGCTACTTAGAAATCCGCTCCGCATTTACCGTAAAACAGTAAAACGCATTGAGCAGAAACTGTGATATTTTTGGAGTTTCACTCTATTAAACAATGGTTCAGTTAATGCCAAGTAAACATTTCCATGTGGTGGTCTGCGTTGACAAAAAAAGAATAATACATGAATGATTTCATGTCTATTAGGCCTCTTTCACACGGGGCAGATCAGTCATGATCCGCCCCGTGAACATCCGCTGGCTCAGCGGGGATCGCTCCGCCGATCCCCGCTGAGCAGGAAGATGACAGGTGCATCGCTGCACACTGTGCAGCGACGGACCTGTCAGAGCGCCGCTCTCCCCTATGGGGGGATCGGATGATGACGGTCCGTAGTGTCCGTCGTCATCCGATCCGATCCGAAAACGGAGGAAAAAGTAGGTTTTTCCTCCGTTACACTTTTCGGATCGGAGCGGGGCGGATGTCAGCGGACATGTCACCGCTGACATCCGCCGCTCCATAGGGATACATGTATGTCCGTTTTTCATCCGAAAACGGAAGGATGAAAAACGGACATACGGATGCCTCGTGTGAAAGAGGCCTTAGGCAGGCCATACACGGTTCAAATCTAGGCTGGTTCAGCAAGAACCGGCCAACATTCAAACTGTGTATGGGTAGCTAAATGTCGATCGATCATCTTTGATACAACCAGAATGCCGGGTTTTAGCTGCTGTTATCGTTAGCGGCTGCTATAGCCACTAGCAATAATCACTGTTTTCTCCTGCCGCCTTTTTCCCCTGCCCTCCGCCGGTTGAAGACAATGGCCCGGCAGGAGGGATTCCCACATCAACAATACCTGTGTTAATGGGGGGAATTGGTCTAATTTATTTTCTGCAACCCATGGTTGCAGGAAAGAAATTTGCTCCGTGTATGGCCGGTCTTAATCATTTTGCTGAGTTGTGTTGCCTAAAGCTTAACTGGGGGCACAAAAACTTTCATTTAAATGTATTCCTCAATAGCCACAAAATATATAAATGTACTATGTGTGCAACAAATGCCTTTGCAAATATATTAAATACATTGGTGACATCATCACTGTGCTGTACATAACCTGTGCAGAAAGCTGAGCTGGGGAAGGGACCCAACAGGCTCACACACCAGAAGGTTCCGTGTCCACTGGGCTTAAAAAAAAAACGCCAGTTCTCTGGCTCATATAGAGCGCTTTTGTACAGGTGTTTAGGAGCGTTTAGCCTTATTTTTCTGCCAGAAAACGCCTCTCAAAAATGCAAACCACAAGGGTTTTTTTCCGCCTCTAAACGCTGAGCTTAAAATATGCCTCTAGACTACCTACCGGTAATTTGCATGGACACATATGATAACATTGAGCTGTTTCTACAGGCAAAATGCAATACTCCTGTAGAAGCAGCATTTTTTAAGCCCAGTGTGCATGGACCCTTACAGGCTGCTTGCAGAAACCTTGGGGAAGGGGGGCGATTACAAGTCCCTGCACAAAGGGACAGAGCAGCAGTGACCAAGCTTTATTACAAGAAGCTCCTGCACATAGGCAAAGCAAAACACTGGATTATGGCACAGATCTGGAAGAAATACACAAAGCATACCAAGATTCTAGTAAGAATACATATGCCTCTTGCTTATCCCAAAGTTCCTCTTCAAAGCCTAAGTTTAGCTAAAAAGAAAAAATCAGCGCAAGGTACATTACTTATCTTTAGTGTTATGTGTCCCTTGTACTTCTGTCTTCTAGTTTAGTAGTAATCTTTCTCCTCCTCTGATGACCTCACCCTCCCACCCCTTCCACCGTAATTTTCCTGTGCGGGACTTAAAGGGCTTGCAAAGTCAGAAGGTTTTGTATCTTAATTCATTAAGAAAAAAAAACCTTCTGTGTGCAGCAGCCGCCCTAGCACCCCCTAATACTTACCTGAGCCCCATTTCTCTCCAGCGATGTCCACGAGTTCCTCAGCCATCCAGAACTCATCTCCTGAGTGGCTGAGACACAGCAGCGGTGCCATTGGCTCACGCTGCTGTCACTCAAAGTCAGGAGAGAGGGGGCGTGGCCAAACCAGAGCTCCATGTCTGAATGGACACAGGGAGCTGTGACTCGGCTGCCCCCATAGCAAGCTGCTTGCTGTGGGGGCACTCAACAGGAGGGAGGGGCCAGGAGAGCTGAAGAGGGAGATGAGAAGGGGAGGATCCGGGCTGCCCTGTGCAAAACCACTACACAGGGCAGGTAAGTATAACATGTATGTCATTTTTAGAGAAAAAAAAACAAGACTTTACATTTAATTTAATAGAAATAAGGGGCTGCTACAGGCCCACATTAAGAGTGCCCCACTATGCCCACCCATTCCACCCAGCACTTTCATTTGTAGAAGCCGTTATGTTGAACGAAACAGGATCCATGAATGGAGGATGAGTGGATGATTGAAAAGTTTGTCCCCTCCTTTTATAGGTTGTGTTCCAGTCATAGAAGCTGTAACGGTTCTATGGATGAAGGGGCTGGGTGGAAAGGATGGGAATAGTCAGGCTCTCTTGATAAGAGACCATTAAAGCCCTGTAGTTTTAATAACCCTTGCTGTAGTGGCCGATTAAGTCAACTGGAGGGTACAGCAGCACAGGAACATACAGTATCTCACTGAAGATCAGTAATGTCCCTTGTGCTGATAAATATATATATTTTTTTGTATTAGGTAAATGTAAAGTGTTCGTTACCCCAACACTTCATATTCCTGATATGTGCCTGCTGTACCATGTACTTGTATGAGTAAGTATCCTGTTCTCTTTGTATTGCTTCCTTTATGTTAAATCCCTGGCGTTCCTGCCAGTCCCTCTGCTTTTCTATTAAAAACTGACCACACTAAGCAAAAAAGCACATCATGGTAAGTTCTCTAGCTATGCTGGGAACTCAGCCTGCTCTGCTCCAATGATCAGACTTGTCCTGACACACCCTCCTCTGCACAGCCATTCACTGTGAAGCTCAGTGTGCTGCTGCTCCCCCCCCCCCCCCAGCTCTTATGCAGCTGAGAACAGAGGGAATGTGATCACTTCTAAAAAAAAGGGAAAGAAGGTATTTTGAATGTTTTTTTTAATACCTTTACAAAAACGTTTAGCCTTTCATCCCTGTTTTAAACTCAATGGGTTGTTTTATAAGGTGATCGTTTACAATCGCTTTAACTGTGTTTGAGATCCTGTCTAGGGCAGTTACAGCTCATTATAAAATGATATGAACATTTGCTAGGAACACATCATGTACTAAAATTCTAAAACCTTGCACATGATAGGGTTTAATTAAAATAGAACTTCAGATACCATTCCTCACCCACTTTTGCAGGTTTTTTTTATTGCTGTCCATGCCCGTGTGGGTGAGATTTCCCATTACTTACTGCCCTTGTGATCACACAATAAGTGTAGAATTTCTCCCCATCTAGAAAAACTTGAGAGAGATTTCTACCCTTCCCTGTCCCACTAAAAATGTGTTTTTGATACTGTCTGTGTCCTGTTGGAGAGGTTCCCCTCACCTGTGTGCTCACTGAGGCAGGAAGCAAGGAGTCACAGATAATAATAAATAGCTGACAGAGGCTATAACTCTTCCCTTTTTTCATCCATAACCTAAAGCTGATTGGAAGCGACCACAATTAGGCTATATTTTTATCTTATAAATACAAGTTTCCTTAAAAACGGGGGAAGCTGGGATATACTTAGGCTAGTTTAGTTGCTTTCCTTTAGTATTTTTGTGTTTTTTTTATTTTTTACAAACACTAAACTGTATAATAACAATCAGTAGAATGGCTGGGGATTTGCAATAAAAAAAAAACATCTGCAGGGAAGCCTGTTCTGTTGAAAAACAGTAGACTAATGCCGCATACACGTGGTCGGACTTTTCGTCTACAAAAGTCCGACAGCCTGTCCGACAGACTTTCGACGGACTTTTGGCGGACTTTTGGCGGACTTGCGGCAGACTTTCTTACGAACGGACTTGCCTACATACGATCACACAAAAGTCCGACGGATTCGTATGTGATGACGTACACCGGACTAAAATAAGGAAGTTGATAGCCAGTAGCCAATAGCTGCCCTAGCGTGGGTTTTTGTCTGTTGGACTAGCACACAGGCAAGCGGATTTCTGGGTCCGGCGTAGTTACGACGTAAAGATTTGAAGCATGTTTCAAATCTAAAGTCCGTCAGATTTGAGGCTGGAAAAGTCCGCTGAAAGTCCGGGGAAGCCAACACACGATCGGATTGTCAGCCAGCTTTAGTCCGTTGGCGTCCGTCGTACTTTTGTAGATGAAAAGTCCGACCGTGTGTACGCGGCATTACTGGCAGGATCAGCAGGAGAAAATAAAGGAAACAACGCATAAAAAAGAAACCCAATGCAGCCGTTACATCTAAAGCCCCCGTACACACGATC
Organism: Lithobates clamitans; assembly: GCA_037952925.1. Taxonomy (NCBI): domain Eukaryota; kingdom Metazoa; phylum Chordata; class Amphibia; order Anura; family Ranidae; genus Lithobates; species Lithobates clamitans. Next base: position 15,641 of record JBBGZY010000059.1, read on the forward strand.
GGATTTTCCGATGGGAAATGTTGGATGTCAGGCTGTTGGCGGAAAGTCCGATCATGTGTACGAGGCATAAGAATTGGTAAGCTGCAATATAATCAGCCTGGCCTTTCGGGGATTCCGCCCACATGTCTGCGTCATTCATTCACACAGTTTTGTGCGTGAATGAACTACAAGTCCCGACATCCTTTGTGACTGGTGGCTTGCAGTTCTCAATGAACTGCCATAGCGCTGTAGAGTGACGTTGTAGTTCATTGATTTCTTCCTGTCATTGTATCTGCCTGCCTGTATGGGATGTACAGGTACACAGACACACTGACAGATCTGAAGGAGGCCTGCATGGCACCAGCGATCTGCTGATTGCTTTTACAATGCTTTACAAAGAAATAATAAATGCACATATTTATACCTGCAAAAAAATGTGCATTTATTATTTTTTTCTAATAGGTGAACTTATCCTTTAACATCACTCATTCTATTATTCTATTATTATTATTATTCTATTATCATTCTATTATAATGAAAAGTTCTGTTCCATTTCATTTGTGTGATTTAGGTTGGCTGATTTTGTTAGTATTTGTTAAAATACTGTTTTTTTTATAGTCATGTTGCAGGTTATTTTTGTTTGACGTTTGCCTATTTTATAACAGGTTTAGAAGAATCGGCAATATACAGTTGTGAAGCACATAATAAGAAAGGACTGACCACTTCCAATAATGTGAAAATCAACATTAAAGGTGAGCAGTTTATGACCATTCTTTAATCATGAAGTGTGTTAATGATGTAGATCAAAGCTTCTTAAGATCAATAGTCAGCTGGACTTCTAGAGATAAATTGATGGCGGACACCAACCAGTCTTACCAAAATAAGTTATAATGTATACTATTGAATTATTTCTGCTGCACAGAGAAGGTTTTTTTTTTTTTTTTTTTTTTACCTTAATGCAGAGAATGCATTAAGGATGAAGGTCGGGAAAGCTAGGTACAAATCCAGTAACAAAGGTCAGAAAGCTTAGGGCGATCTTCTGTTATATACCGTAATATATACTCTGAAGTTGGCCACTAGATGGTTTGTGGCCAAATTCAGTATTTTCCATCTTAAATGTTCAAAAATAGACTGATAACATTTGGGGATTTTTTTGCCCCATTCTCAGAGAACAAATGAACATGTACTTTAATGGGCAGATTGCTATGTGATTTTTCTGTAAATGTCTGTGGTCAGTGTAAATGAGAAATGTTATTGAAAAGAATAAACTTGCTATTTTTAATATCATTACGCGATAAGAAAATGTTTTGAATGCAAACACAGTTTGAGTTAAAATGTATCTAAAGCCCAAAAAAAAAAGCCAAAACGTTTTCATATACTTTGATATTGTAACCTTTATTTAAAAGCCATTTTTGATGTGACCTTCGCTTTTTCATAAAAGCACTGTTCAGTCTATTAATGATGGTAGTAGGGTTTTAGAGATAATGCTGGTTGGTGTAAGATATTTCCAGATAATAGACTAATTATTTTAAAGTAGACGGTGCAGACTGATAGCAGTGGCGGCTGGTCCACCATTTTTTATGGGGGGCAGCAAACAAACCACCTGACCCAAACCACCCCCCTCCCAAAAAAAAAAATGGAGGACCAGCCGCCACTGCTCTCAGTCTGCACCAAAGAATTAAAATTTGCCCCAAATTCAGTCAGTCCGACGGTTATCAGATCCCTATGTCCCTATCCCTATCTTACTCTCTATGTATGTGGGTGGTACTCACACGGTCGGAGGGGGGTACTCACACGGACGGGCTCTGTCTTGTTTTGGCTGGCTGTGTTGGCAGCGATGTGGAGCAGAGAGATCTCTCCGATGAGGACGGCAATCTCCCTGGTGCCAGCCAATACTGTCGCTTCTCCTCTTGTCCAATCGGGTCTCAGGACCTGCTTCCTGATTGGCTGGGAGGAGAAGCAGGAAGACAATAGCAAATATTAACTCACTATTGTCACACAACTGGGTGGGCTCAGGGCGCAGTTCTGTGCTCCCTGAGCCCACCATTTTTTTAAGCCAATTAGAGCCTCAGACTCTAATCATGTGCTTAAAAAAAAACAAACAAAACATTGCAATCCATGCGTCTGGTGCCCTACATGTAGATTAGGGGCCGGGCACATGGATTAGGGGGGCGGCACCCCTTATGGAGCGGCCGCCACTGACTGATTCGTACTGAGAGACAAAAACAGAAAAGCAGCAATCATGGTGTAAAACTGAACACAACCTAAATATGTAATGAGCAAAGATGACAAATTAGTAATTGTATACCTTGTATGTATGACATGTATACAATATAAAATAAGCTATGGGAACATCTAAGAGAAATTACAAAGGTGACTTCTTGTTCCTTCTTTGTGTGGACAAGAATGACCTGGGAAAAGTGAGTGGGTCTTAGTGGGAAAGGGGGGGTCTTCTGTAGGAAATCTTGTCTAACATTCCTTTTATGCTCAGGAGTGTAGTCTATCTATAGCAACCGGTGACTGCTATACGGGAGCTGTGCAGTAGCATGCACATGGAGTGTTTAGAGTATTTCATTCATGTGTCTGGCCCTGCAGCAGCCATTTTTTTTTGTCCAGCTTAGTTCAAGGACGTGTCCCTGGCATACATAAGACTGTATATGGCACAAAGCGGCTAAATATGAAGTGAATATGTATAAGTGGAACAGCGTTCACCCATGCAAGAGCCATGTTTGTTGGCACGGGGATGCATAGGTGTCCATGCATCTCTGTGTAGGCAGTCCCATTAATGTCAATTGGGATGTAGAGGCTGCAAGAACACAGGCGCTGCTCCAATTTGACAGCCATGCAGGTGCGGGTGCACGGCCCCAAACACAGATAGATTTTTTATAAGCTGTTTTTTAATACTTGTCTGAAGTTCCATTATAAAGTTTTCACTCATCAGGTAACAGGTCCTTTTTTGTCTGTGCCACCTTGGAGTAAATCTCCATGTTACTTAATACAAGTTTCTGATAAAAGCCAGCGCTCGTGCCAGTTTAGTGGTTTGTGGACAATTGGCTTATTTTAAGCACTTAGCTGATTTATTAAGAGAAGTCTTGTTTAGATTTCAAGCCTTTTCCCTTAGCTTACCCTGCAGGCCTGGATGCCTGCCATTCATTAATAGGATGTTTCCTTGTAAAACATGCAGTGAAAAGGTAAGGAGGCCGAGTGTTTATGTAATTCATGTTGCAGTCACATAAATGAAATCATATAACATTGATAGAATTCAAGCTTCAAATCACAAGAGCACACACTGAAAACACGTTTATCATGATCTAAGCACAATTAATTCCTAGGGGTAATGAACCAGGACGTTTTCATGCAGTAATAAGAAAGACCAAATGACTAAATGTTTTTTAGACCAGTGTTTCTGAACCTTTTTCTAGTCAGTGCGCTGTTGAAAAGTATTTTCAGTCTCGAGGCACTCCTGTCCAAGGCTTGGTTCACGTTACTGTGTGTCACGGAACGCACACAAAATCGCACTTAATTCTGACATGCAGACAAACGCTCTGCTCTTTAGGGGTGCCATTAATTCTTATTGGTAACCCAAACTTTGGTAAACATGGGGTGTTTTTGGCGCAGCGCCATTTTAAAAAAAGGTTCAGGGACTTCTTTCCCTGCATTTCTGTGGGCAGAGCAGCTCATTAAAATGAATGGGCTGCGGCTGCCCTACACACAGCACGCAGCCACACAGATGTGAACCAAGAGCTAGTTCACATGTGAGGTTGGAGGGTGGCAAAACCACGTAGTTGTGCTTTTGAGTTTGTACCACCCATAACTACTCCCCCTTTAGCTGCACAGGCAGCAACTGGGGATATACACATGCTGTGGCTTAAAGTACACCCCCAGGTGAATGGGGCTGCACTACAACCAATCAGTTGGGGTGTGGTGATGCTGCGTTTATGGGGTTAAAGCAGGTGGTTAGGAGGCAACATACTGCCTCCTTACCGCCTGTCAAATGCCTCTGAGCATGGATTGTTCTCAAAGGAGCGGCAGTCCTTGCTGCAATTACGAACAAGCCCTAAAGAGAGCAGTTCTAATGGTACAGGAATAGGGGGTGAGGATTAAAAGTAACATAGATATACACACATATAAACACACACATACACACATAAAAACAAAAATCTATATTTTATTGTACTTAAAATAATGTATATATATATATATATATATATATATATATATATATATATATATATATATATATATATATATATATATATATAATTTTATGTACAATAAAATATAGATTGTTTATAAATTGTTGTGGTCCAATTTGCCTTTAAAGTCCAATCTTAGGGGTTTGTTTTGTTTTCTAACTAGAGTGTACAGATGTGGCAATTGAGTGATTTCAGTAACTTTATATATATGCATATGCAATTGTGTTGCACCCAAAACATAGCACACTTGTGTGCATTTGATTATATTCTGATGCTTCGTTGCTCACAATCTGCTGCTGAATTTCCACTTCAGTCTATTGCTGCTGACCTATTTCCTACTGGATTATAGCGAACACGATCTACACTCTTCATTGGCACCGCTCCTGTAAATATCCTACCTAAGAGGAAACACTACAAGGCCCACATTTCACTTCAATAGCCAGAAAATCATTTTCTTTACCACACTCTGATTCAATTTAATTTTTTCATTGGAGCCTGACTTTCTGGTTGAACTTATCCAACTGGTATTCTCCTTTTTAATTAAAAGTGCCATTACTGGACACAAAGGCAACTTCATTGGTTATTGGAAAGGTAGTTTGGTAGGGCGCAATGCCAAATTTATTACCCCATACTTTGGTTTCTGCTTTATCAGGGTTTATTACTCAGTGACATCCAAACAATATACCTTTATTATTTCTATCTACTCAAAATTCACATTCCAATTTTGATAAAAACATGGCTGGTAGCTGGGAGCACACCTACTTGCTCTAGATCCCTGATCCTATGATGAGACCAGAACTATTCTTCTCACTTCCTTCTCTGGATCCTTCACAGATCAAAAGCAACACTTTGAAGTTGAAATGAAGCCAAAGGTTTTTCCATTTTTGCCTAGACTAGGAAAGGATAAGAACCTCAGCCACATTTTAATTGCCATCTGTGTTCCTTCAAGAACTGCTGACACCGCTACTGAAAGTGACATAAAATCCAGAATTTGACAGTTGTCACCAGAGCAGGATACAAGGGGAAATCTTCCAATCAGGATGCCTGTTCTGATTATACCTGTTTAAGAGGAGATTTCCACTCACTTACTTCTGTAACATTAGAACAATGTTAGGGTGAATCTCCCCAGTAGGAGCACAGGAAGCATTGAATACCCAACAGAACTGTAAAAAAAGTTTTGACTGGAGTTCAATGACAAAATCTAAAACAACCCATGGCTTAGAGGTGAATTAGATTAACATAAATATCTCTCCTCCAAACACGCCGAGTTGTGTTTCTACCAAACAGTTCTACTTTGGTTTCATCTGACCATATGACATTCTCCCAATCCTCTTCTGGATCATCCAAATGCTCTCTAGCAAACCTCAGACGGGCCCGGACATGTACTGGCTTAAGCAGGGGGACACATCTGGCACTGCAGGATCTGGGTCCCTGGCGGCGTAGTGTTTTACTGATGGCAGCCTTTGTTACGTTGGTCCCAGCTCTCTGCAGGTCATTCACTAGTTCCCCCCGTGTGGTTCTAGGATTTTTGCTCACCGTTCTTGTGATCATTTTGACCCCACGTGGTGAGATCTTGTCTGGAGCCCCAGATCGAGGAGATTATCAGTGGTCTTGTATGTCTTCCATTTTCTAATTATTGCTCCCACAGTTGATTTCTTCACACCAAGCTGCTTGCCTATTGCAGATTCAGTCTTCCCAGCCTGGTGCAGGTCTACAATTTTGTTTCTGGTGTCCTACGACAGCTTTTTGGTCTTCACCATAGTGGAGTTTGGAGTGTGACTGTTTGAGGTTGTGGACAGGTGTCTTTTATACTGATAACAAGTTCAAACAGGTGCCATTAATACAGCTAATGAATGGAGGACGGAGGAGCCTCTTAAAGAAGAAGATACAGGTCTGTGAGAGCCATAAATCTTGCTTGTTTTTAGGTGACCAAATACTAATTTTCCACCATAATTTGCAAATAAATTCTTTCAAAAATCAGACAATGTGATTGTCTGGATTTGTTTCCACATTTTGTCTCTCATAGTTGAGGTATACCTATGATGACAATTACAGGCCTCTCTCATATTTTTAAGTGGGAGAACTTGCACAATTGGTGGCTGACTAAATACTCTTTTGCCCCCCTGCATATATATATATATATATATATATATATATATATATATATATATATGTATGTGTGTGTATATATATATATATATATATATGTGTGTATGTATGTGTGTATGTATGTATGTATGTATGTATGTATAAATATAAATATATACATACCCTTTTTTTTATTAGTTTTTTAAGTGATCACATAATCTCTGTTCTCAGCTGCATAGAAGGCTTAGAGGTAGGGATGGAGCTGTACAGCGATCTTCCCAGTGAATGACTGTTCGGAGGGGGGGGGGGTGTCAGCACAAATCTGATCCTTGGAGCACAGGCGGGCTGTTTTCCTAGCACAAGCAGAAAACTGACCACACTGTCTGGTGTGGTCAGTTTGAAACAGGAAAGCAGGGGGACTGGCACGATCATCAGGAATTTCATACAAAGGAAGCTATACAAAGAGAACAGAATACTTTTCAACACAAGTACACAGTGCAACAGACACATATCAGAAATATGAAATGTTGGGGTAACATATTCTGAAAGAAGCAGGGAGGAGAATGGGGGCAGTGAAATGAGTGTGGGAATGCATTGCCCTTTTCTGTGAATCTGGCACTGTATATTTGAGGACAATACGTGACTTAGCCCACAAGATTACACCTGCAGTCGAAATTAAATTTTTACTTGATTAATTATCAAGTATTATTAATCAATTATTAATTTACTTGATTTTATGGAAAAATGTTGTGCAACCAAAGATTAGATCAAGAGGTCACAGAAGGTTTAGGTTCCTCTTAATTTTCCAAAACATTTTCATGAATAGATGTTGGCATTGATGTGATGTTGTGGAAGAAAAAATAGACATTGACCCTGATTCATCAACCACAGTGACATTTAAAGTGTTACTAAAACCAAGACCCTGCATTCACTATATCTGGTCTCCCACAGTACACATAACATGGAAATGCAATTATTTTAGTAAATATAAACTGCTAATCACCCTTTCTCATCAGCAGTATATAGCAGTCTTGTGACTTTTATTAGTGCACTTGTTAAAGCTTGTAGAAGGACTTTCATTCTCCTCTGACTGTCCTATGAGGCTGCATGACCTCTGACTTTCTGTCTGGACAGTGCTGATTGGCCCTGTGCTGATTACATGCACCCTCCCCCCAAAAAATATCAATACACACCAAACTGAGCATGTTCAGAGTGCCTCCTGGTGCTCTGTTCTATCAGCAGATGGATTGGGGACAGTAAAAGAAGGGGGGATCAGAGGAGACAGGATCAAACAGCCTTTTTACACAATGCAGAGGATTACCCCTTAGGTTACACAGTGAGTATAACCAGCATGCTTTACTGTATAAACAGACTGATTTTATTGTTGTGGTTTTAGTAACACTTTAAGACACCTTAAAGTGTTTGTTAAGCTAAAAAAAAAAATACAGATTCTGGTCCTTTAAAGCAGATTAAACAGCACAGTGCTTGTGCTGTGTAATCTGCCCCCTCTAAACTGTAAAAAAAAAACCTAAACCCTCCACTTCCTGTATGCCCCTCTCTAAACTGACCACCATAACCAGGGCTACTCAGCCCTGATCACTGTGGTCAAAGTACGTCCCTCTATCATACGCTGCTCTGCTGTGCTCTCCTCGGCTCTCCTCTCTCCCCCCTCACCCCCCTCCTTCCTGCTTGTCAGCGACCTCTCTCTCTGTCTCCGCTACGTCCCCCCCCCCCGCCGCTATTATTGAAAATGAAAAACCTAAATTTGTCACTGCAAGGCTGGCATAGCAAACTGTGTAAATCCTTTGTAAAAACGAGCATTCTAAACAGCTATTTAGAGCTGTCTTCAGGCCGGTCACGTGACTCGCGACCGCTTTACAGCTACAAGACAGGGCTTCTGCGGGAGGAGGCGAGCGGTAACAGGATCTCCCCGGCTGATGTCAGAGGGAGATCACGGTCCCTCCTGCAGTAGCCGTGTATCAAAGCTGAAAAGCGGCCGCGAGTCACGTGACCGGCCTGAAGACAGCTCTAAATAGCTATTTACACTACTCGTTTTTGGAAAGGATTTACACAGTGTGCTATGCCAGCCTCTAATAGAGCGGCTGGCAGTTTAAAAAACAAAGGCTTAACAAACACTTTAAAAGACACTAAAGGCATGCTAAAGCGGCTTCTCAACCAATGGTATTGTATGTAATTTTAGCAGGCCTTAAAGCAGAGTTCTGCTTAAAAAAAAATAAAATAAAAGTCAGCAGCTACAAATACTGCAGCTGCTGACTTTTAATAATCAGACACTTACCTGTCCCAGGGTCCAGCGATGCGAGGGAACGAAGCCCCGCTCGTCTCTCCCTCCTCTCTGCGGTGCCAGCATTGTCACTGTGGGTGCCCGGCTGTGGCTTCACTGCTGGGCATGCACTGCACATGCGCGAGCCACACGGCGCGCAGTGACTGGCCGGGCAATCATCTGGGACCTGTGACGTGTCCCAGATGACTGCCGAGAGGGAGGGGGGAGAGGTGATCTCCCTTCCGCTGCCGCGGTGCACCGGGAGGAAGTGGCAGCTGGAACCCTCTAATATGAGGGTATTAGCCCCCCCAAACTCCGCTTTAAGCACTATTTATTACTCCTCAAGTGATATTATAGGTTGATAAAACAGGACAATTTCTTCCTAGATTTAATTTTTATGTTGTCTTTTCGCTATAGCTGTCCTTTTATAAAAAAGAATGTAGATTATGTTCCACTTTGTATTAGCTGTACATATTCAGTGTTTTCTTTTTACTGTCTTTTTAGATTTTCCATCTCCTCTGGCTGAAGTCAATTGTTCTAACCAATCATCAAATGGCATCTCTCTTTCTTGGGTCCCTGGTTTTGATGGGTATTCTCCTCTAAGCCTCTGCAAAATACAGGTACCAAAGTGGATTAAACAAATTTACTTAATTTTTTTAATAGAATAGGGGAGGAATAGAACCTCTGTCAGGTTTTTATTGATACTTGTGTACCCACTGGGGAGATTCACTATTAGGCTTGATGACCAGTGACCACAGATGTCAACACTAAGCCTCGATTCACACAGGAGCAACACGACTTCAGCGCGACTTTGCAAGGCGACTTCAACGCGGCTTCAACGTGACTTCAGCACAACTTTAAGCAACTTACAATGTGACTTCAAGTCGCCTTCAGCACAGGCGACTTTGGCTGTGGCCAATCACAGAATAATCAGCTCTCTGGGAGGGAGGGGTTTGCCTGGGTAAACTAATTTCTTTTCCTGTAAAGTCGCTTCAATATAGATAGAGATCCGACTTGGGGGCGACTTCCATTGAATTCTATGGGTACAGGTCGCCTAGAAGTCGGATCGAAGTAGTACAGGAACCTTTTCTGAAGTCGGAGTGACTTCAGTAGTGTAAATTAAGACGCTCTCATTCACTGTAATGCAAATCTCTTCTTGGGGTGACTTGGGGCGACTTGAGGGCTTACAAGTCGGATCCCAAGTCGTCCTAGTGTGAACCGACCCTGAAAGATAAAGAAAATGCTAAATTTAGGGTTGACACTATACACCTGTTTTGGTGAAATCTATCTTTTAATGTAATACATAGAAAATATTTAATATTTACTCTCAGAAAATCAGTTTTTTATAGATTGAACAATGACACGTGCCTTATAGTTAATTGAAAATGAATTTGGAAAGCAGTAGTAAGCCTCTTTCTCCAATTGTTTGAATTCTTTTGAAGATTGTCCCGGCAAAGAAGGAACTCTTTGTGTCACAATATCTGGATTCCATTCCTGCAGGATTAGGTCCAGTTCTGGTGCCACTGCTCAGACACACATGCACCAGCTTTGCCTAGTCCTCCCTCTGCACAAAGGGCTGTTCTTCTACACACGATAGGAGATAAAGGATTACAAAAAAGAGAAGAATTTATTTTGGAATAGATTTCTAATATAAAAAAACCCTCTTCCTCAGCTCTAACAGACAGCAACTCGATGAGAGGCAAATATGGATAAATATGTATGTGTTAAGCTTTCATGTTGAGATAAAAGAACCTTGCCTCTATGTAGTTTTTTTAGAATTGCTAATTGTGGATTATGAAAAATGAAATACCTTTTCAAGAACTTTTTTTTATTCATCTTTATAAGACCCAGTCTTCAGCTCCACCACCAATTCTAGCAACGTATATATATCTATAGTACCGTATATATGAATTCCAAAACATTTTGGGGGTATTGTAGAGAATGTTTAAATCCCTTGGCAGGTTTTCTTGGCCATCTCTGTTCCATTGGGGAGATTTTCCTTCCAAGTAGACACACAAAAAAGCAAGAGGTAATCTCTTCAAAATGAGAAAAATTTTAGTTTTTCCCCTAACTTTCAGTGCCAGGACAATTGTCACCAAGACAAATAGAGAGGAGGGAGAAACCACAATGGGGGCATGGAGAGCAATAAAAAACCTGACAGGTTTTTGCACACCCTTCTCCACTCTCCTGAAAGCTAAAATAAAAAGTTTTGGTATTAGATACACTTTAAAGTGGATGTAGCTTCAGAGATATTTTTTTTCATTTCAAAATAAAAAAAACATACTTTTTTTTTTTTGGGGGGGGGGGGGGGGGGTAGAGTAGTAAATGATTACATCCCTGCCTTTTTGTCCCATTTTGGAATTCTAGTTCACTTCTTCTCTAGTCGACACAGTAGGAAGTAATAGCAAATCTTTCCAAAGTGAAGCAAGTGCCCTTCTAGACAGCTGTCACCAGGACACAGTAGGAAGTAATAGCAAAACTTTACAGAGTGAAGAAAGTGCCCTTCTAGACAACTGCCACCACGACAAGTGTCCCCACTGAAAGATTTCCCCTGTACTTCTGTTTTGATGGCAACTCCGAATTTTGGATTCTCCCTCACTCTCAGCCCCAGTTATAGTGGTCACCAGGACAAATAGAGAGAGAGAGAGTTAATCTGCCTATGGGTGAGGCTTACTGCACCCATATGGGGACCCAAAGATAGCATTTACTAGTGCCTGAATGGCAGTCAGAGGCTGTGACCTAAAACAAATGTGGCTTTTAAGGCAGCATTCCATCTTAAAAGCGAAATTTCTCCACACGGACAATAATATTAACCCCTTTAATCCATGGCACAGTTCATTAAGCTCTCTACATTATGAAAAACAGTTAATGTTAAACTTCTCTTTTTAGTGCAGCATTTCTGAGCCAGGACTGCTGAGCTTGTAACAGACGCCACTAGCCCAGTAGCCAGTCACCTCACTCCCAATGACATAAATTCACTTGAATACTAGGAAGCTGCAATCTTCTACATATCCCAAGCTTACTAATCCCACTCCTCACTCCATCTTCTGTGACTTCCACTTTGGGTCCATAGGACCCCCCGTGCTGCAATGTTGGACCTAATAGTGGGGTTCTGATCACTAGGGAAGGAACCAAGCTCACAAGCTCCGACTTCCCAACTGCGTGGTTGCTTATGCACCCAAAACTAGTGCTGTAGTCATTAGCAACAGCAAGATAACCTCTTCTGAGTAGCTTCACTGCATGTTAGACACTTGTACTGCATCTTCTCTAACTGGTCTTGTCCCCCAATAAGCCCTGTTCTTGTGGTACGCCATACATGCATTCCTTGGAATAACTTCAGACCAGGCATATTATCCACAACTTATTAACTTTACATGAAAGGCTTCTCAGAAATAGATCACAGACAATATATGATCTCCCATACAGATATCCGATGTATGCCTCTCTTAGTGCAATGTAGCATCAGGCTGCCCACTAGACAACATACCTTGTAGCTTAAAGTCCCTTAAATCAAACGTCCATAGGAATTGTATCCAATTAGAACAGTAACACAATAGTCCCAAAGCAGGAACCTGCTTACCTGCCTATTAGTGACACAGACAGCAATGAAATTCAAATAGTTGACCTAACTCCTCACCACTCTATCCAAGACTGAAAAAAAAATGTAGGCATTAGATGCACTTTAATTAGACCTGTAATGGGAAAAATATAGAAGCTACCTGATTTTATACAACCCCCTCCCATTAAGGAGCGCTCTATCTGACCAAAAACATAATCTAGAGAACTAAGGTTTGTTCTCATAATAATGCTGGTTGCAAAGTGCTGGAACTTAAATGGATGAGTGAAAACGCCAAATTCATTTTCAGGGACTGGTTCAGTTGTAATCTGAGATTAGATCTTCTGTTGATAGAAAAAAAAATTTTTTTGGAAGGGTCAAAAACACCTGTGCTTCTTTTATATTAAAGTAGAACGTTACCCATAAGAACCGAATGTGGATTGAACAGTATGTTCCTTGCTAAAGAACATTATTTTTAATTAACAATTATGTCACCTAAATTAGTGTGTGCTATAAATTGCCCCCAGCATTGCTCTTGTTTATTTTTGCTGAAGGCTGCCATTTTGCTGAAGCCCTGAGCCACTGAGCAGAAGTAAATCATAAAGGGGAACAAAACCCATCGATTTAACAGATTCAAAACAGTTATGTTCCCGGAATGCCGGGATTGCTAACTGTCACATTTGCTTGTTTTCACAACCAAACTGTCAAACCATCAAATGGCTGGTGTCATGAATGATCACATGTGCAGCACCATGGCAGTTGCAGATCAAACAGAAGCAGTTTCCCATGCTGTAAGGACAAGAGGGTTTATTTCAGCTTTAGGGCTGTCAGCAGATCACAAATTCGTCAGTGCCTAAAAGTATCTAAAAGTGCCTAACAGTGCCTAAAAATAGAGAGCAACTGGGCATGTGCAGAGCAGGGTCAGACAGTATATTACTGGATTTGAAACAGTATAGACACTTACCGGTATTTTTAATGTTTTACATAGCTATACCTTTAAAAGTGGCCAGCCTGAAGTGATCTAACAGGACTTCATTTTCTGATTAAAGTTCCACGTTAAGTAGTAATCCCTTTCAGAAACAGTCTATTCTGCAAAGCAGGTGCTAGGCTTTACTGACATGTTATTTTTCACAGCTTCCTATTAGTCAGAATTTAACTTGCTAACCTATTATCTATAACGGGAAAGCTGGCTTGTTGATTATTTTGAAAGGGGGCAGAAAATAAGTTGACTCAGTTCCCTGGTACCTTAGGGCCACATGCTTTTAAATGAACCAATTCCAAATGATTACATGTTTGTATCATATTGTAATACACCACATATGAGGACGTGTATATTGTATATATTGAACTGATATGTAACTGTACATGAAAGGCTTGCTGAAGTAGCTTTGAAAACGGGGTCATAAGCTTTCATTCAGAAAGTAGAAAATGAAAGCTTTCACCATAGTTGTTGTTTTGTTATGTTCCAATATAGTTCAGGAAGAGGGATAAAAGAAGTTGCTTCCTGCATTCACTGCTGGTGACAGGAAAGGGTGTAGTTTCTTTTGTGGAATTTGCTTTTTAGATGAGACTTTCTAAGACCGGTGAAACATCATTATTATACATACAATATCTCACAAAAGTGAGTACACCCCTCACATTTTTGTAAACATTTTATTATATCTTTTCACGTGACAACACTGAAGAAATGACACTTGGCTGCAATGTAAAGTAGTGAGTGTACAGCTTGTATAACAATGTAAATTTGCTGTCCCCTCAAAATAACTAAACACGCAGCCATTAATGTTTAAACTGCTGGCAGCAAAAGTGAGGCCCAATTAGCCCTATAATATTTTCCGTCCCCGGTGTCATGTGACTCATTAGTGTTACAAGGTCTCAGGTGTGAATGGGGAGATATAATAAAATATTTACAAAAATGTGAGGGGTGTACTTACTTTTGTGAGATACTGTATCAGTAGTGGTGACATATATGTTCCATTTTTATGTTGCTTTCAGTTATGGATAAAAAAAACATAGATCTTCAATTAATAAGACAAAGTACAATGTGTTGTAGTCTTTAGAAAGCTCTCATGTCAACTTTTGATTTAACTGTATCAGTTCATACCTAGCCCAAATTGTTCTTGTTTTGTCAGAGCAATCCTGATTTTTGTACTTTTGGAAGAATTCACAGTTTCAGAAAAAATACCTCATCTCTTTCTCTGCCTCACATCTATATATTAGATTGTCTTCAAACTGCGGCCTGGGGGCCACATGCTGCCCTTTTCTTTCTTTTATCTGGGCCTTGGGGCACTTTTATCCATTAAAACAAACAATGGGTCATAATTACCCCCCACTGACACCAGTGAAGGAGCACAATTCCTCCCAGTGACACCAACAATTGGGCCCAATGAAACCAATGACTGGGCACAATTCCTCCCAATGACACCCAAGAATAGGGCACAATTCTTCCCACTGACACAAAAGATGTTTTTCCCCACTGGTGTCTGGAACTTTTCTACTTCCACTGGCCACAGTCCAGCTCCTCCTAAAGTCTGAAGGACAGTAATCTGGACCCTCATTTAGAAAGTTTGGAGACCCCTGTATTAGATTACATGGCTCAGCTGACAGCCATGGATCATTTCTTTTCCAATTCATAATTATTAAAAAAAGGGTAGAGATTAACAAAATAGGTAACATTTTTATTATATTATTAGGTTTCTGACTGGATGGAGCAAGAAGGGGACTACAGCTTTCTTCTCCTTTCTTCTCAACCAAGCTATGATGTTGGTGCTAAAGCAGAGGTTGAGAACCTGGCTGTGCTGACTTCTCTTAAACACAAACTTGCTGCCCTGAATGAAGCTTGCCATATACATAATGATAAATAATCAATCATAGATTTGATTGCTTCAAATGAGGTTTGCTTGGTTAGTACCTCTGTCGGTTTTTATTTCTGTGGCCCCACTAGGAAGATTGTTCTTCATGTATTATGCTGGTGACAATGACAGATAGTTTCTGAGGGAGCATTTTTAGCTGTCTGTGTCCCCTGTTGGAGATTTTTCCTGTCTGGGCGATAATGTTACCCAACATAAAACTTGGGGCGCCGCTCTAAGCGAGAGCAACAGGGGCGCTAGCGTGCAGGCTCACTAATCCAGTGATGATAGAATTTATGATCATGGGGAAGGCCATACTCCCTGCCTGACCGGAGTAAAAGTATGAATGTTAGATGGCCCCAGCCAGCGCTGCTCCTCAAATATTGCCATTGACGCATTTTGCCCCGTCATCAGGGCTTAGTCATAGAGGTCATAAAGGTCCTCTATGACTAAGCCCTGGTGGGCGGGGTTAAACACATCAGGGGGTATGGTTTGTGGAGCAACACTGGCTGAGACCATCTAACATTCATACTTATACTCTGGTAGAGCAGGGAGTATGGCCTTCCCCATGATCATGGATAATAATGTTATCAATGGAACAAGACGTTTGGGGAATATCTCATGGTATAAGCCTCAGACAGCAATAACCAAATGTTACGAACTGTCTCTACTCCACCCAAAGCTAAAATGGAAAGTTTTTATTTTTAACACTGCCATATATGTTACTCTATTGTTACAGGTGACTGAACTCATACAAGGCAATGGCACATCCTCTCTGATATATAACACATCTGTACCACCTTACACACACGAGATCAACCATCTAAAGTCATTTACAGAATACAATATCAGTGTTTCCTGCAGGAATGAAGTAGGCTGGTCATTGCCAAGTCCATGGATTGTGGCCAAAACTGCAGAAGGAGGTAAGAGCCATAAAAATGATGGTCATTTTCAGGGTCAGTGTTGAAACATTGGGATGGAACCAGGAGCTAGAAGGACATTAGACATCTCATAGTGAGAAATCAGAACAATATGAGAAATTAAACAAAAAAAAAAAGAGAAATCAATTATGGAGCTAGACAAAAC
Source organism: Lithobates clamitans (assembly GCA_037952925.1). NCBI lineage: Eukaryota > Metazoa > Chordata > Amphibia > Anura > Ranidae > Lithobates > Lithobates clamitans. The sequence goes on from JBBGZY010000059.1 coordinate 31,676, forward strand.
AAAAGACAAACGTCAAATATCTCCTCCAAGGCACAAGGTACGCAAGGCAAAGAGGGAGACCTAGCATACAGCCACAGGTCCAGGAAGTGCTTTACAATCTCAATATGCTCCATAGCATCTACTGTAATAGCATTCTCTTACTGTAATGTGTCTATAGAGGAGCAGGGTTGTACCCCAAGACAGAAAGTGTTTTATTACAGAATAGCAACCCTGCTCCTTATCTCATCAAAACATAAGGGACAACCTGGTGTTACTCAAATTGTTTCAGATGCTCTAGAGACAGTTATTGTGCCATTAACATCTGCTTTACAGAAGAACAAAGCATGTGGAATACCGTAAAGCAGTATTAAACCAAAAAACAAAAATGTACGGTAATATATTGCAGATAATCTAAAATAACTAATCCTTAGATGTGGTGGCTGCTTTAGTTTTCTTTGTTTAGGCTTTTTTCACCTGGTGATCTGGCCAGTAACACACCTCCTGTAGCAAAGTGCCTCCACTCTGCGCCAAGGTGCACAAAGACACCTTTGGACAGCAGCATTGTTGATCTAGCGGGAGGGGAGTGTTAGATGTACTCGCGGATTTAGATGTACTAACACTTTAGAAGCTGAACTCCAACTAACACTTTATAAGCCATTACAGTAACAGTTGTTTCCTTTTAGGATAAAGGGTTTACATAAATAAACACATTCTGATCAAAGTATGCAGCATTGTCCGTATTAAATGGTTTGCCTCAACCCTGTAACTGCTATATCTGCAGGACAACTTGTTCTTTTGAAAAACAACAGGCTTACTGGCTAGATGCCTAGATGAAAATAAAAGAAAGCCTAAAAAAATAAAGCTAATGTAGCCATCACATCTAAGAATATAATAAAATTGCTTTTGGATTTAACACTGCTTTAATAAGTATAGGAAACAGGAGGAGACCTGACATATAGATTAAAATAAGTTAGTAAAGGTGTTTGTAAATAATCTCTGTGGATGTTGATCCTAGTCCAATATATCTAGTGTGTACAGATGGAAGAAAAAAAAAAGTTGCATTATTGGTTTATGCTTAATTCAGGAAATATCCCAAAACGGGCATCTTTGATCCAATGTGCCAACTATGATTGATTCTAGGAATTATGGATATGATGTCATGTAATATATGCTACTTGATAGGATGTATTAAAACTCTCTATTCAATTAAAAAAAAAAAAAAAAAGCTAACATTGTTGCAAAAGTATTAAAATCCATTCTTTTTTTTTAGCTCCATCTATTGCGCCAGAGAACATTACCATAGTATTAAATGGATCATCATCATTAAAAGTCAACTGGAGTCAACCTCCGCTCAGTGCTATGAATGGAGTTCTTCGAGGTTATAAGATTTGGCACACGTGGAAAGTCTATGGAAGTCCAGTAAGTATCAACATTTAAAATACATATGTACCCTTTTTTGGATATATTCTTCTTATTACATATGAATGGGTTAAAAAACACTGAAAAATACTGAAACTGAAGCACTCAGAATCTGGGGCAGCTGTGCATGGTAACCAGTCAGCCTCTAACTTCAGCTTGTTCTATTGAAGTAGACGTCCACCCTAACACTAAAATCCCTGCATCTACAGACAGCCACAATCTAACACTAACCTATCTAGCCCTATAAAGAAGAAATCAGTATACACACCTTTTTTGAAGCCGATCCGACCCAATCCCATGCTGACAGTGTTGCCAACCTACCAGATTGAAATTTACTGGCACAACACCCAAAATTTACTGGCACAGCCAAGTTTTTACTGGCATTTCCAAAAGTTAGAACAATTACAGTTTTAAGTGCAAATTTCAGTGTTTAGGCTACAATTATGTACAATATGCAATTATCAATATGATTTATGGTAGATACTACAGCAAATTTCTTATTTTATTTTCAATATAGTAAGTGGCTCAGGGACAGGACTCAGGAGGGCAGGAAATTAGAATGGAAAGGCACACACACATGAAATTTAGCAGTGTGCAGCAGCACAGATCACCAACACGTCCCCTCCTGAGTCACAGTGACAGTCTCTCTCCATGCCAGGTGGTCTCTTCAGTCCACTCCATTTCAAACAGTACTAACAGTCCCACTCACGTCTTGCCTTGCTCCTGTCCCGCAGACCTGCAAATGAAGCTCTGGCCGCTCCGCACCCTTGCATCATGACATCACACGACACGCTCAGGCACCACCTCCGCCAGATCCCCGCGTTGGTCCCGACCGAACACACTATAGCAGGCACTCGGATGGTCTCGGCCGGCTCCGGACCCGAGCTGCGCATACGCAGTTCCGAGCCAAGCATCACAGACAGTTTTTTTACTGGCAACCTTTTCCTCTTACTGGCATTTACTCGCAGGAGAAAAGTCCCCCGCTGTGCAGCGGATGCGCGTGCCCTCTGGCAGCTCCTAAAGGGAATACGTAAAGGGGTTACGCGCAGGGGTGCCATTCTGCCCCCCGTAAAAAGACGTGAGGCGGTCTGCAGCCGGTGAAGCATGTATGGAAAATACCTGTTGATTTTGCCATAAATGCAGTGTCCATGTCATTTCCAGGAATCCGACCTGGAACTTAAAGTGGTTGTATACCCTTTTTTAAAATATTTTTACCTACAGGTATGCCTATAATAAGGCTTACCTGTAGGTAAAATGAATATCTCCTACACCTGTACGGTGAAGGAGATATTCACTTTGCATGCAGCCGCTGACATCAGTGGCGCATGCGCTGTGAAAGACCGGCTGAAGGTCCAGCAGACGCATGCGTGGGAGTGTTAAAAATCGTGGCTCCGGCCACTCACAGCGCCAGGAGCCGCGAACCCGGAAGACACGCCGAGGGGAAATGTCAGCTCCCTCGGCAGTGACCGGGATCAGCTGCCGACGCCTCATTCTAAGGTAAGTATTTCATAATAAACGAATACTAGCTCATTATGCCTGTGCCTTACAGGTTTTTTTTTTTTTTTGTGCGGGTATACAACTGCTTTTTAAATAATGTTTTCTTCATTCAGTAAACTACTAATTTCCCCATCTCCCATGTAATAAAGATGAACAAAGACTGACATGTTTGAAGTTTAGCCTGTGTTACAACCATGGCTCCCTCCAAAGACACAGTGGAATAGTGAGTGTAGCCACCCAGGGACAGGAAGTGTATTATTTGCAGGATTACCAGCTGAAAATACAGGAAAAAAGCCTTTGGGTTCGTAGACACCTAACAGAGTTGTGTGATAATCTTTGTAAATCGCCTTTAAAAGAAAAAAATATTTTTCAATTTTTTCATAAGAATACAATATAGCAACAACGTACAATATACATCTTTCATTCTCACATCTATTAAAATGATTAGTACTTCAGCCTCCATAATTAAATGAGTTACAATGTTTCAAATAACATAAAATGCAATGAACAGGTGTTTATGGACAATAGTCGCTGTATACAAATAACAATAAAAGTGAAAAAAAAAAACAGAACAGTTACACCAAAAAACATTTAGTTTCAATCAGTTTTTATGGGGTAGTGTTTGAATGTGTGGCTGAGATGTAGCTCGTATAGGCTTGAGTCTCTTCTGGTATCAGTCTATCGGTATTCCTTAGATCCCTCCAAAGGCTATGCCAGAAATGAGTTTTTATTACAGTACAAATGTATAGGGATATCGGACTATACTTGTTAATAGACTTTACATTGATCTCATCATAAAGGCAGCTAAAATAGTGTTGTTGAGTGTTATAATAGCACTAGTAGTGGCAAACCACTACTTTTAGAGCAGGCTAAATAAAGCACCTTTATGAATAGTCTTTAAAGTCTAAAGCGGGCCATACAGCATGCAATTAGCCCTCTCCTGCCCAACAACCCCTGATTTAGACATTGAAGGAAAAAACAAAAAACAAAGCTAAATTGTCCAAATACTGACCCAAATCTTTAGCCAAAAGTTATGCTGGGGCCCAAGTCTTCTTGCTTCTTTACTGAAAAGTGGGAGGGTTCTTCTTGGGGTGCCCACATGCTACCTGATGACGTGAACATTTCCAGTTTGTTAATGGGGTTCTTGTGGGCTCCTGGTGAATCCAGTGACGGTGCGGTAACATCATGATGATGGGTGGCAATAAGACAGTGGACCAGGACTGCATTGCTGGCTCACCAGTCTTCACTACCAGAAGAGGTACTGCAGAGGTTCAAGTGGTGGCATATTTAGGTCATTTAAAGTAGGATTGGGAATTTTTTTTTTTTTCACAATAAAAAAAAAAAAAAAAAAAGTGAATAGGTAGGAACAGGGTGGATGAGAGAGATAAAGTTTTTTTCCAATCCCCGTCCCCCCCCGCGATATGAACTTCAAAAAATTTAAAGCGGATCGTTACCCATTCCTGGCACCTTTGCATCCTGCCCACCCTTCACTGGATATTTATCGAGTCCTTTTTTTTTTTGGCCCGCCCCCCCATTCTCCAACATTCACCTAGGCAAATGACATGCATATCCCAGGAGGCATCGGGAGCCCTGCACGTTACCCCATTCGCCAACATTTTAAACACTTTTGTGTTTTGACATGTTGCTCATAGTGTCCATTGCAATTTGGATTCATTACAGGTCTTTTCCTTGTTGGGGGACTTTAAGGTTATAGTATTTAGATTTAGCAAGCTTTTGAAGTAGAATTCTACTCTTTTTTATCCTGTAATTTGCTCAGTGTAAAGAAAAATGTTGATTGTTGGCAAAGTTGGGCAATCTATTCTGCTCTTTTACTTTAAAAGCCCTGATCATATTATGAATTCTACATACTGTAACTTCTATCTGCTGAACATGTTCCTATGCCATATATGTGTCTGTTGTCTTATAGAATAGAGGAACTATGTCAAGGCTTGTCATCAGAGAAATAGCTGATGTTTCTGCTGGTGACATAAAATGTAGCGGGTGACTACAATGCTTCATTTTTACTTCCGTCTCAGAACAGCTTGCTTAGCGTTTTTCTCCCACTCAGTGGCTAAAGGAAAAATGTGGTTAACCACCAGCAGTGCAGTCGCTTGTTTTCTTCTTAGGCTGAAATTAAAGATCTGTTGTTGTGTGACGCCTGGCTACTCGTGATCAATTTCAAGTCGTAATCTACTGTCAGAAATGCACAGTTCAAGACCTACAGCTGTATAGGACTTTTTGTGTTCCTCTTTCAGTAATTGTTTTCCCTGGCACTAAAATCACCATCCCACAATATAAGTAACCACTCTGTGGGCTGTACAGAAATTCAAAGAGATGCATTCTAAAAACATACAGAAATTGGATAAAATGTTTAGAATGCCAATTCAACCATTCACACATGATTTTTTCATTATTTTAATTACAACAGACTGAAAGCAGAAATCTCTCATACAGCCTCATATATTATGGTGCAAAGAATGACAGATGTTATGTAATAAAAGGCATTGACAAGTAGGTGCTTGGTGGAGTATGCACAAATTGTAGGCAGGATAGACATTTGTACAGATACAGTGTATGCAAAGGAAAAGGTCCATAAGCCGCACATCATAAAGCGGACCCATGTGCATGAAGTGAGATAAATGGCAGCTTTAGCCCAGACTCCAACCAGGGCACGCTCCAATGTGTTTCTCTCCGCCCCTTGGAGCTTAATTATGGGGATGAGCGAAATGCGTTGGGGTGTGGCCTGGCTGGGGTCCGTGCTGAGGCTGCCATTCATCTCACTTCATGCACATGGGTCTGCTTCATGATGTGCGGCTTATGGACCTTTTCTTTTGACATTGCTTCAGCTTGGAGCTAGGACGAGCTCCCTGTCCTTGCCTGCACTCACAGCGGTCAAGTTAGACCTCTCTACCTGAGTGGCACTTAAATATTGTCTTTTCGAGTCACAATGTGAACAGAGTGGACATGGCGGATAGATGAAAGGTGGCACAGCATCACATAACATTGAAAGTTTTATACCAGTTTATTTATTAGGTTGATTTCACATTGTTGCACTGCGGTTTGGTTGTGACAACACTGAAGAAATTACACTTTTCTACGATGTAAAGTAATGAGTATAACTACTTGTATAACAAAAGCTTGTATAACATTGCAAATTTGCTGTCCCCTCAAAATAACTCAACTCAACACACAGCCATTAATGTCTAAACCGCTGGCAACATGGTGGGCATGGAGTTCACCAGAGCTTCACAGGTTGTCACTGGAGTCCTCTTCCACTCCTCCATAACGACATCACAGAGCTGGTGGATGTTAGAGACCTTGCGCTTCTCCAGATACTCAATAGGGTTTAGGTCTGGAGACATGCCTGGCCAGTCCATCACCTTTACCCTCAGCTTGTTTAGCAAGGCAGTGGTCATCTTGGAGGTGTGTTTGGGGTCGTTATAATGTTGAAATACTGCCCGCGGCCCAGTCTCTGAAGGGGGGGATCATGCTCTACTTCAGTATGTCACAGTACATGTTGACGTTAATGGTTCTCTCAATGAACTGTAGCTCCCCGGTGCCAGCAGCACTCATGCAGCCCCAGACCATGACACTCCCACCACCATGCTTCACTGTAGGCAAGACACACTTGTCTTTGTACTCCTCATCTGGTTGCCGCCACACACGCTTGACACCATCTGAACCAAATAAGTTGATCTTGGTCTCATCAGACCACAGGACATGGTACCAATAATCCATGTCCTTAGCCTGCTTGTCTTCAGCAAACTGTTTGAGGGCTTTCTTGTGCATCATCTTTAGAAGGGGCTTCCTTCTGGGATGACAGCCATGCAGACCAATTTGATTCAGTGTGCGGTGTATGGTCTGAGCACTGACAAGCTGACCCCCCCACCCCTTCAACCACTGCAGCAATGCCGGCAGCACTCGTCATACGTCTATTTCCCAAAGACAACCTCTGGATATGACGCTGAGCAAGTGCACTCAACTTCTTTGGTCAACCATGGCGAGGCCTGTTCTGAGTGGAACCTGTCCTGTTAAACTACTGTATGGTCTTGGCCACCGTGCTGCAGCTCAGTTTCAGGATCTTGGCAATCTTCTTATAGCTTAGGCCATCTTTATGTAGAGCAACAATTATTTTTTTCAGATCCTCAGAGAGTTCTTTGCCATGAGGTGCCATGTTGAACTTCCAGTGACCAGTATGAGAGAGTAAGAGCGATAACACCAAATTTAACACACCTGCTCCCCAATCACACCTGAGACCTTGTAACACTAACGAGTCACATCACACCGGGGAGGAAAAATGGCTAAATGGGACCAATTTGAACATTTTCACTTAGGGGTGTCGCTATTTTACATTGTAGCAAAGTTTAATTTCTTCAGTGTTGTCACATGAAAAGATATACAGTGGAACCTCGGATTACGAGCATAATCCGTTCCAGGAGTGTGCTTGTAATCCAAAGTACTCGCATATCAAAGTGAGTTTTCCCATTGAAGTCAATGGAAATGAAAATAATTTGTTCCGCATCGACTTCAATGGGATGCAACACTGCATGCTGCCAGAGGCGGGGGGCGCCGGAGAGCCTCGGAAACGACCGAAAAGGCCCGAGCACACTTCGGCTGACCTCGGCAAACCTTGGAAAGACTCCGTTCACAAGCCCTACCAAGGTTTGTCGAGGTCAGTCGAACTGTCCTCGGGCCTTTCCGTGCATTTCCAAACGTTGACGATCGGCGCTGTTCGGCTCCGGCGCCCCCGACCTCAGGCCAAAAGCGGTACTGCACACCGCTTTTGGCCCGAATCCTGCTCATTTTGCGAGACAACACTTGCAAACCGAGGTAGGACTTTTAGAAATACAGTACTCGCTTTGCGAAACGCTCGTTAACCGCCTTACTCGCAAACCGAGGTTCCACTGTAATCAAATATTTTAAAAAATGTGAGGGGTGTACTCACTTTTGTGAGATACTGTATAGATAGATAGATAGATAGATAGATAGATAGATAGATAGATAGATAGATAGATAGATAGATAGATAGATAGATAGATAGATAGATAGATAGATAGATAGATAGATAGATAGATCTATAGATAGATAGATAGATAGATAGATAGATAGATAGATAGATAGATAGATAGATAGATAGATAGATAGATAGATAGATAGATAGATAGAGAGATAGATAGAGAGAGAGAGAGATAGATAGATAGATAGATAGATAGATAGATAGATAGATAGATAGATAGATAGATAGATAGATAGATAGATAGATAGATAGATAGATATCTTTTATTTTCTCAGTATTGCAAATATATTCTGTTTCATGACCTCTGCTTACTCATAATAGATATGGTAAAGCCTTGGTTTTTGAGGTTTCTTTCTAAACTCAAGTTTACCTTAATATTAGCCTTTATGTTTTTTTCTAATCACATGGCACCATGTTTCCATAGTCACTTCTTTACAAGAAATTGCCTATACATTTCCCACATGGTCAGCAGAAATAAGGGAGAAGTATACAAAGCCTTATTATGGTTGTTTGGCTCCAGAGTAATTTGGGGAAATTCTGCTTTAACAAAATGTTTCAAATTTCTGTAAGGTGGAGAGAACTGAAAATGTCTTACCAGCTATTTCATCAAAGATTTCCAGATTTTCAATTCTTTGACTAATGAACTGAAATAATTGTTGTGATGTCGAAATTATCTTTTAGGAACAGTAGATCACATCTTGAGCACTAGCATTTTTCCTATGTGACTTTACAAACCACACTTGTAAGCGTGTGCTTTCCTTTAAAATTAATAGATTTTTTTGCTGTTGATAATAGGTTATAGAAAGAGCAGTTTTAGCACTATTCCAGATCAGTTTGTGACCTGAAACCATTTCTCACACTGCAGGTTACTGAATTTGATTGTTAGTGATGAAATCTCTTATGATGTGCGAAGAGCTTCTGAATCTATTGCTGGATAATATATATAATCTAGAAGCAATGTAAATTACAGTAGCAAAAGGATGTTTATGTTGCTTTTTTGGTCAGTTTTTTTTTTTTTTTTTTAAGGGTATTCCTTAGTCAGTTTAATAGATTGATGACAGAAGCATGAGCCACTTTCTTATATTTGCAGATTTTAGGACTACACAGTCTTTGAAATAGTGATTTAAAAAGTTTTAGATTAGAACCAAAGCTAACTATACAGCAGTAGAATTTCATTTGAACAATCAAATGGAAATTCAGAAAAATTGTCCAACAGAATATTCCGTCTTACCATCATTGAGTTAACTAATTACGTTCAAAAGCCCTAAAATTTTGTCCACATTAATGATGTATTAATCAGGTTTGTTTTGTGCTTTGTATTACAATTCCCTATCGAAAACCATATTCACAGTTAGAATTTCAAGAAACATTTTTCATCCTGCTCCTTCAAATTTTCTCATCACTATAGTCAAAAAAATAATTGGCAATTTGACCCTCCTATCCATTAGAAAAACAAATGTTTGTTCCAAAAATTAAAAATTTCAAATAAAATTCTATTGGTGTATGGCCAGCTTTACTGGAAATCCATTCTAAATAAGAGTGCAGGAGGTGTGTCTTTCATTGTTGTGAAGAATAGAGAGGTGTGTCTTCACCAGGTGTGTTAGATAATTACACTTGACAGTGTTGATGGGAGAATCCCTCCCACAGAGCCATTGTGTTCTCCTGGCGGGGGAAGCGGTCCCCACCGGGAGGATACAGTGATTACTGCTAGTGGCTATGTCAAATCGGACAGACTGGTTGTACCCGAATTGACTGAATGATCAACTAGGGTACATTCAGCCTGCCCATACATGATTCGAATCTCAGCCCATCCCTGCTAAACTATGACCTATGGCCTGTCTATGGCCGGCTTAAAGCGGTAGTAAAATAAAAAAAATAAAAAAAGTTTCACCCTTCGAGGCAATATCATAATGTGCTAGTATGCATTGCATACTTACTTTGTTGCTAGAAGGTTGCTAAGACACTCCCAGCTGTTACTGTTCACCCCCACCATCACAGAAGTGGGCTCTCCAATGCTGACCTTAGAGCCACTGCGTCAGGGGAGGCAAAATGCACATGTGGATGTTTGAATCAGTAAAAGAGTTCTCTTCTGTGATGGTGGAGGTGTACAGTACCAGCTGGGAGTGCCTTAGCAATGCCCTAGCAGCAAAGCAGGATGGGATGATATCATCTTTGGGAGTTTTTCAGCCAGGCTAAGGGGGGTACTGTATGTAAATAGCCTATACCTATTGCCCTTCATTATTGAACTTTGGTCAAAGCTGCACGGTTTGTTTTTATCTACAGACGTCTCTTATATGCATAGGCCCTTTTTTTTGGTAAAGGTGAACTATGCCTTTAAGTAGAACAACAAAGCAGAGTATTCATTTGTAAATGCACTTTATTTGGCATATACTGTACTATCCAAGAACAAGTGAAAGTTTCATCCCTCTACTTCTGACAAAGCATATACTATAGACAGTGTTTAGGCCACGTGTCCTCTGTCACTGTTTGCTTTTCTACATTGTTTTTGCTCAGTGGCCTTCTATCCAAAATTTCAGCAGTGTTCTGATTAATCCATCACTCCCACTCAGTCTGATGACATTGCTGGATAATCAAGTGAGATTTTACTTCCCGCAATCACATTGTGGTCACCAAAACCACAACCCAGTAAATTTTTAGGCAAAGCTAAAATACAAAATAAAGATAAGACAATTTTTTAGACAAAGCTAAAATATAAAATAAAGATAAGACAGTAAACATATCATCTAATTATTTTTTACAAGAAAGGTACAGATAAACACATCAGGACAAGCAGCCTCAAAGCAAAACCATGTACATTCTGCTCACATTCTGGTTTGAGAAATAAAAAGGAGACAGGAACCCCCCAGAACTGTGCAGTGTCTATTAAAAAGAAGTTTACAAATAAACATTTAGGCTGGGTTCACACTCTTGCGAATCAAGTGCAGGTTTCCCCACATCCAATTCGCATGTCAGGAGATTGTGACCAGCTCTCTATGGAGCTGGTTCACACATCTCCCATGCGGCTCCGGTGTGAATTGCACAAGAGTCTAGTTTTTCTCCTGGTCTGTTTTAGGTCCCAATTCAGCCAAAATTTCAGACTGAAATCAAGCCTGAAACGATGAACAGGGACGCACCAGACCCCTGCTGTGAGCCACTCCGTAAGGCAGTGTGAACCCAGCCCTAATGCATGGTACACTCATGACAAGACTTTTCCAAAAAGGCAGCACAGCAATAGCTTTAAGATAGTCTTGAGACAGGGAAGCTTTTCCTCTGACTCATTCAGCTGTGTGTGTAATCAGAGCTTTAGCGATTGGGATTTTTGAAACATATTTACCTAGGTGAATGCTGCATCTGTCCCCCCGCAGGCTCTAAGACTGAGAACCGAGTGATCGAAGATGACTGATCACACAGTTCTCAAATCTTCTTGAGCAGAGAGCTGGTGACTGTCAGTCCCGGGCTCTCTCATCTGCCCCCCCCCCCCCACTCACTGGAGCGCTCGGCTATAGAGGGGGCGGGAGCGGCTGACTCAGGCTCTCAGAGGTTCACTGAGAGGCTGAGCCGGGTGCTGGTCCAGGCATGTGGGCAGATCCTGACCATATTGTTGTGATCTTGCTACTGCCTGGACCTGCTCTGTGATGTCAGCTGACAGCGGGCTGCTGAAGATTAACCTGTAAACACGTGAAAACAAGTCTAGAGTGCAACCTGTTTTTGTAAATATGAAATATGTTTAAGCAACAGTTCCTATATACATCAGTTAAATTGTAGTTGTAAAATGAGGAAACTTTTTTTTTAATATTTTTTAGTCCCGAATATGAAAAAGAATAAATGTACTAAATAGTACACATTTCCTTTAAGGCTATACATTGTGTGCACAATGTTCTGACTAAGTGTTTCCTTGCTTGCAATATACAAGCTTGTAATCTTCTACTAGTTCTTAACATCAACAAGCTCTAGGTAGGTCATGCTCGGTTAAATCATTATATTTGCATAATGATAAAGACAAAGTTCAGTTCTTGTGACAAAATAAAGTCACATTCTACTTCCTGGGAAGAAATAGGCCAACGTACATACAATATACCATCCATTATAAGGCAGGGAGCAGACCCAGACGTTAAAAATGGGAATGCATCCAATTTATCATGGAACGTAATGTTTTGCTTGGGTAATACTGACACTTTATTGGCCCTCTACTACATACTTTTTTATGCTGTGCAGAGATGGATTTCTATCACTGGAGTCTGTAGGCACACAATCTTTGGTGCCCAAAGCAACAATAGAATCATCTTCTTCTTGTGAAAAAAAAAGAATCATCTCTTTTTTGAGTATAGGTCTTATGCTTAGTTAGAGTGTTGGGATAGATTTACTCAAGCTGGTCTACTCAGAATCTGGTACAACGGTGTATGTAGCCAATCAATTTCTAACCTCAGCTTGTTCAGTTAAGCTTTGGCAATAAAACCTGGAAACTACTTAATGTGCAAGAAGTGAGCCTGATTTTGTACTCTCCAGCTTTAGGCCCCTTTCACACGAATGTTCCGATCAGGTCTTCCTGTCAGTTTTTCAGGCAGACCCAATTGGAACCTCCATTCTTCTTTATGGAGCAGCTGATGTCACCGGACATGTGTCTGCTGACACCTGCCAGAATCCGATCTGATCCGGTCTAGTAAAAACAGATGGGTGAGGATCCGTTCCCCATCCGTCCAGCGGATCAGATTGGATGACAGTTGGATGGAAACAGACAGGCGGTCTGTTTCCATCCGACCACCCCATAGAGAAAAGCGCGCTGTGCCCATGACACAGACCTGTCATCCGCCTGATCAGCGGGGATCAGCGGAGAGATCCCCTGCTGAGCAGACAGATCCGTTGCTGGCGTCTGCCCCATGTGAAAGGGGCCTTAGTAAATAAACCCCAGTGTAACAGTTTGTGAATAAGCTTACATGAGATGACTGCATTTCTGTTTATCATAGGAAAAATGCATGACAAAAACTATAAGGCTGGGTTCACAGTATTGTGAATTGGAGGCACTTTTTTTTCGCCTCCAATTTGCATGTTAGAAGATTGTGACTGGCTCTCAATGAAGCCAGTTCACATATCCCCGGAGCGGCTGTGGAGCGAAATGAACAGGAGTCCGGTGCGTCTTCTGGTCCATTTCAGGTCCGAATTCAGCCAAAAATTTGGTCTGAAATCAGACCTGAAACAGTGAACAGGGACGCACTGGACCCCTGCTGTGAGCCGCTCCATACAGCAGTGTGAGCCCAGCCTAAAGGAATCCACCCCCTCTGCATTTACTACCTATAGGCACAAGGCTACTGTGCCAAATGCTACATAAAAGGCTCTAACATCTCCTAATATTAATATCCCGTATTTAGTCAAGCTGAATTGCTTCAGCTGCTTCCATACGACAAGGAAATCCCAATGAAAAGAGAGGCCCTGAGGGAATTCAACTAGATAAGGTGTCATACCAAAGATGACAGAGTCCAGAGTAGTTCTTTTATTATTGAAAAATCAATAACAATAGAGCCAATGTGTTTTTAGGCGTTCACAGGAGTTCTCAGGAGTTTTGCCACTTCGGGAATGCCCAGAGCTGCATTACCAGCTGCTGCAAACATTTTATGTTAGATCTATTAAGCCGCGTACACACGGTCGGACTTTTCGTCTACAAAAGTCCAACGGACGCTGACGGACTAAAGCTGGCTGGTAATCCGATCGTGTGTGGGCTTCTCCGGACTTTCAACTGACTTTTTTAGCCTCAAATCCGACGTACTTTAGATTTGAAACATGCTTCAAATCTTTCCGACGGACTCGAGTCCGGTCGAAAAATCCGCTCGTCTGTATGCTAGTCCGACGGACAAAAACCCACGCTAGGGCAGCTATTGGCTACTGGCTATGAACTTCCTTATTTTAGTCCGGTGTACGTCATCACGTAAGAATTCGACGGACTTTTGTGTGATCGTGTGTAGGCAAGTCTGTTCGTTAGAAAGTCCGCCGCAAGTCCGTCGAAAGTCCGCCAAAAGTCCGTCGAAAGTATGTCGGACAGGCTGTCGGACTTTTGTAGCTGAAAAGTCCGACTGTGCGTACGCGGCATAAATGTTCAGACCCTTTTGAGTCCAGGCATTCCTGAAGTGACATATCCCACAAGCCCCAATGAAGGGGTGGTGTGTGAACCCCTGAAACGCGTTGGATTTGTTATTTTGATGATTTTTCAAAAAAAAAAAAAAAACACTCTGCTTTCTAGCACGATTGATTTTGCGCCCTTTCTGCTATCTAATGGTAAATCTGACCCTGGTGATGACCACTGTATGTAGACAGAAAATGTGGGGAAATCCCTTCAATGGCAACACAATAAAAAAAAACATGCCTATAACTTCTTCAGTTCATGAAAACAAGTCATATACCCTTGCATTTAAAAAAATTAAGGGAATATATTAGGCACTGTTTTTACATAAATATGGTTAGGACAATGACTGCACATTCTAGATAATGATAGGAAACAATGGGTTCATATTTAAAAACAGGAACTTTAGACTGCTGATCACAGTTATTTCTGCAAACCAGAGATGAAATTGGGTGACAGGCAACAGGAATTGAGGAATCAATGCTGAATTTACCCCAATGAACCTTCATAACAGTGTTTGAAAATATATGCATTGACACACATCTGCTGCACATGTTTTCGTAAGTATTGCACTTCTTTGCATTACTTTTTTTGAGAAACCAACTTTTTTGACTGTCGCTGGGTTCACGCCAGAAATTCATGTAATGACGTTTTAATGTGCACTGTGTTAAAGCAGAAGTAAACCCATCAATTTAAGAGTTTAAAAAAACAGTATGCTAACTGTCACATTAGTTGTGCTCTCAACCAAACTGTCAAACCATCCACTGACTGGTGTCATTAACTTTCACATGTGCAGCATCATGGCAGTTGAGGATTAAACAGAGGCCAAGATGCTGGCTGAAAACAAAAGGAGGGTTTTTCTTCCAGTTTAAAGCGGAGTTCCACCCAAAAGTGGAACTTCCGCTCATTGTACTCCTCCCCCCCTTAGGTGCCACATTTGGCACCTTTTGGGGGGAAGGGGGGAAGGATACCTGTCTTTCACAGGTATCCTGTTCCCACTTCCAAGAGCCTCAGCCGCGGGTATTGACGTCACCGCCCGGGCTCCCTCCTCCTTCCCCGGCCGCCAGGCCAGTAGGAGAGAGAGGCGGAGCCTCGCGCATGCGCAGGAGGGTTCCCAGCGTGAAGCCGTAAGACTTCACTGCCGGGTTCCCTTACACGCAATGGAGGCGGCATGCACCCGACAGCTGATGGAAACATCAGCTGCGGT
Source organism: Lithobates clamitans (assembly GCA_037952925.1). Lineage (NCBI taxonomy): Eukaryota > Metazoa > Chordata > Amphibia > Anura > Ranidae > Lithobates > Lithobates clamitans. The sequence goes on from JBBGZY010000059.1 coordinate 46,907, forward strand.
GCCGACATCGCTGAACTCCAGGACAGGTAAGTGTTCGATTATTAAAAGTCAGCAGCTGCAGTATGTGCAGCTGCTGGCTTTTAATTTTTGAAGCGGTGGGCGGACCTCCGCTTTAAGGAGTCCCTGTAAGGGGAAATATACTCTTTCCCGCCTCAACAGGTACCTCTCCCTAATGCTACTTCGACTCTCTTCTTAACCAATGGGGCTCTGCCTTCATTTTATTTCCACACTGGGGGCACACTAATGACATAATATTCCATTATTTATGAAAATTCTCAGTCAAGATGGCTGCCCAAATCCCACCAGATTTCAGTATCCAATAGGATTGCTGTCTTCCCCAAGATGGTTGCCTGGAGCCCATAGCAAGAGACATTTTGTCTTCAGTTGGCTCCTGCCAGCCTGAAAAACAGCCATCACAGTGCCACCTTCAGGTTGGAGGATATCCTGCAGACTCCACTTACCAACAACATGAATGTAGGTCAGTGCTCACACAATGCAGCATAAAATAATTTTCTACAATGCACTGCAACACAAGCTATTTGTGTATCAGGACCTATTGAAAATAATTTATTTTTTCCCCAACATAAAAAAAAAATAGCTGCCTTATTGTATGCAGGGGATGGTTCTACTTTACTGTTGTTATCCATTTGTTACTGTTTAAATATGGGAGATTAATGAAGTAGCCGAGACAACTCTCTCATTCATCCCCTTAGAAATTGTTGTCACACCTATGCATTATAATACAGATGCAAGGCAGAAAAATAGATGTAAACTTTGCCAAGTGCAGAGAACCAGGCACTGAGAAGTGGGTCTACCCTTTATCTGAGGTCTAGGTGGGACCCATATAGGATCTTTTTTTCAAAGTGAACTTGTACAATAAAGTAAATCAGCCACATCCCTGGGAAAGTTAAACTGAGCATATGATGGAAGAACTCATATTTAAAGGTTACACTCAGTGAAAGCCACATCAATGGATCCATAGATATATGCAAATGAAGATCTCTTAATATATTGTAAATGTCAAGTCTGTTCCCACCCCTTCCACCTCTCCATTGGTCATTTAATTCTCTGAGAAGCCTCATTGTCAAAAAGAGAGGCTAAAGAGGTGGAAGGAGCGTGAAAAAACTTGACTTTTACTGGGAAAGCCAAGCCTTGCATATTACTTCAGCTACCTTTATCTCTGGAGCTACTGATTGTTTTGACACACACACTGCTAATGCATTTTGTATTTGTCATATGCTGAGTTTTACCTAATGGGGTACATTTAAATATTATATTTTTGTTTTTCTGTACCATTTCACATGACTTAGTCCCATAATAATAATACAATATACTTCCTTCATACTTTAAGCATATGACTAATTATTTAGTCATATGACTGGCAAGGGAAGTTAGTAATATAGGGCAGTTTCCAAGCTTGTTTATCTGTTTGAGATATGCACATCTGTTATATACTGTCATGCCATGTTTATTGGTATGAGCTTTGGTTTACAACTATGTTACGGATTTGTTACATTTCTTCCAGTGTGACTAAACACTTGTATTGTTGCACTTTTCAAGGACAAGTCTAAAATAAAAATTTCGGGACTCAAGTAGTAAAGGAAATGGAGGCGTTGTCTGTAGCAATCATTTGTGCTCCAGCTGACTTTTGTGTAGTGCAGATTAGTTGAATGGGAATGATTGAATGAATTTAGGAACTTTGGGATGTGATTGAGATAAGGCCTTTTCAATTGAAGTGGAGATTTTTTACCTTCCTGAGTAATTTGATTTTAGCCAAATATTTCGCACTTTGAGATATAGGAGACATCTAGACATCTTCTGAACATAGGGGTTTATTTACTAAAGGCAACCCCACTTTGCACTACAAGTGCAAACTACAAGTGCAAAGTGCCTTTTAGCTTGCACATGATTGGGTAATAAAATCAGCAGAGCTTCCCCTCATTTCAGATCTACCTCTCAGATTTACAGCGACTGCACTTCCAAGTGCACTTTCAGTGCAATTTCAAGTGCACTTTGCACTTGTAGTTTGCACTTGTAGTGCAAAGTGGATTTGCCTTTCGTAAATAACCCCCTTAGCCTCTTAGCCCTCTCATGCTCCCTTGTGCCTTATATTAACGACCGTTAAGGGCTAGGTTAAAGTGTAAAGGAAATTTGTAAGTTCTGTATATAATTGTATTCTATTTTGTATGTATTGCACACTGCCCTCACTGTGCACATGGCACTAATAATGTCTTCAGTACATGTTTGCATTCTTTCGAGTCCTGATTAGAATTAGTCTGCCTGTGTTACGCCCCTTGTTACCATAAACGTACAATTGTAATATTAAGGTGATACCTACATAATCATGTGTATAAAAACTTTCAATTGCGTCATAATAAAGCAGAACAGTTATTTGGAAAGATGCGGAGTGTACCTTTTGAGTCTTTTCCCGCTTCCCGCCCGCCGTAGGCAGAATGACGGCTGGGAAGTGGCTCTGTTATCCTGACTGGGCGTCATATGATGTCCAGCAGGATAACATGCCAGAGCGCGCGCGCAGGGGTGTGCAGCGCGGTAATCGTGAGTGCGGCGTGTCAGTCTGACACCCCACATCTCCGATTGTAATAAGAAGCCTCTGTCAGAGGCTTCTTACCACGTGATCAGCTGTGACCAATCACAGCTGATCATTGCGTGAACCAGGAAGTGCCGGTAAACGGCATTTCTCGGTTCGCGCTGACAGGGAGAGCCAATCGGCGGCTCTCCCTGTCGGGGGGGGGGGTCTGTGCTGATAATCAGCACATTGATTATCAGCACAGCCCCCTCAGATGTGCCACAACACCTTTTAAAATGTGCCCATAAGCTCTCAGTCAGTGCCCCATAAAAAATACAGCTCAAAGTGCCCATCAAAGTGCCAATCAGTGCCCATATCAGTGCTAATCAGTGCCCATCACAGTGCCAGTCAGTGCCCATCTCAGTGCCCAGCAGTAAAACCTGTCTGAACCTCAACATCAGTGCTGCCTATCAGTGCCACCTGTCAGTGCCACCTGTCAGTGCCAATCAGTACCGCCTATCTGCCAATCAGTGCTGCTTGTCAGTACCCATGACAGCCGCCTGTCAGTGCCCATGACAGTCGCCTGTCAGTGCCCATCACAGCCGCCAGTCAGTGCCCATCAGTGCCGCCAGTCAGTGCCCATCAGTGCCACCTATCAGTGCCCATCAGTGCCACCTATCTGTGCCCATCAGTGCTGCATATCAGTGCCCATCAATTCTACATATCAGTGCATCTTCATCAGTGCCCAGTAGTGCCACCTTATTAGTGCCAACTCATCAGTGCCCATCAGTGCCGCCTCATCAGTGCCGCCTCATCAGCGGCCGTCAGTGAAGGAGAAAACAAAATTTTATAACCAAAACGATTTTTTTTTTCCAAAATTTTGTTGTTTTTTAGTTTGTTTAGCAAAAAATAAAAACCGCAGAGGTGATCAAATACCACCAAAAGAAAGCTCTATTTGTGGGAACAAAATGATAAACATTTTGTTTGGGTACAGTGTAGCATGACCACGCAATTGTCATTCAAAGTGCGACAGAGCTGAAAGCTGGAAATTGTCCTGGGTGGGAAGGGGCGAAAGTGCCTGGCATCGAAGTGGTTAAAGAAAAAATAAAAACATACACACCTTACTTTTATTCTTCTTCTTGCCAGTCCCTTGAGGTTACAGGTTTTTCCTCTGCTTCTCATACGGTGGTAAAAATATGAGTTCTTTTTACTGCTGCACTGAACTGTGTTTACTTCATAATGTTGGAGTCCCACTAAGGAGTTCATGAGGGCCTGGGCTCAGTGAAAGTGGGTTGGCCATCATTCTACCTGGAAGACCGAGGACATCTATTGGTTGAAAAAAGTACTGTGGAGGACAGCTCCAAATTGAAGGTAAGTATTACAGCAAAAGCTGCTTTTTTATTTTTCTTTCTATTACTTGCCTACATATCTATAATTTCTTTATCTGGAGTTCAGATATTACCAGCTATATAATTATTGGGATTCAATAGAATCTAGTCACATTATACTATAATTAAGGTATTGTCCTACTTTTAGCTTGGCGGTTCTAACCTTAACGACTCGACCATGCTTAATAGTGTCTGACAGTGAAAAATGTAAGGATTTACTGTAACCTATGACCACTAGTCAGCCTGACTAACATTATTTTGGTGTAGTTAATAGAAAATAGTTTTTTATGTTTCTGCACACATTTGTATTTTCACTGTGCTAATTTATAAAAAGGGGGCCCTAAACTAAACTAGAACAATGCAATGCAGCACTATGAATGAGAGATGGAAAAATGTAATGTTTTCTGCCATGATGTTTTAACCAAAAAATAGATTTTACCTCTCTGTCTGGAAATGCAACATATGGTTGTTTGTGATCAGATGGGTAATTATAATAATTGCTGAATACCAGTCAAAACGGGGACTGCAAAGTACAGTACATTGCAACAGAGACCATTGATGAGTCTGCAGAGTACTTATCCAACATGTATTACATAGGTTATGTATTTCCTCATAGCTCGTATGGAAGAAAAGAACAAAAAGTGACATGAATGTGCAAATGTCAGAATTAGCACGTCAGCACTGAAGGCAGACAATTGTAAAGTACAAATTACTTTTAGCACTGTCGGAGTTTTAGGCAGACAAAGTAGCAAAAAATGTCCTAGTTCCTAAAATATAAAAATAAAATGATGTCACATTTTATAAGAACATTACCGCCCGGCTCCTGTACATATACGTCGGCAGTTTGAAGATGGATATCTCGGTAACAGCAGCTGCTGCCACAACCGAGGTATCCATCTTTAGAGCCGGCGGTTCTGTTTACAATAATGGAGGTCTCTGTGGCGGATTCGCCACAAGATCACCGTTATCGGCGGTGGGAGAGGCGCTACCCCCCCTCCCGCTGCTCTCCCGCGCCCTCCACCGCTTACCGAAGCCGTCAGCAGCGGCGGAGGCAATCGGGACCTGCCCGTGGCTGTGTATGGAGACGAGTGAGGGGAAGATGGCCCCCACCCGTCTCCATACTATAGCAGGGCGGAAGCGACGTCAAAACGTCACTTCCGCACATACGTCTTAAAGGCACATTTTTCTGTTGTCATTTTTTCAAATGACAATTTTTTTTTTTTATTGCATTTAAGTCCAAATATGAGATGTGAGGTCTTTTTGACCCCAGATTTCATATTTAAGAGGGCCTGTCATGCTTTTTTTCTATTACAAGGGATGTTTACATTCCTTGTAATAGGAATAAAAGTGACCCAATTTTTTTTTAAAACAGTGAAAAAATAAGTAAAATCAAGTAAAATAAATAAGAAAAAAAAAATTTTTTTTTAAAGCGCCCCATCCCGACGAGCTCGCGCGCAGAAGCAAACGCATACGTGAATAATGTCCGCATATGAAAGCGGTAGTCAAACCACACATGTGAGGTATTGCCGCGATCATTAGAGCGAGAGCAATAATTCTAGCCCTAGACCTCCTCTGTAACTACAACAACCTTTAGAATTTTTTAAATGTCGCCTATGGAGATTTTTAAGGGTAAAAGTTTGACGCCATTCCACGAGCGGGCCCAATTTTGAAGCGTGACATGTTGGGTATCAATTTACTCAGCGTAACATTATTTTTCACAATGTAAAAAAAAATTGGGCTAACTTAACTGTTGTCCTATTCTTTATTCGAAAAATGAATTTTTTCCAAACAAAAGTGCGCTTGTAAGACCGCTGTGCAAATACGGTGTGAAAAAAAGTATTGCAATGACCGCCATTTTATTCTCTAGGGTGTTAGAACCCCCAAACATTATATATTTTTTTTCTAAGTAATTTTCTAGCAAAAAAACTGTTTTAAACTTGTAAACACCAAAATCTCAAAACGAGGCTAGTCCTTAAGTGGTTAAAATAAAATACACAAATGGCTGTTCACAATTTTGATATATCAAAACTGTTTTAAAAGAAGTAATTGGTGCTGATGGAACATGAAGCTTGATCTTATCAATGACAGTATCCTTTATTTCTATTCATTTCTGCCCACTAGACTCATGCAGATTTATTTTTTACTTGCAATAGTGAGTTGTCCTCCCTACTTGCTATCACAGTGCTCCTTTATACAATTAAGGCTTATTCAAGCAAAAACCCACACAAAATGTTTTTTAATGGACCAAGTTTCAGGAAGATCACACACTACAGGGTGTCTCGGCTATCTTTATCTCCTGTCTGCTCTCTGGAATTCTCCACAGTAATACTCCATAACATGGCCTGTATTTCAAAGCCCATTCATAAAATGCAGGCTGTGGTGTGGAACCTATGTATCTCACAGAGTTCTTTCTGCTTAATGCAGCAGAGAGAACTCCATAATTGGTGGAGAGTTGCTCTATGACTTTGGCAAGTCACATGACTACGCTTTTCTCTCTGTTTTTTTTTTTTTATCCTCACAGGCTCATTTATTTTAATAATAATCCCACATCTTTATGACTCTGCTAAGCACATATAAAGCTCATCACTATGGAGACACACTCAACATTGTAGTGTGCGACATCAGAAAAAATGTTGGCAACCAACTTTGATTGCACTGTGGTCCATTTTAAATGAATGGGTTGCCCTTATGCAACACAACCTAACAGTGTCGGGTTAAAGCATAAGGTGATATGGGTCCCCACCATCATCCCGATCTTATACTGGAAGCTCTGGATAGGTCACTTATAGGGGTTCATTTACTAAAATTGGAGAGTGCAAAATCTGGTGCAGCTGTGCATTTTAGCCAATCAGCTTCTAGCTTCAGCTTGTTCACTGGAAGCTGATTGGCTTCTATGCACAGCTCCATATGTATTCTGCTACATATTTTTGGTAAAAAAACAAGCGTATATTGATTGGTTTGCACAAAAGTTATAGCGTCTACAAAAAATGGGATAGATTTATAGCATTTTTATTATTATTTTTATTTACTAGTAATGACGGCGATCTGTGATTTTTATCGGGACTACGACATTATGGCGGACACATCGGACACTTTTAACACATTTTTCGGACCATTGGCATTTATACAGCGATCAGTGCTATAAAAATGCACTGATTACTGTAAAAATGTTACTGGCAGGGAGGGGACTGACCTAGAGGAAATGACAGATCGTGGTTCCTAGCTATTAGGAACTCACGATCTGTCACTCCTCATAGAACAGAACAGGGATTTGTGTGTTTACACACACGCGTCCCTGTTCTGCCTCTCGTGCCTGCGATCGCTCGTGGCCAGCGGTCATTGCGACCGTCGGCCACGAGCATCGGCACCCCCGCAGTGCAGCGGGCGTGCGCCTGCTATCCCGATCCCACGAGCCGACGTACAGCTATGACAGCTCACGGGATCGAGCCGACCTGCCGCAGTATAATGACGGCGGCTGGTTGGCAAGCGGTTAAAATCTTTCAACCCAAAATGTTCCTACAATTAGGAAAATCCAGTCTAATGCTGAATACAAAACATCTGGGTTTGTAATGCTTTAGAATGTTTGGATAGGAGTTGGATTCCATTGCTGGACAAGTCTGAACTAACCTACTAAGCCTTTATGAATGTTTTATGGATTTTATTGATAGGAGACTTTTTTGATGATAGGTTCACATTAAATGTTACAGTAGTAGAAAATTCTGTAGTTTTTGTGTACAAAAGCCAGACTAAAGTTGAATGATAGGTTAGCAATCAGCGTGTTTTAAATGTGTTATAGCAGAAGACAAAAGTGCAGTTTTTGTGGACGCAGGCATGCCAGACTAGCTGTACTAAAAATATTGCCTAGCATAGCACAGTTCATTGCACCTACTTCTCCTTTGTATCTTCAGGGCATTGACTTTTTAAAATATCATTGTCTTCAACATTAGACTAAAGCTGAATACACACTATACAATTTTCTGTAGATTTTCTGTAGATGTTTTCCTTCAGATTTACCAAAACCATATAATATGAGGTCAAACATGAATTAAGAGATTCAGATTGTATGCAATCAGGCAGGCCCTTGCACTACATGGTTTTGGTAAATCTAAAGGTAAACCGACAACAAAAGTTGTATAGTGGGGTCTTGGGCCTCAGGCACACATGACATTTTTTACTCCCCTGGATGCCTTTGCTCTATGGAAGGAAAAAACAGCATAAAAAACGTGCCTAAAGTCACATTTTGCAAATGTGTTTAGTGCTTGCGTGTTCGCTCATTCCATTGGCCAGAATATTAATTTAAACACGCCTAGCACTTAAGCTATGTTCACACCTATGCGTTTTTTCAGCCGGTGCATTTTTGGAAAGGGTCAGGGACTTTTTCTAAAGCAGCAGATTGCGTTTTGTGTGACACAGACTTCAATGAACCTGCACCAAAAACGCAAGTGTTTTTTTTCAATAACTAACTGTGAATATCTGGTTGTTAATGAGCGGACTGGAAAGTCGGCCGCTGCGTCCTTAACAACCGATCAGCCATCACCACCTCTTCGGGTCTGGTATGGATTTTGAGGGGAACCCCATGCCAAGAAAAAAAAATAGCGTGGCGTCCATCCCAAGTCCATACCAGACCCTTATGCGAGCATGCAGCCCGGCAGGTCAGGAAAGGGAGGGGATGAGCGAGCACCCCCCCTGAACCATACCAGGTCACATGCCCTCAACATGGAGAGGTGCTTTGGGGCAGAGCCCCCTCGTCCCCTCCCTTTCTTGACCTCCTGGGCTTTTTTTTTTACATCCAGCTGTCAGCGGGGAACCCTGCTGACAGCTGATGACTCATCGGTTGTTAAGGACATGGCGGCCAACTTCCCAGCCCCCTCCTTAAAGAGTTCTGCCCCCCCCCCCAAAAAAAAATTAAGAGTCAGCAGCTACAAATACTGAAAAATATGCAATATAAAAATATGCACTGACATTGTACTGATGACACAGGCAGGGAAGGGGTTAACATCAGGGGCGAGCAAGGGGTTAACTGTGTTCCCTGGGTGTGTTTACTAACTGTATGGAGGATGGGCAAGAGAAAGACAGGAGGAAGACAACATCTCTGTGTCATCTCCTGTCAGAACTGCCTTGTTTACTTTGGCAGATCCCCGTTCTGGCTCTGCGGGAAACGATCGCGGGTGGCTGGCGGACATCGGGTTTGCTGGACCTGCTGATTGGCTCCACCGCTGCCAAATCGATGTACAGCTACCGTGATTCGTGCAGCCGAGCCAGCTTGCTGCAGTGTAACTGCGGCGGCTGGTCGGCAAGCGGTTAAAGACCCTCCCTAGTGTATTTTTTTTAAGCTGCTCAACTACTCCCAGTCTCAGATCACAACATAACAGCAACATAAAAGCAACTCATTTGATAGTCCAAAAGAAGGACTTCATAGATTATTTTTCCTTCAGAAAATTCTAGTATTGTTTTCATAGAATGCAGCACTTTTTGTGAATGGGGAAGGGTTGAATGAATGACTGGATCCCCTTTACCATTCACAGAATGATTTGCATTCTGTAAAAACCATATAATGACTTTTGTTAATGGAGAAAAGGACAGAAAGAGATCGGCAGCCAACTTCAATGTACTGCAATATTACAGTCAAATAAATAAATCCCAGCAGTACCCGAAGTTCAGCAATGTGAAGAGGACCTGTCATCACTGCAGAGAGCATTTCTAGACTAAGTAATTAGCAGGACATGGGATACACTTCATTAGAGGTAAGTAGTGTTACTGAACCTATATCCCAGAAAAAAATTAATTAAACTTTGGTTAAAGTTTGAAGTAAAAATAACATGTAACCAAAATAATGCTGGAAGATTGTAGTTTGCAATCACTGTTTTATTTTTTTTCTTTCAGAATAAAAATTATACGGAGACTTCCAATTCAACTGCAGCAGTCATTGCCATTAAAGCTACAAATGCCACATGTACCGTATACGTAGCTTGCTACACAGCGGGAGGCACTGGGCCATATAGTAAAGCAATACAGCTTGTTATTCCAGGTGATGGTGAGAGCCTTTTTTAATCAATATTTGGTACTAATCTCTTTCTCTATAGGAGTTTTTCTTAAACTATGGGTTGGAACTCAAATTGGGTCATCGATGTGTTCGGGATAGGTCACAACTTGACACATATGGGGAACTGGAATGCAAGTAGCGGGGCAGGACAGGAGGGTTGGGTGGAGGGTGGCAAGGAGGCAATTATCCAGACATGATTATCAGATTAAAAGACCGGGCAATAGTTTGCAAGGTCTACAAAACACCCACGGCGTGAAAACAAACCCATTGAGTTCTTCAAATAGGAATTAAACCCTGGAAGTTGTGCCCAATGAAAATCAGGCAGAAGGTAAAGGACTAGTTACAAATTTTGTCTGTGGTCTCCCTGGGGCTGATCTTCTTTCCCCATTACTGACTTACCATGCCTTGTTCTGCACTGTGTCTCTGTGTAGAGGTGACCAGTTTGGTAGAAGCAAGGAAGAAAGCAGGGCTTTACTTTCTTATGCCTCCACCATGGAGAGCAGTGAGCAGTAAAGCGTTGACATCACCAGATCCCACTTCAAATCTACTTCAAATCCCACTTCAAATCTCCAGAGACTAGCAGCCAGAGGCTGCAGGGCTTTAGATCTCACCTTATACAGGAGTGCCTTGGCACACTTATATTCAGGGAATTGCACAGTTATTTTTGAGGCTAGATTTTTCTATGTACTGATTAGGCACATTTCTAAATTTTACCTATAGCATAGCAAATTTTCCATCCGTGAGCTCAGTTCCAATGTAATAGTACGGCAGCAAGCTTCACAAAACATTGTTTCAAATGTAGAAGGGTAGGTCATCTGAGGCAGAATTGGCTTGGCAGACAGTAGCTGTGGATAGCTGGGATCATCACAACAGTTTAAGCAACACGCTGCATTAATTACTGTTGGTTTGTGTTCTTTTTTGTATTATGCGACCATGACATTTTGATACAAATTCTTGAGTCTCAGAATGAGTCTCAGTAGGGTGACAATTTACATATCTGCTCAATTAGTTTTTAAGACATACTTAAAAAGACTAAGGACCGGTTCACACTGGAACATGCTCAATGTTTACGTGCAGGCCCTCGTATTCCAGTTTTGGCAGCTTATTCATGTGAATGGGCTGCCAAATGTACAGAACTGTGCAAAAGTAGTGCAAACATTACTTTTTTCAAATCATGCTGCACCAAACCGCATGATACTGGTGGTATGGTGGCCGCAAATGCGATGCGTTTGCAAGATGCATTTGGTGTGTCATTAACATTTAATGGCACCCACATGCATCTCGCAAGAGCAGCACGTTCACATGTAGTGTGGGAAATGCACATGGAATGCTTTTTTCCCACAACGCATTCCATTGTGAATGGGCCCTTAATGTAACTAATACACTAGTGCCGCGTACACACGAGCGGACTTTACGGCAGATTTTGTCCTGCGGACTTTTTGACTGACTTTACGGCGGACTTTACGAATGAACGGTCTTGCCTACATACGATCAACCAAAGTCCGACGGATTCGTACGTGATGACGTACGACCGGACTAAAACAAGGAAGTTCATAGCCAGTAGCCAATAGCTGCCCTAGCGTCGTTTTTTTGTCCGTCGGACTAGCATACAGACGAGCAAACTTTTCGACCGGAATCGAGTCCGTCGAAAAGATTTGAAACATGTTTCATTTCTAGGTCCGTCGAACTTTTGGGGAAAAAAAGTCCGCTGGAGCCCACACACGATCGAATTGTCCGACGGACTCCGGTCCGCCGAACCAAGTATGCCGTAAAGTCCGGTCGTGTGTACGCGGCATAAGAAGCTGTAGTTATTTGTAACAAATTTGATGTGCTTCCCTGCCGTGTAACATCAGGAAGTTAGTTAATTGTGTCGTTCAGTATTTATATGCAATTTTATCAAAATTACAATTTACATAAACATTTTAATAAGCTTCATTCATAAATAAGAATATGCATGGAACAATTCTCATATACAGCATATTTTTGGTACACCAGATTACTTAATAGGAAGTATTGTGTGTTTTTAAATACATTCTTAAAATAATTGGTTCATCTTGTTCCAGGCACAGTAGCATCCGCGACTTCAACTCCGGCAACAGGAAATGTCAGCTTCTTGATATTGCTGGGCTTTATCTGCAGCTTAATGATACTTCTGCTAACAATTTATGGTGTAGTAATATGCATTAGAAGAAAAAAAGAAACAGAGTTTGGGTAAGTTTGAGGAACACTTGGTACCTAGAAAACTGGGTTAGCAGGCTGCTTTTTTAGTGCCTTTCTATAACCACAAATCTTCATGGCTGCACAGATCATGAAAACTGGTATAAAATACATAAAATTATAGTGCAGTTGTACGAACGTGTTTATTTATTTTATTTTAATCTTTAATACAGGCTCATTTCCACTTTCTATAGCTCTTAAAATACCAGTTGATCACCCTATTTCCATCTAGTGCCGCAGGGGATAACTGGGTAGGGCTGATAACACTATTTGGGATTTCAGTGCAGCGGAAGCAGATTGTACAGGAATTTAGGTGCTCAGTGGATTTCTGGCTGATTAACTAGTATCTTTCTGTATTTGCAGAAAACGTGGAAATGTACAGTACATGTATCGCACATATTGTGTATGTTTTGCTTTATTTTTCCCAGACAGACACTTGAATGACAACCATTCTTAATATATTGTCTGAGTCAGATGGCCACTATCTAACCACTCTCAAGGAAGAACATTGATCGGTCGGGTTACAGGACCTGCCCTAAATATTTATTTTACCCGTTAGATTTGTGTTAAATATTCAGCCAATATGAGCATTCATATTTATATACTCAGTGTGATTTCCAAGTTCTGGAGGGCAGTTGGATTATTTTCTTATGTCTATTGACACCCCAAAGCTGGCCATATGTATAGTGTTTTAGTTTGTTCAGCATAGTGGATGAATGAATCTCCTGCTGCTAGCTATTGTGTTTTGACAGCTTGCACCCAGGGCTGGTAGAAGACTTGACTGTAGCAAATAGGCTGCAAGCACTGTTCAGCCAACCTTTTTTTCTGCTTAGAATAGATCCTTCAATTTCTCATTTGAAATTTGTTGAGCTGGGTTTGTTGAGCCAGATCACTTTTAGCTGGGACTGGCAGAGATGCAAGCCACGTACGGCCAGCTTAAGAAATGACATCTGATAATGAAATTAAGATCAGTGAAACAAAGAACAACCTGCTAATGCGAGGGTAAATTGAATAAACACTGATTTCCGTTACGATGAATGCAGCCAAGATGTTAACTTATAAATATTAGAAGAACATACAGTCTAAACTGATTAGGGGTTGAATCCGTAAAAGATACATTTATTGTATATGGAAAATTGAAACATATGAATCAGTGTGGTACGATTGATTTTAAAGGGTTTCTTTCAAAAGGATAAACAGAATATGTTAAACATTTAACAATACATTCTTATATGCTTGATAAAGGCCAGCTAATTATTTTGAGAACACCTGTGAACTTGCCAGGCTTCTACTCTTCTCAAATTATTTTAGTTAAGTTTTCCTATGTTCATTTGAGTATCTGCCCTACCACAAGACAAGAATTAAAGTGTCACTTTCACGTACCACCAACTGTACTACCAATTTATTGTTTATTCCACAGTATCCATATTAGTGTTTATTCCACAAATCCATAATTATAGAATCGTGGAATTTTGGTGGACATATATTACCAATAAAGTTCTCCAAAAGACAAAAGAAGGAAAAGCAAGTGGTTCAACTTACCAATAACCTTACAAAACTGAATTATACCTTTTAGGTTGAGCTGAGCTTGAGAGCATTACTGTACTTAATTACTGAACTCTATTACTATATCCAGAGATATCAAGCAATTGTACAAATATAGGGTCTTACCCTTTCCTCCTGAACTTTGATTTGATTGTAGCCGTATTAGTGCAATTGTGACAGAGAAAATTGAGTACTGTCCGTGATACTTTTTTTATTTGCACTAACATACAATTTTTCAGGACAAGCTTTCGGGGTGTGTCCCCTTCTTCAAGGTCCAAGCAGTACTCAGACCTTGTACTGCTTGGACCTTGAAGAAGGGGACACACCCCGAAAGCTTGTCCTGAAAAATTGTATGTTAGTGCAAATAAAAAAAGTATCACGGACAGTACTCAATTTTCTCCTGAACTTTAAGAGCTGAGCTTACAGACCTATTCATCTATGTCAGTGGTTCTCAACTCCTGTCCTCCTGTCCTCCACTAACAGGCCAGGTTTGCAAGATAACTGAAATACATCACAGGTAATATCATTTGCTGCTCAGTGATTGCAATATTCTAGTCTACATCTCCCCAAGGTATTCTTAAAACCTGGCCTGTTAATGGGTCCTGAGGACAGGGGTTGAGAACCACTGATCTATGTGAGTTTAGTTACAGTACAAGGATCATGATTGAAAACAAGAGAGGCATTAGGGATCCTTCAAGATACTACAGTCAGATTTCCACAGCTGGCTTTCTAAATTTACATATAATGGGGATGGATGGGGGTTAACTAAAATGTGCAAGTCGAGCAGATTAATTTCTCAATTTATGTCTGTAGTTACAATATAACATATTTTCAAAGTTGGTTAGGACCCCCCAGTATCCCTATTTTATTTTTTATTATTATGTCTATCTCAATTATTATTTTTCTAAGGATTCAATTAAATTCATATGAAAAAATACACATATTATTTATTACGTGACATTATGGGCATTACTCTAAGCAAAGTATGAGTAGAACTTCTGTTGATGTAGATTAGCACTTGTCATTTCCCATAAACCAGCTGCTCCAATAACTGAAAGTAAATTGCTAGGCTTTTCCACTATCTGAATGATGCACTTTCTATTTTGAGCATATTTTGAAACAATGGGTAGAAATACGTAATAAAATTGTTCACTAGAATTGTATAAACTGCCACCTGGTGAACAAATTTCTGAGTTTATGACTCAAGACAAACTGAAAACAATAGCTTCTGTTTTCCATGTGTTATTCTTATGATTCATTCCCTGATACAGCACTAATATCAGCGCAGGACCCTAAGTTCAAACAGAACATACGTGAAATACCAGGGAAATGAAGCACGTACAAAGAATGTTATTATGATTCCATCATGCCCAGTGAGCACATGATCTGAGAAGGTAGAACATCATAGAGTTAAAATGTCACATCCTGTTGGCTGGGTGTCTCCTAGGTTAGGAAAAATACTGTTGAGTGATTTTGTGGACAGGGATACTATTATATGGAAAGGAGAATCTGTGGAATTAGATTTTTCTATTTCATGTATGTCAGCAGTCAGTATAGTCTAGCTGGAATAGAACAATGGGTAAGAAACAGGTCACTCATAAATTTAAAATAGGGAATGTTCATATTTTAGATTAAAAATGTACTCTCTTACTGAGCTTAATTGTTAATGTTTAATAAAATGTGAGTAAGAATAGTACAGTTAACCTTAGTGCAAAAAATAAAATGCAAAGCTAAAGCACAACAGTTACAATATTGGTAACTTTTTTTTTTTACTTTGTATTTCAACATTTTATAGCCACATAATGACAATAGTCCCTACACAGAATCACAGGTTAGAAAAGGGGTAAGAGAGACACTGAGTGGAGTTACAAGACTTTCTGTAGCTTAACGTGACATTAAAGGTTCAGTCTTTATTTTTTTTTAAATAACAAACATGTTATACTTACCTGTTCTGTGCAATGGTTTTGCACAGAGCAGCCCGATCCTCTTCTTCTTGGATCCCTTGACGGTGCTCCACACCCCTCCCTTCTGCCTAATGCCTCTATAGCAAGCAACTTGCTATGGGTCCACCCGAGCAGGCTCGCTTTCAAGCTGCTGCTTCACGTGTCCATTCACACGTAGAGTGCAGCTTAGCCCCACCCCCACTCTGTCCTCATTGGCTCACGGCTGGGATTGACAGTAGCGGGAGCTAATGGCTACAGATGCTGTCTCAGCCAATGAGGAGGGAGAGACCCACGAAAGCCGAGGTTCTCATGGACATCACTGAATCGAGATGGAGTTCAGGTAAGTTTTAGGGGGAGTGGGGCCGCTGCTGCACATCAAAGGTTTCTTACCTTCATGCATAGAGCCGTTACAACTACTACTTTTACAACTACTACTTTACAACAAATACTTCATGCATAGAGCCTTTACAACTACTTTGCAACCTTATGTGACTGTTAAGCTGTCCATAGATCAATCAAAATTTGACCGGTTCAGCAGGGACCAGGTGAATTTCGATCTATGTGCGGCTATCCCTGTTGGAAAACTTTTGTCGATCAGTACATGCAGCTGATGATTAGTGTATTCTGACAGCAGAGACTCCCGCTGTCAGAATACAATGTCCGGGCGGGGGGATTCCTTTATCCACCTTGCTTGTGTGGATGGAGAAATCTGTTCATTTTTTTCATTCGGCTCGTTGGCTGATCGAAAAACACAAATCACATTTGTGGCCACCTTTAGACTCCATAGACTAGCTCTGCATAGAAAACTTATGTCATTCTGCTGCTTATAGAATACTTGACTTTAATCCTGCAGTATATTATCAAACATCATGACTTTTGACAAAGAGGAGGCAATTTGCCCTGAAGAGCTTCATCATCCACAAAAGCCTTATACTACACAAAAGCAAAGATTTAAAGCATATCTAAACTAAAATACAAAAAATTTATATATTGCAGCTTACCAATCCTTATGTGGTGGCGGCGGCATTTATTTTCATGTAGTGATCCGGCCACTAACACACTTCCAGTCTGATGCCGCGTACACACGAGCAGACTTTACGGCAGACTTTGCCTGGCGGACTTTTCGACGGACTTTACGACGGACTTTCGGAATGAACGTACTTGCCTACACACAATCCACCACCGTCGAATTTGTACGTGAAGATGTACGACCTCACTAAAACAAAGAAGTTAATAGCCAGTAGCCAATAGCTGCCCTAGCATGGCTTTTTGTCCATCGAACTAGCATACAGATGAGCGGACTTTTCGGCCGGACCCGATTTCGATGGATTGATTTAAAACATGTTTCAAATCTAAGTCCGTCCAACTTTTGAGAAAACAAAGTCCGCTGGAGCCCACACACGATCGAATTGTCCGACGAAATCCCGTCCGCCGGGCAAAGTCTGCCGCAAAGTCCGCTCGTGTGTACGCGTACGAGGTGGCTACACTGCTTTATCTATGGTGGGGCAACATAAATCACTTTTGGACAGGGACATTTTCAACCTATTGAGAGGGAAGCCTTAGGCCCCAATCACATTATTGCATAGTGGGAACGAGCATTCTCACTAAACGATTTCGACAGCGAGATTTTCACATGATTCTGTGTGTTGCATAGGGCAGCCCATTGACTTAAATTAGGTGTCCTATGCACATTTGTCACCTAAAAAGAAGCTCCTGCTCCTTTTTGGGTGACAAGCTTCATGTGATTTTTAAAGGTGCAGTTTGCCTAACAATTGCAGCAGAATTACATTGCGTTTGGGGTGCCACTGAAGGATAATAGATCTCAAATGCGTGCCGAGCATTGTGATGCAATTGTCAAGAGATGTTTGAATGGAGCCTTAGATGGAGTAGTAGATTTAGATGTGATTGTCGAGAGAGAGATGTGTGCATGGAGCCTTAGATGAAATAGTAGATTTAGATGCAATTCCCAAGAGATGTTTGAATGGAGCCTTAGATGGAGTAGTAGATTTAGATGTGATTGCCAAGAGAGAGATGTTTGAATGGAGCCTTAGATGGAGTAGTAGATTTAGAAGGACTAACAAATTAAAGCCTAACTCCAGCTAACGCTTTTTAGGCAGTTACAGAAACAGTTTTTTTTTTCCTTTTGGGACAAAGGTTTTACCCAAATAAACAGAAGCTGACCACTGTAAGCACTAAGCATCCCTGTCAAATGGTTTGTTTCAACCCATCAACTGCCATATTTGTTAGACAGCTTGGTCTGTTAAACGAAAAATAAGGCTTACTGGCTGGATCATTAGGTTAGAATAAAGCAGGGGTCTCCAAACTTTCTAAGTAAAGGGCCAGTTTACTGTCCTTCAGACATTAGGGGGCCATGTTGTGGGGTAGAACATGCCCCAGCATCAATTGGAATAAACAATTCCTCAGGCTTGATGGCCAGTAGGAGTAAAAAATAAAAAATAAAAGTGCATGTGGTTAGTAGGAGGATAATGTCCAACATTGGTATTGGTGGGAGAAATAGTGCCATATCATTGGTGTCAGTGGAAGAAATAGTGCCCCATCGTTGGTAACAGTGGGAGGAATAGTGCCCAACTACTGGTGTCAGTTGAAGAAATTGTGCCTCAACCTGGTTGACAGTGGGGGGGGGGAATAGTGCCTTTTTACTGATGTCAGTGGAAGAAATAGAGACCCATTATTGGTGTCAGTGGGAGGAATAGTGCCTCTATACTGGTGTGAGGTTGTACCTCAACCTGGTTGACAGTATGAGGAATAGTGTCACGTAACAGTGGGAGAAATAGTGACTCAAGGGCTGGGAAAAGGCAAGCAAAGGGCCACACCTGGCCTGCAGGCCACAGTATGGAGACCACTGGAATAAAGAGAAAAAAAGTTTAAAAAAAACAAATGCAGCCATAACATATAAGAATTTGTAAACTGGAATATATAATATTTTTGCTTTTGAGTTTAGATATGTTTTAAGATAATATGCATGTGCAGAATGAATGTAATTTTGGTGTCTCATTACAAGTACACACAGATTACCAGAACTTTTGCATGACTTACATGACAGTGTTCTCACTTTATTTACCTAGGCATGCGTTTGTCAGCTCAGATGATTCAGACATTGTAGTGAATTATAAAGCAAAGAGATCCTACAACAGGAAAGCTATTGAAGTGACACGTAAGTTCATTTTGCCTCACTAACTTCTAACAATAGAACAGAATGTGTGGTGTTTATTCGATATTCTGTATTCTGCACGTTAGCGGAGTTTGAAAACAGTCAAAGGATAACTATCACAAACCTGGCAAATTTAAACTGAGTAAACAATGAAAGAATGAGATTATCTTAACTGAAAAGTGAATGACAAAATTATCAGCAGATGCAGATATATAGGTAGCTGAATTGACATTGTAATGTCCATTTTTCCTGTAAACGTTAAACTACCGTATATGTTATCCTTTATGCATTCCAAGCCCCACTATTGTTTTTTTACATGAGATGGTGAGGAGGCTCAAGAGGTGGGAAAGAGCAAGAACTAGCTTGATGTTTTGAGGACAGTTTGAGGTTTGCAATTAGACTTCGGCTGTCTTCGGACCTTGTGTCATTTTGAAAAGCAGTTTTTGAGGTTTTGTGACTGAGGTAACTGATTAGAGTTAGTCACAAAATCAGTTATTATATCAAAAAAGTTTTTCCATTGTATTTCTGGCATTTTCATTGTCTGCACAAGGGCCCATAAGACCAATCACGTGTTTGTTAGGAGGACTCACTTTTTATGATAAGAATTCCATGGCGTAAAAAGAAGCATCTCCTACAGTACAACCTATAGTAGCTGCTTATAGTGAGTTATTAACATCCCCCCCAAGCATGTAGCCTGTACAAATTCTGCTCTTTTTTGTCTCAGCTGCTGCTTACCAGTAGGGGTGTTCAGAATCGCTGAGAGCCAGTTCTGCATTGAATTAGAGCAATCTTTTTGCTCTGTAATGCAATTTCTTTTAGTAGCTTAGACACTATAGAACAGCCTTTCTCAACCTTTTCAACACAGAGGAACCCTTGAAATGGTTCTGCTTTCTCTGGAAACCCTGCTAAAAATTAGAAATCTACCAACTCGTGATACAATAGTGTGATGGCCAGTGAGAGGAATGATCCGTACACTTGTGGTCATTGGGAAGAATTACCTCCTTACAGATAGCTAAAAAGATCAATGGAGCAAAAGACCGGAAACTTTGACAGTTGCAGGGGACTTTGCTCATATACCTGCATATATCAAGCTGCAGACCTGATTAATCAGAAGCCTATTACAGTGTGAGTGTCGTTTGATGGTACAGACAGAACACAAGTGTCATTTATCTAAAAGTGTTTTAGAATGTGCCATCCTGTATGTCCCAGGTGTGGTGCAACTGAAGAAATATTTTTCATCAAAGTGCTATTGCAGAAAGTGTCAAATGCATTTATTTTCTTGCTGTGTCCTAGATATTTTGCAATGTGAAAAACAGACCTTGATTTGATGCAAGCTTTTATGGAAGTTTCTTTTATGTTGGGAACTTCAATTGAAAACTGAAGGAGTTGGTAGAACATTGGCGGCAGAACATTGACTGCATCCTATCAGATGCAGTCATTGTTCAGACATCCGCAGGGGAGTTTCCTCCATCCACTCTGTTTAGGATGGATAGGGAAATCAAGTCATTTCTCTCATTTGGTCTGCAAGAGAAATCTAAATATGAATGGCTAGCCTAACCCCAGAATTTTTTTGTTTTAGTTTTGCATAGTGTGGTAAGAGTTAGAACTATTGTCATGTTTTCGTTGCAGGTTGGTTCTCAAATGGGGAGATTTGTGTTTATGTTTATATATAAAAGACATATACATGTTACTACTAAAGAGTTGGCACCTACTGGATAGTGTCATGCTATTCTTTTCACTGTTTAAAATAAATTGCTGCCATTAAATTTAATGATTGTTTTCCCCCATTCTTTACAGTAAGTACATTAGGGATCAGTCAAGATCTGCAGCAGAAACTGGAAGATGTGATGGTGGAGAGGAGCTTACTGAATCTGGGAAAGGTGTTGGGTGAAGGTAAGCATTATAAACTGGCAGCATATTGGGAGAGTTAAACAAAAAGTCGTCTCAACAGCTTTAGAAAGTTTAGGCCTTATGTTGTCTCCATAGCTTTGAATTACGGTAGTCCTTGTTCCTGAATATGGACGTTCCGATCTTCATCATGTGCACAAAGGGTCTGATTTCTAAAAAAAATAAATATGAAGTAAAAGTGGAACTCTTGCCTATTAAATGCCATTATTAAAAGATCATCATCCAAATCAAATGCTGAACAGACACAGAGTAAAGCTGGCCAAACACCAGTAGATTTGAAATAAATGTTTGTACAAATATTTGTACAAAAATTTGCACAAAAATTCTGAGTACATTCAATAGCTTGAGGAATGATGTTCGAAAGCACTTCAAAATTTTATTTGCTTTACCTTCAATTTTGGAAGAAACTGACTTTACTGAATGAAACATACATTGTTAGAAATGTGTTCAAGAAAAATTCACACACGTGAAAAAACATTTTGTAGTGGCTTGAATGGCTAATTAGCGTAATACAATGTACCTACCTTAATCTGGTCACACATAGTAAGCCGGTTGTGTATGGTAAAATGATCACATGTGATGACGATATTTGTAACTTGTACGATATTTGTAACTTGTAGGATTTGTCAAGACTGCAACTGCAGTTCCTGACTTTTCTTATTAAATGATTAAAGCGGACCTTCAGTCATTTTTTCAACTTTCCATCTATTAAATCTTTTGCCCTTGTTGGTTTAACTTTGGATAGAAAAACTTTGTTTTTTCTGCCAGTAAATACCTTATACAGCCCATTTTCTGTTTCTTATCTGGTTATGACATCATGCACAGCTCTTTTTCTCACTCTTGTTAGAGTTTGCCAGGAAGGGAGGGGGGATGAGTCATAAGAGGGCCAAAGAGAGCTGCAGGGCTGCAAAGCTGGAGGTGTGCCTCTGTGTGTCTGTGTAAATCCAGGAAGTGAACAGGCAGCAGCTTCAGCTGCCCACAGTTAAAATGGTTGCAGCCACACTCAGTGGAGGGAGATTTCTGCGGCATATTTGGCAAGTACAGAATCACAGTATATATAAAATAATATGCAAAGTGGTTAGAGGGAAGCTTTAGAATGGCAAAGATGTTTTTATTACAAATTATGCGAGCAGAATGCAGTTCCTCTTTAAGTCCTCATGCACACAGGCTGTTAAAAAAAACGTTATGAAAACGCCAGTATCTTTGCAGTGACTTTTTTTAACTTTTTTCAGCTTTTTTCAGCGTGTTTGCAATAGCGTTTTTTAGCGTTTTTGAGCGTTAGAGCGTTTTTACAGCTGAAAAACGTCTCTCAGAACCCTGGTCCTGGGTTTTTTTTTACAGCTTAAAAACGCCTATGCCACTTGCAGCTCAAAAACGCCTAGGTGGGCATGAAGCCATAGACTAACATAGACAGGCCTTTTTAAGCTGAAAAAAAAGCTCAAAAAAGCAGCTGTAAAAACGTCCGTGTGCATGAGGACTAAGGCATTTAGGAACAGTTGGACATTATTTTCACCCCTGATCTCTCCTCTATGTTATCTTATCAGTACATGTACATAGGGTCGTTTATAGTAGTTTCTAGGCATTTAAGTTTAGAAACATTTTTTGGAAGGCAAAAAAATGCGTTCAGGGCGGATCTTCAGAGGCATTTGAAACGCCAAATGCCTGTAACAGCTTGTAAACGTGTGTAAACGTGGTAACTCGCATTTGGTTTACAGGCGTTTTTAATGGAGATACATTTTTGTCTATTTGAAAAAAAAAAAAGATTTTAAACGAAAACGCGGCTAAACACAGCTAATTGCGACATGTAAATGCGGCAAAACGAACGTTTTTAAAATGTCGGTAATGATCTGTCAAGTTAAATAGTTCAGGAGAGGTTTCAAAACGTCCCATGTACATTAAGCTTTATGAATGGATTGTGGCAATTTTTTAGTATACTAAAATATTTATACAACTAAAGATTTACATAATATTGGGATGTTTTTTTAATAAAATTGCCTAGCAATCTGGCCAGTGAGAGTGCATGTATATATGTTCTGTGAAAATTGGGCAAAAACGAATGTTATTAATAAGATGAACACATAGGGGCTATTTTTTTTTTTTATAAAGCAGTACATGTTACATTTAGCAAACATTCATTGCAGGTAAATCGGTCACTGAAAATTGAAATGTATACGCCAGTTCAATCCACCTGTAGTGAATGCTTGTAAAATGTCCCATTCACTGTGCTGGCCGAATGTTTTTCATTGCTTTAAAATGGATATTACAACATTTGGCCACTAGATGGTGCTAAGTATCATAGGAATTTCCTATTATATAGTATTCTTTGTTTTAAATCAATAAAAAACTTTTGACCAGCACAGGAAATAGCCTAATACCAATCATTTTTGCCCCATTCATATAGAACAAATGTCTATGTAATTTCACTGGCTGAATTGCTATGCAGATTTTTTATAAATAGACCTCTTTGTGTTATTGATCAATATATGACGTATTCACTTTATCATTGTTGAAAGCAATGTTAATTTCTACATCCCTGGTAAAAATAGTATAATGATAACCAGTATAAATGTGGATGGTTCATTGTACAGATTTTACCAGCAATTATAAAGTGTTAAAAATTATATACAGTGGTGACGGAAAGTATTCAGACCCCCTTAAATTTTTCACTCTTTGTTATATTGCAGCCATTTACTAACAGCATTTAGGTTCATTTTTTTCCCTCTATAATGTACACACAGCACCCCATATTGACAGAAAAACACAGAATTGTTGACATTTTTGCGGATTTATTAAAAAAGAAAAACTGAACTATCACATGATCCTAAGTATTTAGACCCTTTGCTGTGACACTCATATATTTAACTCAGGTGCTGTCCATTTCTTCTGATCATCCTTGAGATGGTTCTACACCTTCATTTGAGTCCAGCTGTGTTTGATTATACTGATTGGACTTGATTTGGAAAGCCACACACCTGTCTATATAAGACCTTACAGCTCACAGTGCATGTGCAAATGAGAATCATTAGGTCAAAGGAACTGCCTGAAGAGCTCAGAGACAGAATTGTGGCAAGGCACAGATCTGGCCAAGGTTACAAAAAAATTCTGCTGCACTTAAGGTTCCTAAGAGCACAGTGGCCTCCATAATCCTTAAATGGAAGACGTTTGGGACAACCAGAACCCTTCCTAGAGCTGGCCGTCCGGCCAAATTGAGCTATCAGGGGAGAAGAGCCTTGGTGAGAGAGGTAAAGAAGGACCCAAAGATCACTGTGGCTGTGCTCCAGAGATGCAGTCGGGAGATGGGAGAAAGTTGTAGAAAGTCAACCATCACTGCAGCCCTCCACCAGTCGGGGCTTTATGACAGAGTGACCCAATGAAAGCCTCTCCTCAGTGCAAGACACATGAAAGCCCGCATGGAGTTTGCTAAAAAAAAAAAAACACCTGAAGGACTCCAAGATGGTGAGAAATAAGATTCTCTGGTTTGAGACCAAGATATAACTTTTTGGCCTTAATTCTAAGCAGTATGTGTGGAGAAAACCAGACACTGCTCATCACCTGTCCAATACAGTCCCAACAGTGAAGCATGGTGGTGGCAGCATCATGCTGTGGGGGTGTTTTTCAGCTGCAGGGACAGGATGACTGGTTGCAATTGAGGGAAAGATGAATGCGGCCAAGTACAGGGATATCCTGGACAAAAACCTTCTCCAGGGTGCTCAGGACCTCAGACTGGGCCGAAGGTTTACCTTCCAACAAGACAATGACCCTAAGCACACAGCTAAAATAACAAAGGAGTGGCTTGAGAACAACTCAGTGACTGTTCTTGAATGGCTCAGCCAGAGCCCTGACTTAAACCTAATTGAGTATCTCTGGAGAGACCTAAAAATGGCTGTCCACCAACGTTTACCATCCAACCTGACAGAACTGGAGAGGATCTGCAAGGAGGAATGGCAGAGGATCCCCAAATCCAGGTGTGAAAAACTTGTTGCATCTTTCCCAAAAAGACTCATGGCTGTATTAGATCAAAAGGGTGCTTCTACTAAATACTGAGCAAAGGGTCTGAATACTTAGGACCATGTGATATTTCAGTTTTTTTTTTAAATAAATCTGCAAAAATGTCAACAATTCTGTGTTTTTCTGTCAATATGGGGTGCTGTGTGTACATTAATGAGGAAAAAAATGAACTTAAATGATTTTAGAAAATGGCTGCAATATAACAAAGAGTGAAAAATTTAATTTGGTCTGAATACTTTCCGTCCCCACAGTATAAGGGCCCTGCCAATTCCAGATCACACTGCATGGGGCATATTTATAAAGTAGTGAATGGGATATTTTACAAGGATTCACTACAGGTAAATCACACTGGTGTATTTGTTTTAATTCACAGCGATTTATTTACCTGCAAAAAAATGTTGGTAAATGTGACACTCGCTGTTTTATAAATATGCCCCTATGTGTTCATCCTAAGAAAGTATACATACCTTACTCAAACCTAATGCTTGGGTAACAGTGAACCCATGGGAATCCGTCACATATCAGATGTTTATACGCTATGTTGCGCTATACCTTAAAATAATAAACTTAGCGCAGAGTTTTATATGGTTAAACACATCAGATGTTAGCTTTTCACTGTGACAATAAATACAAATACATAAATAATTAAGTCATCTGTGATTGTCGGCTTTTGGTTACTTTACACCCAGGCTATTTACTCTGTGTTTAAAAGAAATGTATTTTTATCATTTTTGATTAAATATTTGTACAGCATGCATTTGAAAGAGTGCCAATGTTCTGGAATGAAAAGTCTAATTATATATTTACAAGTGTGTCATCAGGCAAACACTCACTGCAGTTGGCTAGATTTCAATGGGAAATGTAGGCTATACTTTATATAATATTCTAATCTGAAGATGATCATAGAATATTTCCAGCATGTTCTAAAACGTGTGCTTCCGTCTAATTACTGCTTATAGCATGGAGCTCTGCAGAATTGTAAACAATATTGAATAGCATTCTTTTCTGACTTAGAAACCATACACTTTGTAACTGTAATGTTTAGCTGTATTGGTAATACTGGATTTAAAAGTAATTTCATAGAATGATCAGTTAGGGTTGGATCTTCCCAGACTATCACTATTGGTTTGTTCCTAGATAAGCCAGCAGTATGGAGTATTTTTCTCCTTTCCACCATGGGCAAAACAACCAAGCTACAGAGATTATATGCATGCATGTTTATAAAAGGATATTTCAGCAGTTGGGTTATGTTTGCATCTTGTAATGATATGGACGTTCATAAAGATCTGTTATGAGATTTGATATCTGCTAGAAGTGAAATGGGTCATTCTCGACCCCCCCCTAGCCACATACTGCTTACAGGACATTGAAGCACCTAGCTAGCTTCCCTATGAGTAAGGTGCACAGGGCCTTATATGTAGCCTGAAACTCATACCAATTGATCTCATTATCTATGTATCCTTTTTTACTTCTGCATTCAGGTGAATTTGGCTCGGTGATGGAGGGTGAGCTGAAATATCCTGAGGATGCAACTCACAAAGTAGCTGTGAAAACCATGAAGTGTAAGAAAATGTTTTTGTACATACGTACGTGTACATAAGTTTTGCACCACAGTGCAAAAATAGTTTTAAATGATCAGCCAGCAAACAAAATGGACATACACAAAGCTGCCTGCCAACTATATTTTCTTTATAGATAACTAAGCTTCATAGTTTGCTGCTGTACTTTATTTTGTAATGATCCAGGGCCACTACTAACTATCTTCTTTTTTAACAGTGCCTAGGTATATAATAAGTATGTGAGCATAAAAGTATTTTCTAACTGATAAACAAGTTACAGTTATACCGCCAAATGTGCAATGGGCCTTAAAGATAAACTTAAAGGAGTTGTAAACCCTCAAGGTTTTTCACCTTAATGCAGGGATCCTCAAACTACGGCCCTCCAGCTGTTGCAGAACTACACATCCCATGAGGCATTGTAAAACTCTGACATTCACAGACATGAGTAGGCATGATGGGAATTGTAGTTTCTGAACACCTGGAGGGCCGCAGTTTGAAGACCCCTGCCTTAATGCATACTATGCATTAAAGGAGTAGTCCAGACTGAGCTTGTTTGGCTGGGGTCCTCCTATGGGTCACAGGAGTGCAATTCCCTGCTTCTGCTTAAAGTGGAACTTTACCCATAACAACTTGATAAAAAATAATGTTCTTTAGCAAGGAACATACATTCCACATTAATACAGTAATTATGCTACCAAAATCAGTAAGTGCCTTAAATTTCCTCCAGCACTGTACCTGTTCTTTTTTGCTGGAGGCTGCCATTTTGCTGTAGCCTACAGCCCCTGAGCAGCAGTAAAGCATTAAGTGAAACTGAACTCATCAATTTAACTTTTTTTTTTTTTTTAATGTTTTACATAGCTATACGTGCAAAAGGGGCTAGCCTGAAGTCATCTAGCAGACTTAATTTTCTGACTAAAGTTCCACTTTAACTCATTAATATTGGATTCTTTGACAAATCTGTCTTTTGTGTTAATAATATTATAATACATGTCTGTCTATTTTTTCCAGTGGACAACTTTTCACACAGAGAAATAGAAGAATTCCTCAGTGAGGCTGCATGTATGAAGGACTTCAATCACCCTAATGTTATTAGTCTGCTGGGTAAGATTTAAGCTTATTCATATAAAGAAATCCATATTTTAATCAGTCACAATTAAGCTACTCTATAGTAACCATTTTTAGGTAGATAATAATAATAAGTTTCTCTTTATAATGTCGTCCATCCAATCCAACCAAATCTAACCAAATCTATATTAACCCTTTTATGAAGAGATGTCATTGAACCCTAGATGCCCAGGCCAAATTTATCAGTGTCTGTATGAGTCGGCTAGCTGGACAATAACTCTGACTAATTTGGCTATGAAAATTATTTTTACACTGTTTTCTAAAAGACATATACACATTTATTTGGTCTATGGTTTAATAAATGCCCTGCTCATGTATTTTATTACAAGCTGATAAATGGACAACAATGTAAAGAAATTTGATTTCTTTTTTCACAAGTAATGGCGCGTACACGCGATTGGAAATTCGGCCAGCAAAGGACCGATGAGAGCTTTTGGTCGGAAAATGTGACCGTGTGTATGCTCCATCGGACTTTTGCTGGCCAAATTCCAGCCAGCAAAAGATTGAGAGCATGTTCTCAATTTTTCAGTCGGAAAAAGTTCCTATCCGAAAATGCGATCGTCTGTAGCAATTCCGACGCGCAAAATTCCTACGCATGCTCAGAAACAATTCGACGCATGCTCGGAAGCATTGAACTTCATTTTCTCGGCTTGTCGTAGTGTTGTACATCACCACATTCTTGACGGTCGAAAGTTCAGCGAACTTTTGTGTGGCCGTGTGTATGCAAGCCAAGCTTGAGCAGAATCCTGTCGGAAAAGCCATCATATTTTTTTCCTGACCAAAATCCTGATCGTGTGTACGCAGCATTACAGTTATTAAAGCTGAAGTTTATTTAAAAAAACAACAAATATTTATTTTCCTTACAGCTTTAGTGTAATAAAGTAAGTCATGCATCATATAGGCTGCTGAGTCCCGTAGACATCTGGGCAGGGTAACCAGTCCTCTTCCTGGCACTGAACTTCATGTGCTGAGGAAGTTAAAAGCTTTGGGTCTTCAGGCTGAGCTCAGTTGAAGAAGCTCCTAGCTTGGACCTGCCTCCCTACTTCCCTCTCATCTCTCTCCACTGGACAGGCCCATGCATTTTTTTAAACGGAATATAACATGATTTCTGAATGAAGGAGAGTTGGATGAATGACAAGATTCTCTCCCACGTTCAAAGATCTTGTTACATGTAGTGTAAACAATGCACAGGCTTTTCTCAGTAGAGATTCAGGGTAAAAAATATTTTTAGCTATACTTCTTAATCAAACTTTTATTTTTGTATTATTATTATTACTATTATTATTAGTATTCTTTACACAGTGACAGCTGCAGGCAGCAGGTTTGTTTTTAAGCAATAATAATGTAATTCACCGCAACTGACTGTCATGGGGTTCACATGATTGAGAGCTCTGCTGATTGGTTCCCAATTGCTAGTCTGAGGCAGTGACAGCTCCCAGTACTGAAATAGGATGTAGTTTAACGTTTTCTCAGCACGGGCTCCTGCATCTGAGTTTATGATTGCTAACAGGTTATAAGGACCTGTTGATATGACCGAAAGTTGATTGTACTGGGTGTAACTCGGGTGCCAATTTTTAGACATAGGAAGAAGGAGTAGGTAGGAAGGGGAGCTGTGCATGGCTTGTTTTCATTTTCCAGCTATGCTGTGCAGCCAATAATCACAGCAGGTATAGTAGCTCACAAGAGAATGTACATATATATACATATTTTGGTAGGAAAAATTTCCTAGAGAATTTCCTGCAGTTTTACCTTTAGCTTCTTGGCTGGAGTTTGCCCTTTATGAGTTGGGGATATCAAATTTAAATGAACTGTACAAATGTTTCAGCCAACCTGCTTTGTCAGCACATTGACTTTAGGTCCCTTTTGGTAATGCAGGGTCAGTGCTGCCTCTGTCCTTTATATGACATGATCCAAGACAACTGGACAAGCAATTGAGCTTGAATGGTATTTTTAGAAAGAATAAAAAACAATCCTTTTATTTTTCTAAAAGAGCATACCATGCCATATGGAAAACGAATTGATCATCTTTAAAGTGAACCATGCCCTTGCTTGTCTTGCGATTCGATCTAAAAATTCCTGTGCATGGAGGGGAGTGTAAGCTCTTTATTTCTCCCACTCTCTTATGTCACAGCATTCTAACAATCCCATAGGCAACAGCTGTGAAAACTCGGACTAAAAATCTGATGGTAAAGTCAATTTTTACAGACTGTCGATAAAAATTACATCATCCTTTCTTTCCCAACTAAATGGCCTGAATGGCTGAAACTAATATATATATAATATATATATATTTTTTCTATTTATTTATGTACCTATTTTGTTGAGACATAATGCAGTATCCTATAGGCCCAATTTGTCATAATGGATTTTGGGTAAACAGAGGGGTTAGCTTCCTCAAATTTACCAAATACATATACAGCACACCCCACATATAAAGCTTAAGAGTA
The DNA here is from genome assembly GCA_037952925.1 of Lithobates clamitans. Lineage (NCBI taxonomy): Eukaryota > Metazoa > Chordata > Amphibia > Anura > Ranidae > Lithobates > Lithobates clamitans. Next base: position 76,789 of record JBBGZY010000059.1, read on the forward strand.
TGCACACATAAATGTAATAACGTCAAATGTACGTGATCTCTCAATAACAAAGCTTACATCTACTCTGCTCATCGGTGCAAGGATTTTTTGAATAGAACAAAAAATAATTCAATCCTAGATGTGGGGAAACAAAATTATTTTTATAATATTTTACTGCTATTTCAATTATTTCATCCATACTGCTATTTTTGTGAGGGTTTTATATAATAGTATTCATACATCCAGTGGATTCATTTATTGATAATTTTGTTTCTGGCTTTATGAATAAATGTAACAGCATTTATTTTAAATTTACTGTATATAAATATACAGAAATTGTCTTTTCTACCAGAAGATTGCTTGTGTGTTTGAACTTGTAACATGCAGAGAAATTCATAAGCAAGTTAGAAAGACTTCAATAAATTAGGCTTTCTATATTTTTCCAATTCAGGGGTCTGCCTAGAAGTGGGTCCTAGAAGAATTCCCAAACCCATGGTTATTCTGCCCTTTATGGAATATGGAGACTTGCACAGTTTTCTTCTCTCCTCCAGAATTGGATCTGGTCCTCAGGTAAACTGTACAGAACATTATTTTGGAATGGACTAACTTTTCTCAACAATTGTTATAATTTTTTCAGAATAGGTTATATTTATTCACCAGAAGCTATGAAATTTCCCTAGATTAATAAATATTTGGATATGTATTCAAGTTGGTTAATGAGTTAACCATTACTGGTCAAGATGAATGACCAGCCATGGTAAACTTGCTTTACAACCTGGGAGTAGTTGGTGTGTTCAACAGGCAAAAATATAAAATGAGGATGCCTCCAGGTATAGTATCCTGACTAGTAATGTCTATTATTATAAATAAAGATATATATGTACAGTATATGTGTATAAACCCCTGTATGCAAGGGAAAGAGGAGAGAAATGGGGTGGGAGATCTCGGTAAAAACATAATAGATAACTCAAAATGAACCCTGTATGAGCTCTACCAACACCAAAAACAAAAAACATGATGAGAATAAAAAGTTGAACACAGCCCACTGTGCAAATAATGTATCAAAAATGTATAATCTCAAAAACACACGTATATAGATTAGCCAAGAGGATAAAATGTATTCAAGCAAACGTGACAATCATGCAATATAAAAATGTCCACCATTCATGCCCTCATCCAGTGACCGTTTAGTTGCTAAGGCAATAACACATAATGCACATTGGCAATAACCATCCTAAATAGCAGCAATGTGGAAAAAATAGTAATAAGCATGCATATGGATTAAATAATGGTAGCTGGGTTGGCTTCCAGCATGAGATAGATCCTGAGGTGGTCAGATCTTAATCTTAAAAGAAAAGGCACACTGGTAAACTGAATTGGGTGCTAGTCCCTTAGTATATCAACGAAAATAGGTACAAAGGTAGTTGAAAAGACAACGTGGGTCAACAGTGGTCCAGAGGAGGTATGTTGAGCAGGAAAGTACATTCGCGGTTTGTGTATAACAAATATTGCCATAAGATAATGAACCATGACCTGGAAAGGCCTCCTTCTCACTGTTAGACACCTCAAAATGGTGGCACAGACTTGCGTGCAAACTACCAGTCTCAGTCCCTGGCAGACTAATTGCAATCCAGAACACAAAGTCCCAAACTGAAGTGCAGTTCCAAGATGAAGTAGGGTTAGGTAACCCTTTGCTAAATCCCTAGTTTCAGGTACAGTTCTTTGGTTTCATGTTTTTTGAATTGCAGCATCTCAGAAATAAATACAATAGTAAATACTGTACATTACATCTTTTCTGACTTCATACAAAATAAGGGCATGTGTTCACAGGCTTTTGGGAATGCAAAAGTAGCTTGGTGCAGCATAAAAAAATCTACAATCTGCAGTCATCTCTAGTTATTCTTTAATGTGAGCTGTATGCAGCTGAAAGCATACTGCATTTTCTCATAAGCACAAACCCTTAGGCCTCCTTCACACAGGTGTTTAGCCACATGCGGTCAGGGACAGGAGTCTGAAGCCTCGTACACACGATCAGATTTTCTGCAGACAAAACCTCAGACTTTTGTCTGAAGGGCGTTGGCCAGGAACTTGTCTTGCATACAAACGGCAAGGAATTGTCGGCCAACAAACACAAACATAGTGACGTACTACGTGGTTTTTCAGCTCTTTAGCGCCACCCTTTGGGCTCCTTCTGCTAATTTCATGTTAGTAGAAGTTTGGTGAGTGTTGATTCACGCTTTTCATTTCGCGCTTTTCATTACGTGATTTTCAGTTCGTTTCTGAACGGCCATTGGTCAACCAGCCATGTTGCGGAATCGGAGGAGATAACGTGTTATTTATTATTGGCCTTGGAGTTATTGCTTTGACCCAAGTCCAGGAACAGGAGGAGGAGGATTTCTTGGACCAAAATTGGTTGCTTTATTAATCGTGACCAATTATGTCATATGCCTTTGCTGCGGGAGCTCCAGGAGAATAATCCAGATGATTTTTGGAATTATCTCCGGATGACGGACCCCTGCTTTCACCAACTCTTGGCATTGTTGCCCCCTATATTAAGAAGCAGGACACATGCATGAGGCTTATATTTTACCTTTTGGTTGAATAATGATTCCATTTGGTATATTTTCTATATTTTCTATATTTTTGGATGCATAGAATGCACTTTTTGGTTAAGTTCTATGGGCAGATAGCATGTCTAATTTTATTTGTTTTCTTTTTTTGCACAATGCCCAATAACAAAAATTGTGGAGAATAATACTTGGCTATGTGTTTTACGTCAAATGACAGTTTGGGAGTAGGCAGTTACATTTTAAAAAATACAATGTAAAATTAACATGGGACACCAACATAGTTGTATCTTTGATCTTAAAAACTACGGCATAATGGTGTTGTGGTAACTTGCACCAAAAAAAAAAAAATAACAAGCATAATAATATTATTCTTGATATCACTAGAAAAAAAGCCTTTGAAAATGTGTTTGCCATAACTCCATCAGTATCACCAGCAAAGCAGCTTCATTATTATCCCATTAAAGAAGAAGAGAATGTGTGCTGCATTTTGAGATTTCATAGTTTGCCACGTCACGAATGTTAATTTTTCATTATGGACGCTAGTTTACAAGACCGACTGCTTCCAGCTTGTCCTTGCTTCCAAGCATGTGTGTTTGTACTGTGGACTTTTGTCCAACGGACTTATGTACACACGCTCGGAAAATCCGACAATAGACATTTGTCCTGAAAATTTCCAAACCTTCCATCCAACATTTGTCCGCGGAAAATCCGACAACAATTGTCCGATGGAGCGTACAAACGTTCGGACTTTCCACCAACAGCCTGTCATCACACAATTCCCATCGGAAAATCCGATCGGGTGTACAAGGCTTTACTGCTTGGGGTTCGACTACATAAGAACAGCGACGGCTGTTGTCAGCCTGTCAATAAATCTTGTACAGGCTGATCTTTAAAGCTTGTGTATGCTGAGCAATTTTCACCATTGTACCTTAAGACATAAAACAAAATCACAAATACATTACATATATTTAATTTAGATGCATTTATTATTTCCAATACATGGGGGAGATTTACCAAAACTGGTGCATTCAGAATCTGGTGCAGCTGTGCATGGTAGCCAATCAGCTTCTAACTTCAGCTCATTCAATTAAGCTTTAGCAATAAAACCTGGAAGCTGATTGATTTATATTCAGAGCTGCACCAGATTTTGCACTCTCCAGTCTTAGTAAATAACCTCCATGGCATTATTCCACATTTTTACACAACTTATGAACTTAAATACCTACTAATACTCAGGGCTTTTTTTCAGGGGGAACTTGGTGGAACTCAGTTCCACCACCTCTGGCTCAGACCCTTTGGTGCCTGCTCACCACAATCACTTGTAAACACAGAAGTCCGGTTTCTGTGTTTACAAGTGCAGCTCTGCACTCTGTGTGCAACCCCCATGAACTCTGCACTCTGTATGTAATGCAATCCTGAAATTTAATGCCCCTTTAAGACCCTTCTATTGTTTTCAAAATATGACCACACCCACTATTTGATGTGATTTGGAGGGTGTGTGGGGGGTTGTGGTTTTGGGGGGTCGTGGTTGAGTTCCAGCACCTATTGTTTGAGAAAAAAAGCCCTGCTACTACTGCTAGAAACTGGTCTGTGGAGGCTTATATATATGTGTGTCACCATAAACTGTTACCATACATGATTCATACTTTGCGTCACAACCACTAAAACATAACAGGTGAATGTGTTTTTAGATGTCATTGTTCAACAAATTCTTCCAAAATTTGGTAGAAATTTGTTTAGGTTTATTATTGCCACCGACATACAGTTGGTTAAAGATGTTCTTATCTTTCACTTTAGCATGTGCTATTACAAACTCTGGTGAAGTTTATGATTGACATTGCTACTGGAATGGAGTACCTCAGCAACAAAAACTTCCTACACCGAGACTTGGCCGCCCGTAACTGCATGTAAGTAATGACACTGAGCTTTCTCAGCCATCTCTGTTCAGATATTTGTGTATTTGTCTAACCAAAATAGGTTGTAATAAAAAAGGCAAAGTTGAACCTCTGTGGACAATCAGGGATTCCCAGCAGCAACTTCCTGAATGATGTTGCTCGGTACCAGACTCATAATAATACAAATAAGCAGAGCTTTTTTTCTCAGAAAATAGGTGCAGGAACCCCGCCCTTTTAAATCACCTCTTGTCTCCGCCCCCTACCCACCTCCGAGTACTATCCCTTGGTTCCACCCCCTACCCACCTCTTTTAGAAAATACGGAAACAAATATTATTTTGTGGTGTTGTTAAATAATTTGTATGCAATTTGTTAATTATAAAAAAAAACTGTAAAATAGATCCCCTGCAGCCAGCAACAATAATTCCCCCCAGCAACAGTAAACTCCATCCCAGCCACATTAGAGCCCCTTAGCAATAACAGATCCACCCAGCAAAAATAGATCTCCCCAGCAACAATAGACTCAACTCCAGCAGCAATAGATCCCCTCAGCAATAATAGATCCTCCAGCAACAGAATATCCCCCTAGCAAAAAAAGACCCCACCCCAGCAACAATAAACCCCTGACACAACATTATACCTCCCCTCCCCCAGCAACAATGGGCCACCTGTTACAAAATACCACTTCAGCAACAATAGACCCCCAGCAGCAACAACAGATCTTCCAGCAGCAAGCCACAATATACCTCTCCCTCAACAGTAGATCCCCCCAGCAACAGCTGACCCCTCAGTAACATAAAATGCCCCCCAGGCAATAATAGACCCCCATGCAAATAGATTCCCACCATTTGCAATAGATCCCCCAGCAGCCAGCATCATAGACCCTCCAGCATCCCTTACCATTACATGCATTTAGTGCTGGAGGTGCCGGGACTGCATTCCCCCACATTCCGGTTGAAAAAAGCCCTGCAAATAACACCCCCCCCCCCGAATATTAAAGCCTTCTAATCGTATCCTTTTTGTGGCTATTTTTTGAGGTTAAAGATTCTGAAGACAATTAGAGGCCTGTTTATAAATGTTTTCATTCAACATTTACACATTTTTAAAGTTGGATTCAACTGGAAAATTTATGAATTCTGGGTGAGCGTTGTCTGACTCTTTTGTGAAAACATTATAGACTTCTTAGTGCTCCAGGCATGGTTTCATATACAGTAATACCTTGGATTGCGAGCATAATTCGTTCCGGAAGCAAGCTTGTAATCCAAAGCACTTGTATATCAAAGCTAATTTCTCCATAAGAAAAAATGGAAACTCAAATGATTCATTCCACAACCATTTATTCATAAGTCCTTCAGTTTATAGTCCATATAAAAATGTTATAGCAATGTGATAGGTTGTGTAACTATTAAATGTCCATCTACAAATGGAAGCCTCCACAAGGGGATTAGAAGCAAAATCCAGCAGGAGCTACAGAGTATAAAAGAGAAGAGAGGCACCTTTAAGTGTAGCAATATTGTTACATTTAATGAAGGTACAACATTTAGCAACTCACATGGTTGATGATTAAAAGAAGCACATCTAAATATGCAAGCACCTGGGGTAAAGCTGTCTGCAATCGTGACCGGGAAGACTACCCTGCAGTAGAGCGATCTGAAAGCGAGGCTTGAACCGCTCGTGGAGCGCAGCATGGAAGGAACAATGTCAATGGCGATGAGGAGGATGGTCTATATGGACATCTTTACCCCGGATGCCTGCATACTTAGATGTGCCTGTTTTAATCATCAACCATGTGAGTTTATAAATGTTGTACCTTCATGTATTAAAAAATTTTGCTTGTCTTGCAAAACGCTCTCAAACCAAGTTACTCTCAAACCAAGGTTTTACTGTAACTGAAAACAGCAAACTCCATATGCGGAGGCAGAAGTACAGGTCAGTGGGGAATAGGTGGTGAATTTGGATCAGCATGTGTCTGCAAAATGCAGAGGTATGAAATTAGCACATTTGGGTATTGCATTTCAACCTTTTGTTTTTAGTCTCCTTGAGAGCCAAATTGTGGGCTACACAGAGATGTCAGCCTAAACTAGCCATACACTGGTAAATGTTCAAACAAATGTACAAGGATTCTCATCAGTTTATTTGATGACTTGCTGGATGATGTTTGAAAGTATTTCAAAAACATTTGCTTTTGACATTCGATTTTAAAGTGAATACACTGTTAGAAATTCAGTTGTTCAAGAGACATTTTCCATCCTGCTGCTTCGAAATTTTTTCCTCACTGCCATCAAAAATAAACTTTGATTTGACTCCACTAACAATTAGAAAATGTAATGATTGTAAAATGAAAATTTTTAACAAAATTCTACTAGTGTATGCCCAGCTTTAGTCATAGTTTTACAAAAGAAGTGTTGGTGGAGCGCTGGACCTAAGGCTGGGTTCACACTTATGCAAATTGGATGCGGGTTTCCCCACATCCAATTAGCATGTCAGGAGAGTGTGGCTGGCTCTCAATGGAGCCAGTTCACGCATCTGGGGTGGCTGCGGGGCAGTTTTCAGAAGAGACCTGTGCGTCTTCTGGTCCTTTTTAGGTCCAAATTCAGCCAAAAATTTGGGCCCGATTCGTCCCTGAAACGGAGAACAAGAATGAACCGGACCCCTGCTGTGAGCTGCTCAGCACAACAGTGTGAACACAGCCTAAGGGTTGGTTTAAGTGAGGTATGATCTTCAGCTTCTAGATGCAACTCTCTATCATATGGGGTATCCTTATGGGTCCCCAGGAATAGCCAAACTGTGCAAAGGCTGAGAGTGCCACACATGTGTAACCAGACAAGTATACATTTATTAATCTTCATAAAAGATCAAAAGGTAAAATCAATGTTTTTCATGGCCTTACAGCTCCCACAGGATTTAAATGCGGTGTAGAAGAAAATACTGGAGAATAACAACAATTAGAATAGTGGCAGTGTGGCGCTAGTCTGACAGACAATCTTGGCCTCTGTTATGTGAATACTTATGTAGCGCCCTGGGGTTTAGTCAGGGAACTCCTCACAAATTTACTTGCCAAGAGTAGTTACTCTGGCCAATTGCAAGAGATCCACCGATTTCTCCCTAAGTTTGGCCTTGTTGCACTTTTCTCTTCTGCCGCTAGGTGGCCAGGTACTTAGTGGTACTAGATACGAGAAGGGCAACCCAAGGTCAGGTTATGGGTATATGGGGTATCTCAGCCAATAGGCAGGGGTTTTCTTGAATCCCTTGGCCTGCTGGGAGAACCTATATATTCGGGTGAGGTCAGGTGATCTGTGTTCTGTGCCACCTGGTCGGCTGTCTGGGTGGATATGTGTTGTACACCCCAGGCTGCTAGGCCGGAGATTGGGCCTATCCCGGGGGAATCTGGCTGCCAGGCTGTGTGAGGGCATATCCAGAAGTAAGAGGGCAGCGCAGGGTTCGGATTGCGGCTTGCAGTCCAACCATAAGTGACGGTTCTGCCACCCGGAGAGCCTGTCAGTGGTCGGAGGTAGAAGGGAAACAGTCGCCACAAAGGGACCAATCACCTTTACCAGGGACCACAGTAACTGAAGCAAGTACCAGAGCAGCATTCTCACGAACAGGCACAGTGGAGAATCGGGAGACTTCAGGCGGGTGATCAAGTCAGGGACCCAACCAGCGGAGGTGACGCTTGCAGAGCAGCCTTGTGAGTCAAGCCAGGGACTGAGCCGGTTAGCAGGGGTGAAGCTTGAGAAGTATCTGGAGTGCCAAGCTAGGGACCCAGCAGAGAAGCGTGGGCGACGCTTGAGGGAGATACCACCACAAAGCTTTTAGGAGCTCCAGGGATTCAGAGTCAGTGAATCAGAGGGTCCTGCTGGGTCTCGACGCGTTTCATAAGAAGAGTCTCGCTTCTTCGGGAAAAGCACAGATAGATGCAATTGATGAAATTGCATCTATCTGTGCTTCTCCCGAAGAAGTGAGACTCTTCTCGTGAAACGCGTCGACACATAGCACAGCTATTCCAGACTACTGACAGTCATCTTTGTGACACATTCAGGTCTCATGGAAAGATTGATTACATGAATGCAAAATTTACCAATATAATGACATTTAATATATTTTTTTCTTTCTGTATCACATGTTGTTTTTAAATGTGCGTTGAATAACTAATTTATAAGTTTTACTTGGTATGTTTTGAGGTGTGCTCTGTAGCCTCCCTGGCGGTTTTCCCGAGTGTGGCTCGGGGTTAAAATTCAGGACCATTAGAGGTAACCCCGAGCCACACTCGGGATTGCATCGCAGGATCCTGGTGCCTCCTTACTTACCTTGTCCCCGGGATCCTGCGATGTCCCCCGCAGTGTCCGCGGGCTGTGTCATGTTCCGAAGCCTCTCCTTGCCAGGCTCCGTTCCCTGCGAGCGTCGCGACGCATGGGGCGGAGCCTGGCGGCAAATTCAAAAAATGTAAAAAGCATAACACATACAGTACTGTAATCTTACAGATTACAGTACTGTATGAAATGATTTCACATCCCATTTGTCCCCAGTGCTCTGGCCCATGCCCTGCATGCAGTTTTATATTGCATATACTGTTCTTTCTGCCTGGAAACTGGAGATTGTCCATAGCAACCAAAAAGTGTCCGTTTACGTCAAAAATGGCTTTAGACCAGCTAGAAAACAGCGATAGTAAATTAGAACACTTGCAGAATTGAGCGATAGTGAATCGTGTGGAAATTTATTTTATTACTATTTATTTTTATTTTTTTTAATTATTATTTTTTTTTTAATTATATTATAATTTATGTTTTTGTGTTTCAAACTTTATCATACCCGGGATATCTACTAGACTCTTGTTTGGACAGATTTAAGTGTGTTATTGTTAAGAATTACAGGCCTACAATATAAAACGCCAAATTTCCATGCAAAATAATTGTACCGCTTTCAGCACCTAAAATCAGAAAGAATCATACCGCCAGGGAGGTTAAAAGTCCCATGGGCATTTTTGTTTTTTGTTGTGTGCATACTAATGGGCACTGAGTAGCACTTCTACCAATCCCACACCAGTTCTTTTCTCTTTATAAGAGAAATAAAACCTCTTTTACATCCAAGAAGTGTCTAGCGCCCACTAACTTTATCCACCTTGCACCCACTATGCCTCACAACCCACCACATACAAAAGGATGTCAGCTATCTTTGGCCCTGAAGGTTCTCATTAGACTGGTGGAGGCTAGAGACTTTGCTACACTTAGTTAAAATTTTTTGTTGGCTTCTCTTGATTTCTAGGTTGAGAGATGATATGACTGTCTGTGTTGCTGACTTTGGGCTGTCGAAAAAAATATACAGTGGTGATTATTACCGCCAGGGACGTATTGCTAAGATGCCAGTGAAGTGGATTGCTGTGGAAAGCCTTGCTGATCGCATCTACACAATCAAAAGTGACGTGGTAAGATATTACAGCTGGTTTCCCCACTTTAGAAAATAATGTATTTTTTCTAAAGACAGTAGCAAATGCTCAATTCTATGCCTGATCATTATTCCCAGCTTCTGTTTGCCCACAACTGTCAATGCTGACTTTATCTGTACGGTATTTTTGCTTATGCTGTACTACATTACATATTTCACTGACACTAATGACTGTAAACATAGAATTTAATATATAGGATATACAGTATATCATTAAAAAAATACAGTCCACCCAAGAGTAATATTTAAGGCCCCTTTCACACTGGCGGAGTCCGCCAGCAGATCTCTCCGCTGATCCCCGCTGAACAGGCAGTTGGCAAGTCCGTGTCTGCTCCACTGATGCAGGCAGACAAGGACACAACCCAGTGCCCTTTTGGGCTGTCTGATGGAAAGGGACCGGTCCGTCCATGTGAAAAGGACCTTTGGTGCTTTTAAAGATATGGCATTCTAAACAGGTTTCTAATCCAGTTACTGTGTGATGCAATTAAATTAAACCAACATTGTTTTACCTGCCTTTAGTCAGCCCAATCCCCTTTCAATTGTTTCTCACATGCACCCCCTCCCAGACACTGCACCCAAACACAGGAGCGTTTCAGTAGCACAATCAGTTCTACCAATTCCGAAAGTAGTGGACAGGAACTAGGTATGGCCAGCGGTCTGTTGCTTGTCAATCAGCAGTGACAATGCTAAAAGCTACGCCCTCTGCATCTTCTTCTCATCCCAATATAGTACAAACTGGCACCACCTACATGAAGGGCAACAGTGCTTTGAATTCAGTAGCAGTGCACCAGCATTGTCTCTTCATCACAACAAGCTGGATGAGGTGGACTGGCAGGTTCAGTGGGTATTTGTGAGACTTTGCAGGGGTACAAAGAGAAAGAAGTATGTGTAAATGCTGCACCACATACTTTTTCTTTCAATGGGAAGCCCTAGTTCTATTTTAAGGTGGTTGTAAACCTCAGAGACATGAAACATGAGCAAAGCATATCCCTCTGTAGTGTTTACTTGTCTCAATCCAGAGCACTAACGGGGAGTTTTACTAAAACTGGAGCACTCAGAAACTGGTGCAGCTGTGCATAGTCATAGTAGCCAATCAGCTTCTAAGGTCAGCTTGTTCAATTAGGCTTTGACAATAAAACCTGGAAGTTGATTGGTTTCTATGCAGAACTGCACCAGATTTTGCACGCTATAGTTTTAGTAAATCTCCCCCGCAGTGTAATTTCTGTCCGCTGTCTCATTCGTCTGCTATCTGCATGAGCAACTTCTGACAAGTTTTCCTGACACCAAGAGAAAAATGGTGACAGGGGAGGGATCTCCAGATGACTGACAGCCTCAACTCTGCTGTGTGAAAGGTGTGGGGGGGGGGGGGGGGTTCCTTCCCTCCAATTAGCACTCAGAACTTCCCTCACTGAGTGTAACTTCAGCTCTTCCCCTGCTTTTTAGAGCTGAGAGATCCTGTGTAAATTCTGCATGGATGTAGAGGAAAGATGGCTGAAGATAGTCAGGTACAACCTATGTAGGAGGATTTGTTTCATCTCTGTATATCACCTGAGGCCAGCCACTTTATTGGGTATATGGGAAGGTTTACAACCACTTTAACTCATAGGTGGAGCCTAATGGGCTGAGCCATTCCCTGGCTTGTTGCATATCTTGGATAGTTCCTCACTGTTCCTGAGTGTTCCTGCTCAGCTTTGTGTATTCTAGAAGCTCCTGTTGCATTCCCCTTACTATAAAATTAAAATCAAGCAGGCAAGAGTGGGAGATTCTCTTAATGACCACATAGCCATATGCAGGTATTTTTACTGATGCACGTCTTACCAATAGGGTGCCTGAGAGATATAACAAACTGTCAAGTTGATTTGTCCAACATCTACCAACACTGAAAAATAATGCTTTAATTTTCTTTACTTCCTGTTCATGGTAAAATTTCTAGTAATCTCCATATGGATAATTTCTTCATATGTACAGTCCTCCCTTACATTTCTTGTTTATGCAGTGCAACCTAGGTAAAGCTTAAAGGGGTTGTAAACCCTCGTGTTTTATTACCTTAATGCATCCTATGCATTAAGGTGAAAAAACACCTGTCAGTGACCACCCCCCCAGCCCCCCCATTTTACTTACCTGAACCCTCGAACTTTACCCGACAGGGACGCGCTGTCTCTCTGCCTGGGGTTCTCGGCTCTTGATTGGATAGATTGATAGCAGCCCAGCCATTGGCTCCCACTGCTGTCAATCAAATCCAATGACGTGAGCGCATGGGGGCAGGACCGAGTCCTGCATTCGGCCTCTATGGATGCCGAATGTTGGACTCGGGAGCGCGCCCACAAGGTAACCCCCAGTGGGAAGCGCTTATCAGATGTGGGGAGGAGCCACGAGAGCTGCCGGGGGACCCCAGAAGAGCAGGTTTGGGGCCATTCTGTGCAAAACGAGCTGCATAGTGGAGGTAAGTTTGATATGTTTGTTTTTTTATTTTATTTTATTTTCTATTTACCTTTACAATCACTTTAACATTTTTACATTCTACTGCAAGTACAATGTAGTCCATGATTCTTTTCTAAGAGGCATGAACCTGACACGCAGCTGTCTCTATTCATCTGTCAGTAGTACGTAATTTCAAATGGATGAATAAAAATAATGAATAATAGGTTTACATTCTAGTATACCCTGTACAGTTTTAATAATACAGTTTTATTAGAAAAATACTTACATAATTTAAATACATCATTATTTTAAGCTTAAAGCTGGTTTATTATAATTCTGAGTACAATATGATTCTTTCATAATTATTAAGCTCTACGTTCATTTCTTGCTGTGTATCCGATTGTCATTCCCTAATTTCTAAATATATCCAAAATTAAATTATAAAAATGTAATTTCCAGCTCATTACAGACTTCAGCAGGACACATGATAATACAATGTGGAGATTGCCATCAATTTCTTTTTGGTGGTTGTCCTTAGTACGCAGTATCATGAAGTGGTTTTTTTTTCAAATCTTAAAGCTGAACACCAGACAGATTATAACACACCAAAGAATGCAGCTATGTACCCCTTAAGAGAAACATAAATGTCTTGTAAAATGCAGCTAGTAGAAGTATCTGAAATGGAGGTATCAGCTTCTTGTCATATCTTGCACAACAGTAGATTAAATGTGGGGCAGCACTAGGAGCCAGTAAGGTGTGCTGCATGCACATGTGCTGACAAGGAGGAGGGAGCAGGGGGTAAACTGCTGCTGCTCCCTCGCTGTCCAATAATAGGTTAGGGGTTGACCTAGCTTTATTGCTTAAATAAGGCTTTCTCAGCTAAGCACACCCTCCTGCCTGCATTCCTGAGCTAAGGACAGATGGTTTCATGTAAATGCTACATGAATAATTTGCCCTTACTCAGGATGGCTGTGGCTAGAAATGCTGGGTTGGGGAGTGTTTTTCGAAGTGATTTCTCAACGAAATAAAGCACGGAGACTTGGATGGATTGGCGAGTTTTGCTTTGAATATTACAAATTAAATAAATAGGGTTCTCAGTTTGTGGTGGTTAGATACAGATGAGTTCTGCGTCAAGAACGAATGTACACATCATCTCTTATATACAGTGAAGGAAAAAAGTATTTGATCCCCTGCTGATTTTGTACATTTTTCCACTGACAAAGAAATGATCAGTCTATAATTTTAATGGTAGGTTTATTTTAACAGCGAGAGACAGAATAACAAAAACATCCAGAAAAACGCATTTCAAAAAAGTATAAATTAATTGGGTCATTGTCATGCTGGAATACCCATCCACGACCCATTTTCAATGCCCTGGCTGAGGGAAAGAGGTTCAAGGGAGAAGAGGGATGGCCTCTGGAAGTCGCACATCAAGTTGTCCTAGAGAGGTGAGTGGAGTGGCAACCTCAGCCTGAACTCCAACCAGGCCACGCCCCAACGCGTTTCACTCTGCCCCCCAGAGCTTAGCCTGAGTGGCACACATACACTTTCCAGGTCACAGTGAGGGAAGGAGGTTCTCATCCAAGATTTGACGGTACATGGCCCCGTGCCTTTGATGCTGTGAAGTTGTCCTGTCTCTTTAGCAGAAAAACACCCCCAAAGCATAATGTTTCCACCTCCATGTTTGACGGTGGGGATGGTGTTCTTGGAGTCATAGGCAGCATTCCTTCTACTCCAAACACGGCGAGTTGAGTTGATGCCAAAGAGCTCGATTTTGGTCTCATCTGACCACAACAGTTTCACCCAATTCTCCTCTGAATCATTCAGATGTTCATTGGCAAACTTCAGACAAGCCTGTACATGTACTTCCTTAAGCAGGGGGACCTTGCCAGCGCTGCAGGGTTTCATTCCTTCACAGCGTAGTATGTTACCAATTGCTTTTTGGTGACTATGATTCCAGCTGCCTTGAGATCATTAACAATAATCTGCCGTGTAGTTCTGGGCTGATTCCTCACTGTTATCATGATCATTGAAGCTCCACAAGCTGAGATCTTGCGTGGAGACTCAGACCGAGGGAGATTGACATTTTAATGTTTCTTCCATTTGTGAATAATTGCGTCAACTGTTGTCACCCTCTCACCAAGCTGCTTGGCGATGGTCTTGTAGCCTATTCCAGCCTTGTGTAGGTCTACAATCTTGTCCCTGACATCCTTGGTCAGCTCTTTGGTCTTGGCCATGGTGGAGAGATTGGAATCTGATTTATTGCTTCTGTGGACAGGTGCCTTTTATACAGGTAACAAGCTGAGTGTCATGAATCTGCAGTAATACCTTCCTGCCCTGTCTGTCTGCTTACCTCTGGTCTGTGTATAAGCCTTAGGGCCTACACTCTCACACCTGCATGGTTAAGTAATCTTGTTTGGCTTTCTGTGTGCTTTTTGCCATGTGCTCTATGTCTGTTTCTGTTTATTGATCTTGGCTTGTTCTGTGACTATCCCTGCCTGCTTGTTACCCTGACCTTTGGTGTGTTCTTTGTCTATCCTTGTCTGCTGGTTGCCCCGACTTTTGGCTTATCTCCTGACTATCCCTTGTTGTCCTGGAGTTTCTCACTATCCTCCAGTAGCCTCGCGTGAGCTGGGAGATCCTGGGGGCCGCCACCTGAAGCCACTTGCTCACCACCCTCACCACTAGAAGCTCTGGTGAACACCTACTGGCTCTTAGACTCCACGCCCAGCGGAATCTTATGCTCTAGCTCCCAGTGGGATCTGTGTTGGTGCTCCAGTGGACCTGCTTTTCTTGAACCACCCAGAGTTCTATCCGCAGCAGTCAGCCATAGGGTCCACTACCTTAGCGGTGCACTCCTGACCCCAACGGTGTACATCTGTCATCTGGCACTGAGATTAGGAGCACTCCCTTTAAGGGAGTGCTCCTAATCTCAGCTCGTTACCTGTATAGGAGACACCTGGGAGACGAAAAGCTTGCTGATTGATAGGCGATCAAATACTTATTTCCCTCATTAGAATGCAAATCGATTTATAACTTTTTTTAAATGTGTTTTTCTGGATATTTTTGTTGTTATTCTGTCTCTCATTGTTAAAATAAACCTACCATTAAAATTATAGACTAATCATTTCTTTGTCAGTGGGCAAACATACAAAATCAGCAGGGGATCAAATACTTTTTTCCCTCACTGTATATTTGATTTTATTACCTGTTATGGTTTTATTTCATGTTTAGCTTTACATGCACTTCTATGTGTTTGTTATCTTTAACAGCTTTTGAAAATAAGGAGATTATCCAATTTTCATTTACTGCATGTGAAGTCTGTCAGAGTCCCTTTGCTACCATGAAACTGTAGATTTTTTAGCCTATAACTAATAAAGTTATGAAACTATTTCTAATGATAACAATACCTCTTTTTAGTTAATATGGTTTTATTTATAAGCTGATGCCTTTATTGAGTTTTTGTTCTTATATATTTTTACTTATAAATGCATTCTAATGAATGTAGTTTTTTTCTACCTGTTAGCTTTGAAGCAGAGCTATTTATGTGTTCCATACAAAAGAAAAACTTTTCCACTCGCCACACTTTTTTGGATATCCTTTAGGCAATCATCTATAACCCTTATGGATGCTAGTGCATCTACAGCTGTATTGGGATTTTTTTCCAGAAATGCCAAATGTTTTATAAGTTTATGTATTATTTCCACACTGTGCAGTTTAAGAGAAATACAGTTGCTTGTCATGCTGTATGGATGTTGTTGTACTCTTACATAATCTCCTGGAACGTTCTACTTTGTTATGTCCAAACCCTTTGCAGTGTTAATTGTTGTTTCTGTGATCAACATGAGTGGGGTAGTGGGGACTGACCTTTACAGTGAAAGGACTTATTCATGGCTTCTGGAAATATCATCCTCAATCTTTTGTGTTTTATCTCCAGTGGGCGTTCGGAATCACAATGTGGGAAATCGCAACCAGAGGCATGACTCCATATCCCGGGGTCCAGAACCATGAAATATATGACTATTTACTCCAGGGCCATAGGTTAAAGCAGCCAGCAGACTGCCTGGATGAGCTGTAAGTACTGAATTCTGAAGAATGAAATGGATATAATTACCGCACACTTTTGTTTAAATGCATATAATATTCAGTTTGTTTCAGGAGGAAAAGCTTTGCCGGTATAAAAGACTGACTTTTCAGAAAAATATCCTTCTTTCCCTTTAAATCATAATAGCTTCATTGCTAATTAGGTCACATGCCATGAATTACAGCCCTGTTCAGCAGCACTAACCTGCAAATACCAAGTAGGATCAAGTTCCAGACTTTGAAAACAAGCAATCACTGGGGTCTTCTTTTTATTCTATCTTCTAAATCTTCAAGCATTTAAAATGCAAATGGTCAAAATGCAGCTCTTATGATGGAATATATGGGGGATGGCTTGAGCTTTCCAGGATTCTTGTCTCTTAGCTTGAAAAGCATTCTGGGTAATTCAAATAATCCCTAATATGTTCCATCGAAAGCTATTTTATTTGTGCTTTTGTTACCACATGGATTTTATTTGCTTGAAAATTTAAATAAATCATATTATTTAAAAAATATTAAGTTAAAAAATACTAATAATTAAAATCATAATAAATAATAATAGTGTTGGCACATATTTTGAAAGTCTGTCATTGTTAATAATAATCATTTAAGACAATTTTTTTTAAAAGAAATACAGTAAGTCTGAGTCTGAAAAATGGACCCAATAGGCAAAGTACCAGATTCTAATAAAAACAGTTATCTGATAAATATTGGTACTGATACTCATGTTTCCATAATTCACACAACCCAGCATTGGTCAGGTGGCCCAGATATTTCACTGTACATACTTACAGTATAACCTTTTTTTTTTTTTAAAGGTTTTTTATTTGCCAAATATTCATACATGTTAATTGACAAAGTATGATATACAATTAAGGTACAGTCTAAAACACATCCAATATCAATTGTTTGTGATATTACAAAAGATTGTTATTCATTTCCATAACTTGTCATTTATGTATTCGGCTACCTTTTGTTTGTTTTTTAACCAAACTTGGTTATGAACACTTAAAGCACATTAGATACCGAAAGCAATAAAAGTTGCTGGGTTTCCACAAGTAGATTATAGAATGCTTTCAGTGTACTCCAAACAGATAAAAACAATTAAATCCTGAGGGAAAAATCCCTCCTAACCATTTGTGCTGTGTGCTGCCGTTTATCTCCACATCAAACCCTCGAATTGCCATTTCAGATATACATTTATCTTGTACAGTTACATGTCTGATTGTATAGTGTTTTCAGAGTTAACCCATTTTCTCCATACTTTATTGAATTTTTTTGTTGAACCCCTGGACTCATATGTCAGTTTATACATGGTGACATTAGCGTTAACTAACTTTTTCCAAGCTTTTAAAGTAAGATGATCTCTCCTGATCCAGTTAAGTGCAATGACTTTTCTTACATAATAGAACAGGATCCTCAATAGAGTTCTCATATTATTACTCATAACCTCATCCTCTATAACTCCTAACAGTCCTAGAAGTGGGCTACATATGTTTGGTATATCAAGCGTGTCAGCAATAAATTGGGTTACCTGCGACCATAGCGGTCTTACCCTATCACATTCCCATACTATATGTATAAATGAACCTTCTGCTATCAGACATTTATGACAAGTGGATTCATCTTTCCTTCCCATTTTTTATAACCTTAGAGGGGTATAGTACATTTGGTGTAAATATCTGAGTTGTATCAGTTTGTCTCTAGCAGAGACAGTATAACCTAATTTTTAACTGGTCCGAAAGGAGGCCAGATTTATTGGATGGGGCCGGATAGATAGGATGGCAATAAAAGTAATTGTACAATGACCACATAAAGCAACAATTGTGGTATGAATCGATTTGCAGTTCTGTCTTTGATTACTATACTTTGATGATTCCTCCATGATAAGCTAGTGGTGACATTATCAGAAGCATAAAAGCCACACTTTACTCTTCCCTCCTCCATATACAAAACATTATTGCTCATGAGATCTGAGCATTCATGTTTTTGGTGCTTTTACGACTCACAACTCAAGCAAAACTAGAAATGTTGTTAGTGATGCACAAATAGATGATCTACTATGTCTCACAGATAGTGGACATAAAAGGTTTACTGGTTTTATGACGAGGTGAACAATTCAAAGAAAGCTAACTGTGATATTCTATTTTCTTGACCAGGTATGAACTGATGTACATTTGCTGGAGACCAGACCCAGCTAACAGACCTACATTCACAGAATTAAAGCATGATTTACAGAAATTTCTTCAGAGATTGCCCCCTGCAGCGGAGAAGGAAGATGCCATTTATATTAACACCAGCTTACCCGAAGACAGCATCATCCTGACCCAAGACCCAGAGATCAGCGATATGCAAATTGATGTGGATTCCCAGTATGTACATATTACTCCTGGATCTGACTCTACTGTTGTGATTGTGGAGGTCCATGGAAGTCATATGGATGAACAGCGATATATTTTGGAAGGACCATCTGATGAGCAGGGTGGGGAGCCAGAACAAGCCAGAGCTCCACTATTACATGACAGTTTGTCACGAAACAAAGTTCCATGGTGTGAGAGCGATACCCTTCTGGATGGTAACTCATTGACTGAGGAACTTCTCTATGCAGATGATTCTGCAGAAGACTCTGAAATTGCAGTATAGAACAATCATCTAATACTAAACATTTGGCCCTCCCTTAAGAAAGACTTAATCACAGCTGCTCTTATTTCCTGAATAAGGATACTTAATTCATAGTTTCCACTTTTTACCTGTGGAGAAATGTTCTGGCATTGAACCATTGTAAATACCACTCATTGTTCTGTATAGAGAAATTAGACATTTGTATTTATATATATATATATGTGTAGAGGAAAACAGATTCTTACGCAACAGAAAAAAAGAGATGTAAATACTCATTGTGTATATATAATTATAAGGGCTACAGGGAGTATTTGCAACAAATTAGGTTTGTGCCTTTGAAAAACCTGAACAGTATAATGCTCTGTATAAAAAGTGTAGGCAATGTGAAATAGGCTGTGGCTAAGACAAAAGGGTAGATTTACTAAAACTGAAGCACTCAGAATCTGGTGCAGCTGTGCATGGTAACCAATCAGCTTCTAAACTCAGCTTGTTCAATTAAGCTTTGGCAATAAAACCTAGAAGCTGGTTGGTTGGTTCTGGTTGCACTCTCCAGCTTTAGTAAATAAACCCCAATGTATGATAGTTGCAGTGTATTATTAGCCATCCATCACCAAAGATTGTCATGAACTCAGTTTTGGTTTTATTGGATAAAAAAAATGTGCAAGTGAATTGTTAGCATTATAAACGCAATCAACCTCATGGCATTAAATACAGATAATACGCACATTCAGGAACACAGACATTTGTACCCCTTAGAGTTAAAGCTTTACTTGCGTCGTGTTAGAGAAGCTGGAAATCCTGTTTGTTTGAGATCAAACTCAATATAGTAACATGGAAACCCTGCTGCAGTCCCTACGTTTTTTTTCAGAGCACAAAACTGTTACATGCTATATAACAGAGTGCTCATATTCACAAAGCCACAAAAGCATTTGTTTTGTGTAGAGTGAAATATACCTGGTTAATTCTGCCTTCAGCTGTCCCTCCCATCTTCTCTGTTTCCCCACTGCAAGCTGAGATTGTGTACACCAGCTGGTGTCCTCTATGGAGCATGTTTAATTTCAGTTCCCTTCTATGCTCTTCATTTCCTCCTTTTTCTTATCTGTGCAGCCCACATGACTATAGAGTCACACATGTGGGTGTATATACAGTGGTAAATGACACTCCCTCCCTTCTCCTCCATGTCCTCCTATTGCTAAACAATATATATAGTATGCTGATTGATTACATTCACTAAGAAACTGACAAAAAAAAGCTAAGCTTTACAATAAATCAGTATTAAATATATCAAATGTAATTGCTAATACCTGTAAAGTAAAAAAGAGCCTTAGGCCCCTTTCACACTGAGGCGCTTGTAAACTGCCAGTAAAACACTGAGCACTTTTGAAGAGCTTTTCAGGTGCTTTTGAAGAGCTTTTGAAGCGCTGTCCATTCATTTCAATGGAGAGGGGCATTTTTTTCACCACCCTGCCAGCGCACTGTCCTAGTGGGAAAGCATCCATTGAATTTAATGAAAACAGGTTTTCGTGGCGCTTTTTTTAGCGTCAAAGCGCCTGAAAAGCACCTTAGTGTGAAAGGGGTCTTAGATACGGATGCCATCTGAACAAAATTAAAGCTAATGCCACTCACTTTTGACTATGCCTACACCATATTATTGCACAAAATATACACAGTTGATGTTCAATAAAGATTTATAGTGAGCTATAAACAGTTTTTTGATATTCATAATTTAGTTTGAATTGCTTTTCTGAAACTGTTTTATTTTTAGTCATGTGACAGGCACAGCACGAATCAGGGATTTGCAGACATACACTCATATTATAGAGAGCATGCATCAGCAGAGCAATAGAAGCCCCTCCCAAGGATCTTTCCCTACAGATGCCAAAGAACAGGGAAGGATCATGTGACCACAAAATAGCGCTGCAGGAATAAGGTACTTATTCCTGAGGATTTAAAAAAAAAGGAATACAGTGACATGATATACCATATTTATCGGCGTATAACACGCGCTGGCGTATATAACACTCACCCCAATTTAAGAGGGAAGTTTCAGGAAAAAAAACTTTTTTGTGTACCCATCTGCAGCCTGTTGTGTGCCCATCTGCAGCCTGCTGTGTGCCCATATGCAGCCTGCTGTGTGCCCGTCTGCAGCCTGTTGTGTGCCCATCTGCAGCCTGTGTGCCCATCTGCAGCCTGTGTGCCCACCTTCAGCCTGTTGTGTGCCAATGCAGCTCACTATATCTCGGATGAAATCACAGATCTGTTTCCTCACTCTCAGTTGGCAGTCACATACACAGTCCCGCCTCCGCCATTGGCATTGGACCAGCTCCTGTGATAGACAGAACACTGGTCCAGGACTGTGTGTCGGAGAGACGAGTGGAGAGAAGAAGCCTGCTCTGTGATTTCCAGCAGCACTCGCCCCCTCCTTTCCCTCTGAGGTACACCGTTGGCGTATAATACGCACCCGTGATTTTCCCCCTATTTTCAGGGGGAAAAAGTGCGCGTTATACGCCGATAAATACGGTTTATGATATTTGTGAATGAATTATGGCAATTAAGACTTCTCTGGTTATCATCACTTTAAGGCTGGGTTTACATACATGCGAATTGGTTAATTTTTTAAACCGCATCCAATTCACATAACATGTGAATGTGAAGGCCTTCCAGTGGAGCCAGTTCATACATGTCCGGGGCGGCTGCGGTTTGAAAAAGGGTCCTCTGTGTGTTTGGGTCTGGTCCAGGTAAAAATTCGCACCTGAATCACACCTGAAATGGTGAACAGAAACGCACCAGACTTCGGACTGCAAACCGCAGCCAGACATGTGTGAACGCAGCCTAAGTGTTTCCCAAAACAGTTATGTTCAAGGCATACTGTGAATGATACCTGTCACAGTTGCTTGTGCTCACAAGTGAAGCACCATTACAACTGTAGTGCAAACTAAGGCTAAAATGGCAGCTTCTTTGACTATAGAGGAGAGGAGGACTTAGTTTTGGCAGCTTTTATTTCTGGTATTGCAAAAGGAGTTTAAAGCTGAACTTTAGAAAAACAGCTAAATACTCAATTGATATATATATCTATATATATATATATATATATATATATATATATATATATATATATATATATATATAAGCAGTTTTTACTTGCCAACGAATTTGTATATGTGTCCATTTACTCCTGCGATCTGCACAGCCCTACCACCTAATGTAATCAGGAGGATGACACCACTTTCTCTGCTCAGTCTGCTTATTCCTTGCAGCAGCCTTTTCTTTATCAGCAAACCTAATTGGCTCACAGTGCTGCCTCTCTCTCTCAGACTGTAAGTGCTGCTGTATAGAGGATTGCAATACTATGTAATATGTATTATCAATCAGCTGTGGCATCTTCTGGGTCTGCATCCCTTTAGACGTGATCCTATTAGAAGTATATCACCAAAAATGAAATTTTAGTTGCAGTGGATGCCTGAATCTGACTTGTATCTTAGGCAGACTTCTGGGAAAAAGCTGTAAATGTGATGACTAATGTATACTTTATATCCTTAAGGTAGCTTCAAAGAGGGAGGAAATTTGACAAAAGTTTGTGGTTGAAGCTTTGAATATAAAGACGGAATTAAATTACTGTTATAATATGTCTAGATTTGTGCACCGTATCCTATCTATTAAAATGCGTCAAGCCTTTTAGGAGGATAAAATATTATATTACATTTTTTTCATTCCATGAAAACACATTTCTCTATGAACACACTGAAAATGTACTGTAAGAATATCAACAAAACCCTACAAGTGTAAATTAATCACATTTCTCTAAAATTGTTACACAGTCAGACAAGATAGCTGTCCAAAAACATGTTCACCATGAGCCAGTAATTCAGATGTATATTTTTGTAATGGATATATATGTAGCAGGAAGGCACACTGTATGTCCTTTAGAACTTTGATTTAAATAAAGAAACTATTTGGTAACTCTATTTGTATTTTTAATATGTCAATTGTCTAAAAAAGAAAATAACTTGATAATAGCCTGTGTGTGATTGGGCTGGTGAAAGGTTTTTTGACACCCTAGGCAAAACTTCATTTTGCCACCCCCCATTGGCTCCACCCACTTTGCCCTGCCCATGTATACCCCACCTTTTTAATGAAGCGCTCATCAAATGCAGCCTCACCAGCGCCCATCAATGCAGCCTACCAGTGCCCATCAATGCAGCCTAATAGTGCCCATCAATGAATGTTTGCTTTCTGCCATTAATTTGGGAGTCGGGACACAGGCCTCCACCGCCGCTGCGCCTCTGACACTATGTGCGAACGGAGCGGCAGCTGCCTGCTAATACTGAGACTTAGTTGCTTGCTGCAGAGAGAAGAGAGTAGGAACATCAGTGCTCCCTAGGCGCCTGCCTAGTTTGCCTAGTGGTAACACCAGCCCTGATTGGGGGTTTTCCAATTGTTATTGGGGATCACTGTGATTTTCTTTGGACATTTTGATTGAACTGGATAGACATAGTTCTATTTAATTACCCTGTGACCTTTTATCAGGCGGTATGACTGGGGTCTGTCATAATATTCCAGCTGTACGATTGTTTTTTTTTTAAATCTGCGGTGGTACAAAAACCTAAAGGTGGAAAAACCATTAAGTGTACAAAAAAAATGCATGTGAAACACACTAAAAAGTGTACTTAAGGGTGTGTTTGCCCATCCCCCCCAAAGGGGTATGACTTCTCCCTGATCCCCTGGGGCACAAGACTCCTGACAGGTAGGACATAGGGTACCAATGGTCTTCTAGGTCAGCCAGTCCAGTTTATTGAAAGAATGGAGAACTTTCACTTTCACTTATGGTAAACATCCACTTTAAAAGAATACACAATCGTGCAATCATGCTCACATACGACTGGATGACTGAAGTAAAAATTCACTTTTAAAAATTGCTATTTTTTTTAGGTAGTGGGGGTTTTGTTAGATGACATTGGAGCTGGTCCTTGGTGCTATTATCTTCAAATGGTCGATGCCCGCGAAATCCTCATAATAAAAGGGACTTTCAACAGTTGCTCCCAGTGTACAGTATGAAAAAAAGAAAATGTTCTATAATTCAAGTCCAAAAAGTTTGGGTTACACTGCTAGGCAGGAGCATAGGAAGCTGGCAATCTAAAAACTTTAGGCTAGCCCATGATAACCCCCCCCCATTACTTGCATGCCTCATTTTTTAGCAAATCAGTACTGACAACATGATCACAAACACAGAGGGGTCATACTTGTGTCCCTCAATGGACTCCAAAAGAAAAAAAAAAAATACTATGAGTTTTGTCTATTGAGGGACAAAGGAAGTCCTAAACCTTTGGGATGTCCAAAAGTAGTCCAACTGAGGGATGGACTCAACAGCAAACGATTGCTAACAGGTCCATTAAACAGAAAACTGAGAACTGCAGCAGCTCAGCCGCCTGGGAGACCAAAAAGTCCACCTGGTAGAACAGATACAAGGAAAACCACCTTGTGGATGAGAAATGTCTATTGTAGTACCATTAGAGCATCTACTTCTTCCAGGAGACCCATGCATCTGACTACAGACTTGTCCAGTGTGTTGCTGAAGCTGCATGGCAGGAGGATCAAATCCAGTGGAAACACAGCAATTGAACCAAGGCGCTAAACCCCTGAGGCCAATGTGCAACTTAATCCCAGCAGTCCTGCTGCCAAGAATTCCCACACAAGGATAGGAAAAACAAAAACAAACAAACAACACATAAAACCCAGCGCAAGGACACTGGGGATATCATGAGTTTTGGTGGCAATGTTACACAGTTACATAGTTAGGTTGAAAAAAGACACAAGTTCATGAAGTTCAACCAAAAAAAAAAATACAATCCCATGTACACAAAACTACACCCACTGTCTATCCAGAGGAAGGCAAAAAACCCCAGCAAAGCATGCTCCAATTTGCTACAGCAGGGGAAAAAAATCCTTCCTGATCCCCCGAGAGGCAATCAGATTTTCCCTGGATCAACTTTTACCTATAAAAGTCAGTACCCAGTTATATTGTGTACATTTAGGAAAGAATCCAGGCCTTTTTTAAAGCAATCAACTGAGCTTGCCAGAACCACCTCTGGAGGGAGTCTATTCCACATTTTCACAGCTCTTACTGTGAAGAAACCTTTCCGTATTTGAAAATTAAATCTTTTTTCCTCTAGACGTAAAGAGAGCCCCCTAGTCCTCTGTGATGACCTTAAAGTGAATAACTCAACATCAAGTTCACAATATCGTCCACTTATGTATTTGTACATGTCAATCATACGATCATATCCCCCCTTAATCTCCTCTTCTCAAGAGGGAATAGATTCAGTTCCTCTAATCTTTCCTCATAGCTGAGCTCCTCCATGCCTCTTATCAGTTTGGTTGCCCTTCTCTGCATGTTGTCCAGTTCCCCAATATCCTTTTTGAGAACTGGTGCCCAAAACTGAAGTGCATATTCCAGATGAGGTCTTACTAATGATTTGTACAGGGGCAAAATATCTCTCGCTCTGCAGTCCATACCTCTCTTAATACAAGAAAGGACTTTGCTCGCTTTGGAAACCGCAGCTTGGTATTGCATGTTATTATTGAGCTTATGAACTACCAAAACCCCCTGATCCTTCTCCACCATTGATTCCCCCAGTTGTACCCCTAGTATGTATGATGCATGCATATTCTTAGCCCCCAAGTGCATAACTTTACATTTATATACATTAAACCTCATTTGCCACATAGTCGCCCAATTAAACAGTACATTAAGGTCGGCTTGTAAATTGGAGACATCCTGTAAGGACATTATTCCACTGCATAGCTTAGTGCATCTGCAAAGACAGAAATGTTACTTTTAAGCCCAGACCAAATATCATTTATAAAGATATTAAAAAGTAAAGGTCCCAGCACTGAATCTTGGGGTACACCACTGATAACCTTAGACCATTCAGAGTAGGAATCATTAACCACTACTCTCTGAATTCTGTCTTTTAGTCAGTTTTCTATCCATCCGTAGTGATGGTGATATTAATGTGACAGAATGTCCAGTAGCAAGAAATGTCCAAAATGCACTTTATTGAATCAGAACAAACAGATCAAATTAAAAAAAAATCCACAGTCTATAAATAAAGACAATGTTGATGCGAATGTTAATGCACTTACTATGGTTTCCATGCATTGCAGCAAATGGGTAGCATCTCTATCACAATGGGACTGTAAATGGAAAGCACTCCTGTGAGTAATCTGACCAGCGGGTATGGCAAAGACCGCGGTCCAAAATTGAGAATAGATGTGATTGAAGAAAGTGGTCGCAAACAAGCCAGCAGAGACACCGAAGGTTCAGCGTCAGACCAGAAGTGTGTTATCAATAATCAGGAAGTGCACCATCCATGGGCAGGAAGTCCATAGGTAGTAATTTTGCCAGAGTCCTCAATGCCAGTAAGCCTAGGGTTTCCAAGATTACATAATTTGAGGCATTGCCTCTCTTTCTGAAATCACTTGGGACACAGGTGGTCCTAAAAAAGTTTCAGGTGTAGGAACCACTCTCCTGGATTCAGGTGCTGCCAACTGTCTACACCTGAAATGTACATGGCTGAAAAGTCTGAATTATGAAGTTCTGCCCAAGACAGGACTGTTCTATCTCCATTGCTGCCACGAGACTTCTGGTTCATCCCTGATGTTTAGTGTATGCTACATGATGGCCCTCCAAAAGCCAAATCCCCTCAAGCTCCAGGATGTTTACTGGGAGACAAAATTTCTCTAATGACCAAGCACCCTGAACCAAAGTTTTTAGGACTCCCTCTCAGCTAAACAGACAGTCTTCCATTGGAGGATCTTCCATTAGACCGAAAGAAAGCATTTTTCCTAACTCCACAGCCGGATTTATGAGCCACCAAACCAGGCCTTTGGCATCAACCAAATCGGCCAGTCCAGGGCCAGGAATAATTTGACCCACAACAACAGAATTCTGCGTTGCACATGTCTGGTATTAAATTAGGCAAAATAACTGCCTCGAAGAAGGCTACCATCATCCCCAAGACTCAAATGGAAGCAGATAGTAGAATGGCTTCTGAATTGTAGAGTTTGAACCTCAGACAAGAGAATCTGAAGCTTCTCCTGTGCAACAAACCCTAACCTGAGATGTGACTCTAGGACCAAACCTAGATACTTCAATTGATGAATTTGATGACAATTTCAGTAATAGTGTAAACAAGGCCTATGCTTCAGCTATGGGGAAAGGGCACCCTCTATTGGGCAAACGGGAAACCTGCACTGTTTGCCACCTAACACCCTCCTTCAAACATGGCAATAAAAACCTGACGGGGTTTTAAACTTCTCAACTCCATCAAAAAGGAACTTTTGCCTTTAAATGTACTTTAAGTTGCAAAAGATTTAAAATTCATGATTGAGTTCTCCATTTCCACAAAATATTTGATAACTGATAAGCTTTTTGTCTGATATAGAATGGGATGTAACTATGGCAAATGCTTCTGGGATTTCATGTCTAGGAAAAATGTCTCAATTTCAGTAAACCTCAAAATATTTTACTGTTTTTTACTTTGCGGGCTAGTGCAGTGTTGGCTGCGGCAGGGGGCAGTGCAATGCGCATTTTAGTGCATCATACTGCTTGTTTTTTTTTTCTTTTTGTAACCCTAGGCCTCATGCACACTGGATGTTTCTACAGCTGCTGTTTTTGGCTTCAGACATTTTTTTCTGCACCCAGTAAACTCCCCAGCATGTTATGTGTCCATGCACATATAGGCTGTTATCAGCGTTTTTCGCAGGGACGTTTTCTGGCTGGAACCCCCCCCAGAACTAGTGGGTTTTAAGAGGAGTTATCAGCTGTAAAAACGCCCTAACTGATAAAAGCTGAAAAACGTGGATTCTCAGCGTTTATTGGCGTTATTTTTGAGCCATAAGCTTTTGTGGGAGTATAGTTTTGCTACAAAAAAAACACTGAAAACCGCTACTGCAAAAACACTAAAGCTAATGCTACAGGCGTTTTTATAACGTCCAGTGTGCATGAGGCCTATAGTTACATAGTGACACTTTGTTCATGTCACTGCACAGCAACATGATGCTTTGTGTAGATGTGTAGCGATATGCGGTGCCATCATCACACTAGTGTTGTGATGTGAATGGGGGACAACAATAGTTTTCCAAGTGCCCTAGCGGTGACCTGCATTTATCCAGTGTGGAAAAACTCAAGTCATCGCACATAGTGTGAATGAGCCCCTAACTTTTCACAAAAGTTTAATAACTGTTGCACATTTGGAGGACATGAGTTCTTTTATCTTTGGCCAGCCAATGAGTATGAACCCGGGTTCTTGTGTTTTTACCCTCACCATCACCTACTGCGCTACTTTTTTGTACTTTTCTATACTTTTTTGGTACTTTGAGCCGAGTTTTTACTGCCCAGATTTTTATTTTCATGCTTATTGGAAATATTTTTTTGATGCCAATAAACGTTATAACGTTTTAAAAGGATTCACACTATGTGGAACTCTTGTTTGCCTAACCATATGGACGGTTGCCGAGGAGGTGCCTTTTTTGATTGATGACCGAGGCTGATCATAGAAGACATCCGGGCCCGGTCCAACCCCTCCAGGGACACACCATTTGGTGACATCATTCGCTTTTGCAAAGCCAGGTCCATCGATGGAATCCAGATCTGGATAATCCAATGGTCCGCTGCACTACACCGTTTTGACGGTACAAGCTCTTCTGACTCACCGCCAAGGGCCTGTGAGTCCACCTTTTCTGGTAAGGGCATTTTATGCTTATTAGTCTGGGAAAATACCACCATGTCAAGAGAAGGATTCATCTACATGCAAAGACACTCTCAATAGTCTCCATTCACCATATATGAGGACTGTGGTCACCTAAGGTGTCACTGCGATTTTGTGATTACCCCACTGCACAGTGACGGACATTAAATATTTGCACATATTCACTTTTTAATTTTATCCATGGCCTCACGCCAGGGTACTGTTTTGATGGACACCTAATTTTGGGTTTATGCATATCACATTGATGTTTTTCACTATATATCCATTGTGATCTAACTTTGAGATATCCTCAAAGTGGGTTACTCCTTTCACAACAGATATATTGGATATAGTTACTTTTTTCTAACTGTATGCACTTATTTCTATATTTTTTATTGTTTATTTGTTTTGTGGTGCCTTTTGAAGAGATACCCCTCTATGAGACTATCACTGGCCTAATTGTTACACATATCAGGGCTTTGTACCCTTCTTTTAGATATCACTACAAATACCACCAAAAGAAAGCTCTGTCTGTGGGAAAAAATGTAATAAATTTTATTTGGGTACAGCGTTGCATAACTGCGTCAGTTAAATTAACTCAGTGCCGTATCACAAAAAATGGCCTGGTCATGAAGGGGGAAATCTTCTGGAGGTCAAGTGGTTAAAGCGGAGCTCCACCCTAAAGTGGAACTTCCGCTCATCGGCTTCCCCCCCCCCTCCGGCGCCACAATTGGCACCTTTCAGGGGGGAGGGGGGTGCAGATACCTGTATAATACAGGTATTTGCACCTACTTCCGGGAATAGCTAGCTGCAGCTAGCCGCACATGTCGCCCCCCCCCCCCTCCCGTTGTGTTCTTGGAAACACACAGTTCCCACAACACAACGAGGACCAGTAAAGACGCGCAGCGCAACTCGCACATGCGCAGTAGGGAACCGGGCAGTGAAGCCGCAACGATTCACTTCCGGATTACCTGACCAAGGATGACGACGGGGGCCGCAGAGAACCGAGCAATTGCTTGTCATCTGCTGCCGACATCGCGGGCACCCTGGACAGATAAGTGTCAATTTATTAAAAGTCAGCAGCTGCAGTATTTGTAGCTTCTGGCTTTTAATATTTTTTTTAAGGTGGAGCTCCTCTTTAAGTAGAAGAATACTAGAACACCTGTCAGTTTTTTTTCCTCCTTCCCAATTGGAGATTTTCCCTCACTATCTCATAAAATGTTGTCTCCAGACCAGAAGTTGAAGGAAAATCTTTGTAATAGCATCCCAGACAATAGTCAAACCTTAATAAAAGAATATATTAAAAACTATTCAGAAACATGTGAAGGAAAACTGCAATATAAAAGCCTTAATCTGATGGCAATAGGTCTGGTAACAACAGACTCAAGGTGATGAAGGAGAGGACACGAGAACCACTGCTGGTTGACGCGTTTCGAAGGAGTACCTTCTTCCTCAGAGCCGGGCAGTACTCCCTCCTTCAGCTACTTAAATACAGAAATGCATCCATTGAACCCATCCCAGAGAGGCCCCAGGGACCCACCCACTAATTGTGGGTGGTCCAGTGGGGAGGGGCGGGACTAGAGTGACAACTCTGTTAGATATGTTTAATTAATGAATTAATTTTTTCATGCTCTCTCATAGTACACACTATGCCCGACAGTTATTTTGGCCATTTTTGTTCAGACATTTTATGTTATGTTTATGCAATACATGTGTGTGTACATGTGTATGCATAAATTGTATGGGGGTGTGTGTATGTGTTTATGTGCGTACACATCTCTCTCTCTTTAATATATTCTTTTATTAGGCTCATCAAAGGCTAATGCACAAGACTGGTGCGTCCTCTTTTTCTTTGTTTGACTGCTAAGATATCCCTATCCTGGAGGGCAGCAGGGCCTGAGACACTATCTCATAGTTGTCAACATTGTAAAAAAATTTATAGGGACACTTATTTGGCTGTAGGTGGAGTTATTAAATTTAGGGGGTGGGGCATGCGTTTGTAGGTGTGACATAGCAAAAAAAGAAAAATGTGGCGCACCGAAAAATGGGCGTGGTTTACGTGACATAGTGGGTGTGGCTTATATGGGCGTGGTTCAAATGGGGGTGTGGTTAGAGTCTGAGATGAATGAGAGATGGAGAAAGAAAGGAGAAAAGAGGGAGGGAGGGAGAGAGAGAGAAAGAAGGAAAGAAGGAGAAAAGGAGAGAGAAGGAAGGAAAGACGGATGGAGGGACAGCAGGCCCAGATC
Organism: Lithobates clamitans; assembly: GCA_037952925.1. Taxonomy (NCBI): domain Eukaryota; kingdom Metazoa; phylum Chordata; class Amphibia; order Anura; family Ranidae; genus Lithobates; species Lithobates clamitans. The sequence goes on from JBBGZY010000059.1 coordinate 107,791, forward strand.
CCAACCACAATAAAAATGTGTATTCCAGAGTTTAACAAATCAGCAGATAAAGATACTCCAAACACCTGGTGTTAGCGCTTCAATCATCCCAGCACCATGGTTGTTGTGGTGTAGGATGATTGAAACGCATTATTACTATTATTACATTGTAATATAGAATGAAATCGTTCAACTCACCATAATCCAGAATCAGTGGGACCCCTGAGCGTGTCACCTGCCACGTTGCCTGCCACCAGATGCCATCAGGTGCCCCCAGCAGAGTCCGTCCTTGCATCAGGTGCCCCCAGCAGAGTCTGTCCTTACATCAGGTGCCCCCAGCAGAGTCCGTCCTTACATCAGGCAATCCCAGCGCAGTCCCTCCTTACACCAGGCAATCCCAGCGCAGTCCCTCCTTACACCAGGCAATCCCAGTGGAGTCCCTCCTTACACCAGGCAATCCCAGCGGAGTCCCTCCTTACACCAGGCAATCCCAGCGCAGTCCCTCCTTACACCAGGCATTCCCAGCGGAGTCCCTCCTTACACCAGGCATTCCAAGCGGAGTCCCTCCTTACACCAGGCATTCCCAGCAGAGTCCCTCCTTGCACCAGGCATTCCCAGCAGAGTCCCTCCTTACACCAGGCATTCCCAGCGGAGTCCCTCCTTACACCAGGCATTCCCAGCGGAGTCTCTCCTTACACCAGGCATTCCCAGCGGAGTCCCTCCTTACACCAGGCAATCCCAGTGGAGTCCCTCCTTACACCAGGCAATCCCAGCGGAGTCCCTCCTTACACCAGGCAATCCCAGCGCAGTCCCTCCTTACACCAGGCATTCCCAGCGGAGTCCCTCCTTACACCAGGCATTCCAAGCGGAGTCCCTCCTTACACCAGGCATTCCCAGCAGAGTCCCTCCTTGCACCAGGCATTCCCAGCAGAGTCCCTCCTTACACCAGGCATTCCCAGCGGAGTCCCTCCTTACACCAGGCATTCCCAGCGGAGTCTCTCCTTACACCAGGCATTCCCAGCGGAGTCCCTCCTTACACCAGGCATTCCCAGTGGAGTCCCTCCTTACACCAGGCATTTCCAGCGGAGTCCCTCCTTACACCAGGCAATCCAAGCGCAGTCCCACCTTACACCAGGCAATCCCAGCGCAGTCCCTCCTTACACCAGGCATTCCCAGCGGAGTCCCTCCTTACATCAGGCATTCCCAGCGGAGTCCCTCCATACATCAGGTGTCCCCCAGTGGAGCCCCCATCTCATCAGGTGTCCCCCAGTGGAGCCCCCATCTCATCAGGTGTCCCCCAGTGAAGCCCCCCTCATCAGGTGTCCCCCAGTTAAGCCTCCCTCTCATTAGGTGTCCCCCAGCAGCGGAGACTCTCTCCGCCGCCATTACAGAAAAACAGATGGATCGAACAGGCAGTCAGTGGAACAAAATAGGCGGAGTGGCTGCCAATAGAAATTGAGCTGTGGTGCCGCCCACCCCCGCCCCTTCCCACATCAGGTCACAGACAGACCAGCAGCGGGTCGGGAGGTGGGCGATGCCGCAGCTCTATTTCTATTGGCAGCCACCCAGCCTCTTGTTCTAGTCTTCAGGAAAATGGCGGCCGGTGGAGACATTGTCTCTGCCGGCCGCGGACCTATAGCGGCAGCGGAGAAAATTCGAGAATACAAGAATTTCTGGGGACATTTCCCGGGAATCGTGAAATCCAGGGAAAGGGTCTAAATCCCGGGAAATTCAAGACAGTTGGTAAGTATGTTATCTATTTCGAACTCCAGATCACCTGATCAACACACTTGTGTGCAAGCGTATTTGTTGGTTTGCTGCTATCAATAGTCAAACCTTACAAGGGTTCTAAGCCTTCCTTACTCTATAAAACAAGTTTTGACTATGGATACACTTTTATGTGTTTTTCTCTGGCTCTATCATGCATTGTTTTAAAATTAGAATACATTTTCTTCAATAGTGCTGCCAAAACAAAGAGAATGTTTTAAATTGGGCTATCCCTGTGTATGTTTCACCTACTTTCTTTTGGAAAACTTCCTGTATAGAGCAAACATTACATGGTAGGCAAGTGAAGTAGAGTCCTCCTTGTGTTGTAATACATGATGTAAGCAACAGACTTTTTATGTCTAGCTTTATCTGCTTATTTACTTTACTGGCATCCAGAACACTTCTGTTTCTTGCACAAGGCAACTTCTAGTTATGTCTCCAACTCTAATGCCCCGTACACACGGTCGGATTTTCCGATGAAAAGTGTACGATCAAAGCGTGTTGTCGGACATTCCGACCGTGTGTGGGCTCCATCGGACATTTTCCATCGGATTTTCGGACACACAAAGTTTGAGAGCAGGCTATAAAATTTTCCAACAACAAAATCCGATCGCGTCAATTCTGACTGTGTGTGGCCAGTTCCGACACACAAAGTGCCACGCATGCTCAGAAGAAATTCTGAGACGGAACAGCTCGGTCTGGTAAAATGAGCGTTCGGAATGGATACAGCACTTTCGTCACGCTGCAATGTTTTAAATAGTTTAATACAGCGCACTCTGTTCATCTTTATAATGTGAGAAGAATGAAGTAGTTTTGATGCTCATATTCACACAGACTTCTCACAAACTTCTTTCTTTATTCTTTATCGGGATTCCCTCAATATATTTTGATTTGTCCCATCTGACCAATTTTTTTTTGGGTTGTTTTTAATTTAAAAAAAAAAATTTTCAAGGCTGTTTAATTTTTTTGGGGGGGGTTTGTATTTTTTTAAAGGCTGCTTTTTTAAAAAATTTTTTTTGGTTTTTACTCCAGAATATTTTTGTGTGTGTTTTGTGTGTCAAGTTACCACAACACCATTGATATCTTGTATTATTTAATCTCAATGAGATTGTTTGGTGTTGGTGTCCCTTGTTAATTTCACATTGTATTTTGAAATGTACCTGCCTCCTCACCAACAAACTGTTTTTTTTGAAGGAAAACACACATAGGCGAGTATAATTGAAACAAAAATTCCTTTATTAAGGGCTCACAACCAAACAAAGAGGGAGGCAACGCTGGAGAAACAGCAGAAATTGGTGAAGCCTTTGGCCCCCAGGGCACACATCAATTATTTCACAGCAATTGGTGGCCTGAGGAGTCCATATGTAAGGAAGTGCAGTCTGGTCCAGAAGTCCCAGAGATCCGGAAAGCAGCAGATGACATCTGTGTCCCCAGGCTGTGGTCATACAAGAGACTGCATCTTTTGTCAGACCAGACTGAACCCAGGGCCATCACTCTCTTGTCTTCCTTCCACGCTTCCTTCCACGCTGTGGCTGTGGTGGTGGAGTTGTGGCAGCAGGAGGAGGAGGAGGAGGGGGATGGGCCAACTCACTCAGGTGGGTATTGGGTGTGATTTCGCCACTCACCCCCTTAGTTAGTACTTTATACAGAAGGTCCTCACACAGCTTGCGTTAACCCTCCTGCATGGCCTGCAGTTTGGTGGCAGCCATGCAGGCAAAGGCCTCTTCAGGAGTGGGGGTGGCTCTGAGGGACGCAGAAGCCTCCTGAATGAGCCTGAGCGCAGAATCCTGAACGTGACTCCCCTTCCCGGGTCTTTTTTATGGAAGGCGGAGGGGAGGAACCTGCGATTCGGTCAGGCTACGACTGGTCCCAGGCTTCTCCTGGCTACCACTTAGCCCCGCCTCCTCCTGGCTGCCACTAACCCCCGCCTCCTCCTGGCTGCCACATTCCACAGCCTCCTCCTGTGTGGCACATTCCACAGCCTCGTCCTGGCTGAGGTCTTCCTGTGTATGAAAAAGGGACATCGTTTTAGTTTTTTATTCATCAATCACACACAATTTTCAGCTCATGATTGTTGCAAATTGAATGTTAACAAATATAACAGACTATCATTCTGAGCCCAGCATTTTTCATTCTTATCCCAAATATTTTTGGCCACTACTGTCTATTGATATGTAAAACACTTTCTTAAATCAGCAATTAGTGATCAATAATAACATCTAGTAAAGATCATTTCTTTTTTGACCAGAAATCTGTAGAACAATGCTATACCTGACTCCATCTGGGCTCCTCCACTTCTTCCTGGCTGGAAGTCCCAGGTTGGACATTGGAAGCCTCAGCTGGGGTGGAAGGAAGAGTGGAAGGAAGAGTGGAGAGGGATTCCCTGACTCCAGTCTGGTCTGACAGAAATCGCAGTCTCTCATAGTACCACAGCCTGGGGATATAAATGTCATCTGCTGCGGCTCCGGATCTCTGGGAATCCGTGACCTTCTTGCGCTCCCTTAGATAAGTGCTCCTCAGGGCACCAATTTTGGTTTTAAAATAGGGGATGGTTGCCGTGGGGACCTCCGGCTTCACCAACTCCAGCAGTTTCTCCAGCGCTGCCTGCCTCTTTTGTTTATTATTGTAATGTGGATGTTTCACCTGCCACAGACAGGGCAGCTCCCTGTACTTGTCTATGAACAGGGGGAGGAAGTTATGGTCATTGAAGCCATCCATTTTATCTGCAAGACACAACATGAGACAAACCCTAATGTCAGGCAAAACTCTCCTAATCTTGTTACAATATAGGCCTCAATCTAGAAGCAGTATAGGCCCAAGTTTAGATCTTACCTTCGTTCTCGCGATCGGTGCCTCCGATACTCCTTCCTCCGCTCACAGATCGTACGTACTACACACGCGTGTTATGCTTTATATACACTGCGCATGCGTGTAACTCCGCCCGCCCCTGATATTCTTTCTAGTCTATTCCCCGCCCCTTTTCGTTCGGTGCAGTGGGGGAAGAGCACATGGCGGAAACACAGTAGGTGCGTGCTAATTATAGCAACGAGGAGGAGGGGGAGGAAAGCCCGGAGCCTGAAACATCTGGATCCAGAAGGAGACGATTTAAGGCATCATTTATGTCCTTTGGGGAGATGTTGGAGATGGTCGACATCCTGAAGTAGGCCGACTATGATGGGAAGTATGGACCTTACCCCAACCCTAATGTCAGAAAGGCTAAGATCATGGCGAAAGTGGTCAAGAGCCTGCACCGGAATTTCGGGGTACGACGATCGAAATATCAGCTCAGGAAGTGGTGGTGGGACCTCAAATTAAGAGAGCATAAGCAGTACAGAAAGATCCGGAGAGTGCTGCAAAAAAAGTAAGTAGTTGTGCTGTGTTCCGATTATTTTTATGTTTATTACATTCGTGCTGCTCCATGTGCTTTTCTTAACTGTCATCCATTTCTAAATGTGAACTTTCATGTTCATGGGCACATTATTCGTTCGTATCAAACATTTTTCATGCGGCCTAGAAAACACCATTGTTTTGGCCATATGCATTTGCCCACATTTTTTAGGGCCTACTTGTCTGAAACTAATTTGTTTGTGTAGATGTGTTTGTTACTAGAATGGAATGCAAACTAGATTCTGTGTAAGGAGAGGACACTTAGCAGCTGTTTACACATCTGGATGCTGGAGCACTAGTGTGGGACACAAGAACACCCTTTTTATTAGGGGTCCCACACAGGTGCTCCAGTGGATACTATAGGGGTGTCTCGATCTGTGAATCTTGTACAAAACAGGTAAAGTATTGAAGCTTGACAAAGGACACTAAAAATTCTACATCTTGGAACTCTGCCAAAGCAGACAATTGTATCCCACTTCCAAGCAATGTTTTATATATATAGTTCTGCCATCAAATATCTGTGTGCTAAGTATACCATTTTTTGACATAGGGGAGAAAAGACTCGGAGGACACCTCTCATCCGAGGAGACCAGAGACCCCCCACCTCTAGAAGAAGGGGAAATCCACCCAAGACAAACAGAGCAGGAGGAGGAAGACGTGGTGGAAATTGGTACCACAACAGGTGAGTGTCTGCAACCACAGGCCCAGGTAAGAGATGGATGCCGGCATATTTATAATACATGTTTTTTTTTGTTTCTATCTTTTTAGGTGATCGTGATGTTGTGGATCCAGATCCTTTCACCTCAGAAAGTGCACAGATCCTGATCGGGGAGATCATGGGGTGTAATAGGGACTTGGAAAACATAAAGAAAAACATCAATGATGTTATTCAAAAAAATAAGAACATCATTGATGTTTTGGGGAGAGTATAAAACCCCTCCAAATCCCTTTGTTTTTTGGTGTGCAACAATTTTTTCACATTTTTTGTCAAATTGTAGAAAAGCCAAATTTTGAAGAGCACAGTGGGTCAACATGTGCTATCTGCCATCACGGGAGATCAATGGATGCGTTTTGGGGGTGCAACCCCTTCCTTAATAATAAAGTAGCTGTGAGGAAGGGGTTTCACCCCCAAAACACGTCCCTTGATCCCCCATGATGGCAGGTAGCACATGTTGACATTTGGCTATTTGTGTGCATCTTCAAAATTTGGCTTTTCCGGGGATGACTTCACCCCATCTGAATGCAATATCAAACACAGTTTCTAAATACTCATGTCTGATATTGCCCTCAAGTTCTACCAAATGTGAACTTTGTAAGTTCAAGATTTGTGTCTTTCTTGTTGGTTTTAAACATGCCTGTTTTATCTTAAATGGACATTTCTACTTTTTCTAATGTGACCCCAAAAATTGTTATACAACAAACATGTTGGTTTGTTTGAAAAACCTTTTCTAAATGCACATGTGATTGTGCAGGTATTAAAAAGATTGTTAATCAAGAATGTGTGGATTATTGTCTCAACGCTACAACACTTTTGTGGTGCTCTAATTGCTGTTTTCTGTGACAATGGGTGTTATTTCCTAAGGGCAAATCTACTTTGCACTACAAGTGCAGTTTCAAGTGCACTTGTAATGCAAAGTGTCTTTGCCTTTAGTAAATAACACCCAACAGTGCTTTGTAAGGTTACATAATCATGCCATTTTCAGGACTCAACACATTTCTGTCAGGGTCAGCTAAAACAAACACAAGCAGGAAATGTCACCAAAGATTTGTTTATTTTTTTTTTATTTGAAAAAGGTTTTACACATTGTCTGTCATATTGATAGCCCCCCTACCCGCAAAGAATTCAAGGTATCTTAGCCGGACATCACGGGCACTCAGGGGGGGCAAGCCAGGACGCCACTTTCAAGCGCCGTCAGGGTTGGTTCATTTTGAATTCCGGCCTCAGGCCCAACTGAGCTAGCATAGTTGGCAGAATGTTGCCGTAAAAAGTTGTGTAGAACACAGCACGCCAGGATAATGTGATTCAGTTTGTACTCCGCCATATGTATGGGTGTAAGAAATAGGCGGAACCGGCTGGCCATGATTCCAAACGTGCTCTCCACCACTCTTCTGGTAATTAAAATCCCTCTGGTACGGGGTGAGGGTCCTCATCAGGAATGGCCGCATAAGATGGTCCCCCAGCGCAAAAGCTTCATCCACAACGAAGACGAATGGGAGTCTTCCCATTCTCCATTCTGGAGACGCCTGTAGAACTCCATCTGGGCGATGACTCCACCATCGGACATCCGGCCATTGTTCCCCACGTCCACATACAGAAATTCATAAGTAGCCCACACCACTGCCAACATCACAATACTATTGAACCCCTTATAATTAAAATAGTACGACTCCGAGTTGGGTGGTGGGATGATGTGGACGTGTTTCCCATCAATTGCCCCTCCGCAGTTAGGAAAGTCCCACCGCTGGGCAAAGTGGGAGGCCACAGTCTGCCATTCCTGTGGCGTGGAAGGAAACTGTGGAGTAAAACAAAAATTAGTCTTTTTGCACATAAACATGGAAAGCAGATTAGACACAAACATTCTTGGCCAACATCAAGATACCATTTATTTATGGGAATTTTTAAAGACCAAAGTATAAGGTACACCTATCAGATTCCCCCTTCCCCCTCTCATGGGCCATTTCTAACATTATAGGGGGGGGGGGGAACTCTTGGACAGGTAACCCTCTCCACTTCATTGAGAGATGAATGCCTATATAATGTGTATTACTTTGAACAGACCCTCCTTAGTTACACTATTGACAGCCCACTGGACAGGTAAGAAGTGTCATAATACAAAGATATAAATACACATTTACACATTTTAGCACATTTGGACATTCTGCTATTATCTATCAAGATAATAATAGGATACCCAAACTTTAAACAGTACCATTTGAAAGTATACAGGCAGGCCCTTTCACTACATGCTTTGGGGAATTCATCCATAAATCTGAGCACAGAAGAGATGGGTATAGTGTGTACGGGGTTGGCAAAGTCAGCAGATAGATGATTGAGGATAGATAGAGAATTGGTATCAGCTGACTTAGCAGTTGGGGGGAGGGAGGGTTCAAAATGATTTGGGGACCCCCCCCCCAAAAAAAAAAGCCTCTGGCACTCTGCCTGAATTTGAAGCACCAATCACATTTTAAAACATTTTAGGGGTGTTTGGGGTAAAGAACTACTATGGAGTTGATAAAATACATTGTTAAGTGACTACATGAGGTGAATCTAAGGCCAGGAGAGCATGCTGGGGAGGTAAGTGAAGGCAAATATGTATGAAGGACAAAAAAAAAATAATTAGATAAAAATCCAGCATGCATGAGGACAAAGGGGACATTCACAGCATATTACAATCATGGTAATTAGGGAATGAGGAAAGAAATACAATATATTAGCAAACATTATATACAATAAAATGTGATATTAAAGGATAAAAATCTTACCTTAATATACTCCTTCTGCAGGACCTGGATGATGGCAGAACAGGTCTCTGGGATAATGATCCCCAGAGCCTGGGGGGAGATGCCTGTTGAGAACTTCAAGTCCTGCAGACTTCTCCCCGTCGCCAAGTACCGCAGGGTGGCGACGAGCCTCTGCTCCGGAGTGATGGCTTGCCTCATGCAGGTATCCTGCCTGCTAATATAGGGGGCCAGCAAAGCCAACAAACGGTGAAATATGGGGTCCGTCACCCGGAGAAAGTTCCTGAAATCATCAGGATTATTCTCACGGATCTCACGGAGCAAAGGCATATGACAGAACTGGTCACGCTGAAGTAATCAATTCTTGGTCCATGAACTCCTCCCCACCCTGTTCATGGACTGATTGTGTCAAGGTCAGGACCCTAACACCAAGCCCCCACACAGCACGAACTCTACAAGGAGTACGTATATGCAACATGGCTAGAAAACGGTCGGCTGCTCAGAACGAAGTAACAGAGCACACTGAAGAACAGCAAGGCCTGTGAAGAGCGACCTGAAAAACAGTAAAGAACGAACAAGAACACAAAGACAAAGTCACGCGTAGCTTGATTGCACGCACTGAAGAGCAGATACAAACCCACAAGCACAAACTGAACAGCAGAAAACGATCTGAAAACCACGAGTCTGAAAAAGCGCGAATCGTCTCTCACCAAACTTTTACTAACACGAGATTAGCAAAAGGAGCCCAAAGGGTGCCGCGCTTGGTTCTGAAATGGCCTTTTCTAGTCTCGTCGTACGTGGTGTACGTCACCGCGTTCTTAGCAAGCGCAAATTCCGACAACCTTGTGCGACCGTGTGTACGCAAAACAAGTTTGAGCCAACATCCGTCGGATAAAATCCATGGATTTTGTTGTCAGAATGTCCGACCATGTGTACGGGGCATTAGTGTTTGATAGCACTTCTGATTTACTTATTTATTTTGGGCTTCTTAGGAATCAAGGAAAACCTACAGCTCACCGCCAATTATGTTCATTCTTTCGTATGTCATACAATACAATTTAAGTCATACTTTTAGAGCTAATAGGATTATTAGACCCCTATGACTTTAAGGCTGCCAGAGTAATTTCTACTACATACAGAAAAGCTGTAGCAGTTACAATTTGTCTGCTGTTATGTCTGTAAGCTTTGTTTTTAGTCTTGACATTCCACCCCTAATAGTTACATGGATTTCATTAAAGCGGTAGTAAAGTTTAAAAAAAAAAAGGGTTTTCCTGCAGGTTTAAGCCATAATTATATCACACTTACCTATAGAACGGATCCCTCCAGCGATGCGCTCTAACAGCTGACAGACATTTGTGCACCCGGTCTTCCTTCTGGGTTTGTGGGCTCCATCTGTTTGAATGGCTGAGCTGCGATGACGTTACTCCCGCGGCAAAGCTCTGAAAGGAGATATTAATGTTACCTACAGGTAAGCTTTATTATAAAGCTTACGTTATGGCTGCTGTGTCTCAGCCAATCAAGAGGAGAGTCCTGGACGGCTAAGACACTCATGGACATCGCTGGAGAAAGATGGGGCTCAGGTGGGTATTTAGGGGGGCTGGGGAGGCTGCTACACACAGAAGGTTTTTTAACTTAATGCATAGAATGCGTTAAGATAAAAAACCTTCTGCCTTTACAACTCCTTTAAAGAAAATATATTAGATCCCATACCTAGTACATTAGGCTCTGGCACTTAGAGTAGGTGCAGATGGAGGGCACAGTGCACCATTCCAGACCCACTGTTGACAGCGCATCAAACTCTATGAGAGGCTGACAGGTGCTTGGGCTGGACAGTGCACTGAGCAGCACTAACATTTACGGCATTATGCATCCAGTGCTCGAAATGCAGACTACTTGTATTCCAAGCATTCATCTCTAGGTGCATACAGCCTTATATGTAAGTAATGCTAGGTGCACCAACTAGCTGCAGCAGATGTTAGCCTCTTATAGGGTTTGACAGGCTACTGGCAATGGGGCTGGATGTTGCAACTGTGCCCTCCACCTGATGACATTTGTTAGTTTTTTTTTTTTATTGAGCTAGACGCCTGACTGTCCTGCGGAACCTCCTGCACCAATACTTGGATTACTGACTGTTTTCAAGCACTGCCTTATATATGGACATACCTCCCACAGACTTCGATCCGTGCCTCTAGTATGATCACCTGTTGAATCAGTGCTTCTCCACAGACAGCTCAACTCTCCAATAAGACACAGCAGTTTAATCCAACATAGTTTTACTTGTACAATGCAATACATGAATGTTCAGCGCATATTGAAATGTTAATACACAATGATCTTCTACAACCTGTCCACTATGAAGACTGGATAATAACTAAGGCACATAAGGTAGATGGGAGTGGTCTAGCTAAGGACTAAATGAACTAATGCAAACATGCAGGTAGCATAGATTACAACAGGATTGTACCATTTAACAGACATTACATTGCAAGTTGTAGATATACTGAATTACCACTAGATGTCAGTACAAATGTATTTATACATTACATAATGAAGTTCAAAGCGATGGATACACTGTGTATAACTTAGTATACCAGAACAACTGATCTGGAATAAGTATGTAGATCAGGATTTTTTGAAACTTGTTTGACTTCACTAATATACATACTTGTTTCATGTCAATGACTCAGAAAGTATTGAAGACAGTGGCCAGGCAATTAGTATTTTAAAAAGTAGGTCAGTAATGGCATCCCTTGCATCCCTCTCATGACATATTTACTTTACTTCCATTGGTAGGATTATATCATAGGCGCTTGGACCAAATTGGGGAAATTTACAAAACAGCCATTCTCATTTAAAGACAGGTTATAACAACAACCAAGCCAAAAATCTTCCAGGACAGCAATTATCAGAAATGTATGCAATTCCAATTTATTAGTGTCACCAATCACCTATGCACAAACTTGTAAATGATGGCAATAAGTAAATAAAACTGAAATCATAACAACAGTATATAAGACTCTAGGGCGGTGATGGTGAACCTTGGCACCCCAGATGTTTTGGAACTACATTTCCCATGATGCTAAATTACACTGCAGAGTGCATGAGCATCATAGGAAATGTAGTTCCAAAACATCTGGAGTGCCATCACTGCTCTAGGGTTTAGGGCACCATCGTATCACATCTCCTAATGACTCATTGCCTATAAATAAGCTAGAGGGTCAGACTTGGTATATTATTACCTATAAAGGTGGATTTTGTTTCCCAGACCTATTAATATTTTATACCCTGGAGTCCCACTATATTAAAAAATAATTTAACACCAGAGGGACCCGTTCCCTCAAGAAAATACCCTTAGTGAAATTAGGTGGAGGAATGCTCTTCAAGTACAACTTGCTATTTCTCAGGATACAAAAGAGTAGAATAATCAGCCATATGCTGGATCATATAGTGAAAATAGATGTGCTGTCTCTTTAAATAAATACACATATGACATCAAATTGATTAACTCAGTGAATAAATGAATTCATTTGCCAATATGACAATTCATAAAGCCTTATTAGCCCCCATTCACCCTGAATCCGACTTTGAAATCGTGCGACTTTACTTGAAATTGCACAATTTCATGCAAGATGTCTATGCAAGTCACACCTGAAATCACCAAAAATAGTGCAGGAACTTCTCTTTCAAATCATTGTGGCCCCGCAATGTCGAAGTCGCACCGATTTGAACAGTTCCATTGCCGACATTAGGGTGCGACTTGTTATGCGATTTGGACCTGTAAAATCACATGACAAGTCGCACTGGTGTGAACGGGGACTTATGCCCCGTACACACGGTCGGATTTTCCGTCGGAAAATGTGTGACAGGACCTTGTTGTCGGAAATTCCGACCGTGTGTAGGCTCCATCACACATTTTCCATCGGATTTTCCGACACACAAAGTTTGAGAGCAGGCTATAAAATTTGTCGGATTTTCCAATCGTGTGTACACAAATCCGACGCACAAAGTGCCACGCATGCTCAGAATAAATAAAGAGATGAAAGCTATTGGCTACTGCCCCGTTTATAGTCCCGACGTACGTGTTTTACGTCACCGCGTTCAGAATGATCGGTTTTTCCGACAACTTTGTGTGACCGTGTGTATGCAAGACACGTTTGAGCCAACATCCGTCGGAAAAAATCCTAGGATTTTGTTGTCGGAATGTCCGATCAATGTCCGACTGTGTGTACGGGGCATTAGAGTATGAATTCATTAATTAATTCACTTAACCACTTGCCCACCAACTGCTGTCATTATACAGCGGCAGGTCGGTTTGTTCCCGTGTATCACTGTAGCTGTAGCGGGAGCGGCGTGCTGGCAGCCGCGATGTCCGCTGGCCACCCGCAATCGCTCCACAGAGAGCCAGAGCGGGACCTGTCAATGTAAACAAACAGACCCCCATTCTGACAGTTCAGAGTGATCGTCTGTTCCTAGTGATCAGGAACAGCAATCTCTCTGTACACTCCCCTCACAGTAAGAAACACCTCACAGGGAACACATTTAACTCCTAGAGTTAACCCCTTTCCTGCCAGTGACATTTATACAGTAATCAGTGCATTTTTATTGCTGTATAAATGTCAATGGTCTCAAAAAAGTGTCAAAAATGTCCGATCTGTCTGCCGCAATATCGCAGTCCTGCTAAAAAAAAAAAAAAAAAATCGCTGATCATCACCATTACTAGTAAAAATAAATAAATAAAAATGCCATAAATCTATTGCCTATTTTGGAAAGTTTTGGAAAGGGGAGTACGTGGAAATATTTTCCTTGCTCCCCCTTGAAAAATTTAATTTGGATCGCGTTAAACCCGACGAGAGTAAAAAGGAGGACGAAGAAAAAAGGCGGTATCGCCTTATTCCTCGCACGTTCAATAATTGGTTGCAGGCGTTTGCAATCCTAGCCAGCGTAATTGGCGAGAAAGAGCCGGCGAGCTGCTCGGCCTTGTTTTGTTATCTGGACGCAATTGGGGAGGGGAATAGGGTCTATGGCGGCATGGCGTGGTTACGCTATGACGAACAGGCGGTCGGACTGGCTATTCGCTGGGATCACAAGGACATAGGGCTTTGGGTGAAACTGATGACCCCGGCTAGGAGCGGGAGCCAGTTTTTTCCAGGAGGGGCTGGCGGTGCTTCCACCTCAGGCTCATCGGCCGTTAGGAAAAAGGGGGTTTGCTGGCAGTTCAATGACAGCTCGTGCCGATTTGGAGGGTACTGTCGCTTCAAGCATGAATGCTCAGGATGCGGGGGCAGTCATTCCTTCAGGACTGTCAGGTGTTTCAGGACGGGTAAGAACAAGGCAGGAGATGGGTCTGGAAAAAGGGAAGACGCCAGTGATGGTGGGAAAGATGTTTCCTTTCCTAAATAGGTATCCGGACCAGGAGTCGGCTCGACCCCTGTGGGAGGGATTCTCGCTGGGCTTTAGAATCCCGTGCTCTTTGACTACGGTTCCGCCGATTTCCGATAATTTGCAGTCAGCTCGCCTTTTCCCGGAGGTAGTAACGGAGAAACTACAGAAGGAAGTTTCTTTGGGTAGGATGGGCGGTCCGTTTTCTTCTCGCCAATTAAGGGATTAATTGTTTCTCCTCTGGGTGTGGTTCCCAAAAAGGAACCTGGCAAGTTTCGTTTGATTCACCAGCTTTCTCATCCTAAAGGGGCATCGGTAAACGATGGTATTGATCCGCAGGCCTGTGCGGTCACCTATACATCGATGCCGCGGTAGCATGGGTACATAGGTACGGATGGGGGACTTTGTTGGCGAAAGTTGACGTGGAGTCGGCTTTTCGTCTGCTTCCGGTCCATCCGGATAGTATGCACCTACTGGGCTGCAGGTGGCAAGGGTCGTATTTTGTCGATCGTTGTCTGCCGATGGGGTGCTCCATCTCGTGCGCACTGTTTGAGACCTTCAGTTCCTTTGTGGAATGGGTAGTGCGGGATGTATCTGGTCTAAATTCCGTCATCCATTACTTGGATGATTTCTTGTGTATAGGCCCTTCGGATTCTAATGCGTGTGCGGTGCTGCTGGGTACGTTACAGCATGTAGCTGATCGTTTTGGAATTCCCTTAGCACCGGAAAAAACAATCGGCCCCATGACGGAATTGGTTTTCTTGGGGATAACGATTGACTCTGTAGCCATGGAATGCCGTTTGCCAGAAGCGAAGCTTGTGGCCTTACGGCAGGAAGTCAAGGATTTGGAGAGCAGACGCAAGGTTCGGGTTAGGGAGCTGCAGTCCCTGTTGGGCAAATAAAATTTTGCCTGCAGAATCATTCCAATGGGAACTATATTTTGCCAACAGCTTTCGTTGGCCATGGCGGGAGTCAGCAACCCCAGACATTTCGTTCGTTTGACCCGAGATCACCGAGCTGATCTAGGAGTCTGGGATGATTTCCTGGTGACTTACAATGGGAG
Organism: Lithobates clamitans; assembly: GCA_037952925.1. Taxonomy (NCBI): domain Eukaryota; kingdom Metazoa; phylum Chordata; class Amphibia; order Anura; family Ranidae; genus Lithobates; species Lithobates clamitans. Next base: position 122,825 of record JBBGZY010000059.1, read on the forward strand.
GTCGATGTGGATGTCGGGCCCCGTTAGCAACGCGGACATTGTGTGTTTACGGATACGGCCGGGTCCGGAGGATACCGTTCTTCCAGGGTAAGTGGTGTGCCGGTGGTTGGCCCGAAACTTGGAGGGAGGCCGGGTGGTTGCATAACTTAGCGCTTTTGGAATTGTTTCCGATAGTGCTGGCGGTGGAAATTTGGGGTAGGGAGTTTCAGAATAGAAAAGTGCGTTTCCAATGTGACAACTTGGGAGTAGTTACTGCCATCAACACCCTGTCGGCCTCCTCCCTTCCGGTGGTGCGATTGTTACGACATTTGGTGTTGTTATGCCTTCGCCTGAATGCTTTTGTCTATGCTGTGCACATTCGGGGGGTTTCTAACAGGATTGCGGATGCCTTGTCTCGTTCGCAGTGGAAGGAGTTTCAGAGCTTGGCACTGGACGCGGAGCAACATGGTACCCCCTGTCCTCCATGGTTATGGACAATCGCATTGGAGTCGCCGCAGGATTAATTCGTAAATCCCTGAGTGAGGCAACATGGGGCGCGTACGCTGGTGCGTGGAGGGAATGGAATTTATTGCTGGAGGAGGTAGGGGCTTGAGCCCCGAGACGAAGTGTCGGCTTTGATCCTGTATTTCATTGTTCAAAACTTTCTGCGGGGGGCATCTGTGTCATCGGTGGACCGCAAGTTAGCGGGCTTGGCCTTTTGGTTTAAACTACAAGGAGGTAAGGATGTCACAAAATCTTTTATCGTACGGCAGGCTATGAAAGGGTTTCGTAGAGGGAGCAAGTCCAGGGATCTTCGGCGCCCGGTTTCCTTCGCCACTTATGGCTGATTATGGCTAACATTCCGGGGGTATGTGGGGAATTATGAACAGATCTTGTTTCAGGTGGCTTTCTTGTTGGCCTTCTTTGGTGCTATACGCATAGGGGAATTGGTCAGCTCGGCCAAGCATGTTGCTGGGGGACTCTTCCGAGAAGATGTAGCTATAACAGAGGTGTCAGTAAGTTTAGTTATTCGTAAGTCTAAAACAGATCAGGCTGGAAAAGGTGTAATCCTGGAGTTATTTGGAGGTGAGGTGGCCGGGCTTTGCCCGGTCTCGGCGGTATCCCGACTTATTGCCGTCAGGCCTAATAGAGAAGGACCATTCTTGATGCACAAGGATGGCTCGTATTTATCGCGTTTTCAGTTCATTGCGGTTTTTCGCAAATGTCTGAAAGCGGCAGGCCTGGATCCCAGGCAATTCGGTTCAGGGCTGGGTGCGGAGATGATTAAACATATCGGCAGATGGGAGTCAAATCGTTTCAGGCTGTATGTTAGACCTCATTTAGTTTAAGCATGGGGGGGGGGTCTTTGTGTTTATGTTTGTGGTGACACTCATGCTATTTCTTTTATCTGTTGTTGGTCTTATTTATTCTCGTTGTTCTAAGTCCAGGTTGGTGGGCCAATGTTTTTCTTTATTTGTTTCAGGTCACAGATGCCCAGGGTGGATCCTCTGGCATTCATTTGTTTATTGGGGGGCCAGGAGGGCTGAAGTTTGGCCCGCTGCTAGGCAGTTAGATTTACCCTGGGAAGCGGGTAGTGTTCGTTGGATAAGGGTAAGGGGCATGATGTGGAACAAGGTTGTTCCCGAAGTGCATAGATTTGCACGCTGGGACAGGTCCCCAGATATTGTGGTAATTCACGCTGGGGGAAATGATCTGGGTGTCAGGCGTTCTAGAGGACTGATCAGAGACATTCGGTTTGATTTCCTTAGGCTTCGCTGTGACTTCCCGGGCACTATTTTTATTTGGTCGGAGATTGCGGCACGCACTGTTTGGAGAGAGGCCAGATCTGTGGATCGAATCAATTAGGCCCGGGTTAAAGTCAATAAGGAGGTGGGGAGGTTCTTTGTCAGGAATGGTGGTCTGGTCATTAGGCATCAGGATTTGGAGTCCAAGAAGTGGCGGTTCCTCAGGGGTGATGGCGTTCACCTTAACGCAGTCGGGACAGATTTGTGGTTTTTGGGCTTAGAAGATGGAGTGCAGTGGGCTTTTCGGGTGTGGCGGAGCGCTCAGGTATAAGGAGTCATACCAGTGCGCTGTGGCATTTTAGGATCCTTGGCGGTGCTAGAATGTGGTGCATTCTGGGTAAGCGGTGGGGAACCATCAGGTATGGTATCCTCGAGTGGGAACGGTTCACTGGCTAGTGACCGTGTAGCTTAAGGACCTTGGGGTGGCTGAGGTTAGCTGGGTTTAGGCCCTGAGTCTTCATAAATAGCGGCTGGGGTGGCAACTCAGTTAGATGTGCCTCTGACACAAATAAAGAGGGTAATGGTTACATTGGTACCGCCTTGGATCGTAAAAGATCGTAAAAGTGCTGAAAGCGGTAAAATTATTTTGCATGGAAATTTGGCGTTTTATATTGTAGGTCTGTAATTCTTAACAATAACACACTTAAATCTGTCCAAACTTTATCATACCCGGGTAGATATCCCGGGTATGATAAAGTTTGAAACAAAAAAACATAAATTTTAATATAATAAATAAAAATAAATAATTAAAAAAATAAAATAAATAATAATAATAAAATAAATTTCCCCACGATTCACTATCGCTCAATTCTGCAAGTGTTCTAATTTACTATCGCTGTTTTCTAGCTGGTCTAAAGCCACTTTTGACATAAAGGGACACTTTTTGGTTGCTATGGACAATCTCCAGTTTCCAGGCAGAAAGAACAGTATATGTAATAAAAAACTGCACGCAGGGCATGGGCCAAAGCACTGGGGACAAAAGGGATGTGAAATTATTTCATACAGTACTGTAATCTGTAAGATTACAGTACTGTATGTGTTATGATTTTTACATTTTTTGAATTTGCCGCCAGGCTCCGCCCCCGTGCGTCGCGACGCTCGCAGGGAACGGAGCCTGGCAAGGAGAGGCTTCAGAGGAGGACGGAGCCCACGGACACTGCGGGGGACATCGCAGGATCCCGGGGACACAGTAAGTAAAGCCACACCAGGATCCTGCGGTGCAATCCCGAGTGTGGCTCGGGGTTACCGCTAATGGTCCTGAATTTTAACCCCGAGCCACACTCGGGAAAACCGCCAGGGAGGCTACTAAAAGGCCATGTTGGCCATTTAACCCACCTTAGGTGTTGTGTGTTTTATTTTAAGTTATGGTAAAAGTAGATTAAGGTACAAATAGGTAAACGGTCACTGCAGGGTAAGCTCTTAGCTACCCTTGTCAAGAGAAGCCTGTAGCTGAGCAGGAACGTAGTCAGCGAAGGGGGACATGACAGGGTGTTAAGGCAAACCAGCAAGGTCAGGGTTAAAGGTGTGGCATATAGTTTTAATTAAGTGGTCATTATTGGACGTAATTTGGTGCAAAGAGGGGGAGCTAGTAGCTAATAAATTAATGACAAGAGGGTGGGGCTGTAGCAGTTCTTGTGGAACCTGTTGAGAGCATTCCTCCCTCCCGCCCTTAATCTCGGGTAGCATGGCATGGGTGGTTGGTTCCGGGTTGGATAAATGGGTGGGGGCATTTTAGGATCCTTGGCGGTGGTAGAATGTGGTGCATTCTGGGTAAGCGGTGGGGAACCATCAGGTATGGTATCCTCGAGTGGGAACGGTTCACTGGCTAGTGACCGTGTAGCTTAAGGACCCTGGGGTGGCTGAGGTTAGCTGGGTTTAGGCCCTGAGTCTTCATAAATAGTGGCTGGGGTGGCAACTCAGTTAGATGTGCCTCTGACACAAATAAAGAGGGTAATGGTTACATTGGTACCGCCTTCGCTCTTAAAAGATATATATATATATATATATATATATATATATACAGTTTATTGGAAATAGTGCAGTTAGGTGGGTTCTTACAGTGTGTGTTGTTAACAAAAGTTGTTTTATTAATAAAAGGCCATGTTGGCCATTTAACCCACCTTAGGTGTTGTGTGTTTTATTTTACCGGTAAGTTATGGTAAAAGTAGATTAAGGTACAAATAGGTAAACGGTCAGTGCAGGGTAAGCTCTTAGCTACCCTTGTCATGGTTCTATGTTATGACTCTGGATGTGTCAGTTATAGTGCAACCAAAATAGTCATCATTACTTGTTATGAAAAGTTCATTGTTTGTTGCAAAGGTTTTAAAAAGTTAGCCTTATAAAGTGTTATCTATAGTGCTCGAAACTGCAGACAAAAGTCAAATGAGTGTATATGTTTCCTACACTAGGTATTCATTTTCTGGGTAAAAAATGTTGTCTCTATCTTTAATTATAATGCTTAAAGTGATTGTAAACGATCACCTTGTAAAGCAACCTATTCATTTGCGTATAGATAGAAAAAAACCCCACTATAAATAGTTTTTTTCCCCCCTTTTTTAAAAGTGTTCACATTTCCTTTGTTCTCAGCTGCATAAGAGCTGGGGGAGGAGAAACAGCAGCACACCGAGCTTCCCCGTAAATAGCTGTGCGGTGGTGTCAAGACAAACCATTGTAGAACAGGCCTGTTCCCAGCACAGCTAGAGAACTCACCACGGTGTGTTCTGCTTAGTGTGGTCAGTTTTTAATAGGAAAGCAGAGGGACTTGCAGGAACACCAGGGATTTCACACAAAGGAAGCAATACAAAGAGGACAGGATACTTTTTCATACAAGTACCTGGTACAACAGGCAAACATGTTATACTTACCTGCTCTGTGCAATGGTTTACTTACCTGCTCTGTGCAATGGCAAGAATAAACCTTACAGGAGTAATAACCCTTTCTTACTTTATCAAAAATTAAAAAAAAAATTTCATTTTGTATAAAGTAAGGCAGTGTTATAACCCCTGTCAGCTTTTTCTGCCACCTGTGTCCCATAGGGGAGATTTGCCTTCACTTCCTGTCCCATATCCAGAACAGGAAGTGAGAGGAAATCCCTGCAAAGTGAGGGAGTCCTGGGGTGTCACCAGGGTTATCAGAACTAGTGTTCCCATTGGAAGACTTCCCCTCTATTGCTGTTCTTTAATGATAAATAGGACAAACAAAGAAGGTGAATTTTCCTAATGGGGGCATAGAGAGCAATAAATACTGACAGGTGTTCTAATCCATCTCCAATCCAAAACTAAAAAAAAAAAATTGCCTTTAGTTACACTTTAAGCTAATTAGTTAATACACTGATGTTTTATATAATTTGTATTATTATTAATAATAATAACGTACAAAATAATGTACTTACATGTTAAAGCGTGACTTAACTGTAAATTGAATCATTTGCAAGAAGGAAGTTTCTTTATTTATTACAGGGGAGACATACTATGTCTTCTGCAAATAAAGCTTTATGCCTTCTTCTTCAGAAACGTCTTTCAGCCCTGGTTCACATTGAAGTGATTTGACATGTCAGTTAAAATGTTCAAACATCTCAAGCCCAGAAAAAGATAGAAAGAAGATGTGGGCACCGGTGAGGGTGCTTGCAGCCATTGCATCGCTGGAGGGGTGGTGAGTATAGTTCCACTTTATTGAAGTTGTGGTTTTCATAACATGCACTGATGAAGGTACAGTATTTAATATTGGTCATAGCAGCACAGTTTGTTTTTGTTTACTGATTTTTACTGTTTTTGTCCCTTAATTGCATTGGTAATTGTTTGCAAAAGTGAACAAACCTTTGAAATAAAGAAAATCAAACAGCTCACCACCAGATACTGACATATAGGTCAATATAATGTTCAATAGCAACATTAGAGTTACGTAAATAAATTACAAATCCTTCTGTGTCAATAATCAAAGTCTACTTTTAGTGCGTTCCCACACCTCTGCGCTGTAAGCATGTGCTATATTTCTCTTGCACAGCATACTGGAACAGGAGCGGATCCAGGGGGGGCAACAGGGTAAAAGCCCCCCCCCCCTAGAGAAATTAGATGCGAGTGAGTTAGTTGGCGGGTGAGAGCAGGCGGCTGGCTGAGAGAGCGGGTGGTGCCGGGCAGCTGAGCGGCTCGGCGGACGGCTGGGGTGGGTGAGAGAGCGGGCAGCTGAAAAAGTGGGTGGGGGACTGAGAGAGCAGGCAGCTCCGCAGGCGGGTGAGAGAGTGGGCGGGCCGGGCATCTGAGTGGCTCGGCGGGCAGGTGAGAGAGCTGGCAGGCTGGGCAGCTCAGTGGGTGAGAGGGCAGCTGGCCAATCAGCGAGCCAGCGAGGGGGAGAAGAGATGACATCATCTCCCACCGCCCGCCCTGCATCCCTGCAGTTCTGCCCTCACTGTGCAGGCAGCAGATTACATATCTCTGCTGCCTGACTCTGGGACACAGCAAGAGACAATCCCCACCTTAGTAGGTAAGTGACACAGCAAGTGACAATCGGCAATGAGTGACAGGTGACGTGGCAAGGGACAATCCGCAACGTGTGGCAAGTGACAGTCCGCAATGAGTGGCAGGTGACGTGGCAAGTAAAAATCCACAACGTGTGGCAGGTAACGTGGCAAGTGACAGTCCACAACTTGTGGCAGTTGACGTGGCAAGTGACAATCTGCATCTGGTGGCATGGAAGTGACAATCCGCAATTTGTGGCAGGGACGTGGCAATGACAATCTGCAACTTGTGGCAAGTGACAATCTGCAACGTGTGGCAGGTGACGTGGCAAGTGACAATCCGCAACATGTGGCAGGTGGTGTGACAAGTGGCAATCCGCATCTGGTGGCAGGCGACAGTGGCAAGTGACAATCCACAACGTAATAAGAACGTTACAAGTGATTGTAAAGTTTATATATTTTTCTTTTAACCACTTGCCTACAGGGCACTTTTACCCCCTTCCTGCCCAGGCCAATTTTTAGCTTTCAGCGCTTACACTTTGAATGACAATTGCGCAGTCATGCAACACTATACCCAAATTACATTTTTATCATTTTTTTCACACAAATAGAGCTTTCTTTTGGGGGAATTAATCACTACTGAGCTTTTTATTTTTTGCTAAACAAACTGATGTGCGCTGATGAGGCTGCACTGATATACAGCACTGATAGGTGACATTGATTGGCTTCACTGGTGGACACTGATTGGCAGCACTGGTGGACGCCTATTTACAGCACTGATGAGCGCTGATTGTCAGCATTGGTGGGCACCGATTGGCAGCATTAGTGGGCACCGATTGGCAGCACTGGTGAGCGCCGATTGGCAGCATTGGTGGGCGCCGATTGGCAGCACTGGTGGGCGCTGATTGGCAGCACTGGTGGGCATTGATTGGCAGCATCAATGAATGCCGCTGTCCCTTTAACACAAGCTGGTTATTGGCTTTCTTCATTGGCTCACCGGCTGTGATTTACAGCAGCAAGAGTAATGGCTCCCACTGATGTGTGATCCAGTGCCTTGTGAGTCATGTACTGAGAAAATCTGCCTTCTCCAGACTTCCTTTGCATACATGTTCCAGGTCATAAATCCAGGGTGAGGGTTCTAGTTCCTAAAATAACAATTCAGCTCTCCCTACTCCCAAGTTTCCCTGTCATTACATGTGTCAGTACACCGCACTCCTAAACAGACTTCACATGTCGAGTGATGACGTTTCACTTCCACACTAGAAACAAGAGAGACAGCTATCTATTTAGAACACTCAGACGCCATGTTTGTGGGGACACACCCATAGGATACAACACAAAAAGGTCTTCAAGAAAATGGCGACCTCTGCCATAAAAACGAGACATACTTCATTGAAAGGCTTATACACCTGTTCTTCTAGTGTTCCACTGTAATGTGAACCATGCTAAGGGGGCGTTGTAGCAGAGCGCCTCCTCCAGGTGAAGTGGTGATGTCACAGCCAGCCAGGTGAGCAGGCTCCGGGTTGACCCGGCTTGTCCGTATAGAAGAAGGAAGAAGACGAGAACGCGGCCGCCGTACGGAGAGTTTAGTGACTGCAATATGATTGCTGCTTCTATCAGGCGCCTGCTGTGCCCGAGCCTCCTCCTGCTATGCCTGGGCCTCGCTGTGCCGCTAGGGGTGGAGGCGGTGCCGGAGCCGGGGACCTGGACTAAGCCCTACTCTAAGGTAGGTGTGGGACACTGTGTACGGCCGGGGGTGGGGGGTTCATAAAGGTATCGGGGGCGCGCTCTACGTGGACGCGCTGGCGTTCTGTGAATGTGTGCGCGCTCCTCAGGTCACAGCGCTGTCACCGGAGTTGTGTGAGTTGTGGGACAGGAAGTGTCCCCGGAGGAGGGACAAGGACTGAACACTCACCTGTACCTGAGGAGAAGAATAGGACTGTTATGGGGAGATCTGACAAACCTTTCCAGAATATTCTGCATTCACATAACAAACCTAGGAGGGCTCAATGTGAGAAATATTTGAGTTCAGTGTCATAGGGCCCATACACTAGACAATAAATCATTTGAAAATCTGTCTTTTGGACAGTTCGTTTTAATTTTTTGTCCAGTTATTGGGCACGTCATATGATGTCCTCCCGGGTATGTCCTCCCGGGTACGCAAGCTCAGGGGCAGGAGAATCTTCTCCCCGCAGCTGCTGTCACAATTTAAAAACAGTCAGCCCATATCAGAGGTAAGCACAGAAAGCTGCAGGGCTTGTCTGCAGAAGCCTGACATTTCACCCCTTAACATGGGGTGCAATGCTTTCCAGGCTTCTGCAGGAAAACATAATAAATGCACATTTTTTTTTTTTTCTTGCCAAACTAATTTTTTCCTTGAAAGGTGAGCTTTAATTTCATTTTAAAGTATAACTTTAGGCTCCTTTCGCATAGGCATTCCGTATGTCTGTTTTTTTTTTTTTTATCTGTCTATTGATGCATGAAAAATGGACAGCAATGCATTCCTATGGGCAAACAGATGATCATCTGCAAATGGATTAAAGCCCTTACATAAATAAAAACCAAAACAGAATGGAGGATAGATGGATGTAAACGGACAAATGGTCCATTTTTGTATTGGTTATTAGGAGCCGGCACCGGCTGGTGTCCTAACAACCAGTGACTCATCTCTGCGGAAAGCATAGAGTAAACAAGAGAAAAAAAAGGCAGACTGACTGTAGCTACACGGGGTGTTGGGGGGCTGTGTGTACTGCAGACATGGGGGCGCACAGTGTGTGCAAGGAGAAAGGCAGGAGAGGAAAGGAACAGTGTATATAGTGAGGGGGCAGGGTGTACAGACAGGCTCCCTCACTTTCCGGCACTGACTGTAATTGTCGGCTGTTCTTTTGTTTTTCTTTATATTATATCGCCGGGGAAGGAGCTGTCATTCGGCCCCTCCACTAAAGTAAACAAAGGGGACGGGTCATGGGCTGATGTCACCCTGCCCCTTTGTTTACTTTAGTGGTGGGGACAAATGACAGTTCTTTCTCCGGCACTATAAGTAAAGGAAGAAAAAAAGCGCGCCCCCCCATTAACTGCATTGTAGTGTGCTTCTTACAGCAGGCTTCTGTTTAGTTTTGAATTTGGTGCAGTTGTGTGTAGCTCCGCCCACACAGCTGCACCTTCACCGAGATTGGTGAATGGAGAAACTACAAGTCCCATCTGCCATCTCAGCAGAGGAATGATTTTTAATGGAGCGCAATGTCACAACACAGCTATTCTATTGATTTCTTCCCCCATCCTCGCAACCAAGGTACTTGCCCTCCATACAGACCTGGGGCTGAGGTAAGAGTCTGCAGGAGCCTAGGCATTGTACCTGGGATCCACTAAACATGGTTGTAATGCTCTGCACTCTCCAATGCAAAAATTGTAATTAATAAATGCACATTTTTTTTTTTTTTTCTATTAATGTGAATACATTTATTAAATGTTTGAAATTCAAGTGAGAGTGATTGAATCACCTGCAGTAAACATTTGGTGAATGTCACATGCACTGCTCTACAAATATGATCCATAGTAAAACCAGCATTATATTCTGTATAAGCAGAGGCAAGGGGCATTATTTTATTTTGATTTCCACTTTAATACTTTTGATTCACTGGTGTGGAACAAGTAAATCAGAGACTTCCTTATACCTGTTCGGGTCAGTACGTACAGACAAAGGTACTGTATAGAGTTGACATGGGTATTGTTTTACCTACCAAAGGATCTATAACTTTGCGGTCATTGTTGCTGTCCGACACATTTTCTACAGCTGGAGTTAACGTGTGTTTAAAAAAAAAAAAAAATCCAATAAATTCTTGTGCTTGACATGGAGGATGTCAATATTTTTGTAGTTTTTATATCCGTTGTTAAAATCCTCTGTGCTAGGTTCCCTCAAATTATTATTATTATTATTATTATTATTATTATTATATTTTTCCCTTACTGTCTTTCAGGACAGCACCTTGAGAGCGTGGCTCCACCCACTTGTCAGGAAACACACCTCCACCAATCTTTAAAAGGAGGCTCCTTCCCACTTATCAGTTTTTTTTGTTTCCTCCGAGGGAACACATGTGGGAGCTCTCAAGGTGCTGTCCTGAGAGGCCAGGCTCCCTACTCCACTATTTTTTTTTTTTTTTTTTTACCTCAAGAGAGCCGGTTCCTCCCATCTCCACAGGCTGATGTAGTGCCAAGTGTATGTGCTCCTTCTCCCTCATCGGTGCTCGGAGGACTGCTCCAAGAGTCTTTGCTCCCAGGCGGGGGTGGGGGGTGGGCGTTAGGCATGTTAGGCTTTTTTTTTCTGGCCAGGACATGTGTCTTTTTTTTGTTTTTTTTTGTTTTTTTTTTACCTGATGCCGCCGCCATCTTGGGAAGGGCAGTCAGAGGACTGCATCTGCCGGATGTGAGGTAACCGGGAATGGGGCGGCATCCAACGAACACGTGCTGGGCGTCATTTCCGCCGGAAAGCGAAGGGGGAGGAGGGAGGAATAGGTCTGGTGCCTATATAGTTCCGAACCGGCGCAGAGGCGTTATTGGAGTCCGGAACCGGCATTTTCGCCACAAGCATCACGCTGCTTCCTCAGCATGGACTCGGGAACCGCAGCATGTGGGACAGGCACAGGCACCAGCAAGGCCCAGGTAAAGAACAGACTGTAGATTCTGCTCTATTTTACTGTGGGGTCTCTCTCTAGCTCTCTTCTCCCTAGTTCTTAGTGGGGCTTGAGTGTTTTTTCCCCCCCCCTGGTGGCGGGGGCCTGTCTGGGCACATGAGGCTGTTGCTTTCTCTCACTGTGCACCTGTGGTGAGCATCCCGAGTGTTTAAGGCTGACTCTAAAGGATGGTTTGTCTTTTTTTTTTTTTTTTTTTCTTTCTCCCCTTATCATGACAGACCAAGAGCTCTGGCCCAGGGATTACAAAGAAATGTCCTTCATGCAAATCTAAGTTACCTGAAGGCTGGAAAAAGACTTTGTCAAGCATGCATTGACTCCTTGGTAAAGGAAGAAGCTGCTTCCGCATGCAGCGACCTGATCGCATCTTTTGGATGCATCTGTCAAAAAGGAATTGGATGTTACCATTCAATCTTCAGATCCTCGCAAATCCATCTGCAAGCAATGGCATCCTGGGGGGGGCAGAGGGGGCCTGACCCCCCCCCCAACATTATGCTGTGCCCCACCATGTGCCCCCCCCCATAAAAAAAAAAAATTTTTACAAAAAGGCAATGTCTAAGGGAGAACGTCCCCAGTCAGCTCCTGCGGGTGATTCCTCCCCCCTTCCTCTGCTCGCTGACACTGCATAATACGAGCGCTCACACAACCACGGCCGCCCAATCTGCTCCTTACCCTGCATCCTCATTGGCAGGGAGAAGAGAGAGTTGCAGGAAGGACTCCACCAGGACTCTGTTACTGAAAAAACAGACTGATTTCTCCTGTTCTCAGGACAGGAGAACCAGCCTGTAAATTCCAAGAGATGCCAGACCAGCGCTGTCAATAGCAAGGGCAGGACAGCAAGAGGAGGTGGGGAACCCCATGGTGGCAGACCAGGGCCCAGTGGCAAGACAACCTTTGCAACCCTGATAGTTCTCCCACTGCTTTGGACCTTTATATTTTCTTGATATGCTGTTGACATATCTCTTGTTTTCTGCCACCCTGGGGGGGCCCAATACAGCAGGAAGGGAGCTCACTGCAGAACATGTGAAAGGGCTGTTGTGGGATCATAGTAAAGGGCCCCAGTGTGTGTGTGTGTGTGTGTGTGTGTGTGTGTGTGTGTGTGTGTGTATGTGTGTATATATACCGTATTTATCGGCGTATAACACGCACCCCAAGTTTAGGAGGGAATTTTAAGGAAAAAACTTTTAGGAGGGAAGTTTAAGGGGAAAAAAAAAACTTACATTTAAATGTTCATCTGCAGCCTTGTCCCCAGTGCAGCCTTGTCCCCAGTGCAGCCTTGTCCCCAGTGGTCCGTGCAGCCTCGTCGCCGCCGACATACAAACGTTTAGTTTGTATTTTTAAACATGGCGCGGCAGAGTTCGGAGGGACTCGGGGGCGCTCGTTCAGCTGAACGAGCGCCGCCGAGGACATAGTGACTGGGCGGAGCCGAGATACACATAGCCGAGGGTTCTCGGCTATTCTCGGCGCCGTTCACAGTCACGCCCAGTCCCTATGATAGACATAACACAGGTCCAATGGCGGGACTGGGCCTGAGTGTGAACGGCGCCGAGAAAAGCCGAGAACCCTCGGCTATGTGTATCTCGGCTCCGCCCAGTCACTGTGTCCTCGGCGGCGCTCGTTCAGCTGAACGAGTGCCCCCGAGTCCCTCCGAACTCCGCGGTGCTATGTTTAAAAATACAAGCTATGTGAATGTCGGCGGCGATCGCTCCGACACATCACAAAATAGCGGGGATCGGCGTATAACACGCACCCACGATTTTCCCCTTATTTTAAGGGGAAAAAAATGCGTGTTATACGCCGATAAATACGGTGTGTGTATATATGTGTGTGTATGTATGTGTGTGTATATATATATATATATATATATATATATATATATATATATATATATATATATATATCTATCTCTCTCTATCATACATACATACATACATACATGAGTATTCAGACCCCGTTAAATTTTTTACTCTTTGTTATATTGCAGCCATTTGCTAAAATCATTTAAGTTCATTTTTTTTCCTCATTAATGTACACACAGCACCCCATATTGACAGAAAAACACAGAATTGTTGACATTTTTGCCGATTTTATTAAAAAAGAAAAACTTAAATATCACATGGTCCTAAGTATTCAGACCCTTTGCTCGGTATTTAGTAGAAGCACCCTTTTGATCTAATACAGCCATGAGTCTTTTTGGGAAAGATGCAACAAGTTTTTCACAGCTGGATTTGGGGATCCTCTGCCATTCCTCCTTGCAGATCCTCTCCAGTTCTGTCAGATTGGATGGTAAACATTGGTGGACAGCCATTTTTAGGTCTCTCCAGAGATGCTCAATTGGGTTTAAGTCAGGGCTCTGGCTGGGCCATTCAAGAACAGTCACGGAGTTGTTCTGAAGCCACTCCTTCGTTATTTTAGCTGTGTGCTTAGGGTCATTGTCTTGTTGGAAGGTAAACCTTCGGCCCAGTCTGAGGTCCTGAGCACTCTGGAGAAGGTTTTCGTCCACGATATCCCTGTACTTGGCCGCATTCATCTTTCCCTCGATTGCAACCAGTCGTCCTGTCCCTGAAGCTGAAAAACACCCCCACAGCATGATGCTGCCACCACCATGCTTCACTGTTGGGACTGTATTGGACAGGTGATGAGCAGTGCCTGGTTTTCTCCACACACACCGCTTAGAATTAAGGCCAAAAAGTTCTATCTTGGTCTCATCAGACCAGAGAATCTTATTTCTCACCATCTTGGAGTCCTTCAAGTGTTTTTGCTTTTTTTTTTTTTTTTTTTTTTTTTTTTTTTAGCAAACTCCATGCGGGCTTTCATGTGTCTTGCACTGAGGAGAGGCTTTCATTGGGTCACTCTGCCATAAAGCCCCGACTGGTGGAGGGCTGCAGTGATGGTTGACTTTCTACAACTTTCTCCCAACTGCATCTCTGGAGCTCAGCCGCAGTGATCTTTGGGTTCTTCTTTACCTCTCTCACCAAAGCTCTTCTCTCCTGATAGCTGTTTGGCTGGACGGCCAGCTCTAGGAAGGGTTCTGGTCGTCCCAAACGTCTTCCATTTAAGGATTATGGAGGCTATTGTGCTCTTAGGAACCTTAAGTGCAGCAGAAATTTTTTTGTAACCTTGGCCAGATCTGTGCCTTGCCACAATTCTGTCTCTGAGCTCTTCAGGCAGTTCCTTTGACCTCATGATTCTCATTTGCTCTGACATGCACTGTGAGCTGTAAGGTCTTATATAGACAGGAGTGTGGCTTTCCTAATCAAGTCCAATCAGTATAATCAAACACAGCTGGACTCAAATGAAGGTGTAGAACCATCTCAAGGATGATCAGAAGAAATGGACAGCACCTGAGTTAAATATGAGTGTCACAGCAAAGGGTCTGAATACTTAGGACCATGTGATTTTTCAGTTTTTCTTTTTTAATAAATCTGCAAAAATGTCAATTCTGTGTTTTTCTGTCAATATGGGGTGCCTTGTGTACATGAGGAAAAAATGAACTTAAATGGTTTTAGCAAATGGCCGCAATATGACAAAGAGTGAAAATTGAAGGGGGTCTGAATACTTTCCGTCCCCACTGTATATTTGCATTTTATAGTTGCCCCCCTACTTTTCTCCCTGTCCCCCCCCCCCCCCCCACACCCATGTGCCTACCCTAAATATGAAAGCTGGAGACGCCACTGTCCGCAAGTCAGCCTACTACCTCAGTCCTCTCAAGGCTCACTGTTAGTCCCGGCAGTAGAGGCAGAAGTGGGTCCACTGAGCCAGGAAGGACTTTTCCCCCTCTCATTCTAATGAAGAATCAGATGAGGATGAGCTGGAAAATATGCCTTCCAAATATAAATTGTCTTTGGATCAAGTGGACGGCCTATTGAGGCTGTCCACGCAGTGATTTCTGAGACAATCAAAGAATGGGATGATCCTGAAAGGAAACCATTCTTCTCAAAGGCTCATAAGAGAAAATTCCCTTTTTGATGAGGACCCAGCGGCTCTCTGGAATAAGGTTCCAAAACTCGATGCAGCCTTTTCTCAGGTGTCAAGATCAACTGATCTAGCATTTGAGGACACAGGGATCTTAAAAGACCCCATGGATAAAAAGATGGATCAACAACTGAAGAGGGCTTGGCAATCCATTATGGGCAATCTTAAGCCAGCAATGGCAACTACTTGCGTCTCCAGAAATATGGAGTATTGGGTGAATCAGCTTAAAGCTCATATAATAGCTGATTCCCCTAAGCAAGAAAACCTTGATTCCTTTTCAACTCTTTCTTTCAGCGGCTGTAGCCTATGTCTCTGATGCATCAGCTAAATCTATCAGGATGACCGCAAAAGCCGCAGCCCTTACTAATTCAGTTAGACGGGCACTATAGCTAAAAACCTGGCAGGGGGGCGCAGCATCCAAAAACAAATTATGCAGGGTCCCTTTCCTAGGAGATTTATTGTTTGGCCCTGATTTGGACTCAGTTCTTGACAGTACTGCAGATAAAAAGAAATCTTTTCCTGTCAAGAAGAAGAAACAACCAGTCAACCGTTTTTTTTCGCCCTCAAAGGGCTCGGGTACAAAACAAGCCTTAAGAGAAAAAGAAAAATTGGTCAGGGCAGAGGGGAAAGGGCAAAGGGAATGTCCTTTTCCATCCTCCTGCATCATCCAGCAAAACGCAATGACAGCCAGTTACAGGTGGGAGGAAGACTTCAGGGTTTTCTCCCCTATTGGGCAAGCATAACAGAAAACCAGTACATTCTGAATATACTAGCCCAGGGTTACAGTATAGAATTTTTTACGAACTCCCCCAGAAAGGCATCTCTTGGAAGATTTGTTACAAAGTACAACAAAGTCCCTAGCAATGAAGAACCTGTTAAAGGATCTGATAGACCAAGGGGTTGTGACTCACGTTCCACAGGGGGAGCATTATCAGGGATTTTATTCCTATATATTCCTGATAAGAAAGCCATCCGGAAGTTTTCGATTAATCCTCAACCTGAAACCGCTGAACAGATCAGTCCTATACAACTGATTTTGTATTGGCTCCATCTTCACGGTCAGAAACCTATTGACAAAGGAGTGCTTTATGGCATAGATCGACCTTCGAGATGCCTATTTGCACATCCCCATAGCCCCTCAGTCTCAAAAATTCCTAAGGATGGCGATTAAACATAGGGAAAGAGGTTCTGCACCTACAGTTCAAGGCTCTCCCCTTCGGCTTTTCTTCTGCCCCGCAAATATTTACAAAGGTGATGGCAGAAGCTCTTGCACCTCTCTGCCTGCAGGGGATCGCGGTAATTCCATACCTAGACGACCTGCTTTTCTTTGCTCCTTCCAGGGAGAAGTTGTTAGAGGACCTCGGGAAAGCCTGCGGTCATCTAGAAGCCTTGGGTTGGATTGCAAATATGCAAAAGTCAAATTTCAGTCCAGCCCAGGAAGTACAATTCCTGGGGTATCAAATCTGTTCAGTAGAACAGTTTTTCTCAGAGAAGAGAAAAAAAGGTAAAAGTCCAAAATGTTGTGGCCTCCTTACAGACAATATATAGTGCTAAAATCTTGTGAGCCACAAATGGGTTAATGCCTTCAGTGTGAATAAATGAACCAAATTCAGCTGCACACACTAACCACGTTCCATACCGTGTATATGCCAAAAATAAATAAATATATGTGTATGCGCTAAAGGCTATAAATACGTGAACAAAGAATAAAATCTATACAATATTAAAAATTATTATAAATTATAAACGGTGTCACACACCTGTGAAGAAAGTGACTATAATCCACAATTGAATATATGAAAAAATGGTAACATGCACCATGGAAAAAAAAAATAAAAAAAAATAAGTGCTACTTGATTAAGTGTCTGAAACCAATTCACACATATGAATATATCTCAGTGCAAGCCATTCATAAGAGTATATAAATCAAAGTGCACAATAGTGTCCAAACAAATAGCAGGCAAAATCTTTTTTTTTTTTTTTTTTTCTTTTTCAAAAAAAAACAGCATGAGGATTGCCTGCTATTTGTTTGGACACTATTGTGCACTTTGATTTATATACTCTTATGAATGGCTTGGACTGAGATATATTCATTTGTATGAATTGGTTTCGGACACTTTATCAAGTAGCACTTATTTATTTATTTATTTTTTTTTCTCACATTTTTTTGCATGGTGCATGTTACCATTTTTCATATATTCAATTGTGGATTATAGTCACTTTCTTCACAGGTGTGTGACACTGTTTATAATTTATAATAATTTTTAATATTGTATAGATTTATTTTATTCTTTGTTCACGTATTTATAGCCTTTAGCGCATACACTCCTTACAGACAAATCAGGAATTGTCAGTCAGGAGAGTCATGTCAGCACTAGGAACCCTAACCTCAACCATGCCAGCCATTCAATGGGCAAGGTTACATTTCACACCTCTTCAGACTTTCCTTCTGAGAGTATGGAATCGCAGGACAGAAGCTCTGGAGGCAAAGGTAAAAATCCCCATCAAAGTCAAACAATCGCTTTGGTGGTGGAGAAATCAGGCAAATCTGTCAAAGGGCCTGCTTTGCTCTTTTCCAATAGAAAAGGTGGTAACGACGGATGCCAGCGTGTGGGGTTGGGGGGCTCACCTGGGTCAAAGCTTCACACAAGAAGTTTAGTCTCAGTCAGAGGCAAAAAGCTCCTCAAACTGGAGGGAACTAAGGGCAGTTGCCTTGGCATTGGATGCCTTCTCTCCAATCCTTCAAGGTTCCCATTTCCAGGTTCTCTCAGACAACGCCACTTCCATAGCCTACCTGAACAAGCAAGGGGGCACAAGAAGCATAACACTGCAGTTTCTCACTTCAATGATCCTGGGATGGGCAGAAAATCATGTGCTGTCTTTATCAGCAGTCCACCTCAAGGGCACTCTAAATATAGTGGCAGATTATCGAGGCAGAATGGAGCTTGAATCCGGACGTTTTCCGCTTTTCCTCCGTTTCAACTAATCCCGTTAGTATTGAGAAAGGTACAGAGGGAGAAAGTGGCAGTAATTCTAATTACTCCATTTTGGCCAAAAAGGGCATGGCTTACCACCATTCTACAGATGGCAGTCAAGCAATCTTGGCAGCTGCCTCAACGGCAAGACTTGCTCCTACAAGGTCTGATACATCATCCGGAAGTGGCCAGTCTAAGCCTCATCGCTTGTGGCCAGTCTAAGCCTCATCGCTTGGTATCTGAGGAGCAGAAACAAGGGCCTGTCACAACCTTTAGTAACTACCTTACTTTCCAGTAGAAAAATACTGACCAGAAAGATCTATTATAAATATTGGAAAGTCTACAACTCCTACTGTCATTCGACAAATAGAATAGTAAAATATTTAGTGTCAATTTTAGAATTTCTTCAAAGTGGTGCTGACAAAGGCTTGTCAGTCAGCACACTTAAGGTGCAAGTAACCACTTTGGGGGAGTTTTTCTAGAAAGACCAATCTCTTCTGAGCCCTTGGTTATAAGATTTTTTTCAAGGCGCTTACCAAATCCAGACCAGCTCCTGCTAGGCACTTTCCCAATTGGGATCTATCAGTGGTCCTACAAGCCCTCACGAAGGAACCTTTCGAACCACTACAAGAAATTTCACTGAAGAATCTTACTCTTAAAGCTTTATTTTTGGTTGCAGTAACATCAGCAAGAAGGATTAGTGAGCTGCACGCTCTATCTGTTAAAAAAAACCTTTTTTATCCATCTACACTGATAGAATTCTACTCAAAACCGATCCGGGGTTTTTGCCGAAGGTAGCGTCAGCCCACAACAGGTTGCAGGAAATCATCCTATCAACCTTTTGCTCAAACCCTTCAGGGTAGAAAGAACGCAAATTCCACAATTTGGATGTAAGAATGACTTTATTACATTTATCTGGAAGTAACAAAAAACTTCCGGTCTTCGGACTCTTTGTTTATACTTTTTTCTGGAAAAAAGAAGGGCCACCAAGCATCTAAGGGGTCAATAGCTAGATGGCTTAAATCTGCTATTCTGGTAGCCTACTCCCAGTTGGGGTTACCCCCCCCCCCCCCTGCTGGGAATTAAAGCACATTCTACCAGGGCTCAGGCCACTACATGGGCAGAAATGGCTGGTGCCACCCCAGATCAAATTTGTAAGGCGGCTACGTGGTCAAGTTACCTAACATTTGTCCGTCATTACGGACTGGATCTTCTGTCAGCAAGTGAGCAAGCTTTTGGCAGAAAGGTCTTGCAGGCTGTGGTCCCTCCCTAGTGGGTAAGTCTCTGTTATCCTCTCAAGGTGCTGTCCTGAAAGACGTTAAGGGAAAAATCAAGTTAGACTTACCAGTAACTTGTTTTCCAGGAGTCTTTCAGGACAGCAGCAACCCGCCCTTATGTATTAAATTACTATGCTGTGATTAACCATGTTCTGATTGTGTTCTAGCTTGGGCCGCAGGTTCTCTTCTACTACTGATAAGTGGGAAGTAGTCTCCTTTTAAAGATTGGAGGTGTGTTTCCTGACAAGTGGGTGAAGCCACGCTCTCAAGGTGCTGTCCTGAAAGACTCCTGGAAAACAAGTTACCGGTAAGTCTAACTTGAATTTTTTGCACCTTCCATATTGCTTTTTCTTGTGATAAGATCAGACTGAGTAAAGGAAGCACACTGACTCGTAGGATTTATCTAGCGCCATCATTTTATCTTATCACATGGTCTGTTCAGAGTTCATGTTTCCATCTGCTTTCAGATAAAGCATTGCCTACCCATAACCGAAAGCTACTGACATGTCCTGACTTCCAGCACAAAAACCAAAAGGCTCTAAGGCCTCGTTCACATGGGCGAATACTTGTGTGCACAGTGCAGGGCCTTGTTTTGTGGACACAGGGATACACCAGTGTTGTGTGCATCCCTGTGCTGGCAGTCCCAAAGATGTCTATTGGGACACGTGGCTGCATGGACACAGCCGCTGTGGCCCAATATGACATTGTGTAGGTGCATGTCCCTGAGCTCTGGATGATGAAAGAGAAACTGCAGTCTGCTCACATAATTTGTAATAAAAAAATGTTTTACTATCCAAAGTTAAAACCACAAGCGCAGAAGATTTAATAGATGGAAAGTGGGGAAAAATGACTGAAGTTCTGCTTTAAAAGTGCAAGTATAACTAAGATGTACAAAATCATTTAGAATGCCCAAAAAACAAACTTTAGGGATCCTTGGGGCTTGAAGACCCAGGTGGGTTTCTCTCTCTTCCATCCTAAATGTGATTTTTTTTTTTTTTTTCTCTGCCTTTTAATGCTCTTATCTGTAAACGTCTATGTGTGCAGAGACATAAGCTAACGTAGAAGGGCATTTAGAGGTAGGAAAAAAATTAGTCAAACACCATTAACAGCTGCATTTTTAACTAATGGTCACCCACTCACCAATATATATGGTGGTGTGGCTCTCTGAGCAAACAAAAAAAAAAAATATCCAATACAATGAACTGATCAGCACAGAGAAGTGCTGATCTAGAAACCAGAATAATTAAGTCCCCGGAGTATTAACTGACCAATTTAAATTACTGCAGATTTAAAGGGATATTTAAAGTCCCTTTTGTTATTTAAAAAATAAATAAATAATTGACCATACTTGCCTGCTCTGTTGCAGTGGATTTGCACAGAGCAGCCCAGATCCTCCTCTTCTCGGGTCCCTCACCGGCGCTCCTGACCCCTCCCTCCTTCCGAGTGCCCTCACAGCAAGAAGCTTGCTATGGGGCACCGAGTTGAGCTGTCCTCTATATTTATTCAGACATAGAGCTGTGGCTTGCCTCCCCCCCCCCCCCCCCCCAATCTCTCTCCTCATTGACTCACTGACTTTGACAGCAGCAGGAGCCAATGGCACCCACTGCCGTGTCTCAGCCAAACAGGAAGGAGAGTCATGGACATCTGAGGCTCTTGTGCAACATCGCTGGCTTGAGATGGGGGTTAGATAAGTATTAGGGGGCCTGAGGAGGGCTTTTATTCTAATAAACGCACAGAATGCGGGGATCAGGAGTGCGTTGGGCTCAGAATGCAGGGATCAGGAGTGCGTTGCACTCAAGCTCTTTTGCAAAGAAGAATGGGCAAAAATGTCACTCTCTAGATGTGCAAAGCTGGTAGAGACATCCCCAAAAAAGACTTGCAGATGTAATCGCAGCGAAAGGTGATTCTTCAAAGTATTGAGGGATATGAATACTTTTTCAAGGCACTGTAACTGCAAGGTGAGATCTCTGTTTTGATCGTCTACTGAGTAAATGTAGTGGGAATCCAAACTACATCTGGCTAAGACCCCATACACACTATTGGATTTTTGTCTTCATATTTACCAAAAACATATGTGGTCAAACCTTTAATGCAGCGTACACACTGTCCGTCTATCTGATGGGCTTTCGGCGGACTTCCGACAGACTTTCCGAACAAACGGACTTGATTACACATGATCACACCAAAGTCCAACGGATTTGTACGTGGTGACGTACGACCGGACTAAAATAAGGAAGTTGATAGCCAGTAACCAATAGCTGCCCTAGTGTCGGTTTTTGTCTGTCGGACTAGCATACAGACGAGCAGACTTTTCGATAGGAACTGGGTCCGGCGGAGTTCCAAAGTAAAGATTTGAAACATGTTCCAAATCTAAAGTCCGTCAGATTTTCGACCGAAAAAGTCCGATGAAGCCCACACACGGTCGACTTGTCCGCCGGACTCGGTCCGTCGAACCAGTCAGGTCAAAGTCCGCTCGTGTGTACGTGGCATAAGAGTTTCAATTAGTATGCAATCAGGCAGGCCCTTGCACTATATGGTTGTGATAAATCTGAAGACAAAAATCTATGTGATGTGTTGGAATCTGTGATGTGTTACTGCATGGGTGGTTGTAACACAGAGAACCTATAAAAAAGGTAAAATACCACTGCTTTCTTCCTTTTTTGGAGTTTTTTTTTTTCTTTTTCTTTCTCCTTTTTTTTCTTTTTGTGTGTCGCTATTGGAGGGGAGAGGACCGGAACTGATAAGATAAATTACATTGTATATATTTCAAGATAATGTTCGGAATTTTTTGAAATGCTAAAAATAATTAAAAAAACCAAAAAAAAAAACCACTGCTTCCAATATACTTTGTATTAAGTTGATATATGTCCAGAGTTGTAAAAGCTTGTCTTTTTATCTCCTAGGGTGATACAATGCCTCTCTTATTCAGGAAGGTATTATTCAACAAAACATCCATAGAGCTGAAACGTAAGTACAAACTGTTGTTTTTGTGTGTGGGCTGTGTTTTCTGCATTCCATTTTGGTGGTTTTGTAAATTTTTAGTCATACATCAGCTTTATAGGTAACATGCTGAAAACACTCATGTTTTACAGTGATAATAGGTGTAGTTTTTACAGTTTGACAGGCTTAATTGTTGATCATGTCTCTTCTCTTATTATAAAATAGTTCCTCTGCATTCAGTACATAAACGGGCATCTGGAGGGTCCAATTCCTGTACAGCTCATAAGGAAGTTGAGAGGCTTGGAGCAATTTGATAAAAGAAATATTGCATTCAATTGCAAAATATTTGCAGTAGTACAGTTATTTTTACAATGAGTGGGACAGCGTGTGTTTGCTGCTTGTGTTTGTGAGGTGTCGCAATGGTCAGTTCCTTTTACCACCACAGTTGTAACATGCAAACGTGTATTGTATTGCTTATCTATCATCTGTTTCAGGTTTGTTAATAAATCTCATTCTTCATTTCTTTTATTGATTTGGTAAAGTGTTTGCAACCCAAAACCACCTACCCTACTTTTTTTTTTTTTTTTTTTTTTAAATACCCGTTTTGGATAGCATGGGCAATGGTTTGAACTCCGTCACATTTTCACTCCTATCCAGGGCTCTGTTGGAGACATGTATTCTCACTTCCTGTCTTGTTGACAACAGCTTCACCAGACGGGAAGTGGGAATATACAATGGCAACACCAGACCCAGATAAAAACCTGTCATCTAGTGTATTAAAGAAGCAAATGTGTCTATTACTCTTAAAATGACATTAAAGGTTCATTTTTTTTTCCAAAATAACACATCATACTTGCCTGCTCTGTGCATAGGTTTTGCACAGTACAGCCCTGATCCTCTTCTTCTTGGGCTCCCTGCCGGTGCTCCAGGTCCCTCTCTTCTTTCCTCTCCTCTCCAGTGCCCCCAGAGCAAGCAGCTTGCTATCGGGGCACCCGAGCAGGCTCACTCTCTAGCTGCTACTGTGTCCATTCTCACACACACACACACACACACACACACACACACACACACACACACACACACACACACACACACACACCCCTGCCTGGCCTCACCCCCACTCTCTCCTCATTGGCTCACTGGCTGTGATTGACAATGGCTGTCTCGGCCAATGAAAAGAGAGAGACCCGGGAGAGCTGAAGCTCTCGTGCAAATCACTGGATCGAGATGGGGCTCAGGCAAGTTTGGGGGGCGGGGGGATGAGGACCAGAGGGTGCTGCTGCACACAGGCTTTTTTTTTTTTACCTTTTACATATAGAATGCATGATGGTAGATAACCTTGAAGTTTTACAACCACTTTAAGCTGCTTACGCAGGCAGCATATTTACATTGGCCAGTAGTTCGCCGGAGCGCACACAAGGGTTGCTCTCCATAGGATCCTGCAAGACAAGCAGCCACTCTTACAACTGAAGTCAGGGTCAGCCATTGGGGACAGGTTAAAAAGATATAACTGCAGAAAAGGAAAAAGCAGCAGCAGGCATTGTAAGTCTGAACACCAGCTTATCATAAAACCCATCAGGGTTTACTTCCTCTTTAAGCACGTGGATTATATGAAGCCATTTATTATCACATAGTTTGGCTCCTTTTTAAATCATAATAACAGAATTCACCCAAATGACCCTGATCAAAAGTTTTCCATACTCTGGAATGTTGCAGACACGCACAGGTTAAAATGGCAATCAAATGTTAATTTCCCACATCTGTGGCTTTTTAAATTGTAATTTGTGTCTGTGCATAGTCGATGCGTTTATTAGCTCTCATGTGGATGCACTGAACAGACTAGGTACTGATCCATGGGCAGAAGAAAAGAACTGTGTAACAAGGTACAGTAATGTAACTTTATAATGATGAAAAAGGATATAAAAAGATATCTAAAGCCTTGAATATGCCAGTCAGTACTGTTCAATCACTTAAAAGTGGAAAATTCAGGGATCTCTGGGTACCAAACCAAGGTCAGGTAGACCAAGAAATATTGCAGCCACACCTGCCAGAAGAATTGTTTGGGATGCAAAGAAAAACCCACAGGTAACCTCAAGAGAAATACAAGCTGCTCTGGAAAAAGATGGTGTGTTTGTTTTAAGGAGTGCAATACAACAATACTTGAATAAAAATGAGCTGCATGGTCGAGCTGCCAGAATGAATCCTTTACTGCACCAATGCCACAAAAAAGGCCAGTTACAATATGCACAACACCTGTACACGCCTCACATCTTTTGGCATGATGTAATCTGAAATGAGACCAAGATGGAGCTTTATGGTTACAACCATACGCGCTATGTTTGGATATGGGTCAACAAAACGGAAAATTGTATACTCACCTTTCCGTAATTTTCCTTTCCTGTCGTATCTTCATGGCAGCATACACTTTGGGTTGTGACTCATATATATATATATATATATATAATCACCTTAGAAGGGTGGGAGATTGTATGCTGCCATGAAGATATGACAGGAAAGGAAAATTACGGAAAGGTGAGTATACAATTTTCCGTTTTCCTGTCGCATCATGGCAGCATACACTTTGGGGAGTAACTCGCAAAGACTGGGTGGGAATTAAAACTAAGTTTATTTAACAAAGAATAGAAGAATTGGCCTGGACAACGGATCTTCCGAAATCCACTGTGGATAAGCAGGCGGAATCCACCTTGTAATGGGACATAAAGATGTTCCTGGAGGACCAGGTAGCCGCTCTGCAAATTGTCTCCGCCGAGACTCTACAATATGCCGCCCAGGAGGTTGCCACTTCCCTGGTGGAGTGTGCCCTTAAGCCCTCAGGTACTTGATGGTTACTCAGTGAGTAAGATCTCTTGATGGTCTTTACTAGCCATGAAGCAATGGTGCGTGAGGATGCCGCTTGACCTCTCCTGAAACCATGTGGAATGATTAGGAGGCTCTCCGACTTTCTGATGGATTTTGTTGCCGAGAGATACTCCAGGATGGTACCTTTTGACATCTAGTGGATGAGGATCTCCCTGATCCGTGCTGAGTGCTGGAAGATTAATCTCCTGGTTGAAATGAAAAGATGAGGATACCTTGGGGATGAAACGATCCGAAGGTCTTAGGACTAGCCTGTCTGGAAAAACAACCAGATATGGTTCGCTAACCATTAGAGCTTGCATCTCTGACACCCTCTTCGCCGATGTTATGGCTATTAAGAATGAAACTTTCGGCGTTAGATCCCAGAGGGATATGCTCTGCATTGGACAAAAGGGTTCCTTGGATAATGCCTCCAGAACGATTGAGAGATCCCAAACCGGGAATGACGGTTTCCTGGGGGGCCTCAGCTTTAGACGGGCCCTCTGAAACTGAATCACAAGAGGATCTTGCGCCCATTTAACTCCTGTCAAGGCGGACAGGGCCGATACCTGGACCTTCAGGGTGCTTGACCTAAGGCCTTTCTCTAGGCCTAATTGAAGGAATTCCAAGATCTGAGACACCGACGGAGAGGACGAGTCCCAACCTTGCTGTTGAGTGAAGGAGACACATTTTTCCTAGACTCTTCTGTACGTGATTTTGGTGGTAGGTCTTCTGGCCTGGAGTAAGGTATCCACCACCTTCTGGGAACAGCCTTGCTCTAGGTACCTAGCCCTTTCAGTCTCCAGGCCATCAAGTGTAGCTTCCCCGGGTTCGGGTGAAGAAGATGCCCCTGGGAGAGTAGGTCCGTCGACAATGGGAGAGGCAGGGGATCTGCCGTGTTCAGCTGCATGAGGGTAGTAAACCATGGCCTCCTCGGCCAGAAAGGAATTACAGCTACCACCAATGCTGTTGACTTCTTGAGCCTCAGGAGGAATCTCGCTATGAGAGGCGTCGGGGGGGAAAATGTACCCCAGGTGAAAATTCCAGGGGTGTTGGAGGCAATCCGTCCCCTCTGCCGAAGGAAACGGTACCCTTGATAGAAATCTCTGGCATTTTGTGTTCTCCGGAGTTGCCGCTAGGTCTATCTCTGGAGAGCCCCAGGTCCGGGATATGAGAGCATAGGCTTGTGGACTCAGACCACTCGTTGTTGGAGGAGAAATTCCTGCTCAGCGAGTCGGCCAAGGTGTTCTGGACTCCCGGAACATAAACCGCCCTTAGGTCCAGTAGATTCAGCTGTGCCCATTCCAGAACAGGACGGACCTCCTGCAACATGGACCTGCTTCTGGTGCCCCCCTGCCTGTTGATGTAGGCAACAGCCACCTTGCTGTCCATCCTCAGGAGGACGTGCTTCCCCCTCAAGTGAAAACTGAAGGCCAGGAGAGCCTGGAACGCTGCTCTCATCTGCAGAACATTCGACACTGTATCCTGTGCCCTGAAAGGCCAACGACCCTGAGCCGCGAGGTCCTGATAGTGAGCACCCCATCCCTGCAGACTGGCATCTGAGGTCACCGTTTCTTGATAAGGAGTGATTATATGCTTGCATCTTCCCAAGTTGTGAGGTCGTACCCACCACTTCAATGATTGTTTTACCTCCTGAGAGATGAAGATTGGCTGGGACATTGATGTACCCTTCCACTGGCGCAGGAAGGAGATCTGGAGAGGCCTCGAATTCCATTGTGCCCATTGGACCATTGAA
Source organism: Lithobates clamitans (assembly GCA_037952925.1). Taxonomy (NCBI): domain Eukaryota; kingdom Metazoa; phylum Chordata; class Amphibia; order Anura; family Ranidae; genus Lithobates; species Lithobates clamitans. The sequence goes on from JBBGZY010000059.1 coordinate 149,529, forward strand.
ATGGTGGAAGCTAGGGAGCCCAGGATACTGAGACATGTCCTGGCCGGAAGCATTGTAGCAGAGATTGCCCTTTTCACCTTTTGAATTAGGGGAGGAATTTTTTCCCCCGGAAGTTCCACTGTGTTCTCCCTCGTGTCCAGTTCGGCTCCCAGAAAGACCATTCTCTGTGTGGGATGGATGTTGCTCTTCCAATTTATCAGCCACCCTAGGGACTGTAACGTGGAGACCAGAATTTCCCGGTGATGGACGAGAGAGACCTGGCGGTCTGAGAGAAGCAGGATGTCGTCCAGGTAATGGTGGACCCTCAGCCCCTTTTCTCTCAGGTGGGCTATTACAGGTAATAGGACCTTTTTGTAAACGTCCTGGGTGCGGTAGAGATCCCGAACGGGAGGCTTCGGAATTGGAAGTGCCGATGGTTTAGGGTAAAACGGAGAAACTTTTGGAATTCGGTATGGATAGGGATATGTAAATATGCGTCCTGGAGGTCGATTGACAGCATCCAATCTCCCAGGTTTATTGCTTGGAGGATTGATTGAAGACTTTCCATCTTGAATGTTTCTATCTGTATTGACCGGTTGAGGTTTTTTAGATCCAAGACTGGACGAAAGTCCCCTGATTTCTTTTTCACTAAGAAAAGTGGGGAATAGAAACCCTTGCCTCTTTGAGATAGCGGTACCTCCACTATTGCTTGTTTTTGGAGCAGCTCCTGGATATACCGGACTAGGGATAGTCTTTTTTTTCTTGAGAAGGAGGAAGTCTGATTGAGCAGAATTGGTCTCTTGAAGGACGACCTCTGAATGCCCACCTGTGTCCGAAATGAATGGTGGACACCGTCCATGGGTCTTTTATCATTCCCGCCCAGGCCAGCTTGAACTTTGTGAGTCTGGCACCCACTACCGCTGGTTGGGCGGGCGAACCTTCAAAAGGACTTCTGGTCATTGGAGGCAGGGGTCTTGGGCTTCTGGAATTTGAGGAAGCCCGTCTCGGGGTTCTTCCAACTCCTTCTGTATTCCTTCCCGGGTCTATAGGATTTTGCATCCCTGTATCTCTCCGGAAGATTACGTTTAAAGGGAGGTGGCCTTTGTTGTTTCGGCCTTCTGTCTGATGGTATGAGACCCGACTTCCCGCCTGTCACTTTAGAGATTGCAGTATCCAGCTTCGTCCCGAAGAGGTTCACCCCGTCATACGGAATCCTGCACCAGTTAGATTTCGAGGCAGGGTCAGCTGACCAAGGTTTAAGCCATAGCGCCCTTCTGGCCATTACAGTAGCTAACATGGACCTTGATGTGGATCTAATAGTATCTACGGAGGCTTCCGCCACGAAATCTTCCGCAAGGCTAAGTTCTTGTAAGGCCTTAGTGATCTGCTCGTGATCTGCGCCCTCAGTGACGAGTCTTGCTGTGGCTGAGGACCAGCTGGAGATAGCTTTTGCAACCGCCGCTAATGCCACCGCTGGTCTGCAGGCACCTCCTGCGAACAGGTAAGCTCTCTTAAGGTCTGTATCCGCCTTCCTGTCAAGCACGTCTCTGAACATCACTGCATCTTCAATGGGGAGCGTCACGTGCCTGGCTAGACGCATCAAAGATGCATCCACTACTGGAGGAGAAACCAAAGGGGATACTTTGGGTTCCTTGAGTGGGTACAATTTGGTAAGCCTGTTGGACAGACTAAATTTCTTTTCTGGATTCTTCCACTCCTCCTTAATCAGCTCATCTAATTCATCGATGAACGGGAAAGCCTCTGGGACTTTCTTGAGGTTTGGGAAATACTTCCTCTGTTTTTGCTGTACCTCCTCAGGCTCCTCCCAGTTTATCGCTTCCTTAATCGATCTGACGAACGGTTCTATGAGCGCAAAATCAAAGCCAGCTGATGCTTCCAGCTCCTCATCATCCGACGGGAGTTCTTGATCTCTTGATGTACTGGGATTGGTAGGTGAGGCGCTATGGGCCGTAAACTCTACATCAGGAGTTGAGACTTGGGGAGTAGAGACCCCAGTGGGTTCTATGGAATCCGGCTCTTTCTCCCTGGTGGCTTCATCCATGCACCTGCGACAGGCCAGTTTGTCTGGGAGGGCCGTGGCCCCGCATACCCAGCAAGCGTTCCCGGCTGGGCGGGAAGGGTGCGCAGAAGATTGGTGTCTTCGTGCAGGGGATCTTCTGTGGTAGGAACGGCTATGTCTTGAATAGGATCGACTCCGTCTACGGCTCCCCCTGTGGCCTGAGCGACTTTTTCCACGTGAGCGGCTGCGTCTATGGCCGGAGCGGCTTCTCCTGTGCGAAGACTCTCTCTTCGTCTTGACTTGGATGATCTTGCGGACCTGACAGGGCTGACCAATCAGGCAGCGTTATTACGATCCTGCTCTCTTTTTCAATCTTCTCTACTTACCACTGGAATCCCCCCCCCTTACCTATTAGGCTGATGGTGATCTGCTGGGGCAGCGGCCTCCATAGGAGAGGAAGGTGAGCACCTGAGAAGGGTACAGGAAGGTAAGAGCATGCAAACAGACCCCAAAAAGACAGTGCATAAGTAATAGACACTTACCCAGAGGGGGGGTACTTTAGGGATGCAGCAAGTCGAAATACAGCAGTCAGAAGTCTTCCAGGAAGCAAGGAGAGCTCAAAATGACAAACGGGGCTTTTTAAAATTGCCGCCATGGCCGCCGAGGTCACGACCCGCTCGCGCATGCGCAGTAGCAGCGCTCGGCGCCATCTTGGAAACTGGCAAAATCGAAAGGACGCCCTGAGGGTGCGCACTGCGCATGCGCAGAAGCGCCGAGACGCTCGGGAAGCCTGTAGGGAGACACAGAGGGACTACAGAGCCCAGCAAAGGAGGAAGTGAAACGAAAATGAAACAAAATAGCATGGAGACCGCTGCACAACAACTAAGCCTATCCCACACCCACATAACTGTCCCTGAGCCACCCCCATCAAATCATTCTTTGCAGCTATTACCTTTTGTACCACCACCCCCTCCCTTTTAGAATGTAAGCTCTACGAGCAGGGCCCTCCTGTACCTTTTGTATTGTACTGTAATTGTGTTGTCCCCCTTATACATTGTAAAGCGCTGAGTAAACTGTTGGCGCTATATAAATCTCGTATAATAATAATAATAATAAGCCTGTTTAAGGCTTATACTGGAGCCGCAACATACCCCCGAGATCACCAGAGCAGGGTTCCTTCCATCTAGCTCGTTTAGAGGCTGTACAGGTAAGGACTTCCACCCAGGAGAGGCTAGAACCTGACTGGGGCGAATTCGGTAAGGGGGTGCTTCTGATATCTTCAGTCCTTCAGGTGAGGAAAAATAAGAGAATACTGGGGTGAGAGCCATCGCTACAATTTATAGCTATGTGGTCCTATCAGGTTGTGGGGGCGGAGTCACAACCCAAAGTGTATGCTGCCATGATGCGACAGGAAACAAAGTATTCTATAACGAGGCCTATAATGACAAAAATACCATCCCCACTGAAGCATGAAGGTGGCTCATTGATGTTTTGGGGGGCAGTGAGCTCTAAAGGCACGGAGAATCTTGTGATTATGGCAAGATGCATACAGCATGTTATCAGAAAATTAGTGGCAGACAATTTGCATTCTTCTGCACAAAACCTGTGCATGGGACTCTCTTGGTCTTACCAGCACAATAATGACCCTAAGCACGTGGCCAATTTGACCCTTCAGTGGCTACAGCAAAAAAAAAAGGTGACGGTTCCGGAGTGGCCATCAATCTCCAGACCTTTATATCATTTGAGCCACTCTGGGGGGGGGGGGGGGGGGGGATCTCAAACGTGCGGTTCATGCAAGAAGACCAAAGACTTTGCATGACCTGGAGGCATTTTGCCAAGACGAATGGGCAGCTATACCACCTACAATAATTTGGGGCCTTATAGACAACTATTACAAAAGACTGCACACTGTCATTGATGCTAAAGGGGCAATACGCAGTATAGGTAAGGCTATACAGACTTTTGAACGGGTCATTTCGTTTGATTACTTGTTGCCAATTACATGCCACTTTGTGTTGGTCTATCACATAAAATACATTTACATTTTTGGTTGTAACATGCCCAAATGTGGAAAACTTCAGGGGTATAAATACTTTTTCAAGGCACTGTATGTGGCTTGCAGAATTTTCTACTTTCTGTCCAGCACAGATGCTACTTTAAACAGTGGCTGTTATGTGTTCAGATCCGATGTACTTGTGCTGCAGTGTCAAATACTAATTTGTGATCTGTTGTACTACTAAGGCCCCATTCACACCTTTAGCGTTTTTGTAGCTTAAAGCCTGAAGCTCAAACGCTGGAGGAGAAAAAAAAAATCAATTATTCTCTATGGAAATGGTTCACATCTCCACTCCATGTCTCCTGAAGCCAAACACCTGAAGCTCAAAAAAGTTCTGGAGCTTTTTTTTGTAGTTCAATTCGGGCAGATTTGGACTTTTTTTTTTTTTTTTTTTTCTGCTTTTTACATTGGTGACCTTCTGCCTGAAAACGATACGCTCAGGTGCAAATGCAGCCGAAGATCCAAATATACCCTATATTTGAGGTGGCACACATTTGGGCTGGTGTTGTGTTTTTTTTTTTTTTTTCCCCATAGTTTCTCCACCAGTTATACTCTAATTATATGGGTTTTGGTATTTTTATTTTGCACTTATCCCTACAAACAGTCTGTTTTAGGTCTTTCGTTTCATTTGTCTTCAGCAATTTTAATATGTCAATTGCCTATATAATACATTCATTCTGTGTATGGCAAATTAGAGAGACCTTGTCTTATCTGTTCCTTTAGTAAAGACAAACCAAATTTAAATTCCTTGCGCTAGCAAAATATAAAGAAGTACTGCTGCATACACGACACAATCTAGATACTAGACATAAACTATTTCAACTAAAGTGGGCGTGCTTTCCTTTTTTTTTTTTTTTAAATACAAAAGTGCTACAGTGCATACAATGTTCTATACTATTGCTATACCATGAGAAAGGTACCAATAGTGTAAGTTTAGTGCATACAAACTACATAAAATAAGGGAAAAATAATTAAAAAAAATTCAATAAAGATGCAATAGTGCTGTTCAGTATTAGTTTAGAAGTGGCAAAAGACACTTAACTTATAAAGTGTATATATCCGTACGGAGTTACAAACATCTGACTTAGACTCATATCTACAAATGGAGGGAGACAACAGGAAGTGGAAGGAAATCTACCCCTAAACACTAAGCTACACTATTGTTACCTTCTCATGGTATAGTAATAGTATGATATAACTTTATTGTATACACAGTAGCACTTTTGAATGCTAAGGGACAGTGCGCCCACGTTAGTTGAAATAATTATCCATTTCTTTTGAATATGTACAACATAACATTTATTTTGTTACTTTTTTTGCTTAATTCAATACTAACTCTTTTGGATTGAAAAAAGTTAATTGGCTGTATATTTCAGTATGATAGGGCCTTTATGTATCAACAGCAACAGGTTATAAGCTGGTGTTCTCCCTGGTTCCCGGGAGCTGTCGTCCTCGTGTAAGTTATTCAGATTAATTTGTTTGGGAGCCTCTGATATATATGTATTCATTCTCTTTCACAGTTGAGAACTTCCAGTGCCCCAAGCCTGTTAAGATTACTGTAAGGTGGTATCTGATGCATTACATTTGCTACAATAAGTTTTCTACCCTTGAGGTAAGTGTTTCACTGATTATCCCAAGAATTTTGCTTGCTGTTAATTACAGGCATGAGTATTTTATACAGGGGTTATACCATACCGTATAGGCTTTGTACAGAATATACTGTGATACTGGGGTGATTAGACTCGCATCTACTCCATGGTAGATGCATTTTTTTAGTGAAGTCCATGCCAGTAGGCACTGTGTTTAAGGGCCTGGTTGCCCACTTTTATTAAAACAGACTAACACAAAGTCCACAAACTTGACCATGTTGGGGTTTTGGTTGCAGACAGCAGAAACGGGTAACAAAAATACCAAGCCACCTGGCTCTCTTCAGCAGTACCTTCTGCTCTTAATAATGGGTCCCTCAGATCATCGTCTCTTCAGTGCACATAGCTTCAAGCACATCGATGCACATGGTTCCTTCTTAATGCACACAGCAGAACACACCGATACTGGCTCATGCCTGCCGGGTGAAGCCCTGTCTCCAAAATGGAAGCGCACCTCCCTCCTGGCTGGAGCCCTAAACTATTCTCAGTCCTTCATTATAAAGGCTGTGTGTACCTACATACACACACACACACACACACACACACACACACACACACACACACCCTGCTGATCTTTAACAAAATCTGGACACTGGGTTGGAAAGTTCTTCCCTCCCAATGCACGTAGAAATATCCAAACTACGGAGCCCAGTCTGAGAATACCAAGATCCAGGGAAAGGTTTTCACCGCTAAAAATCAATACTCCGGAGTCCCGCATTCTACAAATGGTGTGAACCGTGTGTCCTTTTTCCAAACATTTTCACAGTGGGAGAGCCTCGTAGTGTCACAATACCATACCAGGCCCATGCCCCTGGAAGCTGAAAATTACTGAAGTAGACAACACTAATCCAGTGATCTCTACTAGGTTACAGGTCCTGTCCTGAAAGGCTGCACTTATGCTCACTGAACCAAGGAGGTCGGTGATTCAGCACAGGTGCTATTCAGAGAATGCTTTCATGTTTTAAATGAATGCAACTCGTTCCCAGATTGCATGAGGTGTAGAAGGGTGGTGACTTCACGATCTCCACCTCGTCGTCCAGTCAGAGAACGCTGTACATTCATTCAGAATATATATTCAAACCAGTCTGGCTATTGTGCCAAGTGGCCCACTCCCTGCGTTGTGATTGCAGCGGCTTGTCACGGGATTCGGAAGCTAGTTGGGATCACAGGAATAGCATTGTCTACTTCAGGGATCTTGGCTTCCAGGGGCATTGGCCAGGTTTGGTGTGTATATACATAGTTAATAGCTGGACCAATGTAACTTTGTAATACCCATGACTAATATTTTATATATAAATATAGTATTCAGTATGAAAATCTTAGCACTCAGTTAAATGCATGCTTAAAGTGAAACTGTGCCCAGATCATGCACACTAAAGTACTTTTTTATAGTCCAAGAAAACAGTAAAAGTACTTTAACCACTTGCCAACCCCCTCACAATACTTTAACTGCAAGCAGGCAGGAGCTACAGGCTCAGCGACGTACTGGTACATCACTAGTGCACCCCCTGGGGCGCGCAGCATTGCGATCTTGGCTCCTATGGCCGGGGTATCGTGATTTTCTATGACCAATCATAGTAATCACATGTTTACAATGTGCTTACTATTGTGATGCTGTGATTTGTTTCACAGCCAACACATGGTACCTGTGCCATGTGATTAGCTGTAGCCAATCACATATCAAAATGGTAAGCAAGCTGTCATGAATGACTGACTGCTAAAACGATTTCTTATAACAGTGATCATCGATGTTCTAAGCAATACCAGTATTAACAAATAAAAAAAATACATGATCACCCCCAACAATGGTAACACTGAACTACTCTGATGACTGGATAAAAATAAGAAAACAAATGTTTAAAAATTGATCAATTTTCAAATATATATACCATAGTTTGTAGACTCTAACTTCCACACAGACTAAAAAATATACACTGATTTAGGCTAGTGTGTGTGTGTGTTGTTGTGTTTTTTTTTTTGTTTTGTTTTTTTTTGTTTTGTTTTTTACTAAAGAAAGGTGACAGGCCACATTTTGGCCTAAATTTATGAAGAAAGATTATTTGTTTGCAAAATTATTTAACAGAATCTAAGGAACTTTTTTTTTTTTTTTTTTTTTATTTACGTTCCAAGAACACCCAGTGGTGAATAAATACCACCAAAAAAATGAAATGTGCGTGCATGACCGAGCAATTGCCTGATTGGCAAAAAATGCCCTGGTCAGGAAGGGGGTAAAAATCTTTCGGTGGTTAAAACAATCCCTCAGTCGTCTCTATAGCCATGTAGAAATTGATCTTCAACTATCACAACAGAGGCCTTCCCATCCTAAGCCTATTTTCAATAAGACCCCTTTTACACTGGGGGCCACATTTGCGGTAAAGCGCCGCTTGTTTTAGCGGCGCTTTTCGGCCACTAGCAGGGCGCTTTTAATCCCAAAGAATGGGTTAAAAACTCCCATGTTGCTGCGCTGCCTATTCATTCCAATGGGCAGGTCATTTTGAGAGCACTAAATACAGCGTTCCCCCGCCCCGCCCCAAAGATGCTGCTTGCAGGACTTTTCAGAAGTTCCTGCAAGGTCACCTCCTGAGTGTGAAAAGTCACACTTAAATGAATGGGAGGCGGTTTTCAGGCACTTGGCAGAGGCTATTTCTAGCCCTAAAGTGCCTGAAAACCGCCCCAGTGTGAAAGGGAACTTAGAGCAGATGTTTGCATCCTGCCAGCCCTGTGATGTAAAGACAACCAGCAGTTGTTTCTCAATCAGAATTTGTAAGGAATGTGTTGAAACCTGACATTATGGACGTGTGTGTGTGTGTGTTTTTGTTTTTTTTGTTTTTTTGTTTTTTTTGTAATCTACTCCTTTTATTGAAATGTTTTCATCAAGAAGAATAGAATACTAGAAAAGAAGAAAAAAACTGTATTCAGCCATTAGAAGGTATATCAGTAATATCATGGGTCACCTAGCATACAGTATCCACATCATAATACAGAATACAATATGAGTTGTTATAGGTAGTTCCATGTTTCATACATAACTTTATGGGTGAAATACAAGATTCACAAGGTCAGTGTAGATAAAAATATTGACACCGTGTTCTAGTTTTGGATAAAATGGGAAAGTAACAAAAACAAGTAGCAGTCCTCCTTGTAAAGAAGACAGTGAAGAGGGAAGAGAAAACCAGATCCAGTAAAGGAGACAGACAGACCACAGCACCTTACTGAAGCGCAAGTGGTTCATTGGTCAAACAGTACTCACTCAGCACTCTGAGAGCCAGAGGTGTATGGATCATTAAGCAACAGTGATAGAAATGTGAGGATCTGGTATCCTGCAATAGCAAATCCGTTGGCACCTGAAGGTCAGGGGATCTCATCCATGACCGGATGTGTTCAAACAAGTTTATCAATTTCAAGAGCATAATGCATTACACTAGACCAGATGTCCCTGAACTGTTACTCTCTATCGCTGGTAACGTGAACCCATCTTTTTGCCTCCATGATTTTGTTCACTTCCTCCAGTGCTTTGATTTTTTTGAAGAACTTTGAGCATGAATAACTTCACATTGGGGTGCATGCGCGGAGTCTAGCAGGACAGACATGCATTGTTAGAGCTCCACACCGCTGAGGAGAGAAGAGAAGGACAAAGCGGAGCCTGCAGGCTCAAAAGGTATCCATTTGAACCTTTTTGCCCCAGGGAACAAACTGTTAAAGTTTGGGCAGGAAATATGGTACTGGGAGGAAGCCGTGGCAGAAATAAAAATCACCTCACAAAGAGCTCACAGGCACTCACTGCAACTAAAGCAGCTCCAGTCACCTCACAATATACAGCATCAGGGCGCTCTCACAGACAGAAAATGTCACAGCAAGACTCTCCATTTGAGTCAGATACAGAACAAATCCTCTCACAAACTTCTCCACAAGCCTCCTCAGCATCCCCAGTAAGATTACAATTTGAAAAGATGCTTCATAAGGCTTTAAAACAAACCTCAGACCAAATAACAAACAGCCTAACCAAAGAAATAAGAGAGCTGGGAAACCGCACCGCAGCCTTAGAAATAAAAATGGATGAAATTGAAATTACAACCCAAGAAAATATAACAGAATTGGAACAATAAAAAGAAGAGAATTTAATACTTCAAACTAAGCTCGAAGATTACGAAAATAGAGCCAGACGTTCAAACTTGCGCATAAGGGGAATACCTGAAACTGTGACGGACCTGCAATCTACTATTACTGCTCTATTACAAGAACTAAAGCCAGATATCCCTATTGAACGTTTAGAACTGGACAGAGTACACAGAGCCCTCACAGTCAAAAAGAAAGATGGACCCCCACGTGATATAATCACAAAATTTCATTATTACAGAACGAAAGAACAAATACTAATTGCTGCAAGAGAAAAAAAGGAACTTAATTTTCAAGGACACAATTATCACATTTTTGATGACCTATCCCAACTTACTATTACTAAAAGACGATCCATGAAACCCCAACTAATGGAACTGCAACGCCACAACATTATGTATCAATGGGGTTTCCCCTTTTCAGTCAGATTTAACTACCAAGGTACAATTTACAGAAGCAGATCAGCAGATGAACTACAACAAACCCTTTTAAAATTAAATCTGACAGAACCCACAAGCAGCAACTCTCCCACACGCAGAAGAATGGCATCATCTTCACCTTCAGGCAGCACCCAGAAAATATCAGAACAAAATGGGAATCATCATTCTCACAAAAGAGGCCGTTATGCCACATCATCCATGGACCAAGAAGATTCAATGGACTGACATCCTATTTCCTGATATCTCTTCATTTATTATACTAAGAGATGGTTCTCTATAAAAAAAACCTGTATTTATAACTGAATGTAACTGCATTCTGATAGTCACACACTGTGTGGGATCATGTTACATTCCAGTTATATTTCTTATTACTTCTGATTCATATAGCCTTAGAATATATAAGTGAAACAAGGAAATTCTTGTTCAGTTATATATTTTCAGGTAATAACAATAGATTTTTTTACTTTTTAGGACAAATATGTTCAATAATCCAGAAGTAATGGAAGCTTTTTCTTTCTTTTCTTAAAACAAATATATTATTACCTAACAAGTTCCTAGAACTATGTTTTTGTTCTAATCTGAAGCAATACAACCTCAATTTTATGAGTTAACATATCTAAACAGTTACATATGAATAAAATATGTAATTGTTTACTCTAAAAGTGTTAAAATCCCAAAATAATTCAAACCATCTTCATCAATACCAAAGTTATTAACAGTACCTTTCTAACTGAATTATTTAGCCTAGGGCAGGACTAACCATATACAACCACCCTGGAATAAATAATTTCAACAAAAACTATATTCTGCACTCCAATTAATCATCATTTTGATGTCTTTTGACATAGCACTTCTCTCCTGTAAGCGGAAGATCCGTGTACCCCCATTAGCCCTCCTCATTCTCCCAACCATATTATGTGGGAGTGTGACGAAGGCACTTATTCCCCTGAGAGAGATATTTATTCTCTTTCACAGGTAAATTGTGATTACTTGCAAAAAATAATTTATACAATGTATCATCTAATCTCATATGTTTTTTGTTTACTCTTTACTCCAGAATTCACTGGTTTCTTTCCTATCTTTTCATCTCTTCAGTCCACACAGGTTGATCTGCGCAGTCAGCGCTGCATAACAAAAAGTAAGTCAAAACTATTTGATCTGTTACCATGGCACCACTGAATATACTTTCCCTGAATGTTCAGGGAATATATGTCCCTCAAAAAAGGACCAAAGCCTTCCGTACTTTTCATAACAAGAAGGCTCACATAGTATGCCTCCAAGAAACACACTTCACCAAAGATTCTACTCCAAAATATATTTCTCCTTTTTATCAACAAATTTACACGGCTTCTGCCTGTACCAAACAAAGGGGTACTCTAATTGCATTTCACCGATCCACACCATTCACCTTATCAGAAATTAAAGACCCAGAAGGTAGATACCTGATACTCATGGGTTATATAATGGATACAGCAATCACGGTGATTTCCTACTATGCTCCTAACAAACAACCTACACCATTCCTCTCACATATATTACAAGTGATTAATACACACAAAATAGGAACAGTGATAATGTGCGGGGATTCGAACCAGGTCCTCCTCCCATTTCTAGATAAATCACCTTTTACACCATCTAAAATAACCTCTAGATTACCTTTTTCTCAACTTCGTTCCAAATACAATCTGGTAGATTCGTGGAGAGAAAATAACCCAATGAAAAAGAAATTCACTTATTTCTCGCACCCTCATCAAACCTTCACCAGAATAGATCATATTTTTCTAACAATAGGAATGATACCAGAAATTATTGCATCAGATATAATTCCGATTCCGTGGTCTGACCATAATGCAGTATACACTACTATAGCCTCAGCCATACCAAAAGCGCATGACCCAACGTGGTACTTACCGGACATAATGCTCAAACACCCACTACATCAGATGGCCATTGAACAAGCTTTAAAGGAATACATAACAATTAATAATACAACAGACATTTCCCCAATAACACTGTGGGAAGCTCATAAGCCTGTCTTGCGTGGTACAATACAAAGACAAACGGCACTATTTAAACGGGAACGCAAAAATCTAGCAAAAAAACTAGAACTCAATTTTAATGCAGCCTACATATCATTCCAAGATAATCCATCTCAGAGTACAAAATCTCATCTGGAAAAATCTAGATTGGAATACGATCTATTTCTCACTGAGTTAGTTGATAAATCCCTCAAACGCTCCAAACACAATTTCTACATGAATACAAACAAACCAGGCACATATTTGGCATGGGCATTAAATTCAACTAACAAATCTTTCAAACCAATACCTTTGAAATTATCAAAAAATGTTTATACTTGTAACCCAGTTAAAATAGTCCATAAATTTCACTCACACCTCGCAACTTTATACAAGACAAACAATGAATTTAATCCTACAGAGGCTGAATCCTTCTTCTCAAAAATAACCTTACCTGAGTTGTCTCAGAATCAAAAAAGCAGTTTGGATGAGCCTATAACTATAGATGAAGTTGCTAATGCCATAAAAGACCTAAAACTTAACAAAAGACCAGGCCCAGACGGCTACTCGGCTTTATACTATAAAACATTCTCAGAAATACTCTCTCCCATTCTCACTGAAACTTTTAACAAGCTTCTAGAAGGACATTCTTTTCGGCAAGAAACATTAATGGCAATTGTTTGTATGATCCCAAAACCCCTTTCTGATGATACTTCCTGTGTGAATTATCGGCCTATCTCTCTGTTAAACCTTGATATTAAATTATTAGCAAAAATAATAGCAAAATGCCTCAATAGCATTATAGGAAAATTAATACATAGAGATCAAGTAGGCTTCATGCCAAATAGACAGGCAGGCGATAATATACGCAGGGCAGTGTTATTGGCACATATTGCTAAAAAAACGGAAAATCCCTTTGTTTTCTATCTCTCGATATTAAGAGGGCATTTGATACAGTATCCTGGCAATATATGCAATATTCATTACAAAAATGGGGTTTTGGACCCCACTTTTTAACATGGATCAAAGCATTATATATTAAACCCAAAAAGCCTATTTAAAATATGCTGGATACAAATCTGATGCCTTTAATATCGAAAGAGGTACCCGACAGGGTTGCCCATTATCTCCCTTATTATTTGCCCTTATACTCGAACCCATGGCCCAATACATCAGAACAAACCAAACTATAACTGGCATTGAAGTAGGAGGTATTACACACAAATTATGTGTATTTGCAGACGATATATTACATTTTCTATCATCACCACAGGTCTCTGGTCCTAACTTAATACCAGCTCTTGATGGATTTGCAGCCCTATCCGGCCTTATGATTAATCCTAAGAAATGCCTAGTGCTTAATATTTCGCTCACAAACATGGAATTGATCCCGGCTAGGGCTGCACTCCCATTTACATGGGCAGAAAAATCAATCCCATATCTTGGAATTCATTTAACAGCATCTCATTCTGACTTATTCTCAACCAATTATCCTCCTGTATTAAGACAGATCACAAATCTAATAAAACAATGGTCGCAACTTCCTTTATCCTGGATAGGGAAGATTAATGCAATCAAAATGACTATTCTACCCAAATTGCTTTATCTATTCAGAGTCCTCCCTATTCCAATTCCTTCCTATTTTTTGAGAATAGTACAAAAAAGAGCAACTTCGTTTATATGGGGCTCTTCTAAACCACGTATACCTATATACACACACTACATCTTCCCAAAAATAAAGGAGGCCTGGGATACCCTCATTTTACTAACTACTACAGAGCAGCACATTTGGCCAGTCTGTCCAAATACCATGCAAAACAGGAAATCCCATTATGGGTATTTATAGAGGCTTCAGAAAATGACCCTCTATTAATATCAAACTTGTTATGGCTTGATCCTAAAGACCGCTTTAAAATTCATAATCCCATAACTAAACACTTCTTATCTCTCTGGGATAAACTAAAAACCAAATATCAGTTACAATCTCCACACAATCCTCTCCTTTCTTTTATCAGAAATCCGGCCTTTTATCCGGCATGGATCTACCCAAATTCTTTTAAAGCTTGGACAACATCAGGCATTCAGACACTAAATGACTTCATAGCATCTAAATCATTCCTTTCATTCCCATCGCTTAGAGAAAAATATGATCTACCAAACTCTGAGATATTTAGATATCTCCAAATCAAAAATTTCTATACACCATTCCTAAAGGGGGATACACCATTATCCCAATTATCCATTTTTGAATCAATCTGTACAAAAGATCCATTTGCTAAAGGTACAATTTCATCACTTTATAATCAATTATATGGAGTAGTAAATCTTAATAGACCCTCTTACGTTCAGAGGTGGGAGGAGGACCTGGGACGAACTTTAGAAGACACGGACTGGTCTAACATATGGCTCACATCTAAGTCCTCTTCACCCAACATCTTAGCACTGTAGACAAACTATAAAGTCCTAACTCGCTGGTACCTTGTACCCGCTAGAGTGGCAAAATATTCACCTAATACCTCAGCTCTTTGTTTTCGAGGATGCCCAGAAATAGGCACACATTTACCCATATGGTGGACGTGCCCAGTAATCCAAACCTTCTGGAAGGAAGTCTTCGTGATTGCATCTAAAATATTTAAAAAAATAATACAACCAGATCCATATATAACTTTACTTAATCTAAAACCGGAATGGTTAACACTCTCGATTCAAACTTATGATCCAACTAATAATGGCTGCAAAACAAACAGTGGCAAAGGCATGGAAATCTCCTACATTGGTACTAGCAGAAACAATTCACAGAATGAATAATACAATGTCCCATGCTAAGATGGTAGCCATCGATCAAAATCAAATTCCAAAATTTGAAAAACTTTGGCATCCTTGGATAAAACAACAGTTCCTGTCAAATTTCAATGACTCTGTCCTGTTGCCATGGTAACAGATTAAATGACTTACAGAGATACCCATTCTAAGGCTTAAAAGAGAACTAAAAAGAATAATAAACTGACGAGCGGGACAACCTTGTGGACCATACCTCTGCCTTTCTACCCTTTTTCTTCTTTCTCTTTCCTTTTCTCCACCTTACGATTAAAGCTTATTATCAGAATTTATTTGACCTATATACACTCTACCTGTAAACAATATGTATAGTAGGTATAAATCATTTAAATGCCTACAAAAGTAACCAAGGGAATGATATATATATTTAATTTAGGTTTACGTGAGCCCAATGTTTAATATTTGAAATTTCATGATATTTACCTATATAAACCCTACTGTAAAACAATGAGCTTACTTTATAGATCCTTTTAAACTTACTTTATGTATCTTTATAATATTGTATGCTCAATAAACTTCTTTTGACAAGGAATAACTTCACATTAAAAATAGCTACAGGATTACATAATCCAACCCTCCCAGGGAGCAGAAGAGTGTCAACTTTTGGGTCATATAATGGATCCTCCTGGCCTACAGCACTCACTTATGCACATGAGTCTCTCGGGTCCTTTTTGTAGTTCACCCTGATGCTTCGTTCTCTGAGATCAACTGGTTGACGAAATTCCAATTATCAACCTATTGTAAGTCGTTATTCACTTCCAGTCAAATACATAGACCTTTGCTGGAATTTGAACGCTTGTTTCTTCTCCCAGAGGTTCCCCATCACAGGCTTTCAGCGATTTTTACAAATCCATTTTGGATTGCACTCAAAATACATGCTTACACTAAACTTTAGTCCAGGGAGCTGGGGATTGAGTTTTTCTTAGCGGAGATCGCCAGACTGTATTTCTCTTCTCTGATAAATCCTCCATCTCAGACTACGCTCAAGAGAAACTACAAGCTACGTCCTTTTTTGGTCACAAATCTTCCAGATCTACTCAGATTTATGATGAGCCTCTCATTCCTTCTCCCTCCATAGCGCTGTTATCCATCCTCCTGGGCAGGGTTAAATCCCAGAAACCAAGCTTAGATTTTTCCACTCTGCTGCTAGACAATTAATTTCCAGAATCTGGAAGAGTACATCTATTCCACCCTTATCTTTGTGGGTAAGCGAAATTAATTATATTATGCTCATGGAGGAGATGCAAGCTAGAGAGGTATAGTGGGAAACATTCACCAACATCTAGTTTATATGAACGCATTACTCCTCTTAGAAATTGACCAATAGAATTCGTCAATAGATTCTAACCCTCCCCTTTCTTTTTCTTTTTTTATTCTCACTCTAATGCCCCGTACACACGGTCGGATTTTCCGACAGAAAATGTGTGATAGGACCTTGTTGTCCGAAATTCCGACCGTGTGTAGGCTCCATCAAACATTTTTCCATTGGATTTTCTGACACACAAAATCCGTTGTCGGAATTTCCGATCGTGTGTACACAAATCCGACGCACAAAGTGCCACGCATGCTCAGAATAAATAAAGAGATGAAGCTATTGGCTACTGCCCCGTTTATAGTCCCAACGTACGTGTTTTACGTCACCGCGTTCAGAATAATCGGATTTTCCGACAAGTTTGTGTGACCGTGTGTATGCAAGACAAGTTTGAGCCAACATCCGTCGGAAAAAATCCTAGGATTTTGTTGTCGGAATGTCCGATCAATGTCTGACCGTGTGTACGGGGCATTAGAGAACTCGTCTTCACTGTGTTTGTTTTTTATTTTTTTTTATTTTTTTCTCTCTTTTTTTTTTTTTTTGTCTTAAAGCCTAAGTTTAAAAAAAAAGCATTTGCTCACCTTAAAGTGGTTGTAAACCCTCACGTATATCCGGTGAAGTGACTGTGAAACTCAGAGATGAAACAAATTCTCCTGCATACAGTGCATCCGGAAAGTATTCACAGCGCTTCACTTTTTCCACATTTTTGTTATGTTACAGCCTTATTCCAAAATGAATTAAATTAATTATTTTCTTAAATTCTATAAACCATACCCCATAATGACAATGTGTAAGAAGTTTGTGTGAAATCTTTGCAAATTTATTAAAAATAAAAAACCTAAAAAAAACCCATGTATATAAGTATTCGCAGCCTTTGCTCAATACTGTGTTGAAGCTCCTTTGGCACCAATTACAGCCTCAATTCCTTTTCAGTATAATGCTACAAGCTTGGCACATTTTTGAACAGTTTCTCTCCATTCTTCTTTACAGGACCTCTCAAGCTCCATCAGGTTGGATGGGGAGCATTGGTGCACAGCCATTTACACATCTCTCTAGAGATGTTCAATCGAGTTCAAGTCTGGGCTCTGGCTGGGCCACTCAAGGACATTCACAGAGTAGTCCCGTAGCCACTCCTTTGTTATCTTAGCTATGTGCTTAGGGTTGTTGTCATGTTGGAAGATGAACCTTCGTCCCAGTCTGAGGTCCAGAGCGCTCTGGAGCAGGTTTTCATTGTGGATGTCTCTGAACATTGCTGCATTCATCTTTCCCTCCATTCTGACTTGTCTCCCAGTTCCTGCTGCTAAAAAGCATTCCCACAGCATGATGCTACCACCACCATGCTTCACTGTAGAGATGGTATTGGCCAGGTGATGAGCGATGCCTGGTTTCCTCCAGACATAAGGCTTGCTATTCAGGCCAAAGAGTTCAATCTTTGTTTCATCAGACCAGAGAATTTTGTTTCTTATGGTCTAAAAGTCCTTCAAGTGCCTTTTGCTAAACTCCAGGCGGGCTGTCATGTGCCTATTACTGAGGAGTGGCTTCCATCTGGCCACTCTACCATACAGGCCTGATTGGTGGAGTGTTGCAGAGATGGTGGTTCTTCTGGAAGGTTCTCCTCTCTCCACAGAGAAACGCTGGAGCTCTGTCAGAATGACCATCAGGTTCTTGGCCACCTCCCTGACTAAAGCCCTTCTCCCCCGATCGCTCAGTTTGGCAGGACGGCCTGCTCTAGGAAGAGTCCTGGTGGTTCCAAACTTCCATTTATGGATGGGGGGCCACTGTGCTCATTGGGACTGTCAATGCTGCAAAACATTTTCTGTACCCTTCCCTAGATCTGTCCCTCTATACAATCCTGTCTCGGTGGTCTACAGACAATTCCTTGGACTCCATGGCTTGGTTTGTGCTCTGATTTGCACTGCTAACTGTGGGACCTTATCTAGACAGGTGTGTGCCTTTCCAAATCATGTTCAATCAGCTGAATTTACCACAGGTGGACTCTCAAGTTGTAGAAACATCTCAAGGATGATCAGTGGAAACAGGATACACCTGAGCTAAATTTTGAGTCATGGTAAAGGCTGTGAATACTTATATACATGATATATTTTTTTTTCATGTCGTCATTATGGGGTTTTGTTTGTAGAATTTTGAGGAAAATAATGAATTTAATCCATTTTGGAATAAGGCTGTAACATAACAAAATGTGGGAAAAATTTTAAGCACTGTGAATACTTTCAGGGTGCATTTTAAGTTGTGATAAAAAAAAAAAAAAAATTAGCCTAAAAATCCCTTTATAACCTGCACACCCTGGATTTTTAAGTATACAGTGCAAAAATTATTCAAAAAAAAAAAAGTTAAATATAATGCAATACAAAAATTAGTGTATAAATAAAACAGCTGGGGCTCAAAGCGCTAAAATACAAAAGTAACAAGCGACTAAATAATGAAACTCCACCACCAAAGGTTGAATTAAAAACCCACACAAAGTGCTGATAAATCCTCTTGGAGTATCAAAAAATTACAAATTTGCGGTGTTAATTCCTCCCAGTGCATTTCCTTCCACCAACCACTAAGTAGATGTCCTACTCACCAGATGGGGTTGACACCTATTACAGGTAGTCAAAAACAGCAATGCATATGGATATCCAGAGACCGGCAGCTCAAATTTTCACAAGTCAATGAATAGAAATGGCATATTTATCGGAAATACAAGAACAGAAGCTCCTCAGTGCAGTACCATTAAGAAAATACAGGTTGCACTTAGGAGATAAAATCGCGTGTTAGAGTATGGCAGGAGACGCCGTTTGCGCTCCACCTGCGTTCCAAAGGATGGTGGAAGTGACGTGGTAAGTATCATCGGACTCAACGCGTTTCATCAGCGTCTGGCATCATCAGAGGTCATGTGATGACGTCAGACGTTGCTGACTAAATGCTTTGGGTCCGGTGATACGTACCACGTCACTTCCGCTACCCTTTGGAACGCAGGTGGAGCGCAAACTGTGTCCCTACCATACTCTAACACGCAATTTTATCTCCTATCTATGTACAGTGGCTTGCGAAAGTATTCTGCCCCCTTGAACTTTTCAACCTTTTGCCACATTTCAGGCTTCAAACATAAAGATATAAAATTTTTATTTTTTGTGAAGAATCACCAACAAGTGGGACACAATTGTGAAGTGGAACAAAATCTTTTGGATTTTTGAAACTTTTTTAACTAATAAAAAATTGAAAAGTGGGGCGTGCAAAATTATTCGGCCCCCTTGCGGTAATACTTTGTAGAGCCACCTTTTGCTGCGATTACAGCTGCAAGTCGCTTGGGGTATGTCTCTATCAGTTTTGCACATCGAGAGACTCCTTGCAAAACAGCTCGAGCTCAGTGAGGTTGGATGGAGAGCGTTTTGTGAACAGCAGTTTTCAGCTCTTTCCACAGATTCTCGATTGGATTCAGGTCTGGACTTTGACTTGGCCATTCTAACACCTGGATACGTTTATTTGTGAACCATTCCTTTGTAGATTTTGCTGTATGTTTGGGATCATTGTCTTGTTGGAAGAAAAATCTCCGTCCCAGTTTCAGGTCTTTTGCAGACTCCAACAGGTTTTCATCCATAATGGTCCTGAATTTGGCTGCATCCATCTTCCCCTCAATTTTAACCATCTTCCCTGTCCCTGCTGAAGAAAAGCAGGCCCAAACCATGATGCTGCCACCACCATGTTTGACAGTGGGGATGGTGTGTTGAGTGTGATGAGCTGTGTTGCTTTTACGCCAAACATATCGTTTTCCATTGTGGCCAAAAAGTTCGATTTTGGTTTCATCGGACCAGAGCACCTTCTTCCACATGTTTGGTGTGTCTCCCAGGTGGCTTGTGGCAAACTTTAGACGAGACCTTTTATGGATATCTTTGAGAAATGGCTTTCTTCTTGCCACTCTTCCATAAAGGCCAGATTTGTGCAGTGTACGACTGATTGTTGTCCTATGGACAGACTCTCCCACCTCAGCTGTAGTTCTCTGCAGTTCATCCGGAGTGATCATGGGCCTCTTGGCTGCATCTCTGATCAGTCTTCTCCTTGTCTGAGCTGAAAGTTTAGAGGGACAGCCAGGTCTTGGTAGATTTGCAGTGATCTGATACTCCTTCCATTTCAAAATGATCGCTTGCACAGTGCTCCTTGGGATGTTTAAAGCTTGGGAAATCTTTTTGTATCCAAATCTGGCTTTAAACTTCTCCAACAGTATTACGGACCTGCCTGGTGTGTTCCTTGGTCTTCATGATGCTCTCTGCGCTTTCAACAGAACCCTGAGACTATCACAGAGCAGGTGCATTTATACAGAGACTTGATTACACACAGGTGGATTCTATTTATCACCATCAGTCATTTAGGACAACATTGGATCATTCAGAGATCCTCGCTGAACTTCTGGAGTGAGGTACCTGACACGGCAAGCCAGGGTGAGTCATTGGAAGCAATTGGTGGTGCAACTGCTTCTCACACTTCAGCCCCTGTGTATGTGACTGAAGATGCATTCTCCTCTGCCCTGTTGGGCTTAGAAGGAAGATTAGCGGCTTTAATCGCATTCTCCATCCAAGAGGATAGGAAGCATGCTAGATCCCCCTCCCCCACCTCAAACCCCCTTTTTCCAAGGGAACAGTGGGCACAGGATGAGGTGTTATCCTCAGGTGATCACGGGGGAAACAAGCCAAATTTTCCTCTGCGGAGGAAACGGTTGATGAACCTTAATCAACCTCACAATCTGACAGATTGATGGTACAAACTTACAGAGATGGTTCATTCCACTTTTTATACTACTCCTAACAGAGTAGGCTAAAAGTCCAGGTCCCTTCTTTCCTTTAAAAAAAAAAAAAAAAACTTTTACAGCGCTTATTTATGCTGAATGGGATCATCTGGATAAGCATTTTTTTCCCTCCAAAGAGTTTCTCAGTTCTCTATCATGGAAGAAAAATTCACAAAGGTTGGAAAGTACCAGCAGTAATTGCTGCGATTTCCAGCATCAATAAAGATGCATAATTGCTTAAGCATCCAACAGATAAGGAGTTGGAATTTTTTTGTTAAAATCCTCCTACCAATGGCGCTAAGTTCTGCCATAGATGCCATAAAAGACCCTATCCACCAGGTGTCTCGCCTTGCGCTTGTGCTAAAACACATGCTTAGGACCCTGTGGTTAAAAGGGTTGGTCAGCCGAAGCATCTTGCAAAAAAGGAGTGTCTGACTAGTTTCCCTTTTCATTGGGGAAGGTTTGGTGAAATGCATCCAAATGATTTCTAGCAGTAAAGCCCTTTTGTCCAAAAGAAGGTATAAATGTCCTTTTTATTTAAAGTGAAGCCACAACAGCTCACAGGTTAAGTACTCTGATGGCCAGTGCAGCCATGGGAGACTTCCTGACACACATGGGTTCAGATCCACATGTCGGCGTTCACTAGTGAAGGAGCCACTCCTCACAGGTTAACTACTCTGACGGCCAGCGTAGCCGTGGGAGGCTTCCTGAAAGACGTGGGACCTCGTCCTCACGTTGGCTCCTTGTGACCTTGGACAAGTCACGGATTCCTTCCCCTGTGCAGGGGCAGCTGCCTCTAGGCAGCGGTGACGGCCTCCACCGTCAGACTCTAGGGCATGATTTCCAAGGAGTACTATTCAGATCTGTGCGACTTCAAGGTAGTCCCTGCACTACTTTGGTACCACTTTAATGCGACTTGAGGTCCATAGACCTCTAGAATACACAGGCTTTGTTTCCTGTCGCATCAAAATCGCGCCCGGCGTATTCTCGGCGGCAAAAGATCACGGTAAAATCGCGCAACTTTGGGGTTGCAATAGTGGAAACTGAGCCTAAGAAAAGAAAATATTCAGCCCCTGTATACAGGATTGAAAATGCGTTTTTTCCTCTGCCCTGCAGGGCCTAGAAGGAAAATTAGCGACTTTAATCACATCCGCTATCCAAGGATGGGAATTGTGTTAGATCCCCCTCCCCCACCTGAGATCCCTTCTCAAGGGAACAGTGGGTAGAGGATGAAGGATTACCCTCAGTTAATCGGGAAGAAAGGCAAACCGAGTACTTCTCCTCTGCAGAGGAGACAGCTAGAGTTGAAATTTTTTCAGCCTCGCAATCTGAGAAATTGCTGGTACAAACCTCTTACAGAGATGATTTGTGCCTCTTTCAAGCTACCTTTAGTAGAGTCAGCTGATATGTTTTTTCTTAGGTTCCTTGGAACCTTCACTGCCTTTTTCATGCGTCTCCTGTACATGTACAGAGCCACGCAGAAATTCAACAGATCCATTCTAGATCTAAAAAGAATCTAAATCAGTTCCTGAAGATCTGCTCCTTTCTATGGAGTCGATCAAGTCAGTAGTTTCTATCCTGCAAGGAGGAAAACTTCTGGCGCCTATCGGCATCAGGGATGCATATCTGCATGTTCATATATTTCCCGCTCATCAAAGGTTTCTGCGGTTCGAAGTAGAACAGCAGCATTTCAGTTTATAGCCTTGCTCTTTGGGCTAGCTACAGCACCTCAAGTGTTCACAAAAGTGCTAGCCCCACCTGTAGCCAGGTCAAGGGCACAGGGCTTTAACAGTCTTGGCATACCTAGATGATCTATTGCTAATAGACCAATCGCTGTTCGGTGTAAGGTGTACGCATTACAACCAGTTACCTGGAAAAGTCTCCATTAAAATCGCTAAAAAAGGGCTGCAGTATTTGGGTCTGATCATAGATACAGCCCAGAAAAAGGGTCTTCTTGCCCAGAAAAAAAAAAAGACAAGTCCATAAAAGAGTTGGTGCCAATGGTCAGGTCAAAAGGAGGTCCCTCCATTCGCCTTTGCATGAGGTTGTTAGAAAGGATGGTGCCTTCATTCGAAGCAGTTCCCTTTGCCCAGTTCCATTCGAGACTGTTGCAAAACAGTATTCTATTTGCTTGGGACAAAACGATCCAAGCTTTGGACTTGCCAATGTGGCTGTCCCCAAGGGTGTCCGAAAACCTCAATTGGTTACTAAAGAATGTCCTAAAGGGTAAATCCTTCAAACCGCGTATCTGGAAAGTGGTAATGACAGAGAAGACAACTGTCCAAGGACAGTGTTCAAGAACCGAAAGAGCCTTGCCCATCAACATCCTAGAGATTCGGGCAGTGCGTCTGGCTCTAAAAGCCTGGACTTCCAGGTTAAGGGATTGTTCCGAGAGGATCCAATCCGTCAATGCCACGGCTGTGGCCTATATCAATCACCAAAAGGGGCACCAAGAATCTCTCAGTGCAGAGAGAAGTGAATCATATTCTAACTTGGGCAGAAAGAAATATTCTGTGCCCATCGGCAGTCTTCATTCCGGGAATAGGGAATTGGCACGCGCACTACAGGTGCCGCCAGCAGATTATTCCCAGGGGAATGGTCTATTCAAACTGACATGTTTCGGGCTGTTTGTCAAGGATGGGGGACTCCGGATGTAGATCTTCTAGCATCCAGTGCAACAAAGTTTGTCAACTTTGTGTCCACAACAAAGGATCCATTTGCATGCAGAACAGATGAGTTGATACTGTGGGATCAGCTTTTACTGATCTATGCATTTCCCCCTATTCAGTTGCTGCCTCGACTTCTTTTCAGGATCAAGCTGGAAAGAAAACCAGTAATTCTGGCAGCACCAGCATGGCCTAGAAGGTCATGGTATGCAGAGGTCGTAAAGATGGCAGTGGAGGATCTCTGGTCCCTTCCACTAAGGCCAGACCTGCTCTCACAGGGGCCGATATTCCATCCTACTTTACGATTGCTAAATTTAAGATCTGGCTATTGAGACCCACATTCTGAAGAAACGTGGGCTTTCCATGGCAGTTATTTCTACTTTAATGCTAGGAAGCCAGCTTCTAGAACCATATATTAGAGTCTGGAAAGCTTATGTTTCCTGGTGTGAATCCAAGGGTTGGCACCCTCGGAGATATATATTATAGGCAGAATTCTTGCCTTTCTACAAGTAGGCGTAGAGATGAAGTTGTCCCTGAGTACTATTAAGGGCCAAGTTTCAGCCTTATCAATTTTAGTGAGTGATGCGGATTAATCCACCAGTTAAACCACCCTTGAGCCCTTGGGACTTGAATTTAGTTTTGTCAGTGTTACAAAAACCGCCATTCTAACCATTACAGCATGTTCCCTTAGTCCTTCTGACTAGGAAGCTGATATTTTTGGTTGCTATATCCTCAGCAAGGAGAGTTTCAGAATTGGCTGCTCTTTCCTGTAAAGAGCAATATTTGATTATTCATGAGGACAGAGTGGTGTTACGCCCTCGTCCAGGCTTTTTGCCAAAAGTGGTTTCAGGCTTTCATCTGAATGAAGATATTGTCCTGCCATCATTTTTTCCAAAACCATGTTCCAAAGAAGAAAAGTCACTACATTGTCTTGATGTGGTGAGAGCAGTGAAGATCTATTTAGAGCCCTTGCACACTGGGGCGGTTTACAGGCGCTATTGCGCTAATAATAGCGCCTGCAAACCGCCCCGAAAGTGAAAGGGCTTGCACACTGGAGCGATGCGCTGGCAGGACGGTAAAAAAAGTCCTGCCAGCAGCATCTTCGGAGCGGTGAAGGAGCGGTGTGTATACCGCTCCTTTACCGCTCCTGCCCATTGAAATCAATGGGAAGGCGCGGCTATACCGCCGGCAATGCGCCTCTGCAGAGGCGCTTTGCGGTGGTATTTAACCCCTTCTCGGCCGCTAGCGGGGGTAAAACCGCCCCGCTAGCGGCCGCATACCGACGGTAAAACGCCGCTAATAATAGCGGCGTTTTACCGCCGACGCCGCCCCCCGCCCCAGTGTGCAAGGGCTCTTAAAGAAAACTGCTCAGATTCGGTAGACTGATGTCTTATTTATTCTGCCAGAGGGTCCTAAAAAAAGGACAGGCAGCGTCAAGATCCACTGTGGCTAAGTGGATTCGGCAAGTTATAATTCAAACTTATGATTTAAAGGGGAAGATTCCCCCTTTTGAAGTTAAGGCGCACTCTACCAGAGCGATTCGTGCTTTTTGGGCAGTGCGCCACCAGGCCTCCATGTCTCAGATCTGCAAGGCCGTGACTTGGTCTTCAGTGCATACATTTACAAAATGTTATCAAGCAGATGTAAGATGGAATGAGGATATCGCCTTTGGGCGCAGTGTGCTGCAAGCAGCAGTATAATTCCTCAAGGTCTGGGGGTGCCCTACGGGTTGTGTCTCCCTCCCCTCAAGTAGCATTGCTATGGGACATCCCACCAAGTAATTACTTGAGGCTGTGTGTCCTATGATGTACGATAAAGAAAATAGGTTTTTTAAAACAGCTTATCTGTAAAATCCTTTTCTTGGAGTACATCATAGGACACAGAGCTCACGCCCCTCTGTTTTATGGGGTGAGAGTATATTGCTTATATTGCTTGGCTACAAAAACTGAGGACTCCTGGAAGGAGGAGGGGTTATATAGGGGAGTCAACTTCCTGTATTGGTTATACCAGTGTCAACACCTGAAGGTAGGCCCATAACCCACCAAGTAATTACTTGAGGCTCTGTGTCCTATGATGTACTCCAAGAAAAGGATTTTACAGGTAAGCTGTTTTAAAAATCCTATTTTTGACTACCTGTAATAGATGTCAACCCCATCCGGTGAGTAGGACATCTACCTAGTTGTTGGAAGGAAATGCACTGGAGAAATTAGCACTTCACAACTTTATCGTCGTTTTTTAAAACTCTTAAGAGGATTTATCAGCACTTTGTGTGGGTTTTGGTGGTGGATTTTGTGACTTTTTCATTATTTATTCACTTGTTTATGTATTTTAGTGCGGTATGAAAAAATTTGCTTTTCTTTGCACTTGTTGTGCCTGTTTATCTGCAGCCTTCTCTTCTCTACAGCAGTTTTTATAATTCAGCACTTTAAGCTTGTCTGAGTGTTCAGAAAAAAGGGGGTGGACAGCTGAAATTCCCTTCTGCAGAGCCCAGTGAGGAGAGCTCAGAGCTGATTTGGGGGAAGAGATTTACCCCCCCCCTCCACACAGCACACAGGAATAAAGCTAAGGCTGTCAATCTCCTGGAGGTCTCCGCCATTACCATTTTTCTCCTTGATGTCAGGAAAACTCAACTTGTCAAAAGTGACTCATCCTGATAGAGGAATGAAGCAGCTGACAGAAATGACACTCTGTACTTGTCTTAATTAAGAACACACACTATAGGGGGATATGCTTTGTTCATATTTCATAACTGTGGTTTACAACCACTTTAAGTTGGGTGTGCCTTTTGTGCTGCTGTGTACTCCTCCTTTTTTATATTAAATCTTTCTCCTCTGATGGCCCCTGCTGTAATATTTCAGTGTGGCATGGGTTAATACAACTAGAGGGCTGGCACATGCTCTCCTCAAGCGCTAGACTGTGCCCTCCATTTATTATGTTTTTTTCAGACGTGTGTCCGAATAGAGGCATTGGAGTGGTCAATTATGAATGTGTCATTGTTGTTCTCTGTTTGTGCTGTCGGTGATAACTTTTTTCTTTTTATAGATTTTAACTTTGGGATTTAGATTCTACAAAACCTTCTTCTTTATTTTGCTTTATCAGGAGGCTCTTCAAAATGATGATGTGCGCAAACATTTAGTGGATGGCCCGCATAATGAAAATTCTACGGAGATTGTTTGTGAAAAAGGAGCTCCCGCCACGCGAGTGCAAAGTGTAAGTATGGTGGTGTTCTCTGTTCAGAAAATGCAGCCATTTCTATAAAAAAAAAAGTCATGAACGAAGCATGTAGTCTGCAGTTGCTGATCTTTGTCTGGGTGTTGGGGTGACCCTCTCTTCTCACTGTTTTAGTCACTGATTTGAAACAAATAAGCAGATAATGACTGACACGTATGCAACTTTTCTGATTCTGGGTCAATGATTCAGAAACTAGAAAAGTTAGCGGGTCAACGTAGCAGTCATTCGGTTAAGTACACAGATCAGCAGTGGCAGCTGTCCCTTTCCCCACTTCCTGTGTCTTTTTCATGACCGGTTCACTTTTAAGGGGGACAGTCTCTCTCAAACGTGCATCCATCATCAATTGCAACATAGATTTATAAACCTCAGAAACAGATATTGACTTCTTACTGCTGTGGCCTGCCCAGGGCTCGACAGTACAGGTATTTATATCCAGCAACAATGCCAGTAGTCTACTAAAAAATGTCCCAGCCACCTGTGGTGTGTACTCTAGTTTTACACTATAAGGAGGTGGGGATATATGCTTTTATTTGAAAATGCATTTACCCTTTTAACACCTTCACTGCCACCAACATAAGGCTTACATGAACAGTAGCGCAGACTTTTAACCACTACAATACCGGGCACTTTCACCCACTTCCTGCCCAGACCAATTTTCAGCTTTCAGTGCTGTCGCACCTTGAATGACAATTGTGCGGCCATGCAACGCTGTACCCAAACAACATTTAAAATTTTATCATTGTTTTGAGACAGCTTTCTTTTGGTGGTGTTTAACCACCACTGTTTTAACTTTTTGCTAAACAAACGAAAAAGCACCAACAATTTTGAAAAAAAAAGGGGTTTCCTTAGTTTCTGTTTATAAAATTTTGTAAATAAGTTATTTTTTCTCCACTGATGTGGCTACACTGACTGGCACTGATGGGCAGCACTGATGAGATGGCACCGATGAGCCCTGATGAGAAGGCACTGACGGGCTCGCTGATGGGCACTGGTGGGCATCACTGATGGGGCTGCACTGATAATCATTGCACTAATTATCAGTGCAGATGTCCCCACTGAGAAAAGCTGCCTATCGGCTCTCCTCTTGTCACATGCTGTCAGTGTGAGGATAGGAAAAAAATAAAACCTTTTAATGCCTTTTGGATAGAAGAACTGATTCTCAGCCACCAGCTGCAGCAAAAAACTTGCAAAAAAAAACTTGTAAAAAGCAATCCAGCAAAAGAGCAAAGAACAAATGTTTTATGTAAACGGTTTACTGCGCTTAGTGTTGATCAAATTCATAACCGTACAGAACACACACAAAAACAAAGTCCCATTAGTTGATGATAAATAGTAAAAAATGGGGGGAAAAGAAATTGCGCTCGGTGCTCAATAAAAATATATGAAAACTAACAATGAAAAAACCGTGAAGGGAATCCTGCAGCTGAAACACAATAACCTCAATACAAGGGCATACAGACTAAACAATATAAAAAACAGTGTAGCGCTGGATTAATAAAGAGAGCGCATATAATAATATATGCGAATATACCAGGACCCGTGAAATTTATGAGTGAGTGGGTAATGAAAACCATATATCACTGTTCTAAAATAATCAAACGCACATGTGTATAAATCATTAGTGACACTAGAAAGTGTTCAGATAAACCTATATGTGTTTGAAAACGGTGAGTAATGTAAACATATATACGTATATTTAATTTAGGTGAATTATGTGAGCCAAATGTCAACATAAACAATGAAAGTCAATACAGTGATGATTGACAATGTAAGATGAAGAAACTGTGTCAACCAATTAACGTTAGTTACCGTATTTATCGGCATATAACACGTGACGGCGTATAACACGCACCCAAGTTAAGGAGGGAATTTTAAGGAAAAAAACTTTTAGGAGTAAAGATTAAGGAAGAAAAACTTACATTAAAATGCCCATCAATGCAGCCTTATCGGTGTCCATCTGCAGCCTTTTCAGTGTCAGTGCAGCCTTGCCCCAGTGTCCATTGCACCTTGTCAGTGCAGCCTTGTCAGTGTCAGTGCAGCCTTGTCAGTGCAGTCTTGCCCCAGTGTCCATTGCACCTTGTCAGTGCAGCCTTGTCAGTGCAGCCTTGTCAGTGCAGCCTTGTCAGTGCAGCCTTGTCAGTGCAGCCTTGTCAGTGCAGCCTTGTCAGTGCAGCCTTGTCAGTGCAGCCTTGTCAGTGCAGCCTTGTCAGTGCAGCCTTGTCAGTGCAGCCTTGTCAGTGCAGCCTTGTCAGTGCAGCCTTGTCAGTGTCAGTGCAGCCTTGTCAGTGCAGCCTTGTCAGTGTCAGTGCAGCCTTGTCAGTGCAGCCTTGTCAGTGTCAGTGCAGCCTTGTCAGTGCAGCCTTGTCAGTGTCAGTGCAGCCTTGTCAGTGCAGCCTTGTCAGTGTCAGTGCAGCCTTGTCAGTGCAGCCTTGCCCCAGTGTCCATTGCACCTTGTCAGTGCAGCCATGTCAGTGCAGCTTTTCTCCAGTGCAGCCTTGCCCCCGTGCAGCCTTGCCCCCCCCCCGTGCAGCCTTGCCCCCGTGCAGCTTTGTGGGATCGCCGCGATCCCTGCCGTCATACACAGCCCTGTGTAAATTTAAATATGGCGCCGAGACTGCAGGGACTCGGCGGAGCGCTGATACACATAGCCGAGAGTCCTCTGGTTTTCTCGGCGCCGCTTACAGTCCCGCCCAGTTCCGCCCTATGGGCGGGACTGTAAGCGATGCCGAGAAAACCCGAGGACTCTCGGCTATGTGTAGCTCCGCTCCGCCGAGTCCCTGCAGTCTCGGCGCCGTATTCGAATTTCCACACGGCTGTGTATGTCGGCGGCAATTGCCGCGATCGCTCCGATCATACACAATTGGGGGGGGATCGGCCTATAACACGCACCCATGATTTTCCCCTGATTTTCAGGGGAAAAAAGTGCGTGTTATATGCCGATTAAATACGGTAATCCAAAAAACATATAATACTCAACAATAATAAAATTATTGAAATTATTGGGTTAAACAGATGCAAATATTCATATACTGTAAATAAAAGTCCCAAAGCATAGTGAAAAAATAAAATTAAAATAAATGGGTTAGGACCAACCCAAAAATTCATATACTGTAAATAAATAGAAAGTCCCAAACGTGGTGAAATTTCAACATAAATTCCGGTTCAGTGTTCCACCGCAGCTGTAGCCCACCACCAAGAGAATACAGTTGGAGGCTTACTGGACAGCCTGCGACCACCCTTATTCAGGGGGGTCAAAACAGGCTCAGTAGAGATGTATAGGTCCAGTGGATGTCTCCTAGGAAGGCTCCATAGACGTTCTGCCAATTGCACAGGAAGATTTTGCTTGTGATTACCGGATACTCTCCAGGGGTGTTCCTCTTATGGCAAACCAAGAAGAGTTTCCAAGCAAAGTGCAGCAAAAATTGTCAACAGGTGCCCCAAAAAGAGAAAGCGGACTCCGATAGTGCAGACCAATCTTACTACTTTATTTAAAAATTTGTGCTAACAAATAAATCTAAAACCGAAGCTTCTGACAGGGAGAAGTAAAAAAACGAACTCCACCGCCGTTTAAAATACAATCGCGCATGCGCGACACGTGCTCACTTTGTGACCCTACGGCCGTTTCGTCACAACTGACGTCATTAGGGGTACGTAGCCACGCTCGCGCATGCGCTATAAATACACAAGCGCTACAGCGCCATAGCTCATTCATTGGCTGAGAGGGAACAAGGGCGGATATTAATCCAATGTTATTAATTACTCCAGCCCAATCAGACCGCCCATACATGGATACCTCCTTAATGTGGACAAAGGAATATTCCCATGGGGCAGAGCCCCATGTTGATCGTACCATTAGGAAACTGAACGTGAGGTTGGCAGAACACATTACCAACATTAAGCAGGGCTTCGATAAACACAGTGTCTCTAGGCACTATGATACAGTACACGACAGGAACCCTAAGGGAACTGTTTCAATAATTTTATTATTGTTGAGTATTATATGTTTTTTGGATTAACTAACGTTAATTGGTTGACACAGTTTCTTCATCTTACATTGTCAATCATCACTGTATTGACTTTCATTGTTTATGTTGACATTTGGCTCACATAATTCACCTAAATTAAATATACGTATATATGTTTACATTACTCACCGTTTTCAAACACATATAGGTTTATCTGAACACTTTCTAGTGTCACTAATGATTTATACACATGTGCGTTTTGATTATTTTAGAACGATGATAAATAGTGCTCGTGCTTAAATTGACATCTCCTGTGCAATGGTGCTCAGACTGGGTGCCCCACAGATGTACACTCACCCTGGATGTTGACCAACTATCGCTAGTATGGTCTCTTAAGCATGTGGGTATACCACTATGGGAGCCTGTTGAAATGACGTCTCATGCAAAAATACACCTCATGCGCATGGATGGAAATGACAAAGGAAAGCCTTCATTGGCAATGCCATTAAAAATGGTTTATTCAATACATAAATTAGATAATTCCACTCACATTTATAAGTGTCTTATAGTCCTGGCACCCGGCATGTATAGGGGGAAATCGCCACTCACCACGTTCTGCTCGATTCCCGGGTAGTTTCATATGGGTGGAAGTGATGTGATGACGCGGTGTAAACTCCATTTTTAATGGCATTGTCAATGAAGGCTTTCCTTTGTCATTTCCATCCATGCTCATGAGGTGTATTTTTGCATGTGACGTCATTTCAACAGGCTCCCATAGTGGTATCCCCACATGCTTAAGAGACCATACTAGCGATAGTTGGTCAACATCCAGGGTGAGTGTACATCTGTGGGGCACCCAGTCTGAGCACCATTGCACAGGAGATGTCAATTTAAGCACAAGCACTATTTATCGTCGCCTAATGGGACTTTATTCCTTTTTATGTGTGTCCTGTATGTATATATGGATTTGATCAACACTAAGCGCAGCAAAATGTTTTTACAGTGTGAGGATAGGAATACCAATAACCAGCATTTCCTATATACACTGTGATCAGCTGTGATTGGACACCGCTAATCACATGCAAATCCATCGGTGACAACTAATCCCCATATAGTGCCCTCCCCTGATGTCGGTTCTCCTCTGCATCCTGAGAGGACCCTACTGCAGGACAACCTATAGGAATTGTCTAGGTCACGCAAGCCATAACATAGGCATCGGAAGGTAAAGAAAAGAAGTGTCATGTGACTTTATATATATATATATATATCTATCAAATCTCAGAAGGGTGAGGTGCACTACAGTCTCAGATGGCCGTGCTTAGTAATCAAGCCCTTCCACATAGAAAAAAATCTAAACAAGGGATTGCTGCACAAACCGTATTTATTTTGAAATCTTCAAAAGGACATCACCACAACATCCATAAAATCAGGCATCCATATTAAACGTTTTCAGGCTATTGTAGATAACGCCCTTCATCAGAAGATCATGCCTATCTAGTGAATATACATATGGCAATATATATACACTCAATGAACAATCAATTAACAAGCTAATCATCTGGAATCAATCAAATAATCATTTATGTTTAACCGAACCTGTTATCACATACACATACAATTATCATCAAATGTGAATACAATTTTTTACAATTTAGGAATCAAGGTCACAGGTAGAAAGAAGATTTCACACTTCATAGACTATGGACACAGAAATCCTGAAATTAAAAACGGAAAAAGAAAAAAAATAATAAAAAAATAAAATTTTTTAAAAAATGTCACATCTATAAAAAGGTATATATTTTTTTATATGTGCAGATTTGACCCTTATTATATCATCTACAGTGGATACCTATATCTTGAATGGTAAACTATGCACCCTCTCTATGCCTCAACAGGTTGTGCATATCAATCCCTGTATTAGACCATACACACCACAACTAGCACCAATCTGATTGCACGAGATACCAATAAATGTGAAAAAAATTAAAAAAAACTAGAGAAAATAAACACTGTTAATTGTGAGAAAATAAACACTGTTAATTGTGATAATATAAATAACAAATTACATTAATGGCATTGACCACCTCTCCACAGAGGTGGTCAATGCCATTAATGTCATTTATGTTATTTATATTATCACAATTAACAGTGTTTATTTTCTCTAGTTTTTTTCATTTTCTTCACATTTATTGGTATCTCGTGCAATCAGATTGGTGCTAGTTGTGGTGTGTATGGTCTAATACAGGGATTGATATGCACAACCTGTTGAGGCATAGAGAGGGTGCATAGTTTACCATTCAAGATATAGGTATCCACTGTAGATCATATAATAAGGGTCAAATCTGCACATATAAAAAAATATATACCTTTTTATAGATGTGACATTTTTTTAAAAATTTTATTTTTTTATTATTTTTTTTCTTTTTCCGTTTTTAATTTCAGGATTTCTGTGTCCATAGTCTATGAAGTGTGAAATCTTCTTTCTACCTGTGACCTTGATTCCTAAATTGTAAAAAATTGTATTCACATTTGATGATAATTGTATGTGTATGTGATAACAGGTTCGGTTAAACATAAATGATTATTTGATTCCAGATGATTAGCTTGTTAATTGATTGTTCATTGAGTGTATATATATTGCCATATGTATTTTCACTAGATAGGCATGATCTTCTGATGAAGGGCGTTGTCTACAATAACCTGAAAACGTTTAATATGGATGTCGTGGTGATGTCCTTTTGAAGATTTCAAAATAAATACAGTTTGTGCAGCAATCCCTTGTTTGGAATATAAATATGTATGTATGTGTGTATGTATGTATATGTATATATATATATATATATATGTATATATGTATATATATATATATATATATATATATATATATATATATATATATATATATATAATATATATATTTTTTCCTTCGCCGGTGATTAGTTAGAAGTCAGGTTAAAAGAAGATTATCTTTATCCTGAGGAGGGGCTTTAGGGGTGAACTAAACAAAAAAAAAAAAAAAAAGGTAGAGTTTTTTTTTTTTTCTTAGAAAGTTTTATGCAAAAGTATACAGGGTATTCATGCATTGTGTGTCCTATCAAGGAGACATAACCCAATAAAGAAAAATAAATGTATGCATACATAAAAAAAATAAACGCACAAGAATTAACAATACTGGTGGTGATTGTGTTCCATTTACAGTATAAACCAAATGGTGTATATATAATTCACACATGCCACATAGGGCCAGGTGCATTCAGCTAGTAATGCATATTGCAGATTCAGGAGACACAGGTTGACAAAGACTGGAGATCTGTCCCACATTTTATTGCATTTGCCTGGACACCCTCTATTGATGTAAATTATCTTTTTGTATGTTAGTACATTATTATTTTCAGCAATCCAGGCAGCCATTGTAGAAGCTGCAGCCTGGATCCAATTCCGGGCTATAATCTTTCTAGCTACAAACAAGGTTTCATGTAGGAATCTAAGAGTGTGTCTGTATCAGTGTCAGGAAAGATTCCCAACAGGCATTACTTAGGATCGAGGGACACTGGTGAGCCCATCTGATCATGTAGGAACTGGACAATCCATGACCAGTATCCTTGAATACGGGGGCAATGCCAGAGGAAATGGCCAAAGGTGCCAACTGATATCAAGCATCTGGGGCACATAGAGCTATGCGAAGGACAGAATTTGGCTAAGCAGTGTGGAGTTAAGTATGCCCTATGTGTTATGTAGACTTTTGTGTAAGCCTATCCGACATTTTGGGGGAGACGAGTGCAGGTCTCTACAGCCTTTCCCCAGTCCTCATCTAACTCCCCAACATCGTCAACCCATTTGGTCTTAGCATTGTAGGCAAGTTAAGTGGCCGCTGGAGTAATGAGCATGTTCTAAAAAAAAAAAATGGATATGAGTTGATGTGGCTCATTTCCACAGATTATATCAAGTGCATCCAGGGATGGTAGGTCGGGGCAGTAGCCTGTGAACTGGGTATATAGGGCATGGCGCACCTGAAGAAAATGAAAGAACATGTAGTTGGGGAGGTTAAATTCTGCCTTTTTTATTGGTCAAATGGTTTGAGTGTTCTATTTGTGAGAACGTGGAACAACAGGTAAACTCCCCTGGATATCCATGTAGTAGGATCGGGTATCTAAAGGAGTTTTAGGGGAAGTTTGTTGTACCACAAGGGAGTATTAATGTGAAACCCAGTTGTTCTGATCTTGGACATTGCCAGATCCCATATCCGTTTGTGCTGGAATATAAGACCTGAGCGGCTTGGGAGCCCCAATAAACCATGCAGGCTGCGCAGCAGGTGGTAGAATGGATGTGGAGACAGTGAGTCCACTGAGTGGCATGCCAAGGCGATGTATCTACATTTGTCAGTCTTATCAATATGATAAAAATGCGAGAGCTGTGCCACCAGGTAATCTGATCCAAAGTCCGGAACTGCCAGGCCCCCTAGGGAAGTTGGGATCTGAAGAACCTTCCAGGATAATTTGTGTCTACTGGGATCCCATATGAAAGACTGTAACAAAGTGTCCATAGTTTTAAAGTATCTAAGTGGAATGTAGACTGGAGAGTTCCATAGTACATAAAGAATTTTGGGCAATAGTATCATTTTGACTAGTCCCACGTGGCCTATAACTCCCAATGGCAATTTGGTGCACGTCTGTTTTGGCTTTAATCAGCAGGAGAAGAGGCTCTACATTCAGCGAGATAGTCAGCTACATCCCTAGGGACCTGGAACCCCAAGTGTTTAGAAGTACTAACTCTCAGCAAGGGCATATTGGCCTGGCCTTTAGATGGGGAAACCTATCCATGGGGAGGATCTGGAACTTGTCCTAGTTTATTTTAAGGCCTGAGAATCTACCAAAATTGTCTATGATCTATATCGCAGTTGAAAGGGAGGGACCTGAGTCAGCCAGGTAAAGGATCATGTCATCTGCATATAGTCCCACCCTTTCAACCACAGATCCAGATTTTAACCCTCTAATATTGGGATATAGGGAGGACAGAGATACTCAACTGTAAGCACCACATCCTATGATTAAATACTGAGCAAGGAATAAGGGCTAAATTGCCCGAAAGAAGGGGAAAAGGACTTTTAAGGTGCTGTTTACATCAAAGATATAATCAGAAATTCTGTACAATCATATTATAAAAATTGAAAATTTTATTGAATTATGATTAAAATATTCATGTCTCACATAAAGAGTGGGACATGCTTTTAAGAACAATATGACATAGATGATATCACCCAAAATTATTCACATTGGACAATGCAACATAAAGCAACTACTTAAAGGTGCCATGACAATCTGCCGCTCGACATGTTTCGCTCTAATACGAGCTTCTTCAGGAGTTTAAAGGCTATGATTGTAGTGGACTCTATAATAATGGGAGAATAGACAATAATCAATACATGCATTTAAACATATTAAAGATATATCCAGTAAATGAATAAACTGGTTTAACAGAACAAAGATTGATACAGAGCATATAAATGCATACACATGAATAGAAGTTTGGGGACCAAACAATTCAACCAAATATATATGGGAAATCAAAGTTTATATATCTTACCAGGCTGTAATGCATCAATGCGACATAAATATTCCAATAGAGTGACAAATTAGTGCTGATTTCAAACCGGGGAGTTCTCACATATATATAGGGACATCGCTGCCATAGTGTGACCACAGGGGAACATAAAGTTATACAATGGCCCTTTGAAAAAATATAAAACAGATTCAGGATTAATCGGGGAGGGGGTATGGGAGAGGGGAAATCAAATTCCAAAACATCCATGTTTGATTTCTAGGGTAAATTATCTGGGGTAGAACCAATTGAAAGTATTTACCTAGAGCATAAAAGTATCCCGGTAAATGTATATCAGATAGATATGGCTAAGTACCATGGTTTCATCAAACTAGTCATGGGTGACTACACAGACGATAACCAACCGCGATATTTTCTGAGTGGAAAGAGAGATACAATACAAAGGACCATTAAAGTTCCACAAGTGCAGCTTACTGTCAGCTAGCAGCAATGCTGCAGAGAGAGAACTTACTTTGTGGGCAGTAGTCCGGCATGCAGGCTTGGGAGAGCTTCATGCTGCCTCCGTTGAACAACGCCGGTAGCAGAACTGTGGGCGGTGTATGACCGCCTTTATATACCCCCATCGCAGCGGCGTCTGATTTCGCCGCCGGGATGCGGGCGCTTGTTGAGGCTGGCTGCGTCATGACCTGGGGGGAGGAGGAACGCGGCGGCGTCATTCTGACGTCCGTAACGTACCAAAAGCGTAGTGCGCATGTCTATGGATTTTTTTTGAGCCTATGAAGCATCCGGGCGCCGAAAGCGCCATATTGGTAGAGGGAAAGAGAAAGGTATAAATAACTAGAACTAGACTGAAGCATTCAGCCTGTCCAACAACCAGTAGTTCTAAATGGAGGCTCATATGCATCAATTATAGATATAAAAAACACCCCATCTAATGCCGCAACCAGAATCAATTAAATAGGGCCACCACCCTGGGGACGATTGGTTCTACATCCCCAATGGTGGGTGCCCCGGGCGTCCGTGTGGTCTAAATTGACAGAGATGAACCCAATATGAGAATATTCCCGGGAAATTTTTGCCAATCATACAAAATAAAAACAAAAACAAGTTTTTTTGAAAAAAACAAGAACAAAAAGACTTTTTTTGAAAAATCCTTGATTAGATGTTTGCAATAACAGCCTGCAAGAGTATAGCACAAATAAATCAGTGGAGGTTCAATGATATCAAGTATAACATACAAAAATGTATATGGTCATAATCTAGTTATTGCTGAATATTTTAACATAGCTTATACATATATGTGACGCCAAATCAGTACAGCATTAAGGATACTGAATATGAATAATATTTTAACATGGGTTAAACATATGTGTGACGCCAAATCAGTACAGCATTGAAAATACTGAATATAATGACCTACAAAAAGGGAAAAACAAGAAAAAAGAAAAAACAAAGAAAAAGAGGAAAAACCAAAAAAATTTTTTTGGGAAATCAAAAAATGTTTTTTTTATTTAATTACATTATTATGTTGTGTTTGGAAAGCCAAAGAATAGAAAGCCAAAGAATGGAAAAGGGGGGGGGGGAAGAACAACAAGGCCATATCTAGGCTGGGGATGCCTCAGTTTTCAAAGAAATGACTTAAAACTGAATGCATCGTTCATGCCTGGATGCTGGAGAGCTGACAAATCGTGTATCCAGCGTGCCTCCTTTTGGAGGAGGAGCTTGTCATAGTCTCCCCCTCTCACACCCGGAGGAATATGTTCCAAGGCAAAAAAGTGTAAACAGTTAGCGTCAAAGTTGTGTTGCAGACCAACATGACGGCTGATGGGGGTCTCCATTCTTTTTTTCTGTATAAGGGAAACATGATCCCTAATGCGGCAGAAAAGGGTCTCTTTGTCTTTCCGATGTAAAACATCTTACATTCGCATAACATAATGTATACTATACCGATGGATTGACATGTTACTGCAAATCTTGGTTTGAACATATGCCCATTGGGCAACAAGAGACTGCGAGTAGCTAAAATATATCTGCAGTAGGAGCATTGATGGCAAGGTCTACTTCCCCTATCAGCCTCTTTAATTTTTGCACTATGGCTTTCATAATGGCTGTGTACAAGTGAATCTCTCAGGGATCGACAACGTCTGAAAGTAATCTCCGGATATGGATTTAGATGTTTGGCCACCTTTTCGTCTCCCATTAATAAGTACCAATACTTATTAAGGATATCACGTGTTTGTTGATGTTGACTAGAGTAAGTAGTGATGAGCCTGACACCCGGATTCGCTTTTTTAAAACTGGTGTTGTGTAAAAGAGAGGCTCTATTTTGATTTTT
Source organism: Lithobates clamitans (assembly GCA_037952925.1). Classification (NCBI taxonomy): domain Eukaryota; kingdom Metazoa; phylum Chordata; class Amphibia; order Anura; family Ranidae; genus Lithobates; species Lithobates clamitans. Next base: position 188,496 of record JBBGZY010000059.1, read on the forward strand.
AGCTCTAAGGTATGCTTTTTTAAGGCATTTTTTGCTATGTCCTCGGTTAAGGAAGCGTGAACGTAAACATTTAGCTTCCCTTTCGAAGTCGGACTCATCACTACAGTTGCGTTTTGCTCGTAAATATTGCCCGTAGGGCACGCTCGTGATAAGAGGAACTGGGTGGGAACTGGTGGCGTGCAGCAGGGAATTCCCCGCAGAAGGTTTACGGTATAAAGTTGTTCTGATGTTACCATCGGGTTTGACTATAATTTGAGTATCCAAGAAGGTCAAACTGGATTGACTAAATTCAACGGTGAATTTGAGATTAAATCTATTAATTTTTAAGCTTTCCAAAAAAGACAGAAGAAGATCTTTGGGACCCACCCATATAAAAAAAATGTCGTCAATAAATCTCCTCCCATAGAGGGATTTGTTCCATATATTGCTGCATGTCGTCTCTGGAAAATAATTCCCGTTCCCACCCCCCCAGATACAGGTTGGCATAGGAGGGGGCACATTTGGTCCCCATAGCCACCCCCTGCATCTGGAGGTAGTGGGATCCGCAAATAGGAAGATGTTATTGGAGAGGAGAAACAGCAACAACTTCAAAATGAATTCATTGTACTGAGAAGATATCTCATGATTTTGAAAGAGAAAGTCTTTGACAACTTCCACCCCCTGTTGGTGGGGAATAGAGTTGTATAAGGCCTCCACGTCGAGGGCTACCAGCCACGCGCCCCCGGGAAGGGATACCCCATCGAGGGCGCGTAGCAGGTCATTGGTGTCCTGAAGGTAGGACACCAAACCCTCGACGTGGGGCCTCAGGAAGTCATCAATCAATTGGCTGGCTGTCTCGGTGAGACTGCCATTGCCAGAGACAATCGGGCGGCCTGGGGGTTTGGTCTGACTCTTATGAATTTTAGGGAGAGCATACATTGTGGGTATTCTCGGAGATGTAACATTTAGAAACTCCCAGGTGGACTTGTTAATAAGACCACTGTGATAAGCCGAGCCAATTAGGTGTTGGTAACGATTATTGGTTAAAGTAACGTGAGTTGATGATACCTTCCGGTACCATTCATGGTTCTGGACAATGGCCAACACCATAGACTCGTATTGGCCCCTGTCCATCACCACTAGGTTACCGCCCTTATCGGCAGGCTTAATAATAATGCTTTGATTTGACTGTAGGGATTTCAAGGCATTAATTTGAGAGGGAGTCAAATTAGTTTGGGAAATGTTTCTCCATTTGGTATTCATAATCTCCTTGGTGACTTGGTTAGTAAAAGCCCATACGTTGGGATCTTCTCTGGACAACCCTCTCTGGAAGGACATGTCCATTAATGATATTAAGGCTATGGAGGACCTAATGGAGCTGTGGGAGGAGGGGGGGATCAATGAAACAGACCTATTCGAGGCTCTTGCCCTCGAAACGGCTGCTGACCCCCCGCCTCCTTCCCCACCTCCATTGGTCCATCCTCACCTTTCAATCACTGCTACACCTCGTAACTATAAACCTAAATCCTCCAAGTTCCCAGCCCTGCAAGGCAATCCCAACAGCTTTTACAGTGGTCTTATTAACAAGTCCACCTGGGAGTTTCTAAATGTTACATCTCCGAGAATACCCACAATGTATGCTCTCCCTAAAATTCATAAGAGTCAGACGAAACCCCCAGGCTGCCCGATTGTCTCTGGCAATGGCAGTCTCACCGAGACAGCCAGCCAATTGATTGATGACTTCCTGAGGCCCCACGTCGAGGGTTTGGTGTCCTACCTTCAGGACACCAATGACCTGCTACGCGCCCTCGATGGGGTATCCCTTCCCGGGGGCGCGTGGCTGGTAGCCCTCGACGTGGAGGCCTTATACAACTCTATTCCCCACCAACAGGGGGTGGAAGTTGTCAAAGACTTTCTCTTTCAAAATCATGAGATATCTTCTCAGTACAATGAATTCATTTTGAAGTTCCTATTTGGCGGATCCCACTACCTCCCAGATGCAGGGGGTGGCTATGGGGACCAAATGTGCCCCCTCCTATGCCAACCTGTATCTGGGGGGGTGGGAACGGGAATTATTTTCCAGAGACGACATGCAGCAATATATGGAACAAATCCCTCTATGAAGATTTATTGACGACATTTTTTTTATATGGGTGGGTCCCAAAGATCTTCTTCTGTCTTTTTTGGAAAGCTTAAAAATTAATAGATTTAATCTCAAATTCACCGTTGAATTTAGTCAATCCAGTTTGACCTTCTTGGATACTCAAATTATAGTCAAACCCGATGGTAACATCAGAACAACTTTATACCGTAAACCTTCTGCGGGGAATTCCCTGCTGCACGCCACCAGTTCCCACCCAGTTCCTCTTATCACGAGCGTGCCCTACGGGCAATATTTACGAGCAAAACGCAACTGTAGTGATGAGTCTGACTTCGAAAGGGAAGCTAAATGTTTACGTTCACGCTTCCTTAACCGAGGATATAGCAAAAAATGCCTTAAAAAAGCATACCTTAGAGCTAAAAATCAAAATAGAGCCTCTTTTACACAACACCAGTTTTAAAAAAGCGAATCCGGGTGTCAGGCTCATCACTACTTACTCTAGTCAACATCAACAAACACGTGATATCCTTAATAAGTATTGGTACTTATTAATGGGAGACGAAAAGGTGGCCAAACATCTAAATCCATATCCGGAGATTACTTTCAGACGTTGTCGATCCCTGAGAGATTCACTTGTACACAGCCATTATGAAAGCCATAGTGCAAAAATTAAAGCGGCTGATAGGGGAAGTAGACCTTGCCATCAATGCTCCTACTGCAGATATATTTTAGCTACTCGCAGTCTCTTGTTGCCCAATGGGCATATGTTCAAACCAAGATTTGCAGTAACATGTCAATCCATCGGTATAGTATACATTATGTTATGCGAATGTAAGATGTTTTACATCGGAAAGACAAAGAGACCCTTTTTCTGCCGCATTAGGGATCATGTTTCCCTTATACAGAAAAAAAGAATGGAGACCCCCATCAGCCGTCATGTTGGTCTGCAACACAACTTTGACGCTAACTGTTTACACTTTTTTGCCTTGGAACATATTCCTCCGGGTGTGAGAGGGGGAGACTATGACAAGCTCCTCCTCCAAAAGGAGGCACGCTGGATACACGATTTGTCAGCTCTCCAGCATCCAGGCATGAACGATGCGTTCAGTTTTAAGTCATTTCTTTGAAAACTGAGGCATCCCCAGCCTAGATATGGCCTTGTTGTTCTTCCCCCCCCCCCTTTTCCATTCTTTGGCTTTCTATTCTTTGGCTTTCCAAACACAACATAATAATGTAATTAAATAAAAAAACATTTTTTGATTTCCCAAAAAAAATTTTTTGGTTTTTCCTCTTTTTCTTTGTTTTTTCTTTTTTCTTGTTTTTCCCTTTTTGTAGGTCATTAATTATATTCAGTATTTTCAATGCTGTACTGATTTGGCGTCACACATATGTTTAACCCATGTTAAAATATTATTCATATTCAGTATCCTTAATGCTGTACTGATTTGGCGTCACATATATGTATAAGCTATGTTAAAATATTCAGCAATAACTAGATTATGACCATATACATTTTTGTATGTTATACTTGATATCATTGAACCTCCACTGATTTATTTGTGCTATACTCTTGCAGGCTGTTATTGCAAACATCTATCAAGGATTTTTCAAAAAAAGTCTTTTTGTTCTTGTTTTTTTCAAAAAAACTTGTTTTTGTTTTTATTTTGTATGATTGGCAAAAATTTCCTGGGAATATTCTCATATCGGGTTCATCTCTGTCAATTTAGACCACACGGACGCCCGGGGCACCCACCATTGGGGATGTAGAACCAATCGTCCCCAGGGTGGTGGCCCTATTTAATTGATTCTGGTTGCGGCATTAGATGGGGTGTTTTTTATATCTATAATTGATGCATATGAGCCTCCATTTAGAACTACTGGTTGTTGGACAGGCTGAATGCTTCAGTCTAGTTCTAGTTATTTATACCTTTCTCTTTCCCTCTACCAATATGGCGCTTTTGGCGCCCGGATGCTTCATAGGCTCAAAAAAATCCATAGACATGCGCACTACGCTTTTGGTACGTTACGGACGTCAGAATGACGCCGCCGCGTTCCTCCTCCCCCCAGGTCATGACGCAGCCAGCCTCAACAAGCGTCCCCATCCCGGCGGCGAAATCAGACGCCGCTGCGATGGGGGTATATAAAGGCGGTCATACACCGCCCACAGTTCTGCTACCGGCGTTGTTCAACGGAGGCAGCGTGAAGCTCTCCCAAGCCTGCATGCCGGACTACTGCCCACAAAGTAAGTTCTCTCTCTGCAGCATTGCTGCTAGCTGACAGTAAGCTGCACTTGTGGAACTTTAATGGTCCTTTGTATTGTATCTCTCTTTCCACTCAGAAAATATCGCGGTTGGTTATCGTCTGTGTAGTCACCCATGACTAGTTTGATGAAACCATGGTACTTAGCCATATCTATCTGATATACATTTACCGGGATACTTTTATGCTCTAGGTAAATACTTTCAATTGGTTCTACCCCAGATAATTTACCCTAGAAATCAAACATGGATGTTTTGGAATTTGATTTCCCCTCTCCCATACCCCCTCCCCGATTAATCCTGAATCTGTTTTATATTTTTTCAAAGGGCCATTGTATAACTTTATGTTCCCCTGTGGTCACACTATGGCAGCGATGTCCCTATATATATGTGAGAACTCCCCGGTTTGAAATCAGCACTAATTTGTCACTCTATTGGAATATTTATGTCGCATTGATGTATTACAGCCTGGTAAGATATATAAACTTTGATTTCCCATATATATTTGGTTGAATTGTTTGGTCCCCAAACTTCTATTCATGTGTATGCATTTATATGCTCTGTATCAATCTTTGTTCTGTTAAACCAGTTTATTCATTTACTGGATATATCTTTAATATGTTTAAATGCATGTATTGATTATTGTCTATTCTCCCATTATTATAGAGTCCACTACAATCATAGCCTTTAAACTCCTGAAGAAGCTCGTATTAGAGCGAAACATGTCGAGCGGCAGATTGTCATGGCACCTTTAAGTAGTTGCTTTATGTTGCATTGTCCAATGTGAATAATTTTGGGTGATATCATCTATGTCATATTGTTCTTAAAAGCATGTCCCACTCTTTATGTGAGACATGAATATTTTAATCATAATTCAATAAAATTTTCAATTTTTATAATATGATTGTACAGAATTTCTGATTATATCTTTGATGTAAACAGCACCTTAAAAGTCCTTTTCCCCTTCTTTCGGGCAATTTAGCCCTTATTCCTTGCTCAGCCTCTAATATTGGGGTCGTCCCTAAGTCCCACCGCGAAGGGTTCTACAGCCAGTGCATATAGAAGGGGCGAAATGGGGCATCCCTTCCTGTCACCCTAGCCTGCAATGTATCATAAAGTATAGTGAGCCATTTGACTAAGTTGGGGTGGAAACCATAGCAGCGAAGGTACTGCCATTCAACCGAGTCCAAATGCCTTGCCACATCAAGGGAGACTACTACTCTAGAGCCGATTTGGTCATGGGAGGCATGTAGGTTCATGAAGTGGCGTCTGGTATTGAATGCTATGTTTTTTGCCGACATGAAGACAGTTTGATCTGATTGTATCAATGAGAGAATTACTTTGTTTAGACGTAGAGCCAGGATTTTGGCCAAAATTTTGATGTCTGTTTGTAGTAGGGAAATGGGCCTATAAGATTCTGCACTATGGGGGTCCTTACCCGGTTTAGGGATAAGGACTATGATCGCTTCCCTCATAGATTCAGGAAGGGTTGTGGCTTTGACTATAGCCTGATAGACACAAAAAAAGAGGAAAGGGCACCAAAAATGAGCCACGTCCATAAATCATTGAGGATACAAAATAAGGTAGTACTGAGTATTACCAGGGAGGCGGTCTTTTTAGGCTAAGGGACAGTGGAGAAGATATAGCAGTATAAAAAATATTAATTTATTGAAAAATACAAATATGTAAAAAACAATGACAATTGTAATATATAGCATCTATGATTATTGTGCTGTGAGCCCTTGTAGGTCTATGCGTTTCACCGTTAGGCTTCCTCAGGACACTGCCAAGGTTCACAGATGAGACAGAGAAGGGAATATGTCTCTCCATCTAAAATGAGATATGTCATTAGACACAAACAAACTAACACATAAACAAACTAACGATAAAAATCATGCGCTAAGCAACTGCGAGCATAGGAAAAAACACCAAGCCGGTACCTTTTAAATTGGAATGGTTTGTTAAAGAATGAGACTTACTATATTGGATAGAAATAGCAATGTCACTGCAACACTGGCAATCCGCCTATTTCGATACAGATCGAAAGTCTAGTAATGGACAGAGGCACTATTTCCTACAATGCCCACAATGCACTAAGAGCCGGCGTATGTGTGAGGTCTTCTCGCTCGGACGCTGTACTCGTTCGGCTCTCTTCACAGATCGAATGTTTTTTCTTCGGCATATCTTCCTGCTTATGTGCAGAAAGCTCTGTTGCTGTTGGCCTACAATCCCCATAATTCAATCTGCTATCCTGGAATCACATGATGCTAGTTCTCAGGATCAGCTGTGACTGATCAAGGATATAAATATCTGTCAGCTGCTGCTGGTCCTGTGTGCAGTGTATTGCTGTCTCCCAGGGCACGCTGGATTATTTGTATCCTGAATGTAAGTACTTAGCTATATACTATCACTTGGCCCTTGCTGCACCAAACGCCCTATATGCTATTACCATTGCTGCAGTAAAATTTCTACATGATATTACTGTTTTTTTAGCTGAATCTGTCATTATATGCTTATAGATGCAGCGATGGGATTGTATTGAGCCTTCAGCATTGCTGATACTAAATCCAGGATCTAAGTGATGCATCCGGTGTTGGCCCTCCTCCCTCTAATGGCTGCTCCCTTAATTAGGAATATTGTTTACATGCCCCTGCTGAGATATTTAGCTATATCTAATATAGTAAGTCTCATTCTTTAACAAACCTATAAAGTTTTCTCTGCCCAAATGCATATTCTCGCTGATTGACGCTGTTGCATTTGCTTTAATTTCAGCTTTCTTACTGCTGATTGAACTCATGCTACCGTGACTTGCACGATTTTGCATTCCAATTTAAGGTACCGGCTTGGTGTTCTTTCCTATGCTCGCAGTTGCTTAGCGCATGATTTTTATCGTTAACAGTTTGTGTTAGTTGTGTGTGTCTAATGACATTATAATACAGTACAAAATATTTTACAGCGCACACATACAAGAATGACATTTCCTGCAGGGCTAGTTAAAAACACCTGAACATATTCAAAAAATACGGGGGTTTGGTCACACTATATGATCATATAGTGCTAAGCCCACTTACTGCGACAAAGTACCCCGAATTAGTGGGTCCTACACTAGTAATAGAATGGAAGATCCTTTGTCTCTAGTCTGTGATGTCCCCTGCCATGGCTGAATGCAAGGTAATTACCACTGGGGGTCTGGAGTCCAGATGCGCCAGATATGCCAGTAATTTGCCGGGTGCTCGCCTTGCTTAAAGATCTTTTGTTTGCTAAAAAAAACAAGTTATGTTAAGCCTGTTCCTGGCACAGCTGGTTTGCAGTTTCAATTGTGCCAGGGGGTCAGATGATGGTGAGGTGACATAACAGTCCTCCGACATTGTCAACTAAGTCATGGCATGTACATAATCTGATTTAGAATTGCATTTAAACCTAGAGGTAGATTCAGTAAGTAATATTCTGGCATGTTTCTTAAAGGTTTCCCAGATCACTAAGGGAGAGGTTGTATCTGCATTGTTATTGAAGAGAATTGTCCATTCAAAAGCCAACCTGTCGCGATCAGGGAGAATGGTTAGCCAGAATGGATTCAATCTCACATTCAAGGATGGTGGAGCAGTATATGAGGAGAGTTCAATCCAAAATGGGGAGTGGTCTGATAATATTCGGGGGCCAGATTTCGCAGCCCGCAACCTAGGGATTAAGGCACGGGACAGCCATAGATAGTCTATACGAGACCTTGACTAGTATGAACCAGAAAAGTAGGAGTAAGCCTGGCGGGCGGGGTGCAAGTATCGCCAGGTATCCACCAAATTAAAACTAGACATCAAGCGATTGAACCAGGTGTCACGGTTTGGCATGGGAGACTGCTGCCCCAAGGACATTCGGTCCAGACATCGGTTCGCAGAGGTAGAGCTTTTTTACAGAAAAGGCTTTGCATATGCTACAAAGAAAAAAAAAAACCCTGTCCTTTTTTTTTTATCCTAGCATTTTATTTATTTTTATATTCTGCTTGTGGTTTACACTTCCAGCCCATTCCCTGTACAGGCAGTCCCCGGGTCACAAACAAGGTGGGTCCCATAGGTTTGTTCTTAAGTTGAATTTGAAAGTTGGACAAGGTTTTTTTTAAGTGCAACACTAGCCAAAAAAAATTACGTTTTTTAGATGGCATAGGGAAGGGTTAACACCCCTGTAACTTTGTTTTGCTGTTTGTGCCCCTGTTCATAAGATTTCACCTCACTTTCTGTTCATGTGACAATTGAATTTTGAAAATTTTAAGTTGTCGTGGAAACCAGGATTGGTGATTTAAAGCTTCACCTTTTTTCCTATAATAACTCTTACACAAGTGAATTCCCTTCCTAGGGGTAGATTTCCTCTCACTTTCTGTTGTCTACCTCCATTTGTAAGTATTAGTTGTATGTAAGTAGGATGTTTTAACTCGGGGACTGCCTGTAGGTGTAAGAAATCGAGAGTGGAGAGAAGTATCAGGATGGTACATCTCCAGCACACAAGAGTTGCATCATTTCAAAGGAAAAAGATGCACAAAAGTTGACAGCAAAAAAGCGTTGATGGGAAAAGTGGAGCTGTCAGCGCTGGAGGAGGGTAAACCAAGTGATAAGTCTGCCATAAAGTGCAAGTATTCTATATCTTTAAAGAGAATGTAAAGCACTGCGTGAAAATTGATGGCGCTATATAAGTACCTGAAATAAATAATATATAAATATAGTAGTTTTTGTAGATATTCACTGTAACAGTTTGTGCATGGTTTCGTTTATATAATAAACTGTCTGACATTCTGCTTGGGTTTTACAATTTTTACTCTTCTTTTTTTTTTTTTTTGTGTTTTGTCACAGCCAAAGTTGCAAAATGCACAGCGCTCTGAAAACGAGGTATGTTGATTGTTTGCAAATCCTGTTCTTTATCCTTTTTTATCCCTGTCTAGATTTCTTTTTTGTTTTTTTTGTTTTTATCTATGTCCCATTAGGGAGCTTTCGCTTCACTTCCTGCCCCAACTATAACATGAAGTAAGAGGAAATCCCTCTAAAGTGAGAAGTCGCTTGGTTGTCACAAGGGCCATTAGTACTAGTGTCCCCATTAGAAGATATCCTGTTTTTGTTCCTGTGACAGCCCAAAATTTTGAAATTACTTTCGCTTTCAGTGTTTAATGATAAACAAGAGAAACCAAGAGGGTGACATTCCCTAGCACAGAAACACAGGTGGCCATAAAAAATTTACAAGTGTTCTAATCCCTCCCTACTCTGTTCAAAATGTTAAAAAAAAGACATCAATTTTATTTGGGTACAGCATCGCATGGCCGTGCAATTGTCAGTTAAAGTAACCCAATGCTGTATCGCAAAAAATGGCCTGGTCATTAGGGGAGTAGTGAACTGAAGTGGTTATATAGGCTTTTTTTTTTTTTTTTTTGTCTTTATAACCACTTCAGCACCGGAAGGTTTCACCCCCTTCCTGACCAGAGCACTTTTTACAATTCAGCACTGCGTTGCTTTAACTGCTAATTGTGCGGTCATGCAATGTTGTACCCAAACGAAATTTGCGTCCTTTTCTTCCCACAAATAGAGCTTTCTTTTGATGGTATTTGATCACCTCTGCGGTTTTTATTTTTTGCGATATAAATGGAAAAAGACCAAAATCTTGAAAAAAAATATTTTCAACTTTTTGTTATAAAAAAAATCCAATAAACTTAATTTTAGTCATACATTTAAGCCAAAGTGTATTCAGCCACACGTCTTTGGTAAAAAAAAAAGTCAATAAGCGTATATTTATTGGTTTGCGCAAAAGTTTTATAGCGTCTACAAACTAGGGTACATTTTCTGGAATTTACACAGCTTTTAGTTTGACTGCCTATCATTTCTTGAGGTCCTAAAATGGCAGGACAGTACAACCCCCCCCCCCCCCCCAATGACCCCATTTTGGAAAGTAGACACCCCAAGGAAATTGCTGAGAGGCATGTTGAGCCCATTGAATATTTTATTTTTTTTATCCCAAGTGATTGAATAATGACCAAAAAAAAAAATATATTTTACAAAAAGGTGTCACTAAATGATATATTGCTCACACATGCCATGGTTATATATGGAATTGCACCCCAAAATACATTTTGCTGCTTGTCCTGAGTACGGAGATACCACATGTGTGGGACTTTTTGGGAGCCTATCTGCGTACGGGACCCCCGAAAACCAATCACCGACTTAAGGATTTCTAAGGGCGTAAATTTTTGATTTCACTCCTCACTACCTATCACAGTTTTGAAGGCCATAAAATGCCAAGATGGCATAAAACCCCCTCAAATGACCCCATTTTGGAAAGTAGACACTCCAAGCTATTTGCTGAGAGGCATGTCGAGTCAATGGAATATTTTATATTTTGCCACAAGTTGCGGGAAACTTTTTTTTTTTTTTTTTTTGCATAAAATTGTCACTAAATGATATATTGCTCAAACATGCCATGAGCATATGTGGAATTGCACCCCAAAAATACATTCTGCTGCTTCTCCTGAGTATGGGGATACCACATGTGTGGACTTCTTGGGAGCCTAGCTGCGCACGGTGCCCCGAAAACCAAGCACCGCCTTCAGGGCGTACATTTTTTATTTCACTCCTCACTACCTATCACAGTTTTGAAGGCTAAGATGGCACAAACCCCCCCCAAATGACCCCATTTTGGAAAGTAGACACCCCAAGCTATTTTCTGAGAGACATGGTGAGTATTTTGCAGCTCATTTGTTTTTGAAAATGAAGAAAGGAAAAGAAAAATGTATTTCTTTTTTTTTCAATTTTCACAACATTTTGTGACAAAAAGCGAGGTATGCAAAATACTCACTATACCTCTCAGCAAATAGCTTGGGATGTCTACTTTCCAAAATGGGTTCATTTGGGGGGGGATTTGTGCCATCTGGGCATTCCATGGCCTCCGAAACTGATAGGCAGTGAGGAGTGAAATCAAAAATTTACACCCTTAGAAACCCTGAAGGTGGTGCTTGGTTTTCGGGTCCTGTACGCGGCTAGGCTCCCAAAAAGTCTCACACATATACTATCCCTGTACTCGGGAGAAGCAACAGAATGTATTTTGGGATGTAATTTCACATATGCCCATGGCATGTTTGAGCAATATATCATTTAGTGACAACTTTGTGCAAAAAAAAAAAAAATTTTGTCTTTTTTCTCGCGACTTGTGTCACAATATAAAATATTCCATGGACTTGACATGCCTCTCAACAAATGGCTTGGGGTGTCTACTTTCCAAAATGGGGTCATTTGGAGGGGGGTTTGAACTGTCCTGGCATTTTATGCACAACATTTAGACGCTTGTGTCACACATCACCCACTCTTCTAACCACTTGAAGACAAAGCCCTTTCTGACACTTTTTTTGTTTACATGAATTTTTTTTTTGCAAGAAAATTTACTTTGAACCCCCAAACATTATAATATATATGTATATATATATATATATATATATATATATATATATATATATATATATATATATATATATATATATATATATATATATATATATATATATATATATATATTTTAAAGCAAAGGCCCTACAGATTAAAATGGTGGGTGTTTCTTTTTTTTTTTTCAAAGACATTTTTTTGGGAAAAAAAACACACTTTTTTTTTTTTAATTTTAATGCACTAAAACACACTATATTGCCCAAATGTTTGAGATAAAAAAGATTATCTTAGGCCGAGTACATGGATACCAAACATGACATGCTTTAAAATTGCGCACAAACGTGCAGTGGCCACAAACTGAATACACTTTTAAAAGCCTTTACAGGTTACCACTTAAGATTTACAGAGGAGGTCTACTGCTAAAATTACTTTCCTCGATCTGACCTTTGCGGTGATACCTCACATGCATCGTGCAATTGCTGTTTACATTTGACGCCAGACCGATGCTTGCGTTCGCCTTTGCGTGAGAGCAGGGGGCGACGGGGGTGCTTTTTACTTTCTTTCTTTCTCTTTTTCTTTTTCTTTTTCTCCTTTCTTTCTCTCTTTCTCTCTTTCTCTCTTTCTCTCTTTCTCTCTTTCTCTCTTTCTTTCTCTTTCTTTCTTTCTTTCTTTCTTTCTCTTTCTTTCTTTCTTTTTCTCTTTCTTTCTTTCTTTTTCTCTTTCTTTCTTTCTTTTTCTCTTTCTTTCTTTCTTTCTTTTTCTTTCTCTCTTTTTCTTTCTTTCTTTCTTTCTTTCTTTCTTTCTTTCTTTCTTTCTTTCTTTCTTTCTTTCTTTCTTTCTTTCTTTCTTTCTTTCTTTCTTTCTTTCTTTCTTTCTTTCTTTCTTTCTTTCTTTCTTTCTGTAAATATTGATGGCAATAGGTAGTGACAGGTCCTTCTTCCTTCTTCTTCCTAAACCTGCAGGCATCATTCTGGTATAACCACTCAAAGTTCAGCAACATACCATTACGTTGCTGGTCTTTTGTTGGGCATATATTGTAATCCTTTTTTTTTTTTTTTTTTCCATGCAGCCTGTGGGCTGAACAAAAAAATGAGATTGATCGGTGGGTATGTCCACCATTAGAATACCTCCCTTCTTCCACCCACTTCTAATGATGGACATACATGCACCATTTATTTATGCCAAAGCATGGGGGCATCTGCCCCAAAAGTTGGGAGCAAATCGCTCCTCTGCCCCTGCTGCCCCATGCTTTGGCATATGTGCTCCTCTTCTTTTTTTTTTTTTTTTTAACTGTGGTGGTGAAATCACCTCCAGCAGCGCTGGAGTCACGGCTTTATGTATCGTGCGAACAAACGCTGTTGCTGTCAAGATAACCAAAACCACGCCTCAACTGAATGGCGTACCTGCTAAGCAAATGATGGTTAACAATAAAACAAAGTAACATTACAGTATAACAGTAAGACATACCATACCTGCAAAGCAAATACAAAAAAAAATAGTAAAAAATAAAAAATTTTTTAACGCAACCTGTGCCTAAAATATATATGCCGAAGCATGGAGGCATCCACCCGCAAAAGGTAGGAGCAAATCTCTCCTCCGCCCCTGCTGCCCCAATGCTTCGGCATATATGCTCTTTTTTTTGGTGAAATCACCTCCAACAGCGCTGGAGTCATGGCTTTATATATCGTGGGAGCAAATCCGTGCTGCAGCTGAATGGCGTACAATAAAACGACAACTATTTTTGTTTTTTTTATTCTATATTTTTTTTTTTTTGTGGGGGTGTGGTGTGTGTGTGTGTGTGTTTGTTTGTTTTTTTTTTTCTCTAACTAACTTTTGTAACTGTAACCGGTTCCAGGTTTGGGTCTGCGTTGGCATCTTGGGAGACCCTGTGAAAGTGTGCCTAGTCTGTGCAATGCTGTACCCTACGCTAAAACTCCATTAATGTATGGTAGCGCTTAAAACATTCACCAATGCAAAGACCAGGATTGTCAGGACAGGAGGCACACTAATAGCGGTTGTCACGCCTATATCCGCGCTTTCTACAGACACAACATTTTCTTTGGGGGGCTAGTTGGGTAGGGGTACTCGGGAGGACATAAAGAAAATGCCTCTCATGCAGCCGGCTTACTGCATTTGTTTGGGGAAGGTGAGGTGGAGCACCGTCTGGAAACAGAAGGGCTCTGACGATCTCTTCCTGGAATTTAAGGAAGGATCCAGTCCGTCCTGAAGCTCTGTATAGCACATGAGCGTTCAGCAAAGCCAATTGAAATAAGTATACAGGCACTTTTTTATACCAGCGTCTGGCCTTACGGGCAACTGGGTACGGCGCCAACAACTGGTCGTTGAGGTCCACCCCTCCCATATTTTGGTTATATTCGTGGACACAGAGGGGTTTCTCCACAACACCAGTCGCCGTAGTAATTTGGACCGTCCTGTCTGCATGAAGGGAGGTGAGAACGAAAACATTCTTATTACCCCTCCACTTCATAGTGAGCAAATTATTACACTGTAAGCAGGCTCTCTCCCCAAGCCTAAGCCACTGGGGAAAGCCCCGGCGATTAGGTCGCACGGTGCCACATGCTCCAATCTGATGATCAAAAAGGTAACTAAAAAGTGGCACCCTCGTGTGATAATTGTCTACATATAAGTGGTACCCCTTTCCGAATAAGGATGACACCAAGTCGCACACAATCTTGCCAGCGCTTCCTATGTAGTCAGGGCAGTTTGTCGGCTCTACGTGGCTATCTCTTCCCTCGTAAACCATAAACTACATGTATAGCCTGTGGCCCTGTCACAGAGCTTATACATCTTGACCCCGTATCTGGCACGCTTGCTGGGAAGGTACTGTTTGAATGACAAGCGGCCAGAAAACTTAATCAGGGACTCCTCAACGCAGACAACTTGATGGGGAGTAAACAAGTCTGCAAAACGGTTGAAGTGGTTTACGAGGGGCCGAATTTTGTAGAGCCGATCGTATCCAGGGTCTCCACGAGGACGACAGAGTTCATTGTTGTTGAAGTGCATGAACCGCAAAATCTGCTTGTATCGTGCCCTGGTCATGGAGGCAGAGAACACGGGCATATGGTGAATTGGGTCAGTGGACCAATATGACCGCAACTCACTCTTTTTGGTTATGCCCATGAGTTGGGAAAGGCCCAGAAAGATTTTAAATTCGGAAACCGTAATTGGTTTCCAATCTCTGGCAAGAGAGGACTGGGGAATAGTGGTGATGTGTTGACCAGCGTACAAATTGCTTTGGTCCACAATAGTTCTATAGAGATCTTCGGTGAAAAACGGCGAATAAAAATCAAGTGACGTAAAATCAACTGTTTCCATATGAATGCCGGGTTGGCCAGTGAATGGGGGAAGTACGGGTGCTGCAGAAGTGGTGGGTTCCCAATTAGGATTGGCGAATGCAGCAGGATGGGCACGACGGGCCTGTGTCCGTCTTCTTGGTGGCAGCGGGACACTACTTGTGCTTGCCACCTCGCCAGCTTTAACTGCACTTATGGGACTCGCCACGTCACCAAGTGTTACAGCAGTGCTGGATGTACGACCAGGGTGTACTAGGCCGCTCGTGCTTGCCAGTTCACCAGAAGGAATAGCGGTGCTAGAACTTCTATGCTCCATACGAGGGACCTGCGGTTCTTGCACATCAACAGCAAAAGAAGATTGGGGTCTGGTACGCCTAACCTTGGCAGGGACCACAACTCTGTCGTCAGAGCTATCTGTCATGGAGCCGCTGCTGTCTACAGGTTCGTATTCTGAACCTGAATCTGACAGATGAGTGACTTCCTCTTCACTATCTGTCATGCTCAAAAACGTGTAGGGCTCTTCACTAGTTTACCTTCGATTTGCCATTTTGGGCTCTAAATTTAGTGGTACACTAGTGAGATTAGCAGGCAAAAAAGCTCCCGACTGTTAGCTACTGGATCAAAACGCTACCAAAAAACTGTTAGCGATCGCAGGGATCAGGCCTGACTCTGCGAACGCTGCAGTTATGCGTTTAGCGTTTTGTAAGTGACAGTGATCGATCGATACTGCACTTGGGTGGGCTGGGCGGAGGGGCAAAACGCAGGTGCTAGGGGGATCAGCCCAGATACCTGCTAACACTGCGTTTTTGGGAACCCTAAACTGCTGGGGACGCAAGTATAGATCTGATCAGATCAGACATTGATCCGTTCAGATACTATACTACTAAGGGAGGTGTATGCTGCGTGCATGGGTGTTAGCAGTACTGCCACTAACCTGACGCTGTCTGGGGCGACGCAGACCTTGTCTGACCCTAAAACTTAACTTATATAACCGCCGGGCGATTAGGGGGTTAAACCTTTATTAGGTAATAAACGGCGGGTCTCCTGACACTATAAAAAATAAACTAACCAGCGTCACCCGTAACAGTTATACGGTGATCACTGGTGAAAGGGTTAACTAGGGGGCAATCAAGGGGTTAAAACCTTTACTAGGTAGTATATGGGGGTCCCTGTTGCTATAAAACGCTGACGGCAAACCTAAATACTTACCTCACTAACTAGCGTCACCAGTGACACTAATACAGCGATCAGAAAAATGATCGCTTAGTGACACTGGCGACGGGGGGGTGGTGATCAGGGGGTTAAAACTTTATTGGGGGGGTTAGGGGGGTACCCTAGACCTAAAGGGGCCTAACACTAACTGTCACAAATGACACCAATGCAATAATCAGAAAAAAAAAACTGCTATTGGTGTCACTGTGACAGGGGGTGATCGGGGGGGAATGGGTGAAATGTGTGCCTAGAGTGTTCTACTGTAAGTGTTGTGTTTGGTGCACTTACTTGGATGTCTTCTCTCATCACCGCCGGAATGAAAAGACAGACACGAGAAGAGATTACATCACTTCCTCTGCCGCTGTTTACATTACAGAGGCCTGTCATTCGCCAGAAGCGATCGTGAGGGGGTGGCCATGAATCAGTGGCCTCCCCCTCACCTCGTATCACTCCTGACAAGAATCTGACCACCGCAGGCACTGGGGGTATCCGATAGGACCCCCTGCCCGCGGGCAGGCAGGGACGTACAGGTAAGCCCTTATGCCTGCCCGTGCCATTGTGCCGACGTACATCGGCGTGCGGCAGTTGGCAACTGGTTAACCACTTCAACCCCAGAAGGATTTACTCACTTATTGACCAGGCCATTTTTTGAGATGCAGCATTAGGTTACTTTAACTGACAATTGCACGGTCGTCCGATGCTGTACCCAAATAAAATTGATGTAGTTTTTTTTTCCCCCACAAATAGAGCTTTCTTTTGGTGGTAGTTGATCACCTTTGCAGTTATTCTTTGTTCTATAAACAAAAAAGACCAACAATTTTGAAAAAACAATATTTTTTACTTTCTGCTATAATACATATCCAAAAAAAAAACATTTCTTCATTAATTTAGGCCAATATGTATTCTACATATTTTTGGTAAAAAAAAAACCCCAATAAGTGTACATTGAATGGTTTGCGCAAAAGTTATAGCGTCTACAAACTATGGGATAGGTTTATGGACTTTTACATTTTTTTTTTTTTTTTTTTTTATGTGTTTTTTTTTTTTTTTTTTTTCTAGTAATGGCAGCGATTTTTAGGGGGACTGTGACATTGCGGCGGACAAATCTGACACCAAGTGACCAGTGATACCAATACAGTGATCAGTGCTAAAAAAATGCACCGATTACTGTATAAATGACACTGGCAGGGAAGGGGTTAATGCCAGGGGCGATCAAAGGGTTAAATGCAGTCCCTGTTTGTGCTTTCTTACTGTGTCACTAGGAACAGCAGATCTTCATGTTCTTCCTTGTCAGAATGGGGATCTGCCTTGTTTACATTGGCAGATCCCCATTCTGCCTCTGTGCAGTGTTTGCGGGTGGCCGACAGACATCTGGTCCGCCGGCACCTCCTCCGTGAAGCGGGCGCGCGTGCTCACAGTATCTATTGCAGGAAGCAACGTATAGGTACGTTATTTCCCGCAATAGAGCAGCCCTGCTGCAGTATATATGAGGTGGGCGGTCTTTAACTGGCTAAAGTATAACTATAGGCAATGTGTTTGTTTGTTTTTTTTTTTACTTCATCTAGGATAGAGTAAAGGAGGGTTACAACCTCTGTCAGGTTTTATTTTGTTACCTGTGTCTCATTGGGGATATTTACCCTCACTTCCTGTCCTGTGGCCAAAACATGGGATAAAAATGAAATCCCTGCAAATTAAGAGAATCTGAAATAAACTGGGTCCGGCTGAAATATTTTTATACCAGTTCATCTCAATTTCCTCATTGAAGCCACCCCAGGTACAAGGAGTATACAATCCAAAGTATAAAGCCAGGATGTCTACCTCGTGTATGATTTTTTTTTTTATTAATTGCTCTGCAGTAGGTCATTTGTTAGAGACAAACTCTTATCCAGACACACAAACATCAGAGGCCATAGAATTCGGCAAAGTGTCTGGGAACACGCTATGCTTTGTGTTCCCATCTTCCACAAAACTTCTTTCTTTTCATACATCAGGGGACACAGAGCCATAGTAGTTACTATGTGGGTTATAGGCCACCTTCAGGTGATGGACACTGGCACACCCTAAGACAAAAAGTGCGCTCCCTATGTAACTCCTCCCACTACTGGGAGTACCTCAGTTTTTTCGCCAGTGTCTGTGTTGGTCACGGAGTAAAGATGTGCTGAGCTAAGCTCCTCTGGAGCAATCCTTGCTGGGGCTAGCTATGCAGACGGATCCATTCAAGGTGTCTTTCTGGCCAAATTTAATGGTACCCGGGCCTCGTGTCCAAAGAAGCGAGGTTTTTGCCTGTGAATGCTTCTCTTTTGAGAGCTGGACCCCGGAATCCAGTACTTTTTGGTATTCAGGCCATAAAGTTTACTGCTGGTGGTGCTATTGCAGGTCCAGGATTGTGGGTTTCCTCGAGGATACTCAGCTCCTGAAGGTTTAACGGAACCCACCGTGAAGGGTGAAGATTGGGTCTGTTGGTTTACCACAGAAAACCCTGCAGCGGGAAAGGTAAGTGGAGTTTTTCTGAGAAGTTTTTTAAAATTTTCTTATGCATTGTCTCCTTTAAAGTAAATGTTGTTGTTATGCCCAAGTGTCACCACTGGGGGCTGTATGGAGCACGTACCTTCTCATGCTTTGCTCAGTCGCACTGTGTCACACCAGGGATGGGCAATTGGCAGGCGGACTACTTGAGTCGCCAACAATTGTTCCCGGGAGAATGGTCCCTTCACCCCAACATCTTTCTGTCAATATGCCAAAAATGGGGAGTTCTGCATGTGGATCTGTTTGCGTCCCGGTTCAACAACAAGATTGACAACTTTGTGTCAAGGACAAGGGATCCGATGGCATACGGAACAGATGCCTTGGTCTTTCCATGGGATCAGTTTTCACTGATCTATGCATTCCCTCCTGTTCTGCTGCTTTCGCGTCTCCTATGCAGGATCAAGCAAAAGGGAAAGGAAGTGATTCTGTGGCCCAGGAGATCTTGGTTTGCCGAGATCATAAGGATGGCGGTAGGGGACCCTTGGATCCTGCCCCTGTGGCCAGACCTACTCTCGCAAGGTCCCGTGTTCCGTCCTACCTTACAAATGCTAAATTTAACGGTTTGGCTATTGAGGCCCACATTCTAAAGGACCGTGGGCTGTCAGCTTCAGTAGTTTCTTCCTTGGTTAATGCTAGGAAGCTGGCCTCCAGAATGATATATTATAGAGTCTAAAAAGGCATGTGTATCCTGGTGTGAATCCAGGGGTTGGCACCCCAGGAAATATATCATAGGTAGGATCCTTGACTTCCTACAGATGAGATCAGTAATGAAGCTGGACTTGAGCACTATCAAGGGCCAGGCGTCGGCCTTATCGCTGTTTTTTTCAAAGACCACTTGCTTCATACTCTGGTTTGTAACCTTATCCAGGTAACCCACATAGTAACTACTATGGCTCTGTGTCCCCTGATGTACTTCAAAGAAAAGGATTTTACAGGTAAGTTTTTAAAATCCTATTATGCTCCTTAGATCTAGTATGTAAAGTTCTAATGGCTCAGCCTACATACAATAATGTGCATGGGCAAATTGTGAAATTGTCTACAAATTGTGAAGGAAAGTAATTTGAGACTTTTACCCATTTACCTGAAAGGCTTTTTTACCATGTGACACATATTTTCATGTGAGGCATTTCAGTTTTCTACATTGGTACTTGTTGCCAGGTTGCGTTTCTCTAATAGGGCGAGTGGGAATTTTGCTTTCCTGAGCGTTTTTTGTATGTGAATGTCGGCTTGTTGGGAACAGTGGATTTTAAAGTGGTTGCAAACTGCTGCAGTAAAAAACAAAAAACTTTCCCCTGCAAGACAATTGCATAATGTGCTAGTATGCATCACACATATGTGTATATGCAAGGATAAATTGTATATTTTATGGTTTGTGCATTCCCTCTCTTTTTTTGCTGTACTTTTATTTCCCTCTCCTTTCTCCTCAACATACCTTTTCTTTTAAAGAGTTTTAATGGGGGACCCCTAAAAAAAAAAAAAAAAAAAAAAATGTCAGTCTAGTCTGTCTATGGCTAGTCAGGGCTGGGAGTTCTACCATTCCTGTATCCAAAGATGGGGGTAGAAATGTACAGTACTGTGCAAAAGTTTAAGGCAAGTGTGAAGAAATGCTGTAAAGCAAGAATGCTTTCAGAAATGGAGGTGGTAATAGTTTTTTTTTATCAATTAGCAAAATGGAAAATAAATGAAAAGAAGAAAAATCCAAATTAGTATTTTATGCAACCACCCTTTGCCTTCAAAACAGTATCAAGTATTCTAGGTACACATGCACGCAAATTTTCTTGGAGAAATAACCACAGATCCTCTGGCTGCAGGCTGCCTCAAATCCTTCTGTCTTTTCATGTAATCTTAGACTCAATGTAGAGATCAGGGCTCTGTGGGGGCCAAACCATCACTTCCTGGACTCCTTGTTCTTCCTTAGACTGAAGATGGTCCTTAATGACATTGGCTGAATGTTTGAGGCCGTTGTCCTGCTGCAGGATAAAAATTTGGGGGCGATAACACGTTCTGCAGTGAAATATTTTTTTATTTCTATTGACTTGCTTCTAATTTGATGTTCCCAATTAGTGCATGTGCAGGCTCAGAAGTAAAATCTCTAAAGAAATTAAAAAAAAAAAAATGGCAAGTAAAGCTTGCTTATAACAAAACTTGGAGGATTTTTTTTTTTTTTTTTTAACATATACCCTTTTTCTTGTTTCCTAGAATAAGAACGCTTCTAAGACCAATCCTTTTCTACCCAATTCAAAGGTAAGGAAAAAACAAGGATGCATGTTCTTGTATGTGGAGACATTGCTTGTTGGCGTAACAGATTTCATCGGCAAAATGTCAGCTGCTGCATGTTTAAAACAGCCCTCATGCTAATTTGTATATCAGAGATTTGTGGGATTTTTTTGGGTGCATATAAAATCATTAGGAAAAACGTATTAAAAAGTGGAAATTTTATGAATGCATTAAAAAAAAACAAAAAAAAAACGTAGTTGCATTAGAAAAGACATATACAGTACAGTCCTTAAAGGTACAGCACGATGATGTGGTTCCCAACATGTTTTGCCCTAAAATGGGGCTTCCTCAGGGGATGCTGTCCAAGCTTCCCAAAATATATTGCAATTGATAATGGTTCAGGCGGTCAAGCAGACACCATAAGACCAAAGCCCAGACTGCAGGCAATCACAGGAGGCATGAAAGGACTAGAGAGCCTAGTTTGCAAAGAAAGTGAACACAAGGATGAGAAATCCTATTTGGGGGCACCCGGCACGTGATTTGAGGTCCTGTAGGGAGTGTGTGTCTCTCCTCCTGGTTTCCAGTTTCCATGTGTGTTTTTTTTTTTTTTTTTTTTTCATTCGCTTGCTCCATTTTTTGACTTTTTTCAATTTTGTTTGTAGTTTTCATAATGATCTCATGTCCAATTGACTGTCAGAAATATTAATACTTGTATTTTCCCCAGGTTTATGTTGCTCAAACACAACAAGATGGGCCCTTTATTTTTGTAGTTTCACTAAAATCGGAGGAGAGTGCTGAAGATTGGAGTTTATCAGGTAGTGCTCTTTTGACATGTGATTTAATGGGGTTTAACAATTACAGGAAATATAAATTTGGTGCCCATAGAGTTCATTAATGATTGTTCTTTGTTTGTAACCTGTGTTGCAAAATTGAGGACAGAGCTCCCAGAAGGCAGAAATAAAAACCTGACAGATTCTAACCTTTCCACACAATTTTACCAAAAGGTCTTTTTATTTCTGTCTGCCATACTTTTTAAATGGCAAGATTCCTAAATTGTTAGATTGTAAAATGCTGCATGGGTGTGTATTGTCAGTCAGAGCCTGCTATTCTTTATTTTATAATATTGCTGATGATCCTCTTATGTGCATTTTTACTTGCATGACATCTGTTTGGCAAAGTATCCATTATAAATATTTCAAAGCGTTTTTGTTTGTGATTGGTTTATTTATTTTAATCTGTTTACTCCTGAACAGTTTATACCTCAATGGAAGGTCCTCATGGGCACATTTCTGCTTCAGATTGGCCATTAATGATTGTAAGTATGTATGCTGATCTATTGGAAATGCCATGACCACGTAATAGAAAACTGTTTAACTGGACCTTCTGGAAAATAGAAACAGCAGCTTACTGAACTTCTCAATGAACGGCTGTCTGGGGGGGGGGGGGGGGGGGTTTGTCAGGACAAGCCTGCTCATTGGAGTAGAGCAGGCTGAGTTCCCAGCACAGCTAGAGACCTGACCACACTGTGCTCTCCTGCTTAGTGTGGTCAGTTTTCAATATTTTAATAGGAAAGCTGCGGGACTGGCAGGAACACCAGGGATTTCACACAAAAGAAGCAATATAAGGAGAACAGGATATGTTTTCATACAAGTACATGGTACATCAGGCACATATCAGGAATATGAATTGTGTGAGCAACAAGCACTTTTAGCGTCTATTTCACACGGGCTTGTCCAGCGGGGGATCGATCCGCTGATCCCCCGCTAAACAGGCTGATGACGAACCTGTTTCTGGTCACTGTGCTGAGACTGACCTGTCAGAGCCCCGCTCTCCTCTATGGGGAGATCAGATGATAACAGATCGCCTGTTCATTTTTCCCAAGGCGTCTTTCAGGACAGCACCTGAGAGATAGCGACTCCACCCACCGGAAACAGGAAACACCTTCTTCCTCCAAACTTTAAAGGGAGGCACCTCCCTACCATACCTCAGTTTTTTGTGTTTCCTCCGGCCCGGAGGGAACATCTTTTGGGAGGGTCAAGGTCTCTCAGGTGCTCCTGGGAGACGGGGCTTCTCTCTCTTTCCTCCTTCAAGAGACCCGCTGCCCTCCCGGCCTACCCAAGCCTTTGCAGCGGTAGTAATCGGGCTCCTCTTCCCCCCTGGTGCTCGGTGAGAGTCATAGGAGCGGCGGTGCGCGCGTGCCGCCGCCATGTTTTTGGCCGGCAGTCGCACCGGAAGTGACAAGGCGCGTCACTGGGTAGGCAAAAATGTCATTTCCGGCGTGGATGCAAGGGGGGAGGAGGGAGGACAGGAACTGGCGCCTACTTCCGCTTCCGGTCCGGTGCAGATGCACTATGGGAGTCCGGAAGCGGCATATGAAGCCACAGGGGGAAAGCTGCACACCAGAGCTGGAGGACTCGGCATCTGCAGCGGTGGGGACAGGCACAGGCGCCAGTAAAGCTCGGGTAGGAGCAGCAGTTTAAGTCTGCCTTTCTTCCTTTTCCTGGGTTTGGTCTATTTCTTTTTTCTCTACCCCTAGTGGCAAGGGGCCTGTCTGGGCACTAGAGGCTGACTGGTTTCTTCTTAGTGCACCTGTGGGTGATTCCTGTGTAGCTGAAACTGGGTCTCACTAAAAGGTCCCCTGGTTTTTTTCCCTTTTTTGTTTTTTCTCTCACAGGCTAAAAGCTCTGACCCAAAAAAGAGATGTCCTTCTTGCAGGGCCAAAATGGGAGAAAATTGGAAAAAAGACTTATGCAGTACATGCATCACTTCTTTAGTTAAGGAGGAATCGGCTTTGGTTTGTGATGACCTGGTTGTCTCTGTAAAAAAGGAACTATATGCCACGATTCAGACTTTTCCTTACTCTTTAGTCAATCCAGCTGCTAGTCAGCCATCCACTTCTGAGGCTTCCCAGGGTTCTATTTCTTTCCCCATGGTAGAAGCTTTACCTGAAGGCCCCTCAATCAGGGAAGAGCAGTCCCCTGCTCCTCCTGTTAAAGATTCGGAGGAGGAGGGTGAGGAGACAGAGGTGGCTCCTTCCAAATGTAAGCTTTCCCTAGAGGAGGTAAACGGACTCCTTAAGGCTATCCATGTTACACTTGGCTTAAGTGAGGAAAAAGAGTTATCTCTTCATGACTGCATGTATGCAGGGTTAAATGAGCCTAAGGGGCGAACATTTCCAGTCCATTCGGTCATTTCTGACGCCATTACTAAAGAATGGCAAGATCCAGAGAAAAAGCCCTTTTTTTCCAGAGCCCACAAAAGGCGCTTCCCTTTTGAGGAGGACCCTTCTGCGGTGTGGAATAAGGTACCCAGGTTGGATGCGGCTTTTTTACAGGTCTCAAGATCCACAGACCTGTCTTTTGAAGACATGGGGGTTCTGAGGGATCCAATGGACAAACTCATGGATCTTTTGCTCAAGAGATCATGGCAATCAATTATGAGCAATTTAAAGCCAGCAATGGCCACAACTTGTGTAGCCAGGAATCTGGAATACTGGGTGAACCAAATTAGATCTCATATAGTGGCAGATTCCCCCAAACAGGAGATCATAGATTCCTTTCCTACCCCGATCTCTGCGGTTGCTTATATTGCAGATGCTTCAGCTGAAGCTATCAAGATGTCAGCTAGGTCTGCAGCTTTAGCAAATGCTGCAAGAAGAGCTTTATGGCTAAAAACCTGGCCAGGTGATACAGCCTCAAAGAGTAAACTTTGTGGTATTCCCTTTTCAGGTGACCTTCTTTTTGGCCCTGATCTAGATAATATCCTAGACAGAACTGCCGATAAGCAGAAGTCCTTCCCGGTCAAAACAAAAAAGCAGAAGGACCACGTCCGCCTCCAGGGATCTCAGCTCACCCACAATATTTGCTCTTTTCCTGGGATCATTTATGCCACGTATATTATATGAAATAACCTTTAGAGACTCCGTTGTTATGTTTGGTTGCACCACTTTGTGAGGAATAGGACCACATTCTTGTTCTTTCCTACTGTTACTGGTAGATTCCTTATCCCTCCCACTTCCCTGCACCCCCCCATCCCCTCCCTCT
Organism: Lithobates clamitans; assembly: GCA_037952925.1. Taxonomy (NCBI): domain Eukaryota; kingdom Metazoa; phylum Chordata; class Amphibia; order Anura; family Ranidae; genus Lithobates; species Lithobates clamitans. The sequence goes on from JBBGZY010000059.1 coordinate 213,552, forward strand.
CTCCCCCCCCCACCCATCCCCTCCTACCCCCCAAAACCTCCCTCTTCCCCCGCCCTCCCCTCCCACCACCTCCTCTCCGATGGGGTAATCTGGTCTCCTGGTGACCTGAAAAACCATGAGCCCTACCTCCCCTCCTAGCCCTCTGGTTATCCCCCTTGAGGTGAAGCTCGGCTTAGGCGTCCCCAGATCCTATGCTCCCCCTTAGTTGGGGGTTGCCCGGGTCTTCACGATCCCCCCCCCCCCCAACCCCCCCCCCCCCACATGACCGCACGGTATTTTCCTGTTGCCCCACGGGTATAGTTCTGATTATCTCGGTTTATCTCAATTTTATCTTGAGCACTGGTTGCCAGGCCTGCTGTTCTTTAGTGGGATCCCTATTTCCTATTCTTTCCCACCAACCTGGGACTTCGACTAAAGGGATCCCCAAGCGGTCACAAAATTTCTGAGTTTCTTCGGGGAATCTCAAAGTTGCCGAGCGGCCTTCCTTGAACCCGTTCAAGCAGGCAGGAAAACCCCAAGAATATTTAACTTCGTGCGCTTGAAGCTGGGCCAACAGCGGTTTCAACACTCTCTTCTCCTGGTCAGCGTCTCCACCGCTAGGTCCGCAAAGATTTGTAAGTTCGTCTCGCCATATCGCACAGCTTGGTTCTTTTTTATGCACGTCTTTACCAGTTCTTTATCCTGAAAATTGTGAAATCTCGCGATCACGTCTCTTGGGACGTCCCCCTTGATCTCAGGGGGTTTGCGAATCCTATGCACTCTGTCAAATTTTATTTTATCATTTATGTTGGGTGGGGTAAACATTCCCCCGAAGATTGCATCCATTTTTCCTTGCAGGTCCTCCTTTTCTCCCTGCGCCTCTGGGAGACCTCTTATTCGCAGGTTCCTTCTTCTGCTCCTATTCTCCTGATCTTCCAATCTATACAGGATACTTCTCTGTACTTTTATGATGGCTGAAACTAGCCATTTCTGAGGCTTATTCGCATGCAGGTGTGTCTCCTCCAGCAGGAATTTCTGCACACTCAACAAGAGCACTAGCGGCCACTTGGGCAGAGAGAGCTGGTGCCACCCCTGAACAAATTTGCAAGGCGGCAACATGGTCGAGTTTTCACACATTCGTGAAACATTACAGGCTGGACCTTGCATCTGCTAATGATCAGGCCTTTGGCAGAAAGGTCCTGCAAGCTGTTGTCCCGCCCTAAGGGGGTAAGTCTCTGTTATCCTCTCAGGTGCTGTCCTGAAAGACGCCTTGGGAAAAACCAAGTTAGACTTACTGGTAACTTGTTTTCCAGAAGTCTTTCAGGACAGCAACATCCCGCCCTATTGTATTGTATATACTATGCTGTGACTAACGTATGTGTTTATGTGTTCCAGCCGGGGCCGGAGGTCTTCTCTATTACAACTGAGGTATGGTAGGGAGGCGCCTCCCTTTAAAGTTTGGAGGAAGAAGGTGTTTCCTGTTTCCGGTGGGTGGAGTCGCTATCTCTCAGGTGCTGTCCTGAAAGACTTCTGGAAAACAAGTTACCGGTAAATTTAACTTGGTTTTTCATTCGATCCCCAAAAAAGTGAGTAAAGCTCAAAATCCTTATAATAGCTTTTATTTTCAGAAACGCAAATGCATTGGTAGCACTGTGCCATCTATTCCAAATCAAAACCTCAAGTGATGAAAATGTTTCAAATTTGTTATTACTTTACAGAAAGTGAAGAAAAAGGAATAATAGGTTTTTCCAAAAAATAGTGTCTGCATTTTTCTTTACAAACTCAAACATTTACTGTATAAACTGAAAAATGCTTGAAGCTTTAGCTTTCCTGTGAATCACTAAACTAATATTTAGTTGTATAACCACTGTTTGAGAACTGCTTCTGTGTTGCATGGAGTCGACCAACTTCTTGCACCTGTGAACAGGTATTCCAGCCCAGGACGATTGCACTACATTCCACAATGCAATTCCTCTGCATTTCTTGGTTTTACCTCAAACAGCATTTTTGATGTCGCCTCACAAGTTTTCTATCAGATTAAGGTCCGGGGATTGGGCTGGCCACTCGATAACGTTAATTTTATAGGTCTGGAACCAAGATGCTGCTCGCTTAATGGTGTGCTTTGGGGTCATTGTCTTGCTGAAACACCCATTTCAAGGGCATTTCCTCTTTGGTCTAAGACAACATGACCACGTATTTTGATGTAATCAAACTGATCCATGGATCCCTGTTATGCGATTAAATAGCCCCAGCACCAGTGGTGGCTGGTGCTCAAAATTTTTGGGAAGGCGCAAAAAAATTTTGGAAAAAAAAATTGCAGCCACTGTGCCCATCAATTGCAGCCACTGTGCCCATCAAATCATATGCTGCCAGTCTGCCCATCATATGCTGACACCCTGCTACCACTCTCTGTACCCTGAGCCCACCCTTTTTTGAAGCCTATTAGAGCCTAAATACACCTCCTCCTGCCCCCGCCATAGGAGTCCATGCATCCGGTGTCCTAAAAGGGGAAGGGCGCATGGATAGGGACGGCGCGCCTTGCGCCCACAATGCACAGGCCGCCACTGCCCAGCACCATAGTATGAGAGACCTCCCCATATCGGGATGCTTGTGCCACCATGCTTCATTTTCTTAACCGTGTACTGTGGCTTGAATTCAGTGTTTGGGGGTGGTCTGACAAACTGCCTGCAGCCCCTAGACCCAAAAAGCACAATCTTGCTTTCATCGGTCCACAAAATTTTGCGCCGTTTCTCTTTAGGCCAGTCAATGTGTTCTTTGGCAAATTGTAACCTCTTCAGCACACACAGTTTTTTCAACAATGGGACTTTACGAGGGTTTCTTACAGATTAGCTTGGTTTTACATAGGCAGTCTTCTAGTTGTTACAGTACTCACAGGTAATGTTAGACCTTCTTTTATAACCCTGGAGCTGATCATTGGCTGAGTCTTTGCCATTTTGGCTATTCTGCGATCCATTTGAATGGTAGTTTTCCATTTTCTTCCACGTCTTTCTGGTTTTGGTTGCCATTTTAAAGCATTTGAGATCATTTTAGCTGAGCAGCATATCAGTTTCTGCACTTTTATGTTTTTCCCTCTCCAATCAACTTTTTAATCAAAGTACACTGTTCTTCTGAACAATGTCTGGAATGACCCATTTTACTCAGATTTTCAGAGAGAAATGCACTATACCCAGCATGTACAACATTTGCTGCCTTCGTTCTTAAAGGGCCACCTGTTTGACGCCTGATTTTTCAGACTGAATGACCTCGCTAATTGAACTCCACACTGCTATTAGTTTGAACACAACTGCATATAACACTGCTGTTTTGGCCTATCCATACAGCTGTAATTTTTGAATATCGATGCTGCCAGACTGCAACAGGAGATTAATGTTAAACTTGGGTATAGAGTAAAACATATTTCTATTTTAGCAATGCCAGTACTACCAATGTGTTTGGTATAATATGGCTTGTTTTATGTAGTGCCTGGTCTTTTAGCTTTAAGGAAAAAACAATTTTGTCCAATTTTGGTAAGCACATATTTGAAAGCTGAGAGATTGCCAGCAGAGGGGCACCACTCACAAAATGAAGGGAGATTTTTCAACTAAGCTTACATTGGTTTGCCAAATAACTATTGTATGTATTGCTATTACAATGCTGATGTTTTAAAATGAAAGTGTATGCCGTGACTATATATCTCCTTTAATGTTCACCAAAGCTGCATAGGAGTCGAGTTTTTACATTTTAGATGGCATTGGGAGAAGTAGGAACATCAAAAGGTCCCATTCACACTATTGCATTGCAGTAACACTCGTTACGTGTTGCACCAATGCACCTTGCCAACAGACATTTATTGGTTGAACTAGATGTAGCATATATATAGATGATTGGACTGTATTTCAGAAAAAACAGAGACGGAACTCCCATTCCCTATAACAACCAGGAAAATATGAAGAGGGAGAACTGATTTCAGAGCACAAGCCTGTTGTATAGTCATATTATGACATCTGTTTGGAATTTTTGTAGTGTATCTTTTAAATATTTGCAATAAAATGTATATTTTTATTAACTACTGTGGTATTGGCTCACTTTAAACAGATGCATCATCTCCCCCCCCCAAAATCCCATTATTTATTAGAGAGAGCTCTGTCTCCCTCTTCATATTTTCCTGGTTGAACTAGATGAACTTGTGGTTTTTTTCAACCAGACTACAGCCTCGTACACACGATCCGATTGTTGGCCAACCAAGCGTCTGATTTTTGTCCAAAGGGCGTATGCCAGGAACTTGTCTTGCATACTAACAATACACAATTGTCTGCCAACAAACGCGAACGTAGTGTAGTACTACGAGGAATTTCAGCTCTTGAGCGCCACCCCTTGGGCACCTTCTGCTAATTTCGTGTTTTGGTGAGCATTAATTCCGAGCATACGTGTTTGTACTTTCCACTTTTGTGTGACGGACTTGTGTATTGACGATATGAAAATCTGACAACAGACCGTTGTCCACTGAAAATTTACTAGCCTGCCATCCAACATTTGTTGGCCAGAAGTTGGACAACAATTGCCAGAAGGAGCGTACTAATGGTCAGATTTTAGGACAACAGTCTGTGAACAGACAATCCCCTGCCAACAATCTGATCGTGTGTATGAGGCTTTACTATGTAACATGTTTGGGTACATGGCTTTTTGTGGTGCATGAGGTGACACGTTCAAATTAACGATTGCCTTAATGTTGCACACACTAATGCAATGCAGTAGTGTGAATGGGCTCCAAAGCTCCCCCCCCCCCAATATGAAAGGTTTCAGTGTTTATAATTTAAGAAAGTACATCCACATTACTCTGTTATGTGGGTGTAAAATTTTTAAAGTTTTTACTATACATTTTTGTGTATTTGAGTGTTTTTTTTTTTTTGTTTTTTGTTACAGTTTTACATGGTGATGTGCATAATGTACATAGTTTTTGGACTCATGTGGTTCGTTTGGTCTGCCTGCTATTGGAAAGATTTGTTAAGGATACAGTTTTGGATTGCTGCTGTCATTTTCTTGGGAATGCTGGAAAAAGCAGTATTCTATGCCGAATATCAAAATATCAACAGTACAGGAGTGTCGTGTAAGTTTTGACTCAGGATTACATAAATGCAGTATGCACTACACTTATCAGTATTAAATGTCCTTCTCTTCTCTATGCAGCGCCCGGTCTGTTGGTGTTTGCGGAGTTGGTTTCTTCCATCAAAAGAACCCTGGCTCGGTTATTGGTCACCATTGTTAGCTTAGGATATGGTATAGTGAAGTAAGTCTGTGTGTGTGTTTTTACTTTTTGTGAACGTAAATTTAATAGGGTACAAGACTTGCAGACTTCAGTTCTAGCTTGGGGGCAAACGAAGCCTAGAAGGCCTATGGGCAGGAAAATGGTTTGGGTTCTCTTTCAGTGACCCCAATTAGTTGAGGACATCACTAATATATACCGTATTTATCGGCATATAACACGCACAGGTGTATAACATGCACCTTCATTTTGGGAGGAACGTTTCAGGAAAAAAACTAAAATTTTAAATAAAGAAATTTAAAGCAAAATAAGCGTCAGTGCCCATCAATGCAGCCTCACCATTGCACATCTGCAGCCTCACCATTGCCCATCTGCAGACTGATCAATGCCCATCTGCAGCCCGATCAATGCCATCTGGAGCCTCACAATTGCCCATTAATGCAGCTTGATCAATGCCCATCTTCAGCCTCACAATTGCCCATCAATGCAGCCTGATCAATGCCCATCTTCAGCCTCACAATTGCCCATCAATGCAGCCTGATCAATGCCCATCTACAGCCTCAATTGCCCATCAATGCAGCTTGATTAATGCCCATCTGCAGCCTGATCAATGCCCATCTGCAGCCTCACCTCAGATTACTGCTGCTTGGAGGGGACAGGGAGGGGGGCAAGACGAGCGCCATCAGATTACATACAGTGAGAATCTCCTGTTTACTCGGCGGCCTCTTTAATACAAAGTTCCACTTCCTGGACCGGCTTCTATGATAGACAGAACACTTGTCCAATGCCGGCCCAGGAGAAAGGACTTCCTATTTCAGAGGCCGCTGAGTAAACAGGAGATTCTCGCTGTGTGTAATCTGACGGTGCTCGTCCCACCCCATCCCCGTTCCCTCCTAGGCAGTCCAAATTGCAGTATCGGCGTATAACACGCACACACTATTTGCACCCGATTTTCAGGGTGAAAAAGTGCATGTTATACGCCAATAAATACAGTAATTTCCTGAAGTGTCTGTAGCATCATTAACCTGCTTATGTGTCCTCTAATTGGGTATATGGTTTTTCTATAGCTGCTACCCATTCACAGCTCTACCTAAACCTCCTTGATTGGCCTCTTTACAATAGACAGTATTTTTATTCTGCTTCAGCTGTTAATCTATACTAGGACTTGTGTCTTCTAAAAGAGCCATAAGTAACCTAGAACTTGATCAGCATAAAAGCTTTTTTAATAATGTGTTTGAATAAATGTTTTTGAGAACTTAAGACACAAATGATCAGTATAGAATGCAGCAATATTTTCTTCATGCATCAAGTCATTCTTATGCACTCCTTTTGACAAACCACCTTTCTTTCTCGAACATCACGGGACACAGAGCCACAGTAATTACTGATGGGTTATATAGGGTATCACTGGTGATTGGACACTGGCACACCCTATCAGGAAGTTCAACCCCCTATATAATCCCTCCCCCTTGCAGGGATACCTCAGTTTTTACGCCAGTGTCTTAGGTGAATGACGTGTAAAGATGTCCTGTGCTGAGCTCCAAAGGGAATATCCTATATCCTATACTGGGGCAAGCCAGGCGAACCGGATCTATTCAAAGTGTCTTTTCATGGCCGAATTGGATGGTACCCGTGCCTCGTGTCCGAAGAAAGGAGGTTTTACCCGTAACGCTTCTCTTTTTAGAGAGCTGGACCCCGCAGATCAGAAAATGGCTTTAAACTTCCTAATTTCTGGCAGGGTGCTTTACGGTCCCAGAACTGCAGGATCCCCCTATTCATAGGGGGCCCCAGTCTCTGACGGTTTTTTCAAACGGAGCCCACCATGAGAGGTGAAGATTGGGTCTGTGTAAACTGAACCCTGCGGCTGGATAAGGTAAGAGGAGATTCCACAGAATTTTTGAGTTCTACTGGCTTTTCTCCTTTAAGGTAAATGCATGCTGTGCCTATTGTGACCACCGGGGGCTGCCAAGAGCACAAACCTTCACATGCTGGACGGTCTGTCTCAGTGATTCATCGTTGCATATGTTTTGAGCGTCTCAGGCCGGCTAATCAGGTAGGATGGAAGGGGGGATTTCTCATGTTTGAATGTTCCCCCCCAGGCTAGAGAGGGGCCACAGGGGTCTAGAAAGTGGTTATACCACTCGGGCTCTGCGGCCTCAGGCCACAATGTCTGACCATTGCCGTTCAGGCAGGTCTACACTATCAGCTTCTCTCCCTCCTCCCCCAGCCTTCCTTCATAAGCATGACAGGAGAGTCGGCCAGCGCGGGAAGCGCTCGTTTTTTTTTCAAAACTCAAGGGGGGGGGTAGAGGGGGGGCGGGACGTCCGCACTGGTGCTTAGACTCCCACTCAGGCCCGCTGGAGGCTATTAAGGCACTCTGTACAGGTGCACTCAGCCTTTGGAGAAACACAGAGCTGACGGTCGCATGTAAGGTGGGACACAGGCATTCTCCTAGGCAGCATTTACTGAAGTAACACCAGGCTGAGCATTGGGTAGCAAGGCTATTAGCCAGACTACATCGCTCAGCAGTCAGTGTTCATTTGTATACCTCACACCTTGTTGCTTTGCACTATGGGTAGAAGAGGTTCAAGCACCCGAAGAACCAGAGACACTAGGGGATCTCGTTCAGGTTCTGAGGGCCCCCTGTCAGCAGCATCCTCCCCCCCCCCCCCGATGGGCCAGGGACGGCTAGCCAGGGAGAGCCATTGGGGTCAGGGGCTACACCTGCTTCTGGCACTTCAGCCCCTGTATATATTACACAAGGTTTTTTCCTCAACCATTAATGGTCTAGAGGAAAGATTAATGGCCGTGATTACGTCTTCACTCAGTAGAAGAAAACGCACTAGGCCTTCCTCTGTTCCCCAAGACCCTCAGGAAGAGGAGTTCTGGGATAAAGGAGATGAATCCCTTTCAGAGGATCAGGATGGGACGGATGATTCCTCTTCGGAGGAATCGGGTGGAGAGGGACCCTCTGCGACTTCCCAAGAGGAGAAAGTCTTAGTGCAGATCCTCACTGGATTGGTCCGCTCCACATTTAAGTTGCCCCTACCTGAAACTGCAAAATAATCCTCTTCTGCTTTGGGGTCACTGAAACCTTTCCAAGCAGCACAGGCTTTTCCTGTTCATAATTTACTTGAAAAGCTCATTTATTCTGAGTGGGATCACCCAGACAAACGTTTTTTTCAGCCGAAAAAGTTTTCAACACTTTATCCGATGGAAGAAAAGTTTATTAAAATGTGGGGAATACCGGCCATTGATGCCGCCATTTCCTCCGTAAATAATAGCCTGACTTGTCCTGTAGACAACGCTCAGATGCTCAGGGATCCTGTAGATAAAAGGATGGAATCCCTATTGAAGGATGTTTTCTCCTTAGCAGGATCAGTGGCTCAACCTGCAGTAGCAGCGATTGGAGTCTGTCAATACTTAAGAGACCATGTTAAGCAGGTCATCAAAGTATTACCTGAACAGCAGGCCCAGGGGTTTGCTAACCTTGCTCTGAGCCTTAGAGGGACACAGAGCTGACAGTCGCATGTAAGGTGGGGCACAGGCATTCCCCTGGGCTGCATTTACTAAAGAACACCGGACTGGGCATTTGGTAGCAAGGCTTTTAGCCAGACTACATCGCTCAGCAGTCAGTGTTCGTTTTTTGATACCTCACACCTTTTTTGCTTTGCACTATGGGTAGAAGAGGTTCAAGCACCCCAAGAACCAGAAACACTAGGGGGTCTCGTTCAGGTTCTGAGGACCCCCTGTCAAGGTCCAGTGTTCCAGCCTGCCTTACAAACGCTGGATTTGACGGGTGGGCTATTGAGACCCACGTTCTGGAAAGTCGTGGGCTTTCAGGTCCTGTCATATCTACCTTGATCAATGCAAGGAAGCCAGCTTCCAGAATGATTTATCATAGAGTCTGGAAAGCTTATGTATCCTGGTGTGAATCCAGGGGTTGGCATCCCAGGAAATATGTCATAGGTAGAATTCTTAATTTTCTACAATTAGGATTAGAGATGAAGCTGGCCTTGAGTACCATCAAGGGCCAGGTCTCGGCCTTATCAGTGTTTTTTCAATGGCCGCTTGCTTCGCATTCTCTGGTCCGAAACTTTATGCAGGGGGTGATGCGTCTTAATCCTCCGGTTAAGGCGCCCCTAAACCCCTGGGACTTGAACTTGGTTCTATCGGTGTTACAGAAGCAACCTTTTGAACCAATAGGTCAGATTCCTTTGGTCTTGCTGACGAGGAAACTAATTTTTCTGGTAGCCATCTCTTCTGCTAGAAGAGTATCAGAAATAGCAGCTCTTTCCTGTAAAGAGCCTTAATTGATTATACACAAGGATAGAGTGGTACTGCGCCCTCATCCTAGTTTTCTACCGAAGGTGGTTTCAGATTTTCATCTAAACCAAGACATTGTTCTGCCTTCCTTTTTTCCAGATCCCTGTTCTTCGGAAGAAAGGTTACTACATTCTTTGGATGTAGTAAGAGCAGTCAAGACCTATCTGGAGGCAACTGCTCAGATTCGCAAGACGGATGTCTTGTTCGTGCTGCCAGAGGGTCCCAATAGAGGACAGGCAGCGTCAAAAGCGACCATTTCTAAATGGATTCGACAATTGATTATTCAAGCTTATGGTTTGAAACGGAAGGTTCCCCCGTTTCAGATCAAGGCACATTCCACAAGGGCTATTGGTGCTTCTTGGGCAGTGCATCACCAGGCCTCTATGGCTCAGATCTGCGAGGCCACAACCTAGTCTTCAGTTCATACATTCACCAGATTCTATCAGGTGGATGTGAGAAGGCATGAGGATATCGCCTTTGGGCGTAGTGTGCTGCAGACAGCGGTACAGGGTCCTCAGGTCTGATAGCACCCTACCAGGTTGTGATTTCCCCCCCCCCCCCCTCAGTTGGCATTGCTTTGGGACATCCCATCAGTAATTAATTACTCTGGCTCTGGGTCCCGTGATGTCCGAGAAAGAAAATAGGATTTTTTATTACAGCTTACCTGTAAAATCCTTTTCTTTCGATGGACATCACGGGACACAGAGGTCCCGCCCCTCTTCTAATACACTTATATTGCTTTGCTACAAAACTGAGGTATCCCTGGAAGAGGAGGGATTATATAGGGGGTTGAACTTTCTGATTAGGGTGTGACCAGTGTCCAATACCTAGTGATACCTATATAACCCATCAGTAATTACTGTGGCTCTGTGTCCCATGATGTCCATCGAAAGAAAAGGATTTTACAGGTAAGCTGTAATAAAAAATCCTATTTTTTTGGAGGCTAATTTCAAACGTCACTGGTCCGTCACACCGTAGCAGAGGTTCTGGTGCCATTTCTATCTGGTTCTTTTGGGGTGTCTAAAAAGGAGTTCTCCCTCTCCTTGCTGGCCACTTTATTCCTCCAGCTGACCCCTAGCCTTTACAGAGCACAGTAATGATACAGGGGTCAACGGGAGGAACCACGGCAGCCAGAGGGGGGACATGATTTTATACACACCTGGAAGTGTGCGAGTGAAGTATCAGCAGATGGGCTGCCTAGACAAGTAACAGAACGCCTTTGCGTTAGATTATCAGTTGCTCATTCTGTGAAGAATTAAAATATGGTAAACGTGTCAAACAGCACAAACTAAATATATAGAAAAAGGGGAAGGGAAAATATTTCATCTATTGCGCCTCACCCACACCTAGATGGCAAACTGAACTGCAGGAGGAATACAATAGAACAATAACTGCTAGTGATCTAAAAAATAAAACGATAAATAACATTTTTCTGCTAAAGTGTTTTCATAGCAATGTTTTCTTAATGCTTATTATCTATATAATTATTAAAAACAATTGATGCTGATAAATGAGCACAAGAGGGCTCCTCAGCCTCACTGTTGAACTTGTATAACCAAGCAAAAATGTTAAAATACTCTAAGATATATATCTCAAAAATATACAATCTAAAGTTTATAAAGTAACTGCCATAATGGTAAAGAGTGAACTTTATATTATTTGCTTACAACATCTCCCACTTATGTAACGTTTTAATATGATTATAAAATAAAAATAGAACCTCCTACAAGGTAAAACTCCTCATAATGTTAAAAACGTATCTTTCAGAAAAGCAATTGTGTGGTAAAGCACAAAAAATCCTTAGAGAAAATATGGCCGACGGAGGAATGTTATGTATACCCCTCCCACCCTGTCAGTGTGTAACGTCATCGCAGATGCATTAAAGTGGTTCTAAAGGCAGAATGTTTTTTTATCTTGTTGCATTCTATGCATTAAGATAATGCTGTGTGCAGCAGCCTCCCTCAGCCCCCCTAATACTTAACCTGAGTCTCCTCTCAATCAAAGTCAGTTAGCCGATGAGAAGAGAGAGGGGGCTGGGCCGAACCACGGCTCCGTGTCTGAATGGACACAGAGCTATGGCTCGGCTTGGGAGTGCCCATAGCAAGCTTGCCTGCTGTGGGAGCAGGAGGGAGGGACCTGAGAAGAGGAGCATCTGGGCTGTCTGTGCAAAACCACTGCACAGAGCAGGCAAGTATAACATGGTTGTTCTTTTTAAAGAAAAAAAAAAACGAGACTTTAGTATGACTTTAAAATGCTACTGGGCATGCCCAACCCTGATTGACTGTTGATCTCAGTCAGCAGGTATCGGAATGGGGGAAGGGAGACACCCACAGGGGGGCGGAGGAGAGCAGAGGCCAAGCTTCATGTGCTGCTCTCAACGAGCCCATCCATCTCTCCCCCCTGAACTCCCACTGCGCCCCATGTGTCTGTATGGCCACCAAAAGTCTCCAAACTGGGCCATATCAGTAAGAAACATAGGGCATTACCCCAAGATGGGACTGAGAAATATGATATAACCATTATTAAAACAGGTCATACATATGATGGAAACAAGGTGGCTAGGTGCACATCATAAGAAAGACATTGTATAAAAAAAAACAAGGCGAGGTTTGTAACTTATCATTGTTAAATATCATTCTGTATTTTATATACACAAGTGTTTTTGTGAATGTGTAGGCACCTTTAACCACTTAAAGACCGCCTACCGCAGATATACTGCAGCAGGGTGGCTCTATTGCACGAAACGACGTACCTGTACGTCATTTCGTGCAATAGACACTGGGGACGCACGTACGCCGGTTGGACAGAGGGGAAGCCAATCAGCGGGTCCGATGTCCGCCGGCCACTCCCAATCGCTCTCCAGAGAGGCAGAATGGCGATCTGCCTATGTAAACAAGGCAGATGGCTGTTCTGAGAGTGAAGTTGGAGATCTTGTGTTCCTGCTAAGCAGGAACACTCATCTGTCTTCATCCAGTCAGAGCATCCCCCACACAGTAAGCACCTCCCAGGGACACACTTAACCCTTTGATTGCCCCTGATGTTAACCCCTTCCCTGCCAGCGTCATTGTTACAGTAACAGTGCATATTTTTAGCACTGATCACTGTAATGATGTCACTGGTTCCCAAAAGTGTCAAGTGTCCGATTTTGTCTGCCTAAATGTCGCAGTCCTGCTAAAAAATCGCTGTAAATAAATTAAAAATGCCATAAATCTATCCCATAGTTTGTAGACGCTATAGCTTTTGCACAAACAGTGTACACTTATTGGGATTTTTTTTTACCAAAAATATGTAGCAGAATACATATTGGGCTAAATTGATGAAGAATTTTTTTTTTTTTATTGGATATGTTTTATAGCAGAAAGTGAATTTTTTTTTTTTTTTTTTAATAGGTCAAAAAAAAAAAAAAACACAGAGGTGATCAAAAACCACCAAAAGAAAGCTCTATTTGTGGGGGAAAAAAAGGACAAATTTTATTTGAGTACAGCATCTCACGATTGCGCAATTGTCAGTTAAAGTAAAGCAGTGCCATATTGCAAAAAATGGCCTGGTCATTAAGGGGGTAAAACCCTCCGGGAAGTGTAGTCCTATATATTTTATATATACAGTGTGTGTGTGTGTATATATATATATATATATATATATATGTATGTGTGTGTGTGTGTGTGTGTATATGTGTATATATATATATATAACACAGCACCCCATATTGACAAAAAAACACAGAATTGTTGACATTTTTGCAGATTTATTAAAAAAGAAAAACTGAAAAAATCACATGGTCCTAAGTATTCAGACCCTTTGCTGTGACACTCATATTTAACTCAATGTGCTGTCCATTTCTTCTGATCATCCTTGAGATGGTTCTACACCTTCATTTGAGTCCAGCTGTGTTTGATTATACTGATTGGACTTGATTAGGAAAGCCACACACCTGTCTATATAAGACCTTACAGCTCACAGTGCATGTCAGAGCAAATGACAATCATGAGGTCAAAGGAACTGCCTGAAGAGCTCAGAGACAGAATTGTGGCAAGGCACAGATCTGGCCAAGGTAAGAACAAAAATTTCTGCTGCACTGAAGGTTCCTAAGAGCACAGTGGCCTCCATAATCCTTAAATGGAAAACGTTTGGGATGACCAGAACCCTTCCTTGAGCTGGCTGTCCAGCCAAACTGAGCTATCGGGGGAGAAGAGCCTTGATGAGAGAGGTAAAGAAGAACCCAAAGATCACTGTGGCTGAGCTCCAGAGATGCAGTCGGGAGATGGGAGAAAGTTGTAGAAAGTCAACCATCACTGCAGCCCTCCACCAGTCGGGGCTTTATGGCAGAGTGGCCCGACGGAAGCCTCTCCTCAGTGCAAGACACATGAAAGCCCGCATGAAGGACTCAAAGATGGTGAGAAATAAGATTCTTTGCTCTGATGAGACCAAGATAGAACTTTTTGGCCTTAATTCGAAGCGGTATGTGTGGTGAAAACCAGGCACTGCTCATCACCTGTCCAATACAGTCCCAACAGTGAAGCATGGTGGTGGCAGCATAATGCTGTGGGGGTGTTTTTCAGCTGCAGGGACAGGATGACTGGTTGCAATCAAGGTAAAGATGAATGCGGCCAAGTACAGGGATATCCTGGAAGAAAACCTTTTCCAGAGTGCTCAGGACCTTAGACTGGGCCTAAGGTTTACCTTCCACCAAGACAATGACCCTAAGCACACAGCTAAAATAACGAAGGAGTGGCTTCACAACAACTCCGTGACTGTTCTTGAATGGCCCAGCCAGAGCCCTGACTTAAACCCAATTGAGCATCTCTGGAGAGACCTTAAAATGGTTGTCCACCAACGTTTACCATCCAACCTGAAAGAACTGGAGAGGATCTGCAAGGAGGAATGGCAGAGGATCCCCAAATCCAGGTGTGAAAAACTTGTTGCATCTTTCCCAAAAAGACTCATGGCTGTATTAGATCAAAAGGGTGCTTCTACTAAAGACTGAGCAAAGGGTCTGAATACTTAGGACCATGTGATATTTCATTTTTTCTTTTTTAATAAATCTGAAAAAATGTCAACAATTCTGTGTTTTTCTGTTAATATGGGGTGCTGTGTGTACATTAATGAGGAAAAAAATGAACTTAAATTATTTTAGCAAATGGTTGCAATACAACAGAGTGAAAAATTTTAAGGGGGTCTGAATACTTTCCGTCCCCACTGTGTGTGCGTTTGTGCAACATATTATGGTATGTGGTGCCATTAGTCCTCCCACTATCCATTCTCTTATATATGTACACTGGTCAAACAACCAATTTCCTTCTCTACAACATTGTATCAATTCTGTATTAGAGTTGACTCTCTGCAGTAGCTGATTGATTACACTATTGTTGGTGAGCACAGAAATCTCTAAACCAGGGGTAGGCAAACTTTGAGTGGTGGAGACCTACCTGGACAACATTTTAAGAGATCAAAGATCACCAGGGTGCAGCACCCCTTTTTTTAAAAAGACATTTAACTAGCAAGCCCACAATAAAAAGTAAAGACAGCAGTAAAAACCTGGAAAAATCTACTAAAACTAATATCACTGTAAAAATAAAATAAAAACGTAGCCTACCTTTTTAAAAGTTAGCTTCAGTGAGAAACTCAGCATTCATTTTCAGTCACAATTTTTTTTTCATGTTTCATGCCGAGTATTTGGTCACTCCCACAAATCTGATGTCGGAGTTCATCATGAAACAGAACTTCTGGTACTGCAGGCTGATTTTCTAGACTAATTTCAGGCCTGGCTATCTGCTCTGATTTCTAGCCAGTGCAAGTAGTTTGTAGGGCGGTGTCTAGGGCTCAGTAGGCTAGGCGTGCAGAGGTCGGTAGGCTGTAGGGCGGCGTGCAGAGGTCGGTAGGGTAGGGCTCGGCAGGGCAAGGTATAGGGGGGCACGGTACTGGGGTGGGGGGAGGTCAGGAGAGTATGGTACTAGGAGATATGGCGGGCACAGTACAGGGGGATCAGGAGGGATGGTGTCTCAAAAGGGCATGGGACTGGAGGGTATGGTGCTCAGGAGGGCTGGGTTTCGGAGAACAGCCCAAACCCGCCCAAGCTATTCCGGAGCCTTCCCCGCCCCGCAGCCGCACGTATGCAAGAGGCAGAGACTGCCTTTTCAGCCTGTGATTAGGTGAGCGTGCTCATGCGCCGCTCTAGAGTAAGGGCCAGGTCGGCAACAGCGGGACGTCTTCGTGGTCTACATGTCGGTGGTCGACAGGTAGCCCGCGATCGACTGGTTGCCAGCCCCCGACATAGTGCAAAGGTTTCCCTCATAATGTCCTCTTCTGGTCAAATGCTTTTAGCACTGTGTAACTCCGCTTTCGTGGGGGAAAAAAAAGCAAATAAAGGAAAAAATTATATAGCGTATACAATTGTGACACAAATCATATTGTTATTAAAAATTACCTTTTCCTTTTTAATTTGCAGTTCTGTAATTTTCTGATAATTGAACGCCCCCCAGAAACATTTTTTCTTATTTGTGTGATTGGCTCACCAATTTTCCCAGAAGTCTGCCCTAAGATACAAGTCAGATTTTAGGTATCCCCTACAACAAAAATGTCAATTTTGGTGAGATACTACCAATAGGAAATCGAAAAGGATGCAGGCCCAGCAGCTTTCTTTATTGGAGCCCTGTAGGTGCACAGCTGATTGATAATTATGAAACCACTCCCATTAGACTCACATTCCCGCATGAATACAGACTAACACACAGGGATTTCTTCAGAATAACAAAAGGTTGGAATCTGCAACAAAGTTTGTTAAAATCCTTGTAATGTACATTACCCAGATGGTAATGGATTTTTTTTTTCTTCCAAGATAAATGGAGTTTCGCTTTTTAAATCTTTTTTTTTTTTTTTTTTTTGTCGAATGTTCTTTAACTCTTTTGGTTAATTGTCCTTTATTCTCTTAGAATCAAATGTTAGGGAATGTTTTTTATTTATATGCCTTTTGTGTAAATGCTGAGACATTCTTGTGTTTGCTTTAAGTAGCTGGAAGTCATTATTTAGTGTGATCAAGTAATGTATGTTTATATCTCAAACCTGTGTTCTTGGCCAGGCCACGATTGGGAGCGCTGATGCATCGTGTAGTTGGAATGGGTGTCCTCTATATGATATTCGCCACCATTGAAGGAGTGATGCGAGTTATTGGAGTAAGAGAAACTTTGTTAATATACTTTTAGTATGGTGTTTATTAAGTTGGTTATGTTACTAAATCTGCTAACCTTTTTATAAAATTTACCAAATCTTGCACTGTTGGCAGCACAAAGAGAGACCTTCCCGTTTCATAAATGGTAGCTGGATACAAGTCCTCGTTTTAGTTACACTGGGGTGAAGGAGTTTGTTAATGATGGGTGATGTAAGGCCCCAGTATAGTTATATTGGTATGGATGTTTTGCTGTGCCAGATGTCTTTCTCAGAGCCAGCTGTAGGTAACCTTTTGGTATTTCACAGCTTGCCTAGTGTGGCAAGTGTTGCACAGGGCTGATGATAGAATTATTTAGGCATATCTTTTTCGTTTCGTCGTGTGCATTCAGCTTCCAAAATGTGAGTTTAGATGCAAGAAGTTTACACAACTGGAGATGGAGGATGGCACTTTTGAAGGAGCACAGATTTGGGAATCTAAACCCGAAATTTGGAGCATAAATGGTGATATTGACAAACCACACGTTCCCTCATATCCCTCATAAAGGAAAAGTACAGCCAAAGCTTGTTTGGCTGTACTTCTCTTGTGGATCACAGGAGTGCAGTTAATTCTGCACTTCTGTGACCCATCTTCAGCATGAGGATGTACTGGTGAGATAAATGGATATTTTGGTTTTTGGTTTCTGTAGTGGCGCCATCTACTTGATCATCAAGAGAATACTGAGTGCAGCTGTGATGTATCCCCTGAACATCAATGGTTGCGTTAAGCAACTGTAAAGCTAGCCATGTATATAGCAATTTTCAGGCAATGTTAACTACTTTTTATTGACTGAGATTCGAACATAGAATTAAAGGTGGCTGCCTGAAAACAAGCTATACCACCCATGAGTTGAATCAAATACATACAGTCGATCAAACAAGTTGGGCTGTAAATTAATTTATTACAGTTTATTAAAAATAAAAAATAAAAATTGATCAAAGCCAGAAAAAAATGCATTTTGTTAAAAGCAGTTGGATTGGATTTCCCCCCTTAGAATCCATTGAGGCCTTTTTGATCGCATCTCCTTGTGGTCGATTTTGAAACTACTAATTCTGCTTACCCCATGAATGTCTGTCAGAGATTTTCAAGGATTAGCAGACTTTTAATTTCTAAAGATCGGGCACCATTAATTAATTGATGAGCAGAAAAATCATAATTTGTTTTAAGATATAAAATACTAATAGGCTTGACTGTATTTTCTTTTTGTTGCAGACAAAGGAATCCGACCTGTTTTTACTGGCAAGCATCCCATTGGCTCTTCTGGACTCAGCATTGTGCTGGTGGATATCCTTTAATAGGAAAGATCGCATATATTCTAGAAAGGAAGTAAAAACAGTTCATTTTAATAAGTCTGTCCCTTAACGGCAACCTACTCAAATTTGCATTCATGTCTTGAAAGGGTTAAACTGGGGGTAGTGCCTGCAGCTGCAGGCATCACCCCGGTACATTTTTTTTATAGCGGGCGGTTGACTCGTTAGTAATAACAACCAATGCGGCTAAAAGCTGCTCGGCTGTTATCCTAGGGAGCGGGAGGGTACTTTACCCCCCACTCCCGCCACCTTCCCCCCGCTCTTTCCGGGCCTCCTGCCCCACCGGAAGACCTGAGCCACCAGCCGGCTAAGCTGGATTCGGCTCCGATGTAAAATCCCGGAAGCAATGTCACAACGTCGCTTTCGGTTTACCCAGCTGCCAATGGCGCCGATTTTAACCCCTTTCCGCCCGGCCTATAGCAGAATGATGGCCGGGTGGTGGTTCAGTTATCCTGACTGGGGGCGCACATCGCGGCGATCAGTGGTGCGATGTGTCAGTCTGACACACCGCTACACCGATCTCTGTAAATGTCCTCTGACGGACGCGAGTAGAGGAGAGCCGATCGGCTGCTCTCCTGACGGGGGTCTGCGCTGATTGTTTATCAGTGCAGCCCCCCCTTGGATGCCTGCCCAGGACCACCAGGTATGCCACCCTAGAACAGGCTGCTGCCAATCAGTTGCAATTAAAATGCCTGCAGTGATGCCTATCAGTGCCACCTTTCAGTGCTGCTTATCAATGTCACCCACGAGTACCGCCTATCAGTGCCATCTCATTGGTGTCACCTCATCGGTGCCGCCTTATCAGTGCAGCTTATCCGTGCCCATCAGTGAAGGAGGAAACTTACTTATTTACAACATTTTATAACGGAAAAAAAAAACTTTTTTTTTTCTTTTTTGTCAAAATTTTCAGTCTTTTTTGCTAAATGAATAAAATTTAAAAAAAAACACAGAGATGATCAAATACCACCAAAAGAAAGCTCTATTTGTGGGAACAAAATGATAAAAATCTAGTTTGGGTACAGTGTAGCATGACCGCACAATTGTCATTTAAAAAGTCACAGCGCTGAAAGCTGAAAATTGGCTTGGGCAGGATTGTAAAAAAAATGACAGTATTCAGAATCCAATGTAATCAATACTCTTGTAATTCTAGCAGTTCTTACCACTGATCCATTAACTATACAATACACTGATTAAAAATTTTCAAGCTTCCTTTTAACCCTTTCACACCTAAGCATATTTCTGACATTTGTTAACCACTTAAGGACCAAGCCTCTTTTTGAGATTTTTTTTTTTTTTTGAAAAAAGTTTTTTTTTTGCTAGAAACTTACTTGGAACCCCCAAACATATTCTTATTTCTAACACCCTAGAGTATAAACTGGCGGTCGTTGCAATACTTTGTCACACCATATTTGTGCAGCGGTCTTAGAAGTGCAATTTTTTGGGGAAAAAAATACACTTTTTTTAATTAAAAAATAAGACCGCAGTAAATTTAGCCTAATTTTTTTTTATTTTGTGAAAGATAATGTTACGTTGAGTAAATTGATACCCAACATGTCACACTTCAAAATTGCGCCCGCTCGTGGAATGGCGACAAACTTTTACCCTTAAAAACCTCCATAGGAGACGTTTAATAAATTTTACAGGCTGCTTGTTTTAAGTTAGAGGAGGTCTAGGGCTAGAATTATTGCTCTTGCTCTACCGATTGTGGCAGTACCTCACATGTGTGGTTTGAACACCGTTTTCATATGCGGGCGCTACTCACGTATGCATTCGCTTCTGCACGCGAGCTCGGCAGGACGGGGCACATTTAAACTTTTTTTTTTTAATTTATTTTACCTTTTTAATTTTTACACTGTTCTTTAAAAAAAATAAATTGTGTCCCTTTTATTCCTATTACAAGGAATGTAAACATCCCTTGTAATAGAAAAAAGCATGACAGGACCTCTTAAATTTGAGATCTGGGCTCAAAAAGGCCTCAGATCTCATATTTACACTAGAATGCAATAATAAAAAAAAAAAAAGAGAGATTTTGTCATTTAACCACTTCAGCCCTGGAATTTACCCCCTTCCTGACCAGAGCGTTTTTTGCGATTCGGCACTGCGCTGCTTTAACTGACAATTGCGCGGTCGTGCGACACTGTACCCAAACAAAATTGACGTCCTTTTTTTCCCACAAATATAGCTTTCTTTTGGTGGTATTTGATTGCCTCTGCGTTTTTTTATTTTTTGCGCTATAAACAAAAAAAAATAGCAACAATTTTGAAAAAAAAAACTATTATTTTGTACTTTTTGCTATATAAATATCCCCATCTGTTAGACCCCCAATACCTCCATTAAGAGTACCTGTCACCACCTATTACTGTCACAAGGGATGCAATGAAAGTGCTCAGATTTTTTTTTTTTTTAAAGGGACAACGTAAAATAAAAAAATTAGAAGAAATTTTTTTTTTTTAAAAGCGCTCGTGCAACAAAGAAAACGCATATGTAAGTTGCGCCCGCAAATGTAAACAGTGTTCAAATCATGCATGTGAGGTATCGCCGCGTTGGTCAGACTTAGAGCAATAATTCTAGCAAAAGACCTCCTCTGTAACTCTAACCTGGTTACCGGTACATTTTTTTTTTTAAAACGTCGCCTATGGAGATTTTTAGGTACTGTCGTTTCCCACCATTCCATGAGTGTGCGTAATTTCAAAGCATGACATGTTGGGTATCTATTTACTCGGTGTAACATCTTTCACTTTATACAAAAAAATTGGGCTAACTTTACTGTTTTTAGTTTTTTTTTTGTTTTTTTTTGTTTTTTTTTTGTTTTGTTTTTTAAATTCATAAATCTAAGCAAAACCTTGTAGTTTGCTTCGATTAATGAGGTATTTATGTATGATTTTGACGCACACTGTGACGTTGTGGACCATTTGGCAGGTGTGAGTGTCTCGCCTATATCTTGTTCCCACTTCGTCATATAAAACAATTTTTCTGGGGTAGAAGTCAATATACTATAGATTTTGGAAATGAAGCCAGTGTGCTTGTCAAAGGTTCTACACAAGTACTCCATTGAGGTGGATGAGGTTAAATTGGCTGTGTGTTGTAGGGTGTGCATTATTTGCACATAATGAAAAATTTCTGAATTTGGGAGAAGATACTTCTCTTGAAGGAATCTTTATGTTAAAATCCCCCTATGATCACAGAAATCGGCTATGCGTATCAATCCCTTATTTGTCCACCAGGCGAGGGACTGGGAATTGAGACCTGGGGTCAAGTCTGGATTGCCCACAAGGGTGGCCATGGGAGTATGTGGAGATTTTAAATGATGGGGTTTCGTCAGTCTGTCCCATAGGTTCAATGAAAATGATAGTGTAAGACACATCATGGCTGGTCTATCTTTTGGTCTCAGTCACATCAAGTGGCTAATTAGTTTAGTGGGATGCAAGGTGGATTCGATTTTCAACCAGATGGGCGGGGATGTTGAGGAGTGAAAGCGGGTTAGCTGTGCCAATTGTGCTGCATAAAAATATCTAGCTAAGTCTGGGACTCCCAGGCCACCACTTATCTTTGGTGTATGTAGGGTGCGTGTATTCACCCGAGGTCTCTTATTCCCCCATATAAATTTCAAAACCTTGGCGTACAGCCAATTTTAACCACTTCTCGACCGGGCGGTGGTTTAATTGTCCTGACTGGATGTCCTTCAGAACAAGCCGTCTGGCGCGGTGATCAGTGAGGCGGCGTGCTGCTCGGACACACTGCATGTCCTATCACGGAGGCTCTTTACCATGTGACTGGGTTTGTCCAATCACAACTGATCACAGTGTAAATTGGAAGTGCTGGTTATTGGCATTCCTCTACTCATGCTGACAGCGCTTGAGGAGAGCCGACAAGTGACTTTGCTGACGGGGAGGATTAATTATCAGTGCAGCCCCATCAGTGATGCCTACCAGTGCCCACCAGTGATGCCTTTCAGTGTCTCCTCATCATTGCCGCCTGTCGGTGCCCATAAAGGCTACTCATCAGTGCTGCATATCCGTGCCGCCTATCAGTGCCCGTCAGTGCAGCCTCATCAGCACACATCAGTGAAGGAGAAAAATTACTTATTTACAACATTTTGTACACGAAAGAAAGAAACTTTTTGTTTTTCCAAAACATTTTTGGTCTTTTTTCATTTGTTTAGCAAAAAATAAAAAACTTGGCGATTTTTAAATACCACCAAAAAAAAGCTCTGTGTCTCAAAAAAATGATTAAACCTTAGTTTGGGTAAAGCATTGCATCACTACGCAAGTCAATCAAAGTGTGACAGCGCTTAAAATTGGCCTGGGCAGGAATGGGGTGAAAGTGCCCAGTATTGAAGTGGTTAAGGGGTTAAAAATACACATGCTCTAGATCCTGGCATTTTTATTGCAATGTAATTGTAAGCAATAACTTTGTGCAGATCTTTGAGCTCCATCCTAATGTGGGAAGAGTGCTATTTGCTAAGAGATATGAATTTCCTGTCTGTGCTTGCTTCTTCTTTGTAGTTGGATCATATAAATTCCTTTAGTGTTCTCCTTAGCTGCTCCATACATATTTGTAAGCTTGGCTCAAACAATGAAGACACTGAAGTTAAGAAAAAACACAGTGAAATACTCACTATACAGACATTTTACAAATACACTCATTTTTGCCATATTAGGTAAGTTTAAACTCCATTTACTTTAGTCTGTTTATTACAAAGATCATGTTGTAATTTGTGTGTGTTCTCTTTTCTTCTAAGCATCTGTAATATTTATGGCATGGACAACAAAAAAGTTCAGACTGACGCCATGTCAATCTGTAAGTAGTATAAGTATATTTTTCTATATGGTCTTTATAATCATTCTGACATATTCTATGGGATTCAACTCTTTGCCTTATTAAAGCTGAACTCCAGCCTTACCTTCAGTTTTTCTCAGTTGTATAGACTCCTCTCCTGAACTGAAATTGCTTACTTTCATTTCACTGAGCAGCATGAGCTTCTCAGTGTGCATTAGAAAACTGTAGCAAGTCAGAGCCTACCTCGTTTCCTGGCTGGAAGACATACACCATAATCTAGCTCTTCTCTGGCTTACTGTCTCAGTCCCACACTGTGTTCATTGGATTTTAGGTCTTTCAATCGTTGAGGGTTAGTGTTATATAGGGTGGTCTGCATACGAATGCAGTCTGCCTTAGTGCGCCCCTAGTCCAGACTGACACTCCGGTATATAGAAGGTTGATACTGTCTAATAAACAACCAAGAGCCAGCCCACTGCTTGAGTCAGGGCAAGATTCTGTAGGGTCCTATGATTTTTTTCGTGTAGCTATGTTTAGCACGCTGCTGGCACTTCAACCTAGCCAACATCTGTCTGCTTTGCTTTGGGAAGCTACAGTCATGGCCAAAAATATTGGCACCCCTACATTTCTGTTAGATAATGCACCACTTCGCCCAGAAAATTGTTGCAATTACCAATGTTTAGGCATTCTCATGTTTATTTCTTTTGTTTGTATTGGTATGGCACAAAAAGTGGAGAAACAAAAAGCCAAATCTGACACATTGTACGCAAAATGCCAGAAATGGACTGGACAAAATTATTGGCACCTTCTCAAAATTGTAAGAAATAATTTCCTTTCAAGTTTGTGATGCTCCTGTAATTTGTAATTAAAATCACCTGTATCAATTACCAGGTGCTGACAATATAGAAATCACACCAGCAACCAGTTAAAATAGTGAAAAATTGTGTGTGTGTGTGTGCCGCACAGAGAAGGGAAAGAGCAGCAAAGAATTGTCTGAGGATTTAAGAACAAAAATTGTGGAAAAGCATGGACAATCTCAAGGTTACAAGTCCATCTCCAGAGATCTTAAAGAGGAAGTAAAGCCCACTACAAAAATTGTTTTAACCACTTCAGCCCCGGAAGGATTTACCCCCTTCCTGAACAGAGCACTTTTTACAATTTGGCACTGCGTTGCTTTAACTGCTAATTGCACAGTCATGCAATACTGTACCCAAACAAAATTTGCGTCTTTTTTTCCCACAAATAGAGCTTTCTTTTGATGGTATTTGATCACCTCTGCGGTTTTTATTTTTTGCGCTATAAACGGAAAAAGACCGAATTAAAAAACAATTACATTTTCTACTTTTTTATTATAAAAAAATCCAATAAACTCAATTTTAGTCATACATTTAGGCCAAAATGTACTCGGCCACATGTCTTTGGTAAAAAAAATGTCAATAAGCGTATATTTATTGGTTTGCGCAAAAGTTATAGCGTCTACAAACTAGGGTACATTTTCTGGAATTTACACAGCTTTTAGTTTGACTGCCTATGTCATTTCTTGAGGTGCTAAAATGGCAGGGCAGTACAAACCCCCCCCCCCCAAATGACCCCATTTTGGAAAGTAGACACCCCAAGGAAATTGCTGAGAGGCATGTTGAGCCCATTAAATATTAAATTTTTTTTGTCCGAAGTGATTTGAATAATGATATAGAAAAAAAAAAATTTGCAAAATGTTGTCACTAAATGATATATTGCTGGGGGCGTGTCCAAGATGGCGCAGAGAGCGGTCGCTTGTTAACTCCGCTCTCCTCTCCGGCAGTAACATCCTGAGCGAATCCTGGTGTAAAAGGCTCGTCCTGCACGTCCCTTTAGGCGGCTGTTTGGGAGGAGGCTCGGGCGATGCCCGCAGGCAGAAAAGCAGGGTCAAAATCGAACGCTGCCACCCCTGTAAGCGCCCGACACATGTCGCGGCCTACTCCCCACGAGGCCTCGCACATGGAAACCCAGACAGACCCGCCGCCTGCGGGGGCCATAGAAGCGGGCTCGGCGGCATTTGAGGCTCTCATGACGGCAATCTCCACTTGTCAGGCTGCTCTGACAACAAAGATAAAGCATGTCCAGACCGAGACGGCGCTTATCCGCAGAGGTATGGATAGATTTCGGGAACGGGTGACGGAAGTGGAGAGAAGAGTATCGGACACGGAGGACGCCCTGAGAGAGCAGCATGCGGACATCCAAGCGTTACAATTGAAGGTAAAACACCTGGAGAATAGAGCGGAAGACGCCGAGAACCGCAACAGGCGCAATAACCTGAGAGTTCTCGGCCTCCCGGAGGGGGCAGAGGGAGAAGATCCGGTGGGTTTCATGGAGGGCCTACTACCAACCTTGCTTCCCCGGGCTAAATTCTCCCCACATTTTTCGATTGAAAGAGCCCACCGCATCCCAGCTACCAGAGGGCCCCCTGGGAATCCACCTCGTACCTTTATATTCAAGCTGCTGCACTACCGGGACCGGGACACCGTGCTGCGGGCAGCCCGACTACAGGGCGAGCTGAAATTTGCAAACGGGAAACTGCTTATATTCCCCGACTACACGGTGGAGACACAGCGCCAAAGAAAAGCATTTGACCATGTACGAGGCATGCTTCGCCAGAAAGGTATAAAATATAGTATGCTTTTCCCTGCGAAGCTACGCATCCAAGATGGGGAACGTGTCCAGTTTTTTACCTCGCCAAGAGATGCCGTGGCGTGGGCTGAATCGCTACCTAACTGAGCCGCCATATGGTACGTTGCAACTTTTGTTTTTATGTTGTACTGCTGGTCTACACTTCAAGCTCCCAAACCTGAACTTGCTCAATAAGCCCCAAGTAAGAGGAAGTTGATGAGCTGCAGGGGTCTTGTCAGCATGGCTTTGGCGGGGGTATGGCGGCTGTACGCCCTCCCCCCCAATCTCCTGTATTCCTACGGAGGGAGATGAGACCATGATCTGAAACTAATTCTCTATCAGGACTGATCCTTGAACTGATCCTCCGAGCAAGTATGTTAGTTCGCCCCCGTTCATTCGGGGGGGGGGGGTCGGTGGCAGCGGCTCCCCTCTGACTTCTCTAAGTGGATGCGCTCCTGCTATGGCCTTTCCTCCTTGCGGGGTGCCGGTGGGGTTTTCGGGAAGGGATCGGTGATCATGGCCCCTGGACCCTCATGGTTGCCTCCACCCCCCCTTGATAACAACTTTAGCCGCTTCTCGCTCCCACCCTGGGATATAGGAGGTCATGTATCCTGGAGAACTTAACTATCTGCTGTGCGTGGTTGGAGGCTGATGGGAAGTCCGAATCCATTACTATGCTGACATTCTAATCCGGGAACTTTAGCCAGAACCAGCAGTACTAATCTGGGGGGAGTCTCTTGACTTTGTTATGTCAGTATGTTCTATTTACCTCCCCCCGGGTCTGAAGAATGAGCCCCCGGGGATCCGGGTGATTTACACAAGTTAATCCTCCTTCCTTTTTTTTTTTTTCTTTGTTTTTTGCTTCTACTTTGTTTTCTGCCGGACTGTTATACGCATATTGGTACAAAAGAAAGTGCGCCTTTTGCACACTGCCCTCAAGCTGAGCTAGACAGCTCTTGTTTCTACCTGGGGAGAGATGCCCTCCTGCTGTTCCGGAGGATGGACGGGGTGGGGGGTGGGGGGGATCTACCGGCTATCTTGGTCTGCCGTTGCAGTCCCTGTGTTGGCCCTATTGTTTAAGTTTGTTTCACGTTTTTTTTTCTCTTTTATGGTATAAGACAGTACGGATGTTAATTACTAATGGCATTGAACTATGGTATTCTGTCTCCTGTGTGAATTTTGCAGGGTCTAAGAGCTGGGTCGTGGAATGCTTTTTGCAAATTGGTCCTCCTAACTTACCCACTAGTCATTTAGATGTCTTCCCTTAGGATAATCTCCTGGAACACCAGAGGACTTAACTCGCCTATAAAAAGGTCTTTGGTATTTCAATTTATTAAGTCCTACCGCCCGCACATCTGTGTGTTCCAGGAGACACATCTGATTGGCAAGAAGACGCTGTCCCTTAAGAAGCCATGGGTGGGCTACCATTACCACTCGACCTACTCCACCTTTTCCAGAGGGGTAAGCGTTCTAATCCTTAAATCGCTCCCTTTCAAGCTCCTTGACCTAGCTCTGGACCCTAATGGTAGATTTGTGGTAATTCATGCCCTGATCCATCATGTACCCTGGGTGATAGTGGGCCTTTACCTCCCCCCTCCGGCCTCCCTCCAGGTTTTAAACCAAATTACATCGAAGATAGCTGAATTCTCCACTGACAATGTGGTCCTCCTGGGAGACTTCAACCTTGTCCCGGACGCAGACCTGGACAGGCTGTCTCCTGCTGGTACGACCCAAAAGGGGCTTGCGGACTGGGCTGACACATATGGCCTTGTTGACCTGTGGCGGTGGAAATTTCCTCAGGATAGAGCATTCACGTGCCATTCTGCTTCCCATAAAACCTTCTCCCGCATTGACCTAGTCTACGCGGGCAGTCCGGTTCTTCCTAAGGTCCGCGAGGTTAAAATCCTTCCTCGGGGTATTTCGGACCACGCTCCACTCCTCCTAGAGTTGGACCTTTCGTTGACCCCCTCAGACAGACTCTGGAGGCTGTCGAGGTATTGGGTCTCGGATGTGGAGGTGGAACCGAAGTACAGAGAGGAACTAGACTTGTTCTGGGGGATAAATGCGGGTACAGCCTCAGCCTCATCCGTATGGGATGCTTTTAAGGCATTCTCTAGGGGACAATACCAAAAAATAATCATTAAGGTCCGTCGTGCACGTAGGGAGGAACTCACCAACCTAGAAGCAGAGACATCAAGACAGGAGGCATCATACATTAGATCACCGAGTCCACAGGCCTATACCAGGCTGCAATCCCTTCTGCGGGACACTCTCCTGCTGAGGACTTCTCTCACGCAGAAGAGGCTCCTGCACCAAACACAAAAAATATTCGAGCAGGGGGAAAAAACGGGACACCTTTTAGCATGGCTCTCTAGGGAGCAGACAGTGGGAATGTCTATAGGTCAAATCCGAGCCCCAGATAATTCACTACTGTCCACCCCAGCTGAAATAAACAGAGAATTCACCTCCTTCTACCAGTCACTATATACCTCTAAAGTGTCTTACGTAAGGGAGGAACTCACTGTATACCTTGATGGGGTTGACATTCCAACTCTCACCCCAACATATGCTGCTAAGTTGGATAGCCCCATTAAAGTTGAGGAAATATACAAGGCCATAAAAATGATGCAGACCGGGAAGACACCGGGACCGGACGGTTTCCCGGTGGAGTTTTATAAACTTTATGCCGAACAACTTGCCCCTAAACTCCAAACTCTGTTTACCGAATCACTGGAGGAAACTCGCCTCCCAGACTCCATGCATGAAGCAGTAATAATTGTCATTCCCAAGCCCGGAAAAGACCCTACCCTCTGTTCATCCTACCGTCCCATATCTCTACTTAATGTAGACACAAAAATTCTCGCCAAAATTCTGGCAAACAGACTCAATTCGGTCATTACAGCTCTGGTTCATCCGGACCAGACGGGATTTATGCCCGGGAGGGGGACAGACATAAATATCCGGCGCCTACACACCCATATAGCGAGGGCCCCCTCGGATGGACGGGGAGTGGTGGCCTCGCTCGACGCCGAGAAGGCCTTCGACTCGGTCGAGTGGGGCTACCTCTGGGAGGTCCTCGGTAGGTTTGGGTTTGGTCCCAAGTTTTTAAAATGGCTCGGAATGCTTTACTCCCACCCTACTGCCAGAATCCGCACCAATGGGACACTTTCCGGGGCATTCACGCTGGGGAGAGGCACGAGACAAGGCTGTCCGCTCTCCCCGGCGCTGTTCGCCCTGGCATTGGAGCCCCTTGCGGCCCTTCTGCGGGCGGATGACTCGGTCGAGGGAATACGTGTAGGTCCCCTGATGGAGAAACTTTCATTGTATGCGGATGACTCCCTTTTATACTTAGCGGATGCTTCTGACTCCCTAAAATCGGCCCTAGCAATAATAGACAAATTCGGTTACTTTTCTGGAATTAGAATCAATTGGAATAAGTCAGTCCTCTTCCCCCTTAGTCCAACAATGCCCCTGGTAGAAACTGGTACCCCTTTAAAATGGACACAGGAACTTAAATACCTGGGAGTAAGAGTAGGTGGGGACTCTGCAGGCTACCTCGACAAGAATGTCTTCCCGCTACTTTTACAACTCCAACAAAAATGCTCCACATGGAAATCTCTCCCGCTGACTCCAGTGGGGAGGGGAAATCTCCTAAAAATGGTATACCTTCCGAAATTTTTATATTTTTTTAGACACACTCCTGTAATAATCCCCAAGTCATTTTTTCGGCGGTTGGAAAGCATAGTGATCTCCTTCATCTGGGCAGGAAAAGCCCCGAGGGTTGCAAAGAACATACTTTACCTCCCCCTGTCCAGAGGCGGCCTGGCATTGCCCAATTTTCAGATGTACTATTGGGCCGCTGTATTGGTAACGGTGAGGTGGTGGTTCGCGCAACCCCAACTCAACCCAGCAGTCACCCTTGAGGCAGCCATAGTGGGCTCCTACGCAGCCCTGTCTAACTTACCATATAGGGGAGTAAAGACGAGTCGAAGTTACAGGCCCTATGAGGGCCACCATTCAGGTCTGGGGGTCATCCAGAGCAGCCCTCAGAGGAGTCCTCTATTTCCCCGCACACCCCACTATGGGCTAATCCCATGCTCCCCCACCTCCTGACTATCCCAGATCCGGCAAGTTGGGCTAAAAAAGGGATTGTCAAATTAAAACATGTTATTCGCAGGGAGGGTATAATTCCGTTCCGCGAGCTGGGACTGACCCATGCGCTGCCGCGGACCTTCTTCTTCAGATATAGGCAGCTACACCACGCTCTTAGAGCACAATTCCCCTCCCGGGTAACCCTTGAACCAGACCCGATAGAACGTGTCCTAATTTCGGGAATGCTAGACAAACCTCTCTCAACTCTATACATGCACCCCACAGTGGCACACGATGTAAAAACAACCAGGTCAATGGTAAAGTGGCAAGCAGATATCCCCTCTATGGGGGAGGAGGAATGGGAGGAGTGCCTGACGACTTTTATCCCTACTATGATAGTAGTAGTATTTGTTCAACTAAAATTCCTCCACAGGGCGTACTACACGCCACAAAGGCTGGCTAATATATACCCAGGACTCAGTCCCAATTGTAACAGATGTGGTGTAGAGGTGGGTTCCTTTTTTCACATAGTGTGGTCATGCATTAAGTTACGCCCTTACTGGACCTCAGTGGCGGATATACTAGGCAACATATGTGGAATCAAAATCCCTCTCAACCCCCTTACTATGTTACTGAGTCACTTGGATGACATAGAGGGAGATCGCTATGTTAAACTCTGCCTTACATACTCCCTATTTTACGCTAGACGAGAAATACTCCTTAGGTGGAAACAAAAGGAACCCCCAACTATAGCAGCCTGGGAAAAGTCGATCAATGGTGTACTGCCCCTGTACAGGCTCACCTACGAAAGTAGAAATTGCCCACAGAAATATGACAAAATATGGTCAAACTGGGTGAATACCTGTGGATGACGCTGTTGGGGATTTATGACCCTTGTAGAAGAACGAACATTTGTGTTCCAGATGGTATAATGGGTTGTGGCCTCCGGACATAGGGCACCTATCTCTGCTAAGGTTCAGGGGGGTTGGGGGAAGGATAACAGTCGTACTTCTGAAAAAGTGTCGTTATGGAGGGTGTTTTCTTCCCCCTCCCCGGCCCCGCCCCTCCCCCCCCCCTTGCCGCCCCCCCCCCCCATCCCACATCCCCTCCTATTCCCGCCCAGTTCTCCACGTTTATCCTTCCACCTCCCCCTTCTCTCTGCTGGGGACCTGAGGACGTAATATTATCACCCAGGTGGGAACTTCCCGACCCCTCTGTGCCCCGGTTTTCAGGTGTATGATTTTGCAGCTACCCCACCTGTATTAGAATGTGTAAACCTTATAGATCCCTTGGATACCAATAGGATGTTGTATTAACAACTGATTACTCATATAATGAAACATAAACATGCTGTTGCAAATACTGTATCTGTATTTAGTGATATTCCTTTGTATAACTCCTTCTAAATTTGTACTGTCTTATTGTTCAATAAAACTCTTGTCTGTTAAAAAAAATGATATATTGCTCAAACATGCCATAGGCATATGTGGAATTACTCCCCAAAATACATTCTGTTGCTTCTCCTGAGTATGGGGATACCACATGTGTGGGACTTTTTGGGAGCCTAGCCGCGTACGGGGCCCCGAAAATCAAGCACCGCCTTCAGGATTTCTAAGGGCATAAATTTTTGATTTCACTCCTGACTACCTATCACAGTTTTGAAGGTCATAAAATGCCAAGATATCACAACCCCCCCCCCAAATGACCCCATTTTGTAAAGTAGACACCCCAAGCTATTTGCTGAGAGGCATGGTGAGTATTTTGCATCTCTCATTTGTTTTTGAAAATGAAGAAAGACAAAAAAATGTGTGGTTTTTTTTTTTTTTCTTTTCTTTTTTCAAAACTTTTGAAACTTTGTGACAAAAACTGAGGTCTGCAAAATACTCACTATACCTCTCAGCAAATAGCTTGGGGTGTCTACTTTTTAAAATAGGGTTATTTGGGGGGGGGGGTTGTGCCACCTGGGCATTCCATGGCCTCCGAAACTGTGATGGGCAGTGAAGAGTGAAATCAAAAATTTACACCCTTAGAAAGCCTGAAGGCGGTGCTTGGTTTTCGGGTCCCGTAGGCAGCTAGGCTCCCAAAAAGTCACACGTGGTATCCCTGTACTTGGGAGAAGCAACAGAATGTATTTTGGGGTGTAATTTCACATATTCCCATGGCATGTTTGAGCAATATATCATTTAGTGACAACTTTGTGCAAAAAAAAAAAAAAAATGTCTTCTTCCCGCAACTTGTGTCACAATATAAAATATTCCATGGACTCGACATGCCTCTCAGCAAATAGCTTGGGGTGTCTACTTTCCAAAATGGGGTCATTTGAGGGGTTTTGAACTGTCCTGGCATTTTATGCTCAACATTTAGAAGCTTATGCCACTCTTCTAACCACTTGAAGACAAAGTCCTTTCTGACACTTTTTTTTTTTTTTTTTTTTTTTTTTTTACATGAGCAAATTATTTTAATGCACTAAAACGCACTATATTGCCCAAATGTTTGATGAAATAAAAAAAGATCATCTTGGATCGAGTACATGAATACCAAACACGACATGCTTTAAAATTGCGCACAAACGTGCAGTGGCGACAAACTAAATACATTTTTAAAAGCCTTTACAGGTTACCACTTTAGATTTACAGAGGTCTACTGCTAAAATTACTACCCTCGATCTGACAGTCGTAGTGATGCCTCACATGCATGGTGCAATTGCTGTTTACATTTGACACCAGACCGATGCTTGAGTTCGCCTTTGCGCAAGAGCAGTGGGGGGCAGGGGTGCGCTTTTTTGCATTTTTTTTTTTTTTTTTTTTTGCTTTTTAATCTTATTTTTAAACTGTTCCTTTCATTTTTTTATTTTTTTTTATTTTTTTTTAATCATTTTTATTGTTATCTCAGGGAATGTAAATATCCCCTATGATAGCAATAGGTAGTGACAGGTACTCCTTCTTCTTTTTTCTTTTTTTTTTTTTTTCTTTGAAAAAATTGGGGTCTATTTGACCCTAGATCTCTCCTCTGCCCTCAAAGCATCTGACCACACCAAGATCGGCGTGATAAAATGCTTTCCCAATTTCCCAATGGCGCTGTTTACATCTGGCGAAATCTAAGTCATAAAATGCTCGTAGCTTCCAGTTTCTTAGGCCATAGAGATGTTTGGAGCCATTCTGGTCTCTGATCAGCTCTATGGTCAGCTGGCTGAATCACCGGCTGCATTCTCAGGTTCTCTGTTGGGACAGGAGAGCCAGAGAGAGAAAAACATGAAAGACGGTGGGGGGGGGGCATTCCCTCCCACTGCTTGTAAAAGCAGTCTAGAGGCTAATTAGTAGCTAGGATTGCTTTTTACATGAAAGCCGACCGCTGGCTGAAAAGAATGATACCAAGATGATACCTAAACCTGCAGGCATCATTCTGATATAACCACTCAAAGTCCAGCATATTGCTGGACCTTGTCGGGCATATATTGTAAATGTTTTTTTTTTTTTTTTTTTTCATGCAGCCTGTGAGCTGAACAAAAAAAAGAGATTGATCGGTTGGTATGCCACCATTAGAATACCTCCCTTCATCCACCCACTTCTAATGATGGGCATATATGCATCCGCCCCAAAAGGCTCTTTTTTTTTTTTTTTTAACTGTGATGGTGAAATCGCCTCCAACAGCGCTGGAATCACGGCTTTATGTATCGTGGGAGCAAACGCTGTTGCTGTCAAGATAGATAAATCTGCTCTGCAGCTGGATGGCGTACCTGAAAACAAAAAAAATGTTTCACAATAAAACACAGTAAACAGTAAAGTATAAAAAAATTGCAAACATGATAAAGCATAACAATAAAACATTGCAGAATTGAATACAGTAAAAAAGATCAGAACAATAGACAACTATTTTTGTTTTGTTTTTTATTTTATATATATTTATTTTTTTTCACTTTTTTTTTTGTAACTAACTTTTGTAACTGTAACCGGTTCCAGGTTCGGGTCTCTCCAAATGCGATGGCATCTTGGGAGGTCTTGTGAAAGTGTTCCTAGTCTGTGCAGTGCTGTACCCTATGCTAATACTCAACTAGTGTATGGTAGCGTTCAAAACATTCACCAATGCAAAGACCAGGATTGTCAGGACAGGAGGGACAATAATAGCGGGTGTCACGCCTATATCCGCGCTTGCTGCAGACACAACATATTTTTGGGGAGCTTGTTGGGTAGGGGTACTCGGGAGGACATAAAGAAAATGCCTCTCATGCAGCCGGCTTACTGCATTTGGTTGGGGAAGGTGAGTTGGAGCACCGTCTGTAAACAGAAGGGCTCTGACGATCTCTTCCTGGAATTTAAGGAAGGATCCAGTCCGTCCTGAAGTTCTGTATAGCACATAGGCGTTCATCAAAGCCAATTGAAATAAATAAACAGACACTTTCTTGTACCAGAGTCTGGCCTTACGGGCAATTAGGTACGGTGCCAACAACTGGTCGTTGAGGTCCACCCCTCCCATATTTTGGTTATATTCGTGGACACAGAGGGGTTTTTCCACAACACCAGTCGCCGAAGTAATTTGGACCATGGTGTCTGCATGAAGGGAGGTAAGAACGAAAACATTCTTATTATCCCTCCACTTCATAACGAGCAAATTATTACACTGCAAGCAGGCTCTCTCCCCCAGCCTAAGACGGGAATCTACAAGCCACTGGGGAAAGCCCCAGCGATTAGGTCGCACGGTGCCACATGCTCCAATCTGCTGATCAAACAAGTGACTAAAAAGCGGCACGCTCGTGTAATAATTGTCCACATATAAGTGGTACCCCTTTCCGAATAAGGATGACACCAAGTCCCACACTATCTTGCCAGCGCTTCCTATGTAGTCAGGGCAGTTTGTCGGCTCTACGTGGCTATCTTTTCCCTCGGAAACCATAAAACTACATGTATAGCCTGTGGCCCTGTCACAGAGCTTATACATCTTGACTCTGTATCTGGCACACTTGCTGGGAAGGTACTGTTTGAATGACAAGCGGCCAGAAAACTTAATCAGGGACTCATCAACGCAGACAACTTGATGGGGAGTAAACAGGTCTGCAAAACGTTGGTTGAAGTGGTTTGCGAGGGGCTGAATTTTGTAGAGCCGATCGTATCCAGGATCTCCACGAGGACGACAGAGTTCATTGTCATTGAAGTGCATGAACCGCAAGATCTGCTCGTATCGTGCCCTGGTCATGGAGGCAGAGAACAAGGGCATATGGTGAATTGGGTCAGTGGACCAATATGACCGCAACTCACTCTTTTTAGTTATGCCCATGTTGAGGGAAAGGCCCAGAAAGAGCTTAAATTCACAGACTGTAATTGGTCTCCAATCTCTGGCTAGGGAGGACTGGGGAATAGTGGTGATGTGTTGACCAGCGTAGAAATTGCTTTGGTCCACAATAGATGATATATAGAGATCTTCGGTGAAAAACAGCGAATAAAAATCAAGTGACGTAAAATCAACTGTTTCCACCTGAATGCTGGGTTGGCCAGTGAATGGGGGAAGTACGGGTGCTGCAGAAGTGGTGGGTTCACAATTCGGATTGGCGAATGCAGCAGGAAGGGCACTATGGGCATGACGGGCCTGTGTTCATCTTCTTGGTGGCAGCGGGACACTACTTGTGCTTGCCACCTTACCAGCTTGAACTGCACTTATGGGACTCGCCACGTCACCACGTGATACTGCAGTGATGGATTGACTACGACCAGGGTGTACTAGGCCGCTGGTGCTTACTAGTTCACCAGAAGGAATAGCGGCGCTAGTACTGCTTTGCTCCATATGAGGGACCTGCTGTTCTTGCACATCGACAGAAGAAATAGTTCAGGGTCTGGTACGCCTGACCTTGGCAGGGACCACAACTCCGTCACCAGAGTTATCTATCATGGAGCCGCTGTCCTCTACAGGATCGTATTCTGAGCCTGAATCTGACAGATGAGTGACTTCCTCTTCACTATCTGTCATGCTCAGAAACGTGTAGGGCTCTTCACTAGTGTGCCTTCGATTTGCCATTTTGGCCTCTAAATTTAGTGGTAAACTAGTGAGACTCCCAGATAAAAAAAAAAACCCTGACTATTAGCGACTGGATCAAAATGCCACCAAAAAAACTGTTAGCGATCGCAGGGATCAGGCCTGACTCTGCGAACGCTGCAGTTATGTGTGTTTTGTAAGTGACAGTGATCAATCGATACTGCACTTGGCTGGGCTGGGCGGAGGGGCTAAACGCAGGTGCTAGCAGGTATCTGGGCTGATCCCGCTAACACTGCATTTTTGGGAACCCTAAACTGCTGGGGACGCTATTATAGATATGATCGGATCAGATATTGATCCGTACAGATACTATACCACTAAGAGAGGTGTATGCTGCGTGCGTGGTTGTTAGCGGTACTGGCACTAACCTGACGCTACCTGGGGCGACGCAGACCCTATTTGACCCTAAAACCTAACTTGTATCACTGCCGGGCGATCAGGGGGCTAAACCTTTATTAGGTAATAAACTGCGGGTGCCCTGACACTATAAAAAAATTAACTAAACAGCGTTACCTGTAATAGTTATACGGTGATCACTGGTGAAAGGGTTAACTAGGGGGCAATCAGGGAGTTTAAACCTTTACTAGGTAGTATATGGGGGTCCCTGACGCCATAAAACGCTGACGGTGAACCTAAATGCCTCCCTAACTAGCGTCACCTGTGACACTAATACAGCGATCAGAAAAACGATTGCTTAGTGACACTGGCGACGGGGGGTGATCAAGGGGTTAAAACATTGTTAGGGGGGTACCCTAGACTTAAAGGGGCCTAACACTAATTGCCCTACCACTTATAACTGTCACAAACTGACACCAATGCAATAATCAGAAGAAAAAAAAACTGCTATTGGTGTCACTGTGACAGGGGGTGACTGGGGGGTGAAATGTGTGCCTGAGTGTTCTACTGTAAGTGTTGTGTTAGTGCAGACTTACTTGGATGTCGTCTCTCCTCGGAAGCCGGAACAAAAAGGCTTCCTGAGGAGAGATGACATCACTTCCTCTGCCGCTGTTTACATTACAGCAGCAGAGGAGGATTTTCATTTGTGGGGGGTGGCCACGAATGAATGGCCTCCCCCTCAGCATTGACCGCTCCCCTAACGATGCCAACCGGGGGGGGGGGGGTGTGTGCAATGCCAGGTACATGATTTTGCCTGCCCGTGCCATTCTGCCACAGTATAGCCGCCTTAGGCGGTCGGCAAGTGGTTAAACCCCCCAGGTGGGTCATGCCATAAGGTACTAGTATGCACAGCATATTGGCACATTATGGCAGACTTAACTGTCCTATGGTGTCCTTTGGTGCAATGCTGGGACCGATCCGGCTGTCTCCCGGTGCTTCCACCTTCGCCTGGTCTTTCTCCTGTGCTTTTGGCCTTTTGATACACCAGGTCACGATAACGTGACTCCTGTGCATGCATATGGGAGTCACAGCGCAGCACAAATCGGGCCGCAAATGTTCACGGAGCTGCGCATGCGTGGCTCAGCGAACATGAGCACTGACAGGCAGAAGGATGCATTTATGGCAGAAGAGACCAATAGGGTCTCTTCTGTCATAAATACCCTGCCTGTCAGCCGTTTGTAAAAGAACTACTTTACTTCCACTTTAATGTTCCTGTATCCACTGTGTGCAACATTGTCAAGAAGTTTACAGCCCATGGCACTGTAGCTAATCTCCCTGGACATGGACGAAAGTGAAAAATTAATCAAAGATTACATTGAAGGATTGTTCGAATGGTGGATAAAGAACCTCCACCAACTTCCAGACAAAATCAAGCTGACCTTCAGGCAAAGGGTACAACTGTGTCAGCTCACACTATACATCGTCATCTGAATGAAAAGGGACGCTATGGTAAAGGAACCCCACTGCTGACACAGAAACCTAAAAAAGCCATATTGGAGTTTGCCAAAAATTTACCGGAGGAAGCCGAAATCCTTTTGAGAGATTGTGATGTGGATAGACCAAACAAAATTGCAGCTTTTTGGTAAAGCCCATTATTCTGTTGTTTTCAGAAAAAGAAATGAGGCCTTTAAAGAAAAGAATACAAACCCTACAGTCAAACATGGTGGAGGTTCACTGATGTTTTGGGGTTGCTTTGCTGCTTTAGGCACTGGATGTCTTGACCTTTGTGCATGGCATTATGAAATCTAAAGACTACCAAAGAATTCTGGTGTGCAATGCAGGGTCCAGTGTCAGAAAGTTTGGTCTCCGTCAGAGGTCATGGGTCTTAAAGCAGGACAATGACCCAAAGCACATGTCAAAAAGCACCCAGAAATGGTTTAAGACAAAGCACTGAATAGTGCTGAAATGACCAGCAATGAGTCCAGATCTAAATCCCTCAGACCACCTGTGGAGAGATCTCAAAACGGCAGTTGGGAACAGGAACCCTTCCAATCTGAGAAACCTGGAGCAGTTGGCGAAAGAAGAGTATTTCAAAATTTCAGTAGAGATGTGTAAAACTAATGGTTAGAGGAAGCAACTGATTTCAGTTATTTTTTTCCAAGGGGTGTGCTACCAAATATTAAATTGAGTGTGCCAATAAAATTGTCCAGTCCAAATTTGGAGTTTTGCATGGAATTTTGACTTTTTTTGTTTCTTCTTTTTTTTGTGTGTCATACAAACAAAAGAAATGAACACGAGAACGCCTAAACCTTTTTTAATTGCAACCATTTTCTGGGCATTATCTGACAGAAATGCAGGGGTGCCAATATTTTTGGCCATGACTATGTTCTGTAATGAAATTTGGTTTAATTTAGAAATGTAATTAGCATGTTGATGGTGGGCAGAGAAAGAAACCAGGATAGGATATAAACAGATTCAATTTTGGCTTTTAACATCTTATTATTTTGATTGTAAAATGATAAAGGTCTTTTCATTATGTATGGGTAACTGCAAATCAGTGCTCTTTGTACTTGGAGCTTAATAAAATAAAGTATATACTTTTTTTTTTTTTTTTATGCTTTTATGCAATGTAATAAATAACAGACAGAAGGTTTTCCATAGTGAAATGCTCATTTCATATGCTTCACGTCACTTTTTTTTTTGTCTTTGTATGCTGAACATATTTTGGCAGAAATTTAATGTAAGATTTGCGTAGCTGAAATTAGTTGCCTCTCTTAGCGAATTGACCTTTTACTTTTATACATGTGCACTGAAATTTAGAAAATACACAAATTCCTCATTGGTTTCATGAGTTACCAAGCATTTTTTTTACAACCGCTTGTAACCTCTAAATAAAAGTAAGAGTCCATACTCTAAAAGTGTCTATAGACAAGCAAGTGTCTCCTCCTAAAATAGGTAGGTAGGGGTAATATCTGGCTGCTATAGCATCAAATGTCAGAGCTTGGGACCCCCTTGCGATTTCTTGCCCTTTTGTAATGGTGGTACTATTTTGAAGGGTGCAGTTAACAGATTGTTTAAAGCGGACTGATTGCCTAAATGTTGGTTCTATAGGCTTTCTAAATTTGGTGCCTTTGACTGTCTAGAGGGTGGGTAAGGCCTCGTTCAGACTGGCCCTGTCCCATCTGCATTTCTATGCATTTGGAGCATATGTGTAAATGCATGTAATTATTTTTCAATGGTGCCATTCACGCTCTGTATTTACCTGTGTTTTAGATGCAGTCCATTTAGCTACATTTAGAAATAGAATTCTGTTTTTGTCCAGGATCTGATAAAGCAGGAACATCTAAACACGGGGAAAAAAGTGTTCTGGGAGGCATAAAAGTTGTTTACTCCCCAATAACTTTATCTGCACTTATAAAAGCAACGCGGGTATTAAAGCGGAGTTCCCAGAGTTTTTTTTTTTTTTTTTTCATTAATATCGTTTTTTTTAATATTTAGTTATTACTCGCGTGCTTCATATAGATCGCCGCTCGATTGCCGACTTCCTATACTAATGTTTTTCCATATTGCTTGTGGGCATGTGAAGCCCACAAGCACTATCTTACGGGACATGGTGCAGCTGAGCGACCCATTCTTGCGCATGCGCAGTAATGCGCCGTAGCGGCGCTGTAATGTATACAGGTTGCCATAACGGGCGGCATCGTCAGAAGTCCCCCCCCCCCCCCCGTTGTTATGGCAACCTAGCCCTCGGCGCTGCCTCCTGGGAAATTATGACACACATCTCCCAGGAGCAGTAGCGAGCGGAGGCGCCAAGGGAAGAGACGTCAGGAGCCCAGGAGATGAAGGAGGCAGATTTTAAGGGACCACGTAGCAACAGGCATAAAAAGGAAGTAAAAAAAAAAATTTTTTCTGTGTTTTTTTTTTTTTAATGTATTTCATGCACAGTAATGACTTTTTTTTTTTTTTTTTTAATGTATTTCATGCACAGTAATGACTTTTTTTTTTTTTTATGTATTTCATGCACAGTAATGACTTTTTTTTTTTTTTTTGGATGGAACTCAACTTAAGCACTATGGAGAGTACACTTTACGTACACAAGAATCCGCATCAAATGTCAATAAACTGTTCCCTTGGACTTGTCTTGACTACACTGAATCTTTTTTTAACTTTTGTGTTTTAAAGGATTGGATGGAGCTCTGGGTGGATGATGCTTTCTGGAGATTCCTGTTTTCTGTGGTCTTACTCGTTATAATGTTTTTATGGAGGCCATCTGCAAACAACCAAAGGTACACACACATTTGCAAGGGTCATTTATTAATATCTTAGTTTTATTTAGCTTTTTCCAGACTCTCAACACCTTTTGCCTTTCAATTGAAGGCAACATAAACTCCCTATTTGCATTATAGTGCCATATCTTTTAGTTGTGCCTGCTAATGTCACATGGATCTTGGTACTCCCCCGTTCCCCTGGGTCTTTGGTATGGATCCCTATGCCATGTACATATTTATGCTGACCCCATCTCTGCTCATCTTTACTTACCTTTTCAGTGGCCTTTGTTTTGAAACACTGCTGATTCACTTTTCTCTGGCTGCTGTAGGTATTAGAACCATCTGGATGGGTCGAATACCTGCACCTCACATGGACTTGTTCGTCCTGTAGTCATGTACAAGTCAGCAGAAGGAACAGGAAGGTATTTTAAGACAGATGCTGCCCAAATAGGCAAGTCCAGATGAGCTTGTTTTACAGGGCTGACCTCCATTTTATAAGTGACCTTGTGGGACAGGGTCACTTTAAGCTGAGTTTTAAATTGCCATGCTCTTTAGTGGCTGATAATGCTCCAGTAAGAGCTGGAAGGAGAGAGAAGAGAGCCCTCAAAGACGACTGCGTGGAGCATGGAGAACTTTTCTGCAATTCTGCAAGCCCCCCAGCTTTGACCCTACGTCCTCTTTTAATTGTGAATGGCACCCCAATGCACTTTGCCAACAGACATGTTGTGGTGCAGAGATGTCAGAAATGGTACGCGTGTTTTCTTTTGGATGTTGGGCAGCCGTTTCAAATGAACAGGTTGGCTTGGCACAACACACATTGAGTGTGCACTTGCACACCCCAGTGGTGTGGATGGGTTCCCTTTTAACAGGAAGAGTGAGGATGTGCACCAATGGTTGGTACAAGTTAAAGATGAAGAAAAACTTTCATTTAAATATATGCCTAAATAGACACAATGATTTTAAATTCACTATGTCTGCACCAAATGCTTTTTCAAACCCAGATATTACCTTGTAAGAGTAACAGTAACCTTGTCTGCTGGGCTTCACATATCTTGAGCAGAGCTGTGGGAGGAACCCATTAGGTCCACCCACTACAGGCTACCTGACAAACTACAGGAAGGGGTGGATACAAGACCAGTTCCCCTGCACAAGGAGAGAGCGCAGCAGTGACTGGTCTTTATTCAAGGAAGCTCCTGCACAGAGGCAAAGTTTCACATTGGTTTGCTGCACATTTCTGGAAGAAATACCCAGAGCACACCAGTAAATTAAATTAGGCATACCTTTCGTATATGGGCCATTTTTGCTTACCTGGAATCCAGCTTTAAAAGCAATGGCCTAATACACTGCTAACAATTATTGTTTTGATATTACCGATTAGTCCCATGCTTATCAATCCATAATCTGCATTGTACAGTAATTTTTAGTGTGTTGCTGTACAGTCACTGCAGCTCCCTGAGTTGTATAACTCGTATGTACCAAATGGGATTTTGCATTTTTTAAGATAAGGTCTTGCTGATTTGGTGATTACTTTATTACTTCTAATTTGTTCCATTTTATGACATGAAAAATACATGTTTTGGTAAGCACAGCAAAAGGTGCTTTTTTTTTTTTTTTTATGGGAACCCAAAAAAAAATAAAAGTAAAATTTGGCACGAATACTGTGATGGAAATGAAATTGCATATTAATAGTTAAAAAAAAAAAAAATTGGGGGAAAAAAAAACAGATCTAAAAGCCTGTTCTTGCTAATTAAAGCAGTAGAGTGGCCATAACCGTGTAGGTAGGTAATTAGAGGTGTTGTGTGTGTGTTTTTTTTTTTTTTTTTAAAGGCATACATCTGGGGTCCTTAGTCGGAGAAGAGCTGATGGTCAGTAAAGACCATTTTCTAACATTTTACAAGGCCTTGCTATACATTAAAACAAACCTCCGACTACACTGTTGAAATACTTGTTTGTGAGCTTTTTACCTGCCAAAATATTCTGTTTAGCCACACTGGCCTGCAACGTTACCCAGTTGGAAAGGTTTCCCATGGCAACTTTTCTGCTTCCTCTGACACTTGCGTGCTCACTGTTCTTTGGCCGTCAAATCACATTGGTGAGATTCTTTCTGTAAGCTGCATAAACACCATCTCTTTTGCCCTTCAATGAGTTGCTACGGTGCCTTGAAATTTTCCACACTTTATCAGGTTACAACCAAAAACATGTATTTTATTAATATTTTTATGTGATAGACCAACACAAAGTGGCACATAATTGTGAAGTGGAAGGAAAATGATAAATGGTTTTCAAAATTGTTTACAAATATCTGAGAAGTGTGGCATGCATTTGTATTAAGCCCCTTTACTCTGATACCCCTAAATAGATCTAGTGGAACCAATTGCATTCAGAAGTCACCTAATTAGTAAATAATCCACCTGTGTGTAATTGAATCTCAGTATAAACACAGCTGTTCTGTGAAGCCCTCAGAGATGGGTTAGAGAACCTTAACCAAATCAGTACCGGGCACTTTCGCCCCCTTCCTTCCCAGACCAATTTTCAGCTTTCAACGCTCTTGAAATTTCAATGACAATTGCGCAGTCGTGCAACGCTGTACCCAAATTAAATTTTTATCATTTTGTTCACACAAATAGAGCTTTCTTTTGGTGGTATTTATTCACTACTTCGTTTTTTATTTTTTGCGATATAAGCGAAAAAAGAGCGGAAATTTGGAAAAAAACAATATTTTCTTCTTTCTATTTTAAAAGAAATCCAATAAAATCTAATTGTCATAAATTTAAGCCAAAATGTATTCTGCTACATGTTTTTGGTAAAAAAAATTCCATTAACTGTGTAATAATTGGTTCGTGTGATCATGGACATATATACGCAAATGATCATGTACAGGTACAGATGTGCGCAGGTGATCACGGACATATGTGTGCAGATAATCATTGGGACATGTGATTTTACTGTTACATATGTGGGTGACAGGTGTTTTTACTATGTGGGGACATGTGTTTTAGGGACATGTGTTTTTTTACATTGTTGGCACACTAGACTGGTGATCAGTGAGTAAAAAGCTATAAAAAACAGCTCATACTCACTGATCACCAGCCGGCTGCAGCGATCTGCTCTCCTCTCCTCACCGACAACTTCTGTGTGAGGAGAGGAGAGCTGATTGCCTGTATTTACATCACATGACGGCTGTGATTGGACATGGCCATCATGTGATCAGGAGGGCCAATCACAGAGCCCTCCTGCCGATCAGAGATGTGCCGTGTCCGGGTGACACGAGCGCATCAGGATCGCACAGCTGCACGGGCCCGCGCACGCATGATTCCCCTCCTTCTGAAGGACGTTCCTGAACGTCCACTCAGAAGGAGAGAGTGC
The DNA here is from genome assembly GCA_037952925.1 of Lithobates clamitans. Lineage (NCBI taxonomy): Eukaryota > Metazoa > Chordata > Amphibia > Anura > Ranidae > Lithobates > Lithobates clamitans. Next base: position 257,139 of record JBBGZY010000059.1, read on the forward strand.
CCACCCGGCCGTTTATATACAGTGGCCGGGTGGGAAGTTATTGAACAAGCCGTATCATGAAGGTCAGGGATAAAGTTTGAAGAAGTTTAAAGCAGGGATAGGTTATAAAAAAAAAATATCCCAAGCTTTGAATATCTCTCGGCGCACTGTTCAATCCATCTACCGAAAATGGAAAGAGTGTGGCAAACAACTGCAAACCTACCAAGACATGGCTGTCCACCTAAACTGACAGGCCGGGCAAGGTCATGCACTCAACAAATCTGGCCTTTATGAAAGAGTGGCAAGAAGAAAGCCATTGTTTAAAGAAAGCCATAAGAAGTCCCATTTGCGAGAAGCCATGTGGGGGACACAGCAAACAAGTGGAAGAAGGTGGTCTGGTCAGATGAGACTAAAATTGAACTTTTTGGACTAAAAGGAAAACTCTATGTGTGGGGGAAACTAATTCTGCACTTCACCCTGAACACCCCATCCCTACCGTGAAACATGATGATGGGAGCAAGGGCCTGCCTGATTGCATACAAATTGAAACTCTAAAGGTTTGACCTCATTATTTGGTTTTGGTAAATCTGAAGACAAAAATCTGCAGAAAATCTAACAGTGTGTATGGGGCTTTAGAAGAAAACCTGTTAGTCTGCAGAAGACTTGAGACTGGGGCAGAGGTTCACCTTCCAGCAGGACATCAACCCCAAACATGCAGCCAGCGCTACAATGGAATGGTTTATCAGGGGTCTCAAACTGGCGGCCCTTCGGGTGTTGCGAAACTAAAAGTCCCATCATGCCCCTCCTGTAGGAGTTATGCTTGTAGCTGTCAGCCTTGCAATTCCTCATGGGAATTGTAGTTTCACAACAGCTGGAGGGCCACTAGTTTGAGACCCCTTGTTTAGATCAAAGCATATTCATGTGTTAGAATGGCCCAGTCAAAGTCCATACCTAAATCCAATTGAGAATCTGTGGCAAGACTTCAAAATTGCTGTTCAGACGCTCTCCGTTCAATCTGATAGAGCTTCACTCTCTAGATGTGCAAAGCTGGTAGAGACATACCCAAAAAGACTTGCAGCTGTAATTGCAGTGAAAGGTGGTTCTACAAATTATTGACTCAGGGGGCTGAATACAAATGCACGCCACACTTTTCAGATATTTACCATTTTCCATCCACTTCACAATAATGTGCCACTTTATGTTGGTCTATCATCTAAAATACATTTGCATCTTTTGTTGTAACATGACAAAATATAGAAAATTTCTAGGGGCATGAATAATTTTTCAAGGCACTGTAAATTGACTGCTATGAGGGCAAAACCCAGTTATACCAGCGGTATGGTAAAAATACATTTTTATGTGGTTCTAATGAATATTTAACAAGACTCCAGTGCTTTATTTTATATTCGCTTGGAGATCCTCATTTGTAGCCCTTTTAATACCATTTTTCTTTTTTTTTTTTTTTTTGTCGATTTCAGGTTAAACATTACAGATTATATATAAATAAATATTTTTTTTTAATGACCTCAAAAATGGCGTCTGCTTTTGCTTACTAAACTGGTCTTCTTTATTTACAGGTATGCATTCACCCCTCTTATGGATGATTCAGACGATGAAGTAGAAGAATTCCTTGTTACAGATCATTTAGGTAATTTCTGCTCTGGCAGTTTTTGACTTTTACTGGCCCCACTCTCTTCCTTCCCCAATCCTCAATTGGTAAATGGTTTTTATATTGTGTTTATAGCGGAAGGTATGAAGTTAAGGGGAACAAAGTCAGAGCCTAATGGAACAGCTAAGTCTACAGCTGCTAATATGGTGAGTGAATATTTCACATTAGTTTGGATCAGCCCAATCAACCTCAAAGGATGAACTTTTGTGTAAAAGCCTTATTCTTAATAATATATTTTATTTTGTATATTGGATCTTTAACAACCTGCTGACTGCCTTATAGCAGTTTTACTGCTAGAGGGCGGCAGCTGTGTGCCTGATCACGTATATATACATGATTGCACACTTTTGCATGCAGGGGGCGTGCGCACACCACTTCTGCTGTAATTATTCACAGCAGAAGTCAATCTGCAGAAGGTAAAAAATATTGTGTGTGTGGGGGTTCTTTTTTTTTTTTTTTTTTTTAAATTGTCAATCTTTATTTGTTTATAGCGCAAAAAATAAACGCAGTGGTGATCAAATACCACCAAAAGGAAGCTTTACTTGTGCGTAAAAAAATTACTTAAGTTTTATTTGTGTACAGCGTTGCATGACCACGCAATTGTAAGTTAAAATAACGCAGTGCCATATCGCAAAAAAGTGGCCTGGTCATTAAGGGGGGTAAATCCTCTGGAGATTGTGTCACACCCAGTAGGTATTAAAGCAGCCTAAACCTTTTTCTGATTTAACATGTATCTAGAACCAGCAACACAAGTGTATTCTATTGTAGCTTATACATTCTTAGATGTGGTGGCTGCATTATCTTCCTTTTTTTTTTTTTTTTTTTTTTTTCTGGATTTATCTTCACTTGGTAAAGCTGAAAATACACACGTCCCATCTTAGGGTGGTTATATTCATATACCTATAGAATAAACCATGGTTGTCTGTAGGCTGGTCTCTTGATTTGGACTACTAACCCCTTCTCCACTTCTCATCTCCATTGTATAGGTAGGCGTTTTTGGTAGTTCACAGCAGGTAGCTGGAAAAATGAATGCAATTGTTTAAAATATCAGTTCAGTGCAGCAGAAGTTACAAGGACATCTGCAAGATAATTTGTTATTTTTCTGTACTTGCAGAAACTGTGCTTAGCCTGAAAAAATAACGAATGCAGCTACCACATTTAAAAGCTTTTAGTTTTTTGGGTTTAGATCTTCTTTAACCACTTCCCTACCAGCCTATTGCGGAATGATGTCCGCAAGGAGGCTCAGTTATCCTGACTGGGCATCATATGACGTCCAGCAGGATAAGCCACTTGTGCGCGCCCATGGGGGCACGCAGAATGGCGATCGGTGGTGCGGTGTGTTACACTAACACACCGCATCTCCGATCTTGGTAAAGAGCCTCTGACGTAGGCTCTTTACCACGTGATCAGCTGTGACCAATCACAGCTGATCACAGTGGTAACCAGGATGTGCCGGTAATTGACTTTCCTCAGTTCCCGCTGACAAGGCACGAGCAGAGGAGAGCCGATCGGCTAATCAGGGCTTTGATTATCAACACAGCCCCCATCAGAGGTGCCAATTACAGATGTAAATCAGTGCTGCATATTAGTGCCACCTCATCAGTGCCCGTCAGTGAAGGAGAAAACAAAACTCTATAACAGAAACAAAGAAAAACTTTTTTTTTTTTTTTTTTTTAGTATCGGTCTTTTTTATTTGTTTAGCATAAAATGAACCCCAGTGGTGAATAAATACGACTAAAAGAGAGCTCTATTTGTGGGAAAAAAATGTTCAAAATGTAATTTGGATACATTGTTGCATGACCGCGCAATTGTCATTCAAGGTGTGACAGCGCTGAAAGCTGAAAATTGGTCTGGGAAGGAAGGGGGTGAAAGTGCCCAGTATTGAAGTGGTTAAAAATCTGACCCATAGATTGTACTATGTGCCTCTTTAGTACAGGCGCAGGTATTTCTGGTTCACTTGTGAAGTGCCACAAGAGAGACTAATATACAATACAATATGTACTGTACTTGCAGGAAAACTTTAGATGATGCTCTCTGGCAGATATTTATTCAAAATACCAATTTTTGCATGACACAGCTTTTGGAGAAATGCCCAACAACTGCATTGTAAGCAGCATCAAGCATTTTCTTGTTCCATATTAAACTTTATTATTATTATAGTAGGGAACTGAATGTGCTTTTTATATTCCGTATTCATAATTTGTGTTGGACGGTGCTCTTAGTCAAACCTGTATCAATGGGAATGAGAAGAGAACGGTACTGAAGACAGCCAGCTGAATCAATACAGAGTTGTGTTCTCATTATCAAAGTACAATGTGGGGACCATATAGCATCATTTACTAATAGTGCCAGTTAATACTGGAAGGGTCGTGTTGGTGTTTCTTTGACATTTATTACTTGGGGCTTCTAAAGTAACATGGTTTTCTATTTTTGCCAGGATGAAGACCTTAAGTGGGTGGAAGAAAATATCCCATCTTCATTTGCTGATGTGTAATTATATATATATATATTTTTTCTTCCTTTCTGTATGCTTTTTAAGGTGTGATCTTGTGTGCAGATCTTGACAGTTTTTCTGAATCCACACCTGACCCTGATGCCCTACATGTCATGTTTTCTAGATCTCTTCATATAGTCATATGTGAAATGCTTCTTTGAAACTGACTAATACGGCTGGCTATGTATTCTGGAAAGCATGATCTGTTGAGTTGGTTAACACTTTAAGTGGACCTAGTGTCAGATAACATTTGTCATGTTAAAGTACATCTAAAGCCAAATAAGTTTTGGGTCGGGTGGAAAAGATTTTTTTTTTTTTGCTGCATGCATGCCTGCTTTAGCCATCGTTCACACTGAACGCGGCTTTAAAATTGTGCCACTTCATCTGAAATCGCACGATTTCAAAGCCGCATTTCCATGTGTTTCGAAAGACATCTGTGCGGCTTCATGCACAAATGTCTATTAAAGTCACACCCAAAATTGGCAAAAGTAGTGCAGGAGGTATTTTTGCAAAGCAGTGCTGTGCTGCAAAGTCTGCGTTGCACCAATTGGAGCAGTGCCATTGACGGCAATAGGCCACAACTTGTCATGTGCCCTGTCAAATAGCATGCCAAATCGCTCTAATGTCGAGGGCTTAAAAATGCATTCTATTAGGAAATCAAAATGTTAAAGCTCACTGTTAAGAGGGATATAATCTTCCAATGGGAACACCTCTTTCAGTGACCACTACCTAAGGGGGCAATTTACTGTCACTTTATGTTGTGTCTTTAGAATAGAAAGTAAAGGAACTCTCCCACATGGGATACAGGCAGCAGATCAGAAAAAAAAATTCTTTTTTTTTTGGGAAACCACTCATTTATTAACTGTTTGATGCAGATATTTACTTCTCAATGGGCTGCTGTTCTGGCATGCTTCTAATGATATCAGAATCACCTGGATCAATAATAGCCAGTGTGCACACTCTGTAGTATTTACTGCAGGCTGTACCCAGTTCAATGTTGTTGCCGCTGTACTGGGTTTCTATTTCTAACCATTGCATTCTATAAAAAATTGATTCAAAACATATTTACTGTGACAGGGCAGCCTGGCTGTGCAAAACAACGCACCTATATGTTGTTTCTTCCGGGTCCAATCACGATGTCTGCCAAGACCTGCCGATCGTTAGGAGAAGCAGACCGCCGTTCTGTCAGAGAAGAAGATGGAGATCTTGTGTTTCTGCTAAGCAGGAACACAGATCTTTCTCTTTCTCCAGTTAAGCCATCCCCCACACAGCTAGAAAGCACACTTAACCCTTTAATCGCCCCTGTTAACCCCCTCCCCTGCCAGTTTATACAGTGACAGTGCTTTCTTTTTTTTTTTTTTTTTTTTTTAGCACTGATCACTGTATTAGTGGTTATTGGTCCCCAAAAAATGACACTTAGTATCTAATTTGTCCGCCGCACTGTCCCAGTCCCATTAAAAATCGCTGATCGCCGCCATTAATAGTAAAAATAAGAATGCCATAAAAATATCCCCTAGTTTATAAACACGATAACTTTTGCGCAAACCAATCAATTGACGTTTATTGGGATTTGTTTTACCAAAAATATGTAGCAGAACACATATTGGCCCAAATTGATAATGAAATTTTTTTTTTTATTATTGGATATGATTTATAGCAGAAAGTAAAAAAAAATTTCTATTTAATTGTCGTTCTTTTTTGTTTTATAGCGCAAAAAAAAAAAAAAAACGCAGAGGTGATCAAATACCACCCAAAAGAAAGCTATTTGTGGGGGAAAAAAGGGACATACATTTTATTTGTGCACAGCGTTTCATGAACACGCAATTGTCAGTTAAAGTAATGCAGTTCCGTTTTGCAAAAAAATGGCCTGGTCATGAAGAAGGTGAAACCTTCTGGGGCTGAAGAGGTTAAATGCAATATGTTGTGAATACTTGATTACCTCTTACCCTACAGATCACAGTACACTCCCTTGCATTGCCTTAATCTTCATTATTCCCCAAAAGGTATATGCAGGTCCTATTTCAAGTATTATCCAGAGTCAGAATCTACTTCCTTTGCTTCAATTGGCCACCCAGGGGTGACCCAGTCATGTAAATCCTTGTTTCTGCACATTAGCATTGTGTGAACACTGCTTTTCTCACACAGCCTTCCTCTGCTTCGGTACTATACTATTCCAAGGACATTAGTTTCTGATTTGCTGCAGTAACCAAGTCTGTCACCAGTAGTCATGCAAGAATCCAAATTGCTTTAGGTTATGCATTTTCAACACTTTTTGTCAAACAGCTGCAGTTCGTGACCATGTCTGCCTACATTTATTTGTGGTAATAAGACGGTATACCTAATAAACTGAGCATATGGTGTAGCTCATGTATAAATGATATACAATGAAACCGTATTTTAATACAGATGTTATTTAAACTCCTGCACCAAATCCTATATACTCACCTGTCCCTTGCTCTCCTTAGATTTTCACTTTGTGGCTTGCTTGGGAGTCGGCCTACTCATGAAAAGTCTCAGTCTGACCATGCATGTATAGTAGACTCCTTCTTTTTTTTTTTCTTGTTTAACCACTTGCTTACTGGCCCTCTTGCCCAGACCAATTTTCAGTTTTTAGCGCTATCACTCTTTGAATGACAGTTGCGCTGTCATACAACACTATACCCAAATGAAATTTTTATAATTTTTTTTCCCCCACAAATAGAGCTTTCTTTCGGTGGTATTTGGTCACTTCTGGGTTTTGTTTGTTTTTTTTTTTGTTTAAAAAAAAAAAACAAAAAACTTTTTATATTTTGTTTTTTGCAAACAGGTAATTTTTCTCCTTCATTGATGTAAGCTGATGAGGCTGCACTGGTGGGCACCGATAAGGCTGCACTGGTGGGCACCGATAAGGCTGCACTGGTGGGCACCGATAAGGCTGCACTGGTGGGCACCAATAAGGCTGCACTGGTGGGCACCAGTGATGGGCACTGGTGGGTGGCACTGATGGGCGGCACTGTTATGTGGCACTGATGGGCGGCACTGTTATGTGGCACTGATGGGCGGCACTGTTATGTGGCACTGATGGGCGGCACTGCTATGTGGCACTGATTTGTGGCACTGGCAGGCAGTACTGGTTGGCACAGATGAGGCAGCTTCACCTCTTCCTCTTCGGGACAGATGTCCCTTGCACAGAAGCCGGTGATCGGCTTTTTTCTTTTTTTTCCTCACGCTATTAGCGTGAGGAAAAAAAAATGCCTATCTTCTGTTTACATCACGTGATCAGCTGTCATTGGCTGTCATGTGGTAAGGGCCAGGATCGACCCCTTACTCCGATCTGTGATCACTCGAGTCTCACTGACTCAGTGATCACAGCTCATGCCCTGCAGGGGAGCGTACAAAGGGGGGGACGTCTATTGAAGGCCTCCCGGCAAAGTACATCCGCGCTGTAGTTGTCATTCGGCTATATCGCGGATGTGAAGGGGTTTAAAATCCCTATGGTGGACTTTTTTTTTTTTTTTTCTTCTGTATAAGTGGAGCCTGGACAGGAGCCTTTTCCTGGCGAAACCAAACGACTCCCAGCAGGCTGGACTGTGGAGATTTTCAATGATCAAGGACAAGGGTAGGATTTGCGGAGCTCCACTTGATACAGTTATTAACTTTTTAACAACTGTATAAATCTGCATGTGGATGATGAGTGTGTTGGCACAAATTTTTGTAATTTCTTGCTGACCTTGGTATGATTTATGTTTTCTCTTTTTTTATTTTTAGGGCGCTTCCAGTATTATTGGACTCCGATGAGGTAATTGAGGCATTATTAATGATGCATAATAAAGAGATATAGACATCTTCCCCCCCTCCCTTTTTTTTTTTTTTTTTTTTTTTTTTTATTATCAGGAAAAAGTTTTATTAAGATTTGTAGAAAATACAGATGAGTTGTATTCTGAATGCTAATAAACCATAAAGAGGAACAAAAGGAAAAACAGTGACATCAATTTTCACATAATGCAACACCGATACAAGACATAGTGATACAGAAAAATAAAAAGTATGTGAAGAAGCCTCATTGGAATCAAGCTTTAGAAAAAGAATATATGATAATAGGTGAAACCCTGATTAGTCTAACAACAATGAAGAACTACTCGCAGAGATCACATCCCAAGCTAGAAGATATACAAATAGATAAAGACTCCTTTTACTTTGTGAGTTAATGATTTTAACTTTTTATTTCAGGAGATCATGATGACCAAATATGAAATGTCAAAGATCGAGTGATGTCAACAGAGATTGCTCCTTGACGATGAACTGTGAACTGCTTCACCGGGAGGCCAGGATTGGTACTGGCTACTTCAGTGTTGGAGACTTCTGATAATAATTCAGTATATGGTGTGTTTGTACTATCCATTCATAAACCGATCTTCCTCCTTTATACATCTGACTGAAAATGTTTCATAAGGGGATTATTTTTCAGCATAAAGACTTTACCTTCCGTGCAAATTTTAATTTTTGAATGTATTATTCACTATTTAAGCAATTTTGTTGTATTCAGTTTAAGTTCTAAGATTATTTAAGAAAAAAAGACTTTATGCAACATTTCACACTCTTAAAACATACTATGCTTGGCCAATTGGGCATCATGAGATGTTTTTTCAGTAACAACAGTTTCAAAATGTCTGTTCCGGTCATTCACCATTACAGAATAGTCGCTGATTATTTCCAATAACGGATATTGCAGTGAACAGCAATTCATTCTAGACAGTCTGTGTGTTCTGTGATTTCTGTTTCAAACAAATTTATGTTAGCCATTCCAATACAGTTGTGTGAATGGTCCAGGCTATTTTTTATTGCTTACAGATGTTTTTTTGCATTGTCCATGCATAACATATTAACAAAGCCAGCACATTTTGGGCAATTGGCAGATGTTTTCTGGGAAAGTATAGATGATGCAAGCTTCCTTGCTAATATGCATACATTTTTGCTGAGTTTTCAAAGGATCCTTTTAAAGCACTTGTGATAGGAGAGCAGTCAGCACTTTATCCCCACACATTGCTTATGCAATAGCTGGCATTCTAATCAGCGGTGTTGATAACAGAAGCAATAATTATTCGGGACGATGTCTAAATATTACATTTATTTGGTGATGGGGCGTATGCAGCTATTTTGGTTCAAATTAATTTTTGTTTTTAAAAATGTGAATCTGATGAACTAAATCTTTTAAAGAGGTTCATTTAGTATATGTCCATAATGGATGTCGTTATTGCTTGCAAGATTTAATGGTCGTATAGGTCTGTACTACTATTATGAAATGGATAATAGACACATATGTTATGTTGGAGCAAGCTTGCACAAATGATAATGACATTAACTAATTTGATGACTAATGTTAGCTAGGCTACCAATTGTTTCAGACTCAACAGAAAATCTTAGCTGTAGGTAAAAGGAGCACTGCGCAGTTATGTCCAGTAATGAGCAGGTGCCAATCAGGAATTGGCTTTTGCGAATCTAGTATTGTCCTATCAAAGAATGATGCTTTCTGAACACGAGTCTGCACAAAATTGCTTATCTTGCACAGTGAAAGGATGAAGGTGACAATACACTATACAGTCTGATTGTACAATCACCTGTAGCTCTACCATCAACTATATAGTTCAAGGGCCTGCCTGGTTTGACACAAATGGAAAGTGTTGTTAGGTTTGTTCAATATTACATAGAGTTGGTAAATATAAAGGAGAATATACTATTTAAATTTTATAATGTATGGTCAGCTTTACACCTGACCTGTCTGAGTGAAGTGTTATATTGTTCCTTTGCACCCACTCTGCTGCTCTGAAGTCTTGTGCACATTTTGCTCCCTACCCCTGCCATTACAGAGCTATACACCTGTAGAGTTCTAGCTGATTCTGACATACACAGGCAGAAGATCCTGCAGGACCAAGTTACCCACAACTGCAAAAGTGCAGCATTGACTTATAAATAAAGCCTTTTGTGTTTTTTAGTGCTTTATTACTTGGGTGTTTTTTATATCAACCTAATTAATGACCAAGAATCATGTCTGCCAATCCACAAAAAAATTGTAGGTTATGTTACAAATGACTGTGAGGCTGGCTTCACACTTTGCATTGTGAAATTGCGTGCAGTTTTCTGCATTGTGATGTGTTTTGGGTGTTGATGTGCCTTTACTGCGCTTCCTTGCACACGTTTTGCATGGTACTGCGTGACAAAAAAAAGGTGTTGATCACAAAGCATATCGCATTAAATAAATCATAACAAAATTAATATTTTTATGAGCCCCCACAACACACAATGATCCTGTAAAAATGACTGACTGGGTTTTCCATTATACACTGCATTTCAGCACAAATATGAATGCCTTCATTGATTTGTGTGCCAGTTCCATGTTTTGATATGGCTGTAGCTGGTTGCATTGTGCCTCTGCTTAGATTTGAATGAAGCCTGAATGTTGCTGTTTGGGTCCTGGAGACAGTGAACAGTGATAGCTTTGTACATTTGTTCAGAACCGGTACAGATCTCTCTTGTAAGCTGATCATTCCCTAGCACAGGCAAGTTGATCATGATGTAGTGCAATCACAAAATCCCTGTAGTTCTCAATAGATTAGTAGTAGGCACCTACTCCTTTCCACGAAAATTGTGTGCTGCTCCACTTCAAAACCAGATTCTTCCTATAAAGATTGTATAGCTGTAAAGTGTTACTAAACCCACAACAGTATAAATCTGTGTGTGTATATGCAGTAAAGCATGCTTGTTATACTCACTGTGGAACCTAAGAGTTTAATCCTCCGCATTGTGTAAAAAGGCTGTTTGATCCTTGCTTCTCTGATTCTCCCCTCCTTCCACTGTCCCCTGATAATTTCCTGATAACCGAGTCTATGGAGTCAGGCTGCACATGCTCAGTTTGATGTGTATTGCTAGAGAGTTTTTTTTTTCTTGGGAGAGTGCATGTGATCAGCACAGGGCCAATCAGCACTGTCCAGACAGAGGGTCAGGGGTCTTGCAGGACAGTCAGAAAAACTCCCCCTACAAGCTTTAACCAGTGCTTGGCTGGACACTGATATAAGTCACAAGACTGCTATAACTACTGATGAGAAAAAGTATTTAGCAGTTTTATATAAATTAAAATAAATTGCATTTCCATGTTCTGTGTACTGTGGGAGACCGGATATAGTGAATGCAGGGTCCTGGGTTTAGTAACACTTTAAGTGTGTTAACACTTTAAACGATTTACAAAAGGATTTAATGGACTTGAAGCTCCCACGCTATATACCCTTGCAACAATATAAAAATATAAATAAAATAAACATTCCATTTAACCATTAAATGCCACAACAAAAGTCCAATCCACCAGTGTGAAAAGGGTGTTCTATATGCGAGTATATCTCTCTCTCCGCTTCTTATTGTAAAAATGTGAGAAAGGTGTTCTATATGTAAGTATCTCTCCACTTATTGGGACAATGGAGTTGATTTACTAAAGGCAAATCCACTGTGCACTGCAAGTACACTTGAAAGTGCAGTCGCTATAGATCTGAGGGGAAGATATGAAATGAAGGGAAGCTCTGCTGATTTTATCATCCAATCATGTGCAAGCAAAAATGTGTGTTTTTATTTTCCTTGCATGTCCCTCTCAGATCTACGGCGACTGCACTTCCAAGTGCACTTGCAGTACACTTGTAGTGCAAAGTGAATTTGCCTTTAGTAAATAAAACCCAATGTGTCACCATGTGCGCCACTACAATGCACTCATCCCACTGATATGAGTCCCTAGCAAAAGGGAAGGTTATAACTAGGGTTGTCCCGATAACACTTTTTTAGGACCGAGTACAAGTACCGATACTTTTTTTTTCAAGTACTCGCCGATACCGATTACCGATACTTTTTTTTTTTTTTTATGTCATGTGACAGTGGGTTTTTTTTTTTTTGTTTTGTTTTTTTAACAATGCTTTATTTTTTTTTCGGGGGGGGTGTACGGTGTATGTTTGTTTGTTTTTTTTTTTTTTTTTTTTTTAACTCAGCCCTGTTGGGGGGCTTTGGTGATATATCAGGGGTCTTAACAGACTTCTGATATCTCCCCCCTTGAGACAAAGAAAGAGACCGAGGATAGAGATTCCCCAGTCCCTTTCTCTGCAGCCTCAGCTGACACAACTGACACATCGTATCACAGGAGATTACAATGTTTCAGTTATGTGAATAGACAGAGTCAGCTGACTCTATCCATGCACAAAGGAAGGAGGGGGAGAGCGGAGAGGGACAGCAGAGAGGAACAGCAGAATGGAGGGGGGCAGAGAAGGAGAGGGGGACAGAGGAACGGAGGGGGCATGGAGGAGGATGCAGTGACAGTCAGTGGTGATCGCGTGTGGGGGAGTTACAAGCACCGATCACCGTTGTATGTCACTAAAGCCGATGAAAGCCGCTGGGGAGAAGCTTGTAACTCCCCCACGCACCGATCACCGCTGACTTCCAGGTATCGGGGGAAGCATCGGGAGCATTTGCCCGAGTACAAGTACTTGGGCAAATGCTCGGTATCGGTGCCGATACCGATATTGGCAGTAATCCATCGACAGAAATGCTTCTTCCCAACGATGTTGCCAATTCATCTCAGGGAGTATACAATGCACAACAGAAAAAAAGAATGTTCTCATAGTGCAGTATTTATTGAATATAGGTGCCCACACACACAAAAAAAAAAATACTCACATTTTTCGGTGCCCAGTTGCTCTGCACCAATGCACTCCGCTTTTAGTATCTAATCTTCACCCCTGCTCCGCTCTCAGGAATAGACGAGCGTTCCAAAGACCGAAACCTGGAAGTGGCTTCACCACGTAAAGCTGGTTTATATGGTGACGTCACTTCTGGTTCCGGTCTTTAGAACGCACGCCGACTCCCGAGAGCAAAGCTGATTAGATACTACATGCTGAGAAACTAGATACCAAAAAATGTTCAATCACCTCGAAAGCGGTATTTTTCATCTGATTTTTCTGATCCTGTGTACTAGGTTTAAGCTATTACGACCTTCCCTTTTGCTAGGGGTGGTCTTTACATTTGGATGAGTGCATTAGAGTCACACACGGAGTGACACATTGTCACAATAAGAAGTGGAGAGAGACTTCCTCCCATATAGAACACCTTTTTCACATTGGTGGATGGGACTCTAGTTGTGGCATTTAATGCTTATTTTATTTATATTTTTATATTGTTGTAAATGGATATAATGTGGGAGAGCCTATTGATATCGTTTGTAAATAACTGTAGTTCTTTAGCATTTGGAACTCAACTTTTTTGTTTTCATGAGGTAGGGAAGGATTTAGAGATTTTCCCAGAGTTTGCTGTCCTGGTCTCTTGTAAAAGATTTTTGGTAACTTGGACCGTAGCATTGTGGAAAGAGGTGTCAGATGTTTAAGGAATAAAATTGTTGAGAACCTCTGCTCACTTCCCATTCTTCTGATTGGAAGTTGAAATCCCCTCCAACTGGGAAAAAAAAAGGATTTTAACTGTCCCCAATCTATCCAAAACAAACTAAAGTTTTGGCTGAAATTCCACAATAAGAGAAGTTGTATAGCTTACATTTTAATAGAGATCATTACAGTTTTGACAAAGTTTGTCCTAGTTCTGTAATAAATGCCGATATTTGAATTGTGTCAAGTCCACGTGTAAGGTAATGGAGACATCCCAAACATCTGGGACAAAATTATCCATATACTTGCTAATTGTATTTCCTTTAGAACACTTCAGTACAGAAAACCTCATTAGAATTCCATGTCTCTCCATTTACTGAAATTTATGTTTAAATGTATGAAAAATATTCATTATTGAAATATTTTATGTGACAATATTGTATCAACATATGAAAATGACCATTCTCTACGTTTAACTGCACTATGTCCTAAAAAAAATACAAATGTTTTATGTAATATTTTGTTTATTTAACTCTAATGTAAAAATAATTTTTATACTGTTAATGCTGATAGAGGATGGAATGGTATGATCTGCTAAACAATTTTGCTTTTTTTTTTTCTTTGCCATGCAAGAATGGATGGCATGTTCATTTTTAAGGAATTTCTTTACTTGAAACAAGTCTGTGTTACTGTGCCTTAAACTTTATTCTGACTTTGAATAAAACTGTGTTTCTTATTCTGTTTTGTGTGTGTTTTAAAGATGAACTCAGCCCAGCGCAGTTAATAAATGAGAAAATTTTTTTTTAATTCTTTGCTGCAAAACCCACCTTTTTAATCCAGAGCCTCTGTACAGTGCTTCTTCCCTGCTGCTCGATGCTGCCAATCTGCAGTGTGCAAAGCTAGATCTCAGCTTGAAGCATTAATATGAGGTATATGCAGCATAAATGTAAAATGGCTATACATGGCAAAAGCATGGACAAGAATAATGCAAGTTTAATTTTTAGGATGTTTAAGGACCTATTCGGACTACAGTCATTGATGTAATTAACTAGACCGTTCAGATCAATATTGATCTAGAGCCCAAACAGTGCATTCTAGGCATCTTGGATGATATTATACAACAAAAGAATGTTATGAGGCAGCCGCTAGGGCACGGTTTTAGGCACAAAAACTGATTCTATTCATTTGGAAGTTCGATAATCCCCCCCCCCCCCCCCCAGTTTTCGAGACTGGGTCTCTCATATGGGTATAACCCTGCGTTATGAGCACCTTGCCTACCAACACCATAGCAGCCATGTAATTTTAGAAAAGTTGGGGTGGCTAGACACCTCAGACCACTCTCTAGTAGACTTGGTTCCTAATAGAATGCTGTCTTAATATAACTTCTTTTGTGCCATTTCCCTGCCTATTAAGTTTGAACTAATGTTTTTTGACCAAATAGGACTGTAGTGCTGTCAGTCAGGTCTTATGGTCCAATGTTCTACTTTGAGGTTCTGTTGAGATTTTACAATGTATGTTGAAAGACCATTTCATATTAAGATGTACTATATAGTTTGTCTATTTTTCTACTCCTGGAAAAGTTTCCATTTTCTCAATAAATTTCCTTTCTGACTCAAAAAAAAAAAAAAAAAAAGTCCCATTCATAACAGGTAAGGTAGGACTGTGCTGGGCAGCCCCATTGCAAAAACGAATGCCTTGTCACCTATTAGATCAGTTCACACCACCCCATTTTGGTGATTTGTGATGAAAAAAATTATGGTATGCAGTATTTTTTTTTTTTCCAATGTGATGCGTTGCAATCCACCACCTTGCACCACACTGTGTTTAATAGAACCTGATGAAATGTCAGTTTACCGATGCGATGCACCAGGATTAGCATGTATGCACTGCTGTCATCCTGTTCTAGGGCAGCTGCTGATGTGAATGGGCCCTAAGGTAAAACTGTAAGTAGAAAATATCTAGGCTACTTTTGATGTGCTCCTTTCAGAAATGTTACTTTCCTGGTTCTGTCTGGCTTGCATATTTTGAATCTGTCTTCAAATAAGTATGCCTTAAGTTAAGGCCCCTTTCACACGGGGCTGTCCATTTTTACTACTCTGCTTGCTCAGTGGGGATCGCTCCATTGATCCGGCGGATGACACACTGTGCAGGGACGGACCTGTCAGAGTCCGCTCTCCCCTATGGGCTGGATCGGATGATTACAGACTGCCTGTCCGTTTTTCATCCGATCCAATCGACAGATGGAAAATAGGACATCCATCTGTCTGGATGTTGCAGATCGGATCAGGGCGGATCAGATGTCAGTGGACATGTCACTGCTGACATCCAACGCTCCATAGAGCTGTATGGAACGACCATTCAGATCCGCTTGAAAAAACTGACAGGCGGATCTGAGCAGTCTGCATGTATGAAAGGGGCCTAAGTTAAAAACAACTGATATGTGTGTTAGTTTTTTTTGAGCCACCAAACAAGAACAATTTTTTTTGCAACAAAAGGTAGAGAGGCAGTGCTCATTTTCAAAATGCCTTGCTCAAGTCAGAAGCCTGCCAGTAGAAAAGGTTGAAGGCCACTACTGCTTAGCTATCCTGAAAATGCTAGTTCCCTGGCTGTGATCCTTTTAATACGTTCAATAACTAACCCCCACCAAGAATGCAAAAGAATTGTGACTTCCTTTTGAAGGCAAAGGTCACCTTTTCCAGAAAATAGCCTATTCATACAGGGGGCCCCAGTAAATATGAAACTGTGCAGTTTTGTAAAATGTTCATTCATTTTACTGTCATACCGGTAGGCACGTGGGTACCCCAAAAGCCTGGCAAAAAAAATCAGCAATCCCCATGTCCTGCTCTGTTGCTAGGACGTGAAAACCATTGGATGCTCACTACCAGCATTGCAGTAATGAAAACTAATGGTGAATATAAAAGTTTCAGAGCCAAAATGTTATATTTTACTTCTGTTTCCTAAAGTCACTACGTTCCTGCATAAATATTAAAGTGTAAGTAAACCCCCTATCGTTTTTAGCCAAGGAAGCTGCCATCTTTGCCTCTGCTTAATCTACAACTGCCATGATGCTGCAAATGTGATCAGTTATGACACCAGCCATTGGATGGTTTGACGGTTTGGTTGAGAACACAACCAATAGGACAACCAATAGGAGTGTTACATTTCCAGCACGTGCCGGAAGTGAAAGTGTTTTATGGATGGGTTTAGTTCTGCTTTAAGTGACATAGAAGAGTAGAAGCTTTACATTTCTGCAAACACGAAAGGTGACGCATGGGGGAGAAACTGGTTATATCTTTTTCCTAAAGCCTAAAAGTATTCTCTTCCATGCACACAATAACTGAGATTTGTACATGAGTGCGCACACAGTTTAAACCCCAATCCTAAGGTCTGCACATCAGTAGATATGGATTTACCCTCCGGCATTGATATCATCAGTTAAACTGATCCACACTCCAGCACACACAGCCTTACTCTCCATTATTCATGCCACCAGTGAAGTTTGATTTTT
This sequence comes from Lithobates clamitans, assembly GCA_037952925.1. Classification (NCBI taxonomy): domain Eukaryota; kingdom Metazoa; phylum Chordata; class Amphibia; order Anura; family Ranidae; genus Lithobates; species Lithobates clamitans. The sequence goes on from JBBGZY010000059.1 coordinate 274,172, forward strand.
AGTATCTACAGTATGTCACTGGTGAGCTCTGTACTCCACAATTCACAGATATTTTACAATTACCCGGTCATCAATACGATCTGTGTGTGCAAAGATTTAATCTCTAGTATCCATGCCACCAGTGAGATCTGTACTATGGCACACATGGCTGGGATTGCCAGTATCCATGCCACCAGTGAGATCTGCACTCCAGTAGCCACAGATCCTTCGCCATTATCCATATCATCAATGAGATCTGTATGCACATTTCACTAGCCTGTATCCATGCTACCAATGAAATCTGTACTTCAGCACAAACTGCTTCAATCCCCTGTATCCATGTCACTGGTGTGACCTATGCTCTAGTTCCCACATCAATCGCTCCACAGCCATATCATCCCCTTCACAGGCACATATCTACAAGGATCAGGTTCAGATTATTGGCCACCATGGTTTTGCAGCGAATGTGTGATTTTTGCCAGATTGAACCTTTTTAAAACCATAATGTATTGTATGGCCTTTGAACTATGGTCAACAACAGGCTAAGAATGACAAAGAGAAATGGGATAAGCCAGCCCCCTCACTATAATAGAAACGATTAAAAACTTTTCTTTATCGTACATCATGGGACACAGAGCCATAGTTATTAACCACTTCAGCCCCGGAAGAATTTACCCCCTTCCTGACCAGTGCGTTTTTTGTGATTCGGCTTTAACTGACAGTCGTGCGACGTGGCTCCCAAACAAAATTGACGTCCTTTGTTTCCCACAAATAGCTTTCTTTTGGTGGTATTTGATCACCTCTGCGGTTTTTATTTTTTGCACCATAAACAAAAAAATAGCAACAATTTTGAAAAAAAACGCATTATTTTTTACATTTTGCTATAATAAATATCCCCAAAAAGTATTTAAAAAAACATTTTTTTTTCCTTAGTTTAGGCCGATACATATTCTTCTACATATTTTTGGTAAAAGAAAATCACAAGAAGTGTTTATTGATTGGTTTGCGCAAAAGTTATAGCGTTTACAAAATAGGGCATAGTTTTATGGCATTTTTGTTATTATTTTTTTTTTTTTACTAGTAATGGCGGCGATCAGCGATTGTTGTTTTTTTTTTTTTTTTTTTTAATCGTGACTGCGACATTACGGCGGACACATTGGACATTTTTGACATCTTTTTTTTGGCCCATTGTTATTTATACAGCAAATCGTGCTATACAAATGCACTGATTCCTGTGTAAATGACACTGGCAGTGAAGGGGTTAACCACTAGGGGGCGGGGAAGGGTTAAGTCAGTACTAGGGAGTGATTCTAACTGTAGGGGGGATGGGTTAGATGTGACACGTCACTGATCTCTGCTCCCGATGGCAGGGAGCAGAGATCAGTGACACTGTCACCAGGCAGAACGGGGAGATGCTGTTTACATCAGCATCTCCCCGTTCATCCTCTCCGTGAGGCGATCGCAGGTATCCCTGCGGTGATCGAGTCCGCGGGACCCGCGACCCGGCTCACGGAGCTCCTGGCTGGCGCGCACGCAATAGCACAGCGGCAAATACAAAGGGACGTATGGGCAACGCCCATTTGCCCAGCCGTGCCATTCTGCCGACATACATCGACGTGCGCTAGTTGTGAACTGGTTAACTTAATGGTGTATATAGGCACCTTCAGGTGATGGACACTGGTATACCCAATACAGGAAGTTCATTCCCCTATATAACCCTCCCCTACATAAAAGTTGGATTTGTCCCCGGCTGAGAGGTGAGAGACAACACCACGAAAACCATACACCTCATCTCCTACATCCAGACACATGGTCTGAAAGCTGGCTTACTCTCCTTTGACGCTGAAAAGGTATTTGATCGCATGAATTGGCAATGCCTACGCCTGTCCTTGGAACAGCTTGGTATTGGCAGTGCTTTCATAACTAAGACTATTTCTCTGTTTGCCCAACACTCAGCCTCCGTATTAGTTAATGGTTCCACATCCGAGCCTTTCAATATTTCCAACGGCACGAGACAGGGCTGTCCCCTCTCCCCCCTCCTCTTCGTCATAGTGATAGAACACCTAGCCACCACTATTAGACAAAATGCCTCGATTGCTGGCATTCAGACCCCGTCCTCCCATCATAATCTCTCTCTATATGCTGATGGCTTGCTAATATATGTTCAACAGCCCCACATATGCCTCCCGTCCCTACTACACGAATCCCGCTGATTCGGGGAATTTAGCAATTTTAAATTGAATATGTCCAAAACGGAGGCCCTTAACATCTCCTTACCCGCTGCCACTGTTTCCCACCACTGTTTCCCAACTCCGTTCTAATTTCCCTTTTCAATGATCCACTAAAAGTATCTCATACCTAGGCATCCTAATTCCATCTAATCTCTCCAATCTCTATAGACTGAATTATCCCCCATTACTAGCTCGTATACGGAAAGCTCTGGACTCTTGGGGATCCAGTCCCTTGCCCTGGTTTGGGTGTATAAACACCCTGAAAATGGACACGCTGCCCAAGCTGTTATACCTTTTTCAAATCATTCCCATACTACTGCCTAAACAGTTTTTCCTCGCCTTACGATCTATGTCTATACGTTTTATCTGGAATAGGGGTTTCTCTTGTATACGCCACAAATTGCTTACCTTTCCCAAGCTACAGGGTGGGGTGGGACTCCCGGACTACAAATTCTACCACAAAGATACTATTTTGGCAAGGGTGTTAGAATGGTTCCCTCGCCCCTTTACTTAATTTTCTGTCATGGTGGAACAGGATCTGTCCCCCCTGGACCTCAGGGCTCTTCTTTGGGGTTATTCACAGGACCTACCCAGACTGCAATTCTCTTCCCCTTTAACCCGTGTGGCATTACAGGTGTGGTATCGGAAAGGCCTTCAGTGCCTTTTGTCCTCTGACCCTTCCCCCCCTTACGGCCCTATTTGATAACCCTGCTTTCTCCCAGGGCTTGGGTTCCCCTACAGTAGGTACACCGCCCTTCATCTATCTACCTTCTGTACTGGACTGTTTCACTCTACCCAGGTACACCGTCCCCTTACTGAATATGAAAGACTGTTCTCTTCCCGAAATGCCCAGTTATCTGCAATCTATCCCTTACTCCACGCATTGAGAAATGATGAGCTCCCTACTTACATGAGGATGTGGTCCGCGGACCTGGGAAAGGAGCTCACAAATGCTGACTGGTTGACCTTCTTTCATTTCACTCACAAATCCACAATCTCCTGCTATGCTCAGGAAAAAAAATAAGCTTATGTCTAGCTGGTATAGCGATCCCTCCTCCCTACATAGAATATTTCCATCCACACCTGATAATTGTTGATGTGGCTCGGCAGGAGGGAGCTATATGCACATCTGGTGGGAGTGCAGCAGGATAGGACCCTTCTGGTCCCAAGTTTTCACTGTATACAACTCAATGTACAATAGATCCCTACAGCCTTCGCCTGAAGTGACGCTGCCATCTGTACTCCCTGGCTGGATAGCCTCCCAAAAAAAGATTCTGCTTTGCTTCTTCCTCTCTGCAGCCCGACAGTTGATCCCCTTATTTTGGAAGTCAGATGTGCCTCCTTCTTTGACTTTAGGGGTTTCCTTGGTGAGTGATATGGTGCGGATGGAGGAGATGCTAGCAATGGACAATGACTCCTTTTGAAAAGTTTAAAACTCTATTGTGTGTCGGGATAGATTTTTCCACCTCCGATACCCTTAAGGCTCTGTTGTAAGTTGTGATTGGTAAATTACAAATCTTTTTTTTTTCTTTCCTATACTGGATGTACAATTCCACAGTCACGGAATCTTTCGGGGATACTATTCTACTCTTTCACTCTTCTCTCTCCCCTTGCTCCTTTTTTCATTCCCTGCTGTTAATCTAAATTATGACTAATATCCTCCTCTTTTCACTCCCTATTGGCCATTCTATCTAACATGTATACATGCTAAATACAACGGACTATTCTCGTGTAATAATCCCTTTTGTAAGGTTAAATATTCTAGTCCTAACCTGTTTAAGGGCCAACATATTAATGTCATAACATTGAACTTTGCATGCATATCGTATGTTTCCTATACCTTTTCTATGTGTTCAAATGCAAAATCTGCATAGGTGTCCTGGTCCCGCCGACGATAGAAAACCACGGCCGTTGGAGGTGCTCGCAGGGCTGCAGGAGATGTATAGGCGGTTCGCCCCCAAGCTGACATAACTTCCTCCTTATACCCACGGAGTCCAGGAAATTCTCCTGCAGCCGTGATTTTCTATCATCGGCAGGACCAGGACACCTATGCAGATTTTGCATTTGACCAGATGTGTATTAATGTGAGTTCTAATACTTTAAATAAACTGCCCACTAGATGGTACTTTTCTATACACACACACACACATGCACTGGGGGGGGAAATTGCATGCAATTTTTTTCAGTGCAATTTATTTTGTATTACCGCAGATCGCACTGCAAAGTATCGGTACTTGGTATTAACGAGTACTTGGCAAAAAGTCAATATTGGTGCAACCCTAGTATCCTCTATTAGCAAAGGTCTAATTAGCTGCTTTATGATAGAGCTCAATGTCTAGTAGGGCTGCGCCTCAGCGGGCTTTTGGACAACAAAGGATTTTCCGGCTCAGCCACGGTTTAGAGATCTTCCATATAAATTGTAAAAAAATAAATAACAAGTTTATTAAAATTTAGCTGAGACACGAGGCACTATGAAGGTAAAAAGGTAAAAGGAAGAACAGATGCAGCAACAGACGAAAAGAGTAGAGGATACAGTACAGAGCTAACAAATCACCTGAGTGGGCTTTTGGCCAAATGCAACCCACAATTTGTATACAGATAAATGCAGTTTGCTATTTACATGCATAAAGTAGATAAAGAAACAAAATGTTCAAGTTTTTTTTTTTTGTGTGATTTATTGTTTTCCTTACAAATATTGTAATGTTTTGAATTCTGACTTTGAAGTGCAAAATTTCTAAATCTCACTCTGCTGTCATAAAAAGAAGAAATCAACCACTTTTCACAGAGAATGCCATATCGGTATGATTTGTTTTATAAACCTGCTTTGTATTTCCTTTTATAAGTTACTTTTAACTTTTTTTTTTTTTTACAATTTTTTTTCTGAATAAAGTAGAATCTAAATTACTCAATTTACAAGCGTTAAAAGCTTTTTTTTTTCAGTTTGTGTACCTGCAGTATTGTATGTGATTTAATTTGTTGTTCAAAAGTTAGAAATTAGACTTAATCATCCTCAATTGTGACATTACTTTTGTAGGGAGTGTGAAAATCAATCTAACATTTCTTAGAGGTGTGGGGCATAGTAACAGGTTGGGAACCACCTGCACTCATTGCACTTGACTTGACAGTAGATGGCGCCAAAACCTTTATTAAAAAAAAAAAAATGTGTTTCATTGATTGGTAAGACAATGTTTTTTTATTTGTATATAACACCTTATGCTTTTGACATAGTAGTTATCATTTATTTTTTGACGTATTGCAGTACATTATAAGGCCTCGTGCACACTGGATGTTTTTGCTAACTCTCCTAGACGCTTTTCCTCCTGGCAGTGGTGTTTTTGCAGAAAAAACACTTGTAAACTCACATAATGCGTTTAGACACATTAAGCGCTAAATGTACCTAGCATCAATCTGCGTTTGGATGTGTTTTTTCACGTGTTTACGTGCATCAAGTTTTTTTTTTTTTTTCTCTGCCCCTAAACGCCTATGTGTACATAGGCTAACATGCAGGGACATTGAGGGCTGGTGTTCTGTCGAGAAGTGCCCCCCATCGACTAGTGCCCGGTATGTACTGCACATGCGCCGTACGGAACAACACAACAGCTGCTTTGCCGATCAGCTGAGCTAACGTAACCAGGGCACATGCGCACATCATAGGAGGTATCTCTCAATGGGAAATACCATTTCACAGGCACAATTTAAACCTATACAAACAGCAGGGGAGACAGTAGTTCTCAGATTGTGCATCGCTGCTGCTCCCTTACATCAGTGTTCCCTGCAGAGTTCTCCCTTACATCAGTGTTCCCTGCGGAGTTCTCCCTTACATCAGTGTTCCCTGCGGAGTTCTCCCTTACATCAGTGTTCCAAGTGGAGTTCTCCCTTACATCAGTGTTCCAAGTGGAGTTCTCCCTTACATCAGTGTTCCAAGTGGAGTTCTCCCTTACATCAGTGTTCCAAGTGGAGTTCTCCCTTACATCAGTGTTCCAAGCAGAGTTCTCCCTTACATCAGTGTTGAGCTGCACAGAGAGCGAGGTAGAATCTCAAATTTAAATTCTCTCTCCGAGCGCTCCCTGTGGCTTGCCTCTCGTCAAAAAATGCATTTCGACGAACTGCGCATGTCCAGTCGATACGTCACACCAGCTGATCAGGAAATCAGCTGGAGTGACCTGACATACTGCGCATGTGTAGTGCATAGAATGCATTTTTCGACGGGAGGCATTATTTGACAGAACACCTGCCCCTTTGGTTTAACGTCACATGGAGGAGACTGAGCGTTCGGGAGGATGAACGTGTGGAGTGTCCCGCCCCTTTATCAACTACTTCACACGGCGCTCTGCTCAGCGGTGAGTGAGAACTCAGGGAGGACGGATATGTTGTTGGTGGGTGGAGCCTGCGCAGTGTCATGTGATGGAGGTGGTGAAGTATTCCCCGAAATGATTGTGTGACATGAATATGAACTGATCTGAGTACAGAGGAGCAGTGAGCACAACATTCATATTAATATTATACATTTATATCACGTGCTGTACAGCCAGGGCAGGGGGCTGTGCCCCTCCTCCCAGGTCTGATGGGGACATCCACTGCAAGGGGTGCACTCCATTGAAAACACCTGATTAAGGTAATACTAAAAGTACATTTTTTTTAAAAAAATAACAAACTTTGTTATACTTACCTGCTCTGTGTAATAGTTTTGCACAGAGCATCTCTGATGGGGCCATCTGATTTAAGCAGGCACTCCGACTGAGGGCGGCACCTGATTCAAAGAGGCATGCCTATGGGGACACCTGATTTAAGGGAGCACTCTGATGGGGACACCTGATTTAAGGGAGCACTCTGATGGGGACAACCTGATTTAAAGTAGAGCATCACCCAAAAAGGGAAGCTCCGCTTGTTTTCCTACTCCCCCCTTCGCTGCCACATTTGGAACCTTTTCGGGTGGAGTGAGTATCTGATCTTGACAGGTACCTGCTCTTCCGGCTGAGACTTTAGTATTACTTTAAGCCATCCAAGCCTGCAGACTCATGCTTGTGATATTGTGTTTGTTACACGTCACTGTCTTCTTTTCTCTGCTAGATCAGATTCCACGTTTACGACCTTGGATCGGATATCGACTACTCTTTGAACTCTGCCTGCCTACGTATGTGACCCCAACTATTGTGAACCTTACCTGACTTAAACATGGACTGTCATTTAACCACTCTATCTGTCTGCCAACCACAAGTACCTGTTTGCTGTACTCAGTTCGCGCCTGCCCCGGCGTGGTACCCAGGCACTATAGCTTTGTGTATAAGTTCTGGGGCAACCAAATACCGGTAGGCCTGCTTTCCCTATGGCAAAGGGAGCTGCCAAAGGTGAAAAACACAGAAGCTAGTGATAGTGTCTGACCACCTGCATTAGGGGTAAGCATGACACCACCCTTCCCACCCTACCAGGCTGCCCTTTTCAGGGCAGTTTTCCATCTCCCACCCCTACCCTCCCAGGCTGCCCTTTTCAGAGCAGTCATCCACCCCCACCTACCCCTTCCCAGGCTGCCGTTTTTTTAGGGCAGTCTTCCATACCTCCCCCCCTCCTACATCCCCCATCCTGGTGTGATTAGATGTTTTAAGGGCAGGGGAGAGATCTAGAGTCTAATAGACACTAGATTTATCAGAAAAAAGTACCTGTCACTGCCTTTTGCTATCACAGGGTTTATTTACATCCCCTGTGATAACAATAAATGTGATAAACAAAAAAAGGTACAGTGTAAAAATAAGCACTCCCCCAAAGGCATGCAGCGGTCTCTTGTTGGTATGTAAACAGCGACTGCACTGTGCATGTGAGGTATCACTGCAAATGTCAGATCGAGAGCAGTCTAGCACTAGACCTTGGTTTTTGACCCCTGTACATGGCTAAACCCCCAAAAAGTCTCACACATGTGATATCGCCATGTGTAACTCCACATATACCTATGGAATGTGTAAGAAATATCTCATTAAAGTGACAACTTTGTGTAAAAAAAAAAATTTAATTTTTCAAAAACTTGAAAAAATAAAACCTTCCATGCACTCAACATGCCTCTCAGCAAATATTTTGGGGTGTCTACTTACAAAAAAGGGTCATTTGGGGGTTGTCTGTACTGTCCTGGCATTTTAGCACCTGTGATAGGAAGTTATGGCATTTTTTTCGCCGTCATACTTGCCTAGCTGGATGCAACATTGGACTGATGCTGCATCTGTCCCCTGCCAGCTCTAACACTGAGAAGCGAGCGATCTAACACCGCTGATTGTTCGCTTCTCAGAGCTCCCTGAGCAGAGAGCTGGTGACTGTCAGTCACCGGCTTTCTGCTCTGCTCTCTCCCCCATTGCACTCATTGGATCGCTGGGCTATGGAGGGACAGGGGTGGCTGGCTCAGGCTCTCAGCGGCTCGCTGAGACTGAGCCAGGTGCCGCTCCAGGCATGTGGGTGGCTCCCGACCTCATTGTCACTATCTTGCCGGAGCCTGCACCAGCTCTGAGACGTCAGCCTGCTATCTGCTGAACACGGTCACAGGAGTGCAGAACAAACTGCACTCCTGTGATCTACAGGAGAAGTACAGCCAAGCAGGCTTTGGCTATACCTCTCCTTTACTGTGTCATGAATATTCAGTCAGAATAAGTTGTGCCTTTTTAAGGACAGGTTTCCCGCACAATAATTATCCTTGAGTAATTTTTAACGAAGATATTTTTAAGATACAAAATCAATCAATATGACACAGTCTATGCTTGTGAAACTTATTCACGGAGACGTGTGGTCATACGAAATAGAAATTTATTGGTAAACAAACACAAATAATCACATGAAATTAAGATACCGATTGCGTTACATGAACGTCTTGAAAATCAATAAAAACACTTGCAAAAATGGGCGTACCGTCCCTTTGACATAATACCACCATGATAACTTCTCGGTAGAATCAATAACCTTGTGAACTTGACAATTAAACAGAACATCTGTATTTCACACGTGCAACCGTTACTATACTGCAGGTAAGTAAGTGGTTAAAATTGTGAAATAAATTAGACATTTGTTTTGTCAATAAATGCGGCAACTATGCAAAAAGAAAAATATAATGAAAAATTTGAATCTACAATCTACAAGGCGGGTATTGATTCGGGAGAATGATTATCAACTGTAAAATATTCAATACATCAATGTTTGAGAGAACATATCAATATTTGAGAGAACATACAAGATAAAATCAACATGACATAATTACCCATTCCAGGATGGCTACAGTTCCTATTGGCTGGTTACCAGAGTTAAAATGGCTGCCGTAGTTTCAAGATGGATACTCCTAAAGAGGATTTACTTCTTGTGACCTCCGAGTTCTAAGTATTAGGTGTTGAGGAATCTTCATGAATGTAAAGATGTGTATTCATGCATGGTGCATGAGTGTCAGTCAGGGAGTGTGTGTGTCTCCCAGTGTCCCCCCTCAGGGTGGATCCCTGAGCTCTCCCCCTGAGCTCTCTCCTCCTCCTTTTCTCTCTCTCTGTCTTACTTGCCTCTAAATACCATTTCAGATAATAAGACCATAAAAATTATAATGGCTCTGCCCAAAAGGACGTGGCTCAATTCCCATTGGGTTAGGAGACTTAATTATTAACTTCCTCTTGAAATTTAGTGAGTTCAAATAATACCACCTTCAACCACCAGGTGTCTCACACGTGTTTTGAGTCCATCCTTTTAAGTTAATACCTTCTATTTTCATAAGGTGTATAATGGTAAGGATAAGTATATACCTTTAAATATTCTGGTAATCGGTCTAATGTAAAATACACTCAGTATAAGTTTGATTAATCACCATTACATAACTTGGTTATATACCTGTATCTCTATAAATGTATATCTGTAAAAACTGGTCTATCTAGGAAATACACACATTGTTATATATTTCATCAATACCACATAAAAATGATTATCTATATGGATACCTGTATAACTTCTGGTATCTCCACTGAACATTTGTTTATCTTAAGTGTAGGCTACAATCTCATATGATTATAATCATGATTATATGTTTTTCCTAATACTAATTCGTTACTTAAAATACTTCTACTTATAAAATCACATTTTTATATCCATTTTCTTCATAGCAAAGTTGGGTCCACAGACGCCAACATTATAATGTCTCTGTGACCTACAATGTCATAGATAGTTTAAAATGACTTATAATAACCTTATCGATACTTTAAAATATTTTTGACTGGCACAATATTCAACTTTCTCTAACGTGTTGAGATGGACCGTGAACATTCTCACTGGGTGTTTAGAAATGACTTGTTTGTCTAAACCATCCTAAAAGTTCATACAATGAGTTTTGTTAGCCAAGGTGTTAGCTATTTAAACAGTTCTTCACTCGAACACAATAAGTTAGGTTATCTCTATGCGAGAAAAGTCTATATAACCTTGTGTCCTGTGGCAGCTTTTGTTTATTCACCATACCATGTAAATATCTCCTTGTTTTGTGACGAGGGCAGCCTTTGTTCCAACAGTTTCCTTTACAATACATGCTTGTAAAAGTCTTCAATATTTGAAGAAGTAGAGAAGGGCTTGTTCAAACATGAGAACGTCCATTTTGTCCTAAAGGTCAAAAAGGGCAACAGTTCATCTGCTTTTTGAGGCCTAAGCATCTCTCATGTTTCTGCCAGGAAATATAAAATATGTTTCTTCATGAATTCACAACAAATGGACACTTATTGGAATTTTTTACTTACCAATGACATGTAGCAGCATTTTGGGCTAAATTCATGACAGAAACTAGAAAATATCTTTTTTTTTATTTCAGTCTTTTTTCCATTTATATCACAAAATATAAAAAAAAACTGTGGAGATCAAATGCCACCAAAAGAAAGCTGTTTGTGTGAAAAAAATTATATGAATTTTGTTTGGGTACCGTGGTACATGACTGCACAATCACCAGTTAAATTAGCGCAGTGCCGAATAGCAAAAAAAAAGGCCTGGTCATGAAGGTGGTGAAGCATGATTCAAGGTAAACGCAACACGATAATGTTTTCATGCCCTAATGCAATGGTCTCCAAACGGCGGCCCTTTGCTTTCCTTTTATCCGGCCCTTGGGATACTATTCCTCCCACTGCTATGACACACTGTTTTGCCATCTCACACCAATAACGGGGCACTGTTCCTCCCTATGATACCAATTATGGGGCACTATTCCTTCCTATGATACCAATGATGGGGCACTATTCCTTCCTATGATACCAATGATGGGGCACTATTCCTTCCCCTAGTACCAATTGTGGCCATATTTACTCCCACTGATACCAGGAACATTTCTGCTTCTGCTGGCCACAGTCTGGCCCTCCTAAAATTTGAAGGACAATAAACAGGGCCCTTTGTTTAAAAAGTATGGAGACCCCTGCCCTAATGCATGACATTTTGAACTACATACATTGTTCCAGAATTTTTAATAATTTCTCATTTTCCTAAGTCATTTTTTCATCTATTAAATCTTCTGCCCTTGTTGTTTTAACTTTGGATAGTAAAACATTTTTTTCTGTTTTTTCTGCCAGTAAATACCTTATACAGCCCACTTCCTGTTTCTTGTCTGGTCATTAGCCTAGGCTTAAGACATTATGCCCAGCTCTCTCTCTAACTCTAGTGAGAGTTTGCCAGCAAGGGAGGGGGGGATGAGTCATAAGAGAGCCAATGAGAGCTGCAGGGCTACAGAGCTGGAGGTGTGTGTCTGTGTAAATGCAGGAAGTGAACAGGCAGCAGCCCATAGTTACAATGGATGCAGCCAGACTTAGTGGAGGGAGATTTGTGCAGCATATTTGGCAAGTACAGAATCACATTGTATATAAAATAATATGCAAAGTGGTTGGAGGGAAGCTTCAGAATGGCAAAGATGTTTTTATTACTAATTATGTGAGCAGACTGCAGTTCCTCTATAATCTCACCTACCTCAAATATGGGATACATGTACTTTACATTTGATATCAACATTAATAGCTGGAACCTAAATGTCTGCTTCCGATTTTCTATGTGTTTTGCAAACCGTTTCCCTTCTTCAAGATAAACAATCACATTGTTTCTCATATAGTAACACTAAGGGCTGGTTCACACTGATGCAATTTCTGATGCGACTTGAGTCACACTGAATTGCATGACAAGGGAAATCATATTATATTCAATGGTGCCTGTTCACATCAATTCAATTCTGTGCGGTGTGATTTTGGAAAAGGTTCCTGTGCTACTTTGGTGCAATTTCAGTGTGATTTGGCTCCATAGAATATAATAACCACATCCAAAGTCACACTAGATATTCGCAGTGAAAAGTGCATGAAACACAAATCATAGTAGTGTGAACTGAGCCGTACAATACAACAGGCATCTCATTAAAGTATAACTAAAGGCAAAACTTTTTTTTTAGTTTTGCATAAAGTGAAGAGGGATTAGTACCCCTGTCAGTTTTTATTGCTGTCTGTGCCCATTTTTCCTGCTTACCGTTATTATTGAAAGTAAAAGAAAATCCCAACTTTTGGGTTGTCCCCAGAAAAGTAATAAAGGGGAAATCTTACAATAGGAACACTAGTTCTGGTGACCTGGGGGTCCCCAAGGAATTCCTTAAATTTGCAGGGATTTCCTCTCACTTCTTGTTTGGCTATGGGACAGGAAGTGAAGTTCCTGTAGTTTTGCCTGTAGTTCTACCTCCATGTATTCCAGACATTTGTAAGGTCATCCTTCTCATCAGTCCTCAGATTATGTCCCATGGAGTACTGAGCGAACCAAATGGTAGATAGAAGAGAGGTGAACCTCCGTCTCTATGGCAGAGGAGATGCAGTGGATGAGGAGGGTAATGATAATGTTACTTTGTGCTTTTGAATCATGTCACTGAACAATGTTTACAAACACTGATTAGAAGGTCCATTTTTGACAATGGTGGCTACAGCCAGCTGCTGTATTTACACAGCAAGTCCCGACTGTCATTCTGACCAAGAAAGTCAGAAGTTCTTCATATCTGCATGGGTTCAGCGTTTCAAGATACTGAACCATGACAGCCAAGCAAATAGCTTTTCCAGAAAGAGTTTAGCTATGGCTGTCCCCATATTCCTTTCATATAATTGCCTGGCTGTCCTATGGATCCAATGGCTTTAATGTTTTCTATCTCATTAAAAAGTATGCAGACTGTCCTGACTTCACCTGCTATATGCATGTTAATCACTCATTTTAAGGCAAGAGACAGCTAGGAAATAGCATTTTCAGAAGAGGTCAGCAATACTACAACAGATAAAGATGTCACAGATCTGAGATTAGAATGTCAAAAATGGACTGAGAGGTAGAGCTCTGGTGTCCTTTTACCATCATTAGCATGATCGCATCACAAACTTGACTCCTACCATATGAGATGGCTCATATTAGACACTGGGAACAACCAAGCAAGCTGTTTGCCGTGCTGTCTCTTTAGCTAACCATAGTGCTTTGGGAAACCATTGCCCAATATGAAAAGTTCTAATTGAATAACAAGAAAATGATAGATGAAAAAGAATAGAAAAAAACTTGTACTGCACTATTTCTCTTTGTGGAGGTGACCATCATGTTAGAGGTAGGGCTTTGTTAGGGGAAAAGGGAGAATAACTGTATATTGTAAGTAATCTATGTAATAAGGAATTTTGACATAGGAATGTGATTTTTACTATATGTATTTGTGTATCTTTGATCTTTGTTTATATAATAAAAGAGAGCATAATAAAAAATAAAAAAAAAGGGAGGGCTTTGCTTTCTCGTCAGAGCCCACCTTGGTGATCTGATGACTGGTGAAAGAATATTGAAGAAGCTGCAGGAGAGGTGAAAGAAGAACAAATCCACAGAATGAATGAAGCAGCAGCAGAAGATACTCGCAGTGAAGAGTCCAGAGTCCACTCCAGCAAGCAGTATAGTAGAAAAAAATCACATGAGACAAGTCAGCAGTGCCTTAGATAATCTTGCGCTGCAGATGTACAGTTCTGAGGCCACCTAACAGAAGTGCCTGACACCTACACATACTAGAATGTTACATCTATTTTTTTTATGAAGAATTCAAGACAAAAAAGGTAAGGTAATATGCAGGCATAATTAACCACTTCAATACTGGACACCTTTACCCCCTTCCAGCCCAGGCTTATTTTCAGTTTCCAGCACGGTAACAGGTTAAATAAAAATTACTCAGTCAGACAACACATGTGCAAATTGAATTTGTATCATTTTTTTGAGACAGATAGAGGTTACTTGGTATTTAAAAGAGAAGTTTGGGATTTAAAAAAAAGAATCATACTTATCTAAGTGGAACCAGTGTCGATTTGATGCTACATCCCCCGCCTGCATTAAGGTTGAGAACTGAGTGATCAAACACCTCTGATAGCTCAGTTCTCCCTGCCACTCTGAGCAGAGAGTCATGACTTTCAGTCACCTCTGTCTGCTCAGATACACCCCTCACCACAGACCCCATCCCCCTTTTACAGACACTCCCCACCTACCCCAGATCCCCCTCATCACAGTCCTGCATTGATATTACAGATTGCCTCTTCCATAAGATCGCAGCACTCCCCTACTTTATTTACACAGGCAACTCCTATCCTCATATTGATTAGTGGTTCCAAATTAATAATAACTACTGCAGTAGGGAACAGACACAAAAGATACGCTCAGCATCTTTCCAAATTACTGTTCTGCGTTATTATGACGCAATTGAAGGTTTTTATGCACATGATTATGTAGGTATCACATTAATATTACAATTGTACGTTTATGGTAACAAGGGGCGTTACATAGGCAGGCTTATTCTAATCAGGACTCAAAAGAATGTAAACATTTACTGAAAACATTATTAGTGCTGTGTGCACAGTGAGGGCAGTGTGCAATACATACAAAATACAATACAATTATATACAGAACTTACAAATTTCCATTACAGTCTCCCCTCTTTTGATCAATATTTTGATCACTAACCATACCTGCTATCACCTTTAACCTGGAACCTCCACACGCTTAGGTGGAGGTAGTCCTGGCCAAAGAGGCAAAAACTCCATTGTGGAGAAAATAATAGCTGAGCAACTTTTTCATTACCAAATGACTTTTCATTGTGAAAAACAAATGATTGATAAGACATATTTACAGAGTACTGGCTGTACACTCCTGTGGCCAGAATGGCCTTCTAGCTTAATTGTGAGCATGCTGACTTATCGGCATATGTAAACACAGACAATTCTACATAAAATGGAAGACGTACAAAAGACAAATATAACTTCAACATGGCTAAACTACTTTTCAAATGTATATATCCCTTACAATTAAAGTAACTGAATCAAAAAGTACCCTAGACTGTGATCACAAGAGGGAAACAAATCAAACACAGAGATTTCTTTAATTTAGTCATTTTTGCAGTGTCTGGTGTGGATCCAGGTGACTTTTCCTTCAAGTTTTGCAAAAACTGTACATGAAATAGATGCCGAATTGAGTCTCCAAACATTTCCTTATATATATATGTCTCTTAACAATCCACAAGTCACCTGGCTTTAGTTTTAGATCCTTCCAAACTTTTAGGATCTGGAATTGGGGAGAAAACACATAAATGAGTTTGTCAAAAACCTTAAAAGATCAGCAACTTTCTCTGTGAGATCCGAATGAAGGACTTCAGCTGCTGAGACAAAATATAAGCAAGTGAGTAACACACTCCCAAACCAAATCCCATAGGGAGAGAGTCCAACATCCCCTTAGGGGCTTGATAAAATATAAGAAAACATTCAGGCAAAAGTTTTCTAGTTTCTTACTCTACTTTGTCCGCTACATTGTAGACAGTAGGGGGTGTAAAAACAAAACCTCAAAACTTCTATTAGGGACTCTCCTATAAAAAATGATTTCCTCTGTTACTCTGTACTTTCTGGCACTCTGTACTTACAAACTACTTCTGATAACACTTTTTACTGTGGCCTTTGCAGTAGCATTTGCCACTGGACATCCAGAAAACATGTCCATACAGACAAAATGCATACTTGTAAGATCCTAACTTGGGCATCTGGATATATCTTTTTTGTGATCTCTGGAAGGGATGTTCAGCTTTTGGTAACACCTTTGGTAACAGGTAAAACAAGAAGTGGTATGTTATAAAAACAACTGTGGAGAACCCTGGCTCTATCCCACGCTCATTTACTAAGGCAGCCATAACTGCTTGTGACTGATGACACAGTCCATGTGTCAAGATGGAGGGAAAAGAGTGGCTGGCAGACCTAAATGATCACCTTTTCCAAAGTCCTGTTTCATAAGAAATTGCCCCCTGTGGACCACTTGTTCTTCTCGTTCTGGGGTCCTTAAAGTTGAATTATTAATCCCAGCTATACTGGGCCAGAACTAGGGTGGAATCTGTGAGTTGCACAGACCCATCAAGTGTCCGGGGCTGTAAATGCAGCATCCTTAGTCACCTGGTCTGCTTCCATGTGTGAAAGTTAATATGGCTACCTCAGCAAGAACCTGGAAGGCTGAAAACAGCCAATCAAATTAACTTGGCATGCTTGGTTGGTTTACCTGCCGAAGTAAAAACAAACTTCTGGCCCTTTAAATGGAACCAAAAGCTCTCTATATCTCGACTATCTATATAAATATACACTCTTTTTATAGCTCACAGGCTTTGCTAAAACATGGAGCTCTGCTTCTTGAGCTGGGGAAAAAGGATCCAATGACTTTGAATACAGAGTATCCCTCTGGGCGATAAACTGCATCCTCAAATCTACAAAAAATGTAATATCTGGGTGTTCAGGGAGTGTGTCCTGCACTGGGCTCACAGCAGCTGATTCCTACATCAATTTAACACACATGTCTTCCTTTGTCTCCAGCCTCCTCCAATAGAGGCAATAAGGTGGCTGGATTCAAATGTACGCATTTTTCATTGTTAGATTTGTACATAAACAAACTCATATTTTAAACCTTTCATTAGACAGACATTTAGTTAGCTGTATATTTGCTGCGCAGAATGTCGGACCATAAAAAATTAAATGTTTGACCAAAACAATATCTAACTTTGTCTAATAGCACCTTTGCATAAAAGCTACAGCTCTGATATATCGGGATGAACCCTTCATTACTGTGTCCAGCTTACATAAATATATTACAATGGCTTGTTTTCTATCACGCTATTTGTGTAAGAACTCCAGTTTCATGTTTCAAAAGACAACTTTTTCCTGGCAATATTATAATAAATGATAACAATACCCTGCGGTCATGGAGAGATACCCATAAATCCAAAATATTCTTCTGCTTATACCACTGCACTTACAAGAAAAAGGGGCACATCATTTCACAATCCACACATTCTGCTTTGCATTTCAAAAATACAAATAAATAAAACAAAAGGACCAATCTGTATGATGGACCAGAAAACATCAAAAACTATAAAACAACTGCCTGCAGGTGGCATCTATCCTAACAGGGTGTGTGGATTTGATGTGATGGGTCTGTTATATTTATAACAACGCTCACATCATGGACTGACATCAAGTTATTATCAAGAACCTTGAAATTTCATTTTTGTAGAAAAACTTCTTATGTATTCCATCTATCTTGGCTTTGTTAAATATTATGGCAGCTGTATTCCAAATAACAACCTCATCTTAATCTTTTTTCTCTCAATAAGGGCTTATTGAATAAATGTAAAATTACAAAATTGTTATCTTAATCTAAACTAATCTCATTCATTACAAATTTCCCCAATAACCTGGATTTCATTTCCAACCAAAGGTTGTCTAAACCTGTTTCAATATATCTATATTAATAAAATTGTTAAACTCATATTAGAAATTAATACTCATTATTACTTAATTTTACTTAATTTCCCTTTTTCAAATGCACTGTTTCCACTATCAAAGGATATTCAATTTGTGTAATACACGGTTAAATGTAACCTTCATTTTACCATGTTTGGAAAACAGATTCAAAATAATTGTGATCACATTGTTTACCATTAGATTCGTTAACCCGGCACATTTTGTTATAAATGTTTTGTCTAAAAAACAGAAATTGGCATGGTGTCCTTCCAGCTTATCACTGACCTCTCATCCCAGCCACATTTCTTTCAGGAGAGCACAAAGGAGGGGGTCACATCTGCGTACATGACACACAAGCAATAGAACTAAAGGTCCCAGCATTCGCACACACATACACCAATATCTCTCTAAAATCAAATTAAAAACATCTCTCCTCTATAGAGTACGGCGTGTGTGTGTGTGCCAGGAGATCACTCACTGCTCTGTCATCTCTACAGACCGGACACCTGAGGATCACAGCAAAGGAGTGACATCCTTCCTATGGAGACGGAGTTCAAATAAGTACCTACCATTGGAACCTATGGAGTGACGTGTCGGTGAGATCGGAGTGATCAGGTCGGTGAAACGTCGCCACTCTTCCAACACCTCCAGCTGTTGGGGACCAGGAACTACCCTCCATATTTTGACACAAGCCCGTTTGACTCTCAAGTCGCTGACTGGGAGTCCATCCTATCCGGTAAGGGTATTTTTGCCTACACCATATACACAGAAGTTCAAGATCGCAACTTGTGGATGCCATCTTTGGATCCATTGGTCCTTTCTCATTGGACTCAGTGGTTGCTGATCGTTGTTTCCAATACATGATTTGGACTTAGTGTCATCATTTCATTTTTTCAATCTGGATGGACTTTTTATTGTAGTAGCATATTTGGTTTTCCTTATATACCAATTTATATTTATTTTGTATTTCACTTGTGTTGTGCACAATCCCCCACACATACACATACCGTTTTTTCATGTGCGATATGTCAGTGTTGCACACCATATATACTTTTCACAGTGTTTTATGAAGACCGTTCCCTTTGGTTTGGGTTTTGAGGTTTTTTTCATACTACCCGTTCTTTCATAGCACATATTAGTTATACCTTTCACGGTACACAATTTATAGGTTTCACTCATTTTTTAACCATCCATTTTGACTGTTTCTGCGACCAATCTTTAGTCCTAGTAGGACTCTTTTCATTAATAATCTTTATTGTGCATTTTGCCCTCCAGATACCATTCTGTTTGGCTTTGCCCAAGAAAGGACACTTTTTTTCAGCGCCACACTTGTTTTTAATTTCATTTCTGTACAATTTGTCTGATTGTGGTGTTGGCTGCTTTGCTTTTTGGTTGGCGCATTATTAATTTTTGAATTTTTTGCATCTCTCTAAAATCGCTTACATTTTTCCCATTTGTGCACAACACATGCATATCATTCTCTCACTTTCTTTTAACTCTTTAATATTTCCCTGCATAAATTCTGCATTCCTTATTTTGTTTAGATATCTTTTATATCTAGCTTCTATGATCAGACAGGCAGCCAGAGTGCTCATCCCATCTTCTCTCTCTGACAACATATAAAGTATTCTGTTTTACCTCTCATTTCTCTGTTTCTTGACTCTAATAGTTGTAGTGCCTGACCCCAAATTCATCCCACAACTTAACATGAAAATGTCCCTTTCTGTCTAGTGTTAATGTCACCATTGATCCATCCTGCTCACATAGATAGCTGTTTCTCTAGCTGTTTACTCTGCATGATTCTTAGTCCCTGTGGACTTTGGTAACCCAGTTACCCATTGTGGATCCATGTCCACTCTAACCATTAATCTAGGGGCTCAGTATAGGCGGAACCGCACCTTTGGTTAATATATAGCGCTCCTCTTGCGCTGGGCATTTTTGAGGGTCCCTTACCCTTCATTCCCTTACTTAATTCAATGCCCATAATGACTGGCCAGTCTTCTCTCTTCTCTACATGTGCCTATACCCTCTTGCCTCTAAACTACTTTATCTAGCAGATGTACTACATATACCTGTGAACAGCACTATTCTTCCCTTTCTTATCTATAACACTCCAATGGACAATAGACAGGGACAACATAACATATAACCACCAATCAATACAGTTCGATTAAGGGGAGTAAAATAGGTACCCTTTGTCCTGAAAATGCCTTACCGATCAAGGAAGTCTGATAACTCAAATGTAAGCTAAAGGCTTACCTCAGCCGGCTGATTATCAGAAATTCCCGGATCGTCTCAAGCTCCTCGTTTCGGATACTCAGGGTCACCTGGAATCCCCTCCTGGCTGGCTCGCCATGCTGATTTGATTAAATTGATGATAGGCAACTCCTATCCTCATATTGATTAGTGGTTCCAAATTAATAATAACTACTGCAGTAGGGAACAGACGCAAAAGATACGCTCAGCATCTTTCCAAATTACTGTTCTGCTTTATTATGACGCAATTGAAGGTTTTTATGCACATGATTACGTAGGTATCACATTAATATTACAATTGTACGTTTATGGTAACAAGGGGCGTTACATAGGCAGGCTTATTCTAATCAGGACTCAAAAGAATGTAAACATTTACTGAAAACATTATTAGTGCTGTGTGCACAGTGAGGGCAGTGTGCAATACATACAAAATACAATACAATTATATACAGAACTTACAAATTTCCATTACAACAGGAAGCATCACAGGACAAAGGGCGGGACTTTTCATGTGAAAGGCAGGTGATTGAGTGGTGGGACGCTCTGCTGTCTAGTAACCAATCACCCCAGTCTTAACATGAAAAGTCCCACCCTTTGTCCAGACCTGCCATGCTTCCCGTCTTGTGTGAATAAGGTTGAGAAGGGGAGAGGGAGTGCTTCGATCTTATGGAAGGGACAGACCTGTCACGCCTGCTGGGCCAGGTGGAGGAAAGCTGTACATCTGATCTGGGGCTGGTGGTGTGCACCAAATTGCTGCAAAAAAAATCCAGGCTCCTAGGTGGATCTCAACCACATGGTCAGGATCATTCACCAGCCATGATCGACTCTGTGACATCAGCCGACAGCAGGCTTTAGCCCGCTGTCAGCTGAAAAGGGGTCACAGGAGTGCAGATCGAACTGCACTCCTGTGATCCGCAGGAGAAGTACAGCCAAACGAGCTTTCGCTTTACTTTTTTAATCACCACTGGATCTTTTATTTTTTGCTTATTTCAGGCCAAAATGTATAGTGCTACATTCTGATGCAAGAAACCATGAAGACCCCCCCCCCACCCCCCACCATCAATCCCGGGACCCTTTCCTTCGAAGCTCGGGGTCCTTCCCACTGATCTGCAGTGGGACCCTTTAACATGTTCCTGCTTTCTTGGGGCCACCCACAGTGACGGTAGTCTAGGGCCCAGTTGCAAGTGCAACCTTTGCGGCCCTGGTAGTCCTGGCGCTACATACACATACATGCAAACAGGTATAAAAACACACACCGTGGTTAGCACTTCCGCACAGCAGGACTAGGGTCATTAGTTCAAATCCCAACCACAGCACTAACTGTTTGAAGCTTGTATGGTCTCCCTGTGCCTGCGTGGGATTCCTTCAGGTACTCCACTTTCCTCCCACACTCCAAAGACTTGCTGGTAGGTTAATTGGCTCCTGTCTAAATTGTCTTTAGTATGTGTGTATATGAATGTGTTAGGGACCTTAGATTAAAAGCTCTTTGAGGGCAGGGACTGATGTGAATGTATAATATATGTATATTGACAGCGTTATAAGTACCTGTAATAAAATGCACATACACTTCTGTGTGTGTAAACTTCTTTATTTACACTAGGTTCACACCTATGCATTTTTCTATGGGTAAATTAGCCCATTCAAATTAATAGGCTGCCATGCCTGAGTTTCCGCAAAAAAAGGTGCATGCACCTCTTCAAAAACATGGCTGCAGGGAAATCGCATGGTCTTTTTGACCGCATGATTTCTCTGCAGCTCCTGCACTACATTTTTACATGTGTGGGGGTGTGAGAATCACAGCCACACACAGAAGTGTGAACCTAGCCTAAGTGCAAAAAAAAATATTTATTAAAGTAGTGAGAAAGCAGCAAACTATAATACACAAAAACTTCAGAAATAATCCAATACTAAATAGATGCGATAAATGCTCCAATCAGTACAATGTGTTACCATAAGCAAATATTTATCCATGCAATATTCATAAATGCTGTGCAAAGTCCCCCAAAAATTGACAAGTGCAATAATAAATAACATAAAAATATATAAAACATAAAATTCATATGTGCGTTGTGAAGAGAAGCGGAACCACTACTCCTAATTGACCGCTACTTCACCACTCATCCACTATAAAGTGACTTTTGCAAAGTAAAAAAATGTCCAAAAAAGTTCATCTGACTAATGTAAACTAGTACTGATCTCCCATCGACTCTTTGCAACCACTTCAGTGCACCTCCACCAAACCAGTGAGCACACAGAGTGATTACCAGAACATGTGGCCCCTCATATAGGCCCAAACATATTTTATTTTTGATTAACAACTACCCGCTCACATGACGTTGTGCACTCTGAGTGGAGATATCTGAATGATAGCTGCAGCTACAGGCATCATCCAGATATATTTTGCTTTCGCCTCGTAATTCCCTGCAATGTAAAAGCCATCCTAGTGGCTTATTAACCAGACTCCAAATGATTAATAGGTCCTGCTGCAAGTCATCTAAGCTGTGACATGTCATGCTGTCCAGGTCCAGGGTCATCACATGGTACTAACCAATCACAGGGGGCACATGCACAAATAAAAGCCTCAATAGTGCATGACCCCATAAAAGTCTTTTTATTTATGGCCACATTGCACACTTCCAGGATTCCTATGCAGCATTTCACAAGAATCAGCAGTGCTTTACTTTCCCCTGTTTCATCAGATTTGGTGACCCGTCAGAATATGTAACGGAAGTCACCGCCATCTTGCTACACCCCGCACTCCTCCACAGTAAGGATACACTGAAAAGGGGGCAAGTGAGCATCTTGTTACACCCACCGGAGTTTTGCATTTCACACTTATTTTTAACAGTGAACTGAGCTTATATAGTGAAATACAGTATTTAAAAATCCGTCTGAGTGTTTACATGTTGAATTCTAAAAGCAGTGGTGTTCTGTCAGATTAGCAAAGATGTGAGAAGTGAAGGGAAGTGATTATAGGAGGGGTTTGTGTTTGGGCGCGGATTTGAAAAGGCTGAGTCCATATAGACAAAAGCAAAAAGACTGTTCAGTCTGTTCCATCTTACCTGCCTTCAGAACAACATCTACAGCACACAAATTTTCTTTCAGGACACATGAGGTTTATCGGCCATTTTAAAAAGCCAAGACAAAGAAGAAAAGCACATGGTTTAATGACTTTAAGAACTCTTTTCAGATCTTTGAAACAAATGAACTATACTTGACCATTTTTGCATATATGAAGCAGCACTAATTATGAATATGAATGTACTATTTTTGTAAGTATTTACCAAGTTTTTGTGTGTATAATAAAACACACAGTTTGATCTAAGCTGACTCAGACATGATTAAGGAAATTTGTCTCACAATCAGTCATCATTATTGAAAGCTTTTTCTACTATATAAAGCTTTATATTACAGAGGTGGAGGCGGAGCTGCCGGCTGCTGCTGAACCTACCAGGAGTTAGGGGAGGACTGGGCCAGGGGGCAGGGAGGTCTCTGATGGCTCGGGATAATGCTGCTTGCTCCGATCCGCTGCAGACAGACCCGCTGGCTGCCGCTACCCTGTTATATCTGCAGCAGAGCGGTGCGAGTATGCCAATGCAGTCACTTCCCTGTCAGGCGGGTCGAGCTTCCTCCTAGTCCCGCCCGGCGTGATGTCATTCATAGGCTGGGATGCGGGATGAAAGAGCAGAGGAGAGTGCTGCTGCTAAGACCTGCGATGAGCCAGTGAAGCCCCGTACAACAGTGCAAGTGAGTTTGCAGAGGCTAAAAACCTAACCTAAGGCACTATACTATAGTAGTGTCACAAAGGCTCAGCTATGTTTACTTCTTGAAGTGATTAACACTTTGGGGGGGGGGGTTAATTTACAATGGTATTTGTAATATTCAGCATGGAGGGGTTAATGTACTGCCACTGGCTACTGATGCATTGGTGACCAGTGGCAGTTAATTAACCCCTTTATGCTGCTATAGTGGCACCAGTTTCAGTGTTTTTTTAACCCCTATATGATGCAGTATGAAAGAGTTTACACTGACACTGGTGCCACTATAGCAGCACAAAGGAGTTAATTAACTGCCACTGGTCACCAATGCATCAGTGGCCAGTGGTGTATTTGATACTACTCACTTCCATACACTCCACACTCCTCTCCTGTACATACCATCCACCGCCATACATCCGCACCCCTCTCCTGTACATACCACCCACCTCCATACACTCCACACCCGTCTCATGTACATACCACCCACCTCCATACACTCCGCACCCCTCTCCTGTACATACCACCCACCTTCACACCCTCCGCACCCCTCTCCTGTACATACTACCCACCGCCATACTCTCTGCACACCCCTCTCCTCTACATACTACTTGCCTCCATCGACTCCCCACCCCTCTCCTGTACATACTACCCACCGCCATACTCTCTGCACACCCCTCTCCTCTACATACTACTTGCCTCCATAGACCCCCCACCCCTCTCCTGTACATACTACCCACCACTATACTTTCTGCACACCCTTCTCCTTTACATACTACTTGCCTCCATAGACTCCCCACCCCTCTCATGTAAATACTATCAGTTTTCATACCCTCCACTTTTCTCTCCTACTCGGGTTTACCACCATTGTACAGTACCATCATAATAGCATCATGGGCAAAGTAAAATAAACTGGGGCCGCTACTAAGGAGATGGTGACCTGTGGCACACAAAAAAAACAATGAGTGTGGCTAAATTATGCTATATATTGGGCATGGCTTTTTAGTTTGATTAGAAATTGTAGTCTGATTTTTTTTTTACCGTTTTTATTTTAGTTTTTTAATTGTTTTTACATTTTTTTTTGGTGAGAGTTTTTTGGTTTCTTTGGTGAGATATCAGGGGTCTTAACAGATCCCTGAAGCCTCAATCTTGAGACAGAGAAAGGGACTGAGGAAACACATTTCCCAGTTCCTTTCTCTGTAGCCTCAGCTGCACTGCAGATGAACGAACAGGAGACAGTGGCTGTGCTGTGGGGGGGGGGGGGGGGCTGGTGGCACATCAGTATTTTTTATTGCTTGAACTATTTTTCCCATTATGGGGCCTCATGTCTAAGTTTTTCCTAAGGCCTCACAAAGCCCAGAGCCGCCTCTGCATACCACCCACCGCCATACACTCCACACCCCTCTCCTGTACATACCACCCACCGCCATACAATCCGCACCCCTCTCATGTACATACCACCCACTGCCATACACTCCGCACCCCACACCTGTACATACAACCCACTGCCATACACTCCACACTCCTCTCCTGTACATACCACCTACCTTTATACACTCTGCACCCCTCTCATGTACATACCACCCACCACCATACACTCTGCACCCCTCTCCTGTACATACAACTATACAAAAAACGGCCATACAATCCGCACCCCTCTCATGTACATACCACTCACCGCCATACACTCCGCACCCCTCTCCTGTACATGCCACTCACGGCCATACAATCTGCACCCCTCTCATGTACATACCACCCACCGCCAGGGCCAGATTAAGAGAAACATGGGCCTGGTGCTAAGGATTTTGGTGGGCCTTTTTATGGAAATAAATAAAATGAAAATGCAAACAATTTTTGTTAAATTTAAATTAAAGAGAGAGAGGGGTGTGAGAGAGTGGTTAAGAGAAAGAGAGAGGGGGGGGTGATAGCGAGATGGGGGTTGAAAGAGAGGGGATGAGAGGGAGGGGGAAAGAGAGAGAAAGGGGGTGAATGAGAGAGAGAGAGGGGGTGAGAGAGAGGGGGTGAGAGAGAGGGGGTGAGAGAGAGGGGACAAGAGAGAGGGGACGAGAGAGGGGGTGAGAGAGAGGGGACGAGAGAGAGGGGGTGAGAGAGAGGGGACGAGAGAGAGGGGATGAGAGAGAGGGGGTGAGAGAGAGGGGACGAGAGAGAGGGGGTGAGAGAGAGGGGACAAGAGAGAGGGGACGAGAGAGAGGGGGTGAGAGAGAGTGGACGAGAGAGAGGGGACGAGAGAGAGGGGGTGAGAGAGAGGGGACGAGAGAGAGGGGGTGAGAGAGAGGGGACAAGAGAGAGGGGACGAGAGAGAGGGGGCGAGAGAGAGGGGGCGAGAGAGAGGGGGTGAGAGAGAGGGGACGAGAGAGAGGGGACGAGAGAGAGGGGACGAGAGAGAGGGGGTGAGAGAGAGGGGACGAGAGAGAGGGGGTGAGAGAGAGGGGACGAGAGAGAGGGGACGAGAGAGAGGGGACGAGAGAGGGAGTGAGAGAGAGGGGGTGAGAGAGAGGGGGTGAGAGAGAGGGGGTGAGAGAGAGGGGACGAGAGAGAGGGGACGAGAGAGAGGGGGTGAGAGAGAGGGGACGAGAGAGAGGGGGTGAGAGAGAGGGGGTGAGAGAGAGGGGACGAGAGAGAGGGGGCGAGAGAGAGGGGGTGAGAGAGAGGGGACAAGAGAGAGGGGGTGAGAGAGAGGGGACGAGAGAGAGGGGGCGAGAGAGAGGGGACGAGAGAGAGGGGGTGAGAGAGAGGGGACAAGAGAGAGGGGGTGAGAAAAAGGGGAATAGAGAAAGGGTGAAAGAGAGAGAGGGTGGTAAGGGGTGAAGGGGGTGAGAGAGAGAACAGGGTGAAAGAGAGGGTATGAGAGAGAGAGGGGGTGAGGGGGGTGAAAGAGAGAGGGGGTGGGAGTGAGGGGGTGAGTCTGTGGGAGGCACAGCATAGTACATAACACGGGGGGGGGGGGATAGCACAGTACATTACATGGTTGGCACAACACATTACATGGTGGATACATGGATACAGCACATTTAATGGTAAGCAAAGCACAGTACATTACATGGTGGGCACAGCACATTACACAGTTGGCACTGCCTAATACAGCACATTACAAGGTAGGCACAGTTCATTATATGGTGGGCACAGCACATGACATGGTTGGTACTGCACAACACAGCACATTACACGGTTGGCACTGCCCAATACAGCACATTACAAGGTAGGCACAGTTCATTATATGGTGGGCACAGCACATGACATGGTTGGTACTGCACAACACAGCACATTGCATGGTGGGTACAACACAGCATATGCACACGGTGGGCACAGGACCTTATATGATGGGCACAGCACATGACATGGCGGGCACAGCTGAGCACATTACATGGTGGACACTGCACATTACAAGTGGGCACTGAACAGCACATTATATGGTGGGCACAGCATATTATATGGTGGGCACTGCACATGGCATGGTGGGCACTGCACAGCACATGACAAGGTGGGTACTGCATGACACCACATGACATGGTGGGCACTGCACGACACAGCACAGCACATTACATTGTGAGCACAGCACATTAAATGGTGGACACCACACATGACATGGTGAGCCCTGCACACCACATTCCATTGGGCACATTGGTGGGCACTGCACGACACAGCACATTACATTGTGAGCACAGCCCATTAAATGGTGGACACAGCACATGACATGGTGAACCCCACACAGCCCATTCCATTGTGGGCACTGCACGGCACATGCCATGGTGGACAATGTACAGCACATTACATGGTGAGTACAGCACATTAGATGGTAGGCACTGCATGGTGCAGCACATGACATGGTGGGCATAACACAGCACATGACATGGTGGGCACTGCATAGCAATTTACATGGTGGGCACTGCACATGACATGGTGGGCACTGCATGGCACAGCACATTGCATGGTGGGCACTGCATGGCATAGCAGATTTCATGGTGTGCAATGCAACTGCACATTACATGTTAGGAACTGCACATGACATGGTGGGCACTGCTGAACAGCACAGTACATTACACAGTGGGCACAACACACTACATGCTGGGCACAACACATGGCAGGGTGGGCACAGCACATGACATGGTGGGCACTGCATGGCACAGCGCATTACATGGTGGGCACTGCACATTACATGGTGGGATCACTGCATGGCACAGCACATGACATGGTGGACACTGCAAATTACATAGCGGGCATTGCAAGGCACACCACATGACATGGTGGGCACTGCACATTACATGGGGGGCACTGAATGGCACAGCCCATGACATGGTGGGCATTGCACATGACATGGTGGGCACTGGATGGCACATCACATGACATGGTGGGCACTGCACATTACATGGTGGGCACTGCAAGGCACAGCACGACATAGGAGGCACTGCACATCACATGAAGGGCAATGCACAGCACATGACATGGTGGGCACTGCACATTACATGGAGGGCACTGCAATGTACAGCACATGACATACTGGACACAGCACATTACATGGGGGGCACTGCAATGCACAGCACATGACATGGTGGGCACAAGAGAGCACATTACAAGGAGGTGGAGCAGCAGTCTGTCCCCTAGCACAATAACTACACATCTCCCTAACAAATGTACTGACCTTATCATAACAGCATGTAAGATGTCCTTCCTCCCGGGCTCCTGCTGGTTAGGAGAACATCAGCACCCCTCCCCCAGACAGCTCCCAGACACTGAGGATCTGTGTGAGTGTAACAGATCCTGTGATAGGAGTCAGGCATCGACAGAGACAGCACTTGGCTGCACTAACACTTGTCTCCTCCATGTGTGCACAGAGGGCTCCTCTTCCTTCAGGAAGGCACACAGATATTCATAGGCCACTGGCATGGGCCTATATTGAGGGAGGGGCCTGGAGCTGCAGCTCCACCAGCCCCTATGTTAATCCGGCCCTGCCCACCGCCATACACTCTGCACCCCTTTCATGTACATACCACTCACCACCATAGACGCTGCACCCTTCTCACGTACATACCACCCACCGCCATACACGCCGCACCCCTCTCATGTACATACCACCCACTTCTGTACACTCCGCACCCCTCTCCTGTACATACCACCCACCGCCATACACTCAGCACCCCTCTCATGTACATACCACCCACTTGCATTCACTCCGCACCCCCCTCCTGTACATACCACCCACCGCCATACACTCTGCCCCCCCTCCTGTACATACCACCCACCGCCATACACTCTGCACACCCCTCTCCTCTACATACTACCCACCGCCATACTCTCTGCACACCCCTCTCCTCTACTGTAACCCCCTGCACATCTGCCCCACCACTGTACCACCCTGCACATCTGCCCCACCACTGTAACCCCCCGCACATCTGCCCCAATGTACCCCCTGCACATCTGCCCCAATGTACCCCCTGCACATCTGCCCCACTACTGTTACCCCCTGTATATCTGCCCCACCACTGTACTACCCTGCTCTTCTGTCCCACCACTGTAACCCCCTGCTTATCTGCCCTACCAATGTTCCCCCTTTCTCATCTGCCCCACCAATGTACCTCCTGCACATCTGTCTCACCTCTGACCCCCTGCTCTCCTGCCCCACCACTGTAACTCCCTGCTCATCTGTGCCACCAATACACCTCCTTTCACATCTGCCTCACTGCTCTACCCCCCTGATTTTCTGTCCCACCACTGAACCCCCTTCTCATCTGGCCCAACACTGAACCCCCTTCTCATTTCTTCCACCACAGTACCTCCCATGTACATCTGCCCCTCCGCTATACCCTCTTCTCATCTATTATATGCGTGATATGCAGAGTGGTAAAAGGAAGCAGAGATGAGAAATCTACCTGTCCTGGCACAATCATTCTGCTGATCCACCTCTCGCATCCAGCCCACATGCTCTTATGTGATGTTACATACAAGCATGTAGAATGGATGCGCAATGATGAGCTCACGTCAGGGGCATTTTCTGAAAATGTGAAATATATTACTAAAGCGCTGATAAGAGTAACAAACAACCTAAAAACTATAAATAATATGACTGATAATGAAAAACAGCTGCAGCTATTTAAAATGTGTTCTGGTACCACATATATAATTGAATAACAAAAAAATAATAGTGCGCTAAATTTCAAATATAAGCTTCATAATTAACTCCAGTGAGTATGTGACAAAACGTGATCTTAAAATATATTAAAAAAGTCCACATGCACAATAATATAAATAAATAAAACTCTATTGCTGAAGAAACGTGAATAAACGCAATCCATGCTCTGTGACAGTCTCTGCAATAATAAGTGCTGACAGGTAATCACCACCACCTCTGTGTACAATGCCTGCTCACCTCAATTAAAGACCCTCTTAGGTCTATTGGCACTTTTAATAATAATCCACAAAGGGGTCAGCTCGATCGTACACAGGTTTACAGCTAATGGCTCCAGGAATACCAGGACTTCTTCACAGACAATTTCTTTCTCCAAATTACAGTTTCTCAAAGCAAATAAAACATAAACATCGCGCAAGATTGCTTAAAAATACTTGCTTTTAATAAATAACATCATATGCACTCACATTTGAGCAGAAATAAAATTGCATTGAATGATCAGTTTGGTATTGGGACAGCTCTTCTCCTCGCTACACATCCAGGGTAACCGGCTCCTTCCGACGTGATGCATCATGTCACTTTCTCAAGGGAAATTACGTTTTTCTTGTCATTTCCCTTAAGTCACGTGACCTGTGACGCAACGCGTCAAGAGGAGCCGGTGATGACACTTCCGGTGTCCTGGTATTCCTGGAGTCATAGAGCATGGATTGAGTTTATTTACGTTTCTTCAGCAATCAAGAGTTTTATTTATTTATATTATTGTGCATGTGGACTTTTTTCATTTATCTTTTAAGATCACGTTTTGTCACATACTCACTGGAGTTTATTATGAAGCTTATATTTGAAATTTAGTGCACTATTATTTTTTGTTATGGCATTTTCTGAAAGCAGTGGGCCTGTGTGCAGGATCATAAGTTGGGCCCCCGCATCAAAAGGTGGGCATGATTTTAATTGCGCTGAATACTGGCTGTGGCTTAAAGGGACACAGAGTGCAGGGGTTCAGTACTAACTGACACAAAGATTCAGGAATAAATTCAACAAAGTTCCCAGAAGCTCAACAGTAATTCCACAAACTGTCACCTGATTGTGGTTTTCTCAATCAGAGTGAAATCCCTTCTTTCTGAGATTGGTAGTGGCAACCAAGCGAGCCATCTTCCTCCAAATGGCAGGCGGGGCTAGCAGGACTGTGATTGGCTTTAGTAGTGGCCAATAACAGTCCTCCTCCTCCTGGAAACAGGGACCGCCCCCCCCTTGCAGAACTGCACCCAATCTCTCCCCCATCACAAAAGCTGATGATCGCAGCTACAGCAACGTTAGAGAACCAAACAATATTTCCCATCTTTTACAATGTGTGGGGGCACAGTGCCTCCCCCTCAGTGCAGGTACAGTGTGGGGAATTCTGAAATTGGAATGCATTAGGGCCTCACTGACACTTCCCTGCGCTGCTCTGCTGATGGAGAGGGAGTCGAGTGCCGGCAAAAGAGGCTTTGCGTGCCGGGGGTTGCCTACCCCTGTTCCAAAGGCTTGAGTTTTTTTTACCTTCATGCATTCTAACCGCCCAACACTTACCCGAGCCCCACTGTGATCCAGAGATATAAAAAAAAAAAAATTCTTTACTTACTACTATTACTATTACTTGCTATTCATGCCACATTGGTTTTTAAATAAGGAATATTTAAAATGCATAAACTTTTCTTTAATCATATTCCATTATGGTATAGTAGTTTGCCATTTCAATATATCATTAACCGTCTCGCGCCTGCCGGCCGTCAAATGACGGCCAGGCGGTGCAGCTCTTGTTCTGAGTGGGTATCATATGACGTCCTCCCAGAAAGACCGATCTCGCGCGCATCACGACGATCGGTGGTGCGACGTGTCAGTCAGACACACCGCTACACCGATCTTGGTAAAGAGCCACTGACGGAGGCTCATTACCACGTGATCAGCCGTGTCCAATCACGGCTGATCACGATGTAAACAGGAAGAGCTATTGATCGGCTTTTTCTCACTCGCGTCTGACAGACGTGAGTAGAGAGCCTATCGGCTACTCTCCTGACGGGGGGTCTGTGCTGATTGTTTATTAGCACAGCCCCCCTCGGATGCCCGCCCAGGACCACCAGGATGCTGCCAGGACCACCAGGGATTGGCACTACCCTGGACCACCAGGTATGCCACCGTAGACCACCAGGGAAATGCCAATCAGTGCCCAGGCAGCTGCCAATCAGTGCCCATCCCAAATGCCTGCCAGTGCAAGTGCAATCAGTGATGCCTATCAATGCCATCTATTAGTGCCGCATATCAGTGCCCAGAAGTGCCACCTATCAGTGCCCAGCAGTGCCGCCTATCAGTGCCACCCATAAGTACCCATCAGTGCAGCCTTTCAATGCCCATCAGTGTCGCCTATCAGTGCCCATCAGTGCCCACCAGTGCCACCCATGAGTGCCCATCAGTGCCACCTATCAATGCCCATCAGTGCTGCATATCAGTGCCACTTATCAGTGCCGCCTACCAGTGCCCATCAGTACCGCCTATCAGTGGCCATCGTCAGTGCCTATCAGTGCCATCTCATTGATGCCACCTCATCGGTGCTGCCTTATCAGTGCCCGTCAGTGCCACCTTATCAGTGCCCATCAGTCAAGGAGAAAACATACTTATTTACAAAATTTTATAACAGAAACAAAAGAAAAACTTTTTTTTTCAAAATTTTAGGTCTTTTTTTATTTGTTTAGCAGAAAATAAAAAACCCCAGAGGTGATCAAATACCAACAAAAGAAAGCTCTATTTGTGGGAACAAAATGATAAAAATTCTGTTTGGGTACAGTGTAGCATGACAGCACATTTGTCATTTAAACAGCGACAGAGCTGAAAAATGGCTTGGGCAGGAAAGGGGTGTAAGTGCACTGTATTGAGGTGGTTAAGAAACAGTTCCTAGCCCGGCAAGGCTGGGATGTGATGCGTATGCATGTCTGAGGGGAGTGGCCTGACGCGGTCCCTGTGCGAGCCTATGGAGGAGGTCCCGGTGTACTGCCGATCACCGAGTGGTGTGTAAGACCATGGAGCTCCGGTGGATGAAGGCCCTTGGACCCGTCGCACTGGCCACGGTGCATACAGCGTTTCAAGCAGCGAAGGGAGGATCGAAGCAGTCTGGCAAGGTGAGAGACGGACGGGTGTAAGCACGCCAGTCGCCCTACGGAGCGATTGGCTCCTGCTGTCCTCCCTCTCTCCCTCCCTCCCTTCTCCCCCTCCCATTCCTTGCTCGGCTGCCTTGACTTGTCTCCCTGCCCGGCGTGGTAGGAGTAAGCGAAGTTGGAAAAGACCAATGAAGTGAGCCGCCCAGGGAGCCATCCTTCCACCCCAGAAATTGATGGGACTACATGCTGGAAGGAGTTCTCTTATGTGGGTCAGGTAATAACGTCCGAGCTGCGATGGGAATAAAAAATACAACCTCCAGGTAATAGACTTTCCGAACGGTTGGGTAATGATATGTGCCTCAGGGAGAAATTCAACTGTATAAAGTTGGTTGAAGGATTTACTCTTCTCTGTTGCTGGTCAATATTATAAGAGGGATCAACCCATATGCTATAATTTTTTGTTTTTGTTTTTATAAGATCGCCTTGCTGTGTTGGTTGGACCCAGGCTGGGCACAACAATTAACTGGGTAAGAATATTTAAACTGACAAGTGAATCTACTTATCCTCCTTATTTTCTTGCTTGGGCCTCCTTTTGGACTGTACACAAACAGTGAACCGCGTGACACTTTCTGGGTTCAAGGGGGATTAATGTGGTAGAGAATATGGGGTAAAGATATACCTTACCTGGGGACTTGTGAGAAAAATCCTATATTGGGGAGTTGAAACAAGAAGCATGAGAGGGAGGACACAGAGAGCAACTGAACCTAAGACCCCCAGAGAAAGTCTAAATACAAGTACAATCTAGAAGTATTTAAAAGAGAGGAGCCCCCAAAGCCCAGGAGAGGAGAAAAAGCAGGAGAGCGCAAAAGGAAAAAAGAAGGAAGTGACAAAACCAAAAGGGGCCCAGGGAGATAAACATAGGGAAGGTATTGGAATTGACATAGTACAGAACCCAAATACTCCCGACGAACAAGGTAACATTGCCCAAATGCCTACGAAAATGGAAATGATGGAAATGTTTGCTAAACTTGAAAACTCCATCAAAAGCGAGATTACCAATGTAAGAGGGGATATGGGGCACCTGTTGAAAAGAGTGGAAGAGGCTGAGGAAAAAACAGGACAACAAGCCCAAGAGATTGGGGAGTTAAAGGCACAAGTAAAAAAAATGAAAATGGAACACAGAGATCTCCTTTAAAGGTTAGAGGACCAAGAGAATCATAACAGACATCAAAATCTTAGGATACAAGCTCTACCAGAACAGCAGGGGGAAGACCTGGAAAGGAAAATGAAAAACATATTTAACCCGGTATTGGGTAAAGGAGAAGAAGAAGAGTTAAAAATAGACCGTTTTCATAGGGTAAGGAAAGCCCCGGGTTTGAAAGAAGAGATACCCCAAGATATCATAATAAAATCCCATCAATACGAGAACAAAGCTAGAATATGGAACAACCTGAGAAGAGCACCCCCATTACAAGATGAGAGAGTAAATCTCCAGGTTTTCACAGACTTATCAGCTGGAACTTTAGCACGAAGGCGACAACTTAAACCCCTCTTAGAACAATTAAAAGTAGCTAACATCAAGTACAATTGGGGGTTCCCAGTCTCACTTGTAGTACAGAAAGAGGGAAGGACAGTGCGTCTAAAATTTCTAGAAGATCTTCAGGACTTCTGTAAAAGACTTGAGATCCCAATTCCAAACCTCCCTGGTAGACAAGAACAGGAAAAAGTGACGGGGAAGAGGGACACTGGCAGAGAACCTAATCGATAGCGAAATATTTATTGGTCGGAGTGGTGGGGGGGGGGCGAGACCCTAAAACGTTATGTGGGGAGTCTGAGTGGTTTGAGGTCACCGGGGCGCTGTGGCTCCTTTCCGTGGGCTTGGTCCGATCCCTTATCCCCCTTGGAGTGAAGGAGGGGGGAGGGATACGGATAAAGGGGGCCGCTGTCAGAGTCACACCCTAAATGGTGGGAGTCACTAGATGAGAGCTGAAGGGACCTCTGACTGTGATACCAAGGCCAAAGTGAGGTCGGGGGGACGGGGGAGGGCGGTAATTAAGTGGAAGGTGGTATGTGAGGCTAACTGTGGTATTTTGCAAATAAGAACGTCTAGCCCCAAGACAGACAAGTAAGGAGTTCCCAGCTTATGAAAATAGGATAGAAGAAATGACAACGATGAACTTTATGACTTATAATGTTAGAGGCTTAAATACTCCCACTAAGAGACATAAGATCCTTAAAGAACTTAAACGATATGGGGCAGGAGTGGTCTTCTTGCAAGAGACCCACCTATCCCACGAGTCTAATGTGAAATTATACTCCAAAACTTTCCAACTTGGTACTACGGGGATACAATCACAAAGAGAGCTAGAGGTGTTGCAATAGCGTTTGCGAAAGGAGGATAGGCTGACAGATCCTGAAGGGAGATTCCTCTTCCTAAAAGGCAAACTAGATGAAATGGAGTGTACATTGGTAAATATCTATGCCCCAAATAAGAATCCGATTGAGTATTTAATGTTTTTTTTTGGGAAAGTTGATGGAATTTAAGAGCGAGTACGTGATCCTGATGGGAGATTTGAATTTCTGCATGGATCCAAATACAGACAGTAAGTCCTGTGTGCAGGGGACAAATAACGTACAATTAAAAAGGTTAAAACAAAAATTGCATGTGTGTCAACTAGTTGACATTTGGAGGATCCTTAATGCTAAAAAACAAGAT
Organism: Lithobates clamitans; assembly: GCA_037952925.1. NCBI lineage: Eukaryota > Metazoa > Chordata > Amphibia > Anura > Ranidae > Lithobates > Lithobates clamitans. The sequence continues at coordinate 310,152 of JBBGZY010000059.1, forward strand.
TTCACGTTTTTTCTCCCTTGTACACGGGACTTACTCAAGGATAGATTACATTTTGATCGAACATAGAATGATTGAGTGGGTGAAGGACTCCGTTATAGAAATTTCAACACTTTCGGATCACTCCCCAGTAAAAATGAAGATGGTAGTTCCGGGTATTCATAGACAACTATTTGCCTGGCGTTTAAACAAAGATTTGATTCGAGACGAGCAGACTTCAGAATTTGTGAAAAAGGAATTAGAACAATATTTTGAAACAAATGACACAGGGGAGGTCTCGGGGTCCACCCTATGGGAGGCACACAAGGCCTTCATAAGGGGGATCCTCATAGAAGTAGGTACGAGAAGGAAAAAAGAGAGAAATGAGAAAATTAAAAAATTGACGGAAGAGATTTTTCGAATAGAGCAAAAACATAAGATACAACAGGGCACTCAGAAAGAAGTATATCGAAAGTTAATAATAAAAAGGGACGAACTGAAGGATCTTATGGAACATGAAACAACTAGAACTTTCAATAGAATAGCAAAAGAAAGATATCAGTGGGGAAATAAGTCTAGTAAACATCTTGCCCGGATGCTGCAAAAGAAAAAAGCTATAAACTATATAGAAAAAAATTCAAACGAAAGGAGGGGAAATGGTCTATTCTACCAAGAGCATAGTGGAAACATTCAAAAATGACTACCAAGACTTGTACTCGGTACCCTCGGTTGGAGGCTTGGCAGGAGATAAAAGAAGCGAAATAAACGACTTCTTTAAAAAGGCTGGACTATCCAAAATCCCAGAGAACCTGAGAGAAACTTTAGAGTCCCCAATAACAGAGGCGGAGATAAACAAAGCCCTCTCGGACTCAGCCCAAGGGAAAAGTCCCGGCCCAGACAGGTTCACAACGTACTACTATAGAAAATACAAAGAGATTCTTATCCCAAGGTTATGCCAATATATGAACGGCTTGGGGGCAGAATATGAAATGGGTGAAGAGTCCCTGTCTGTCATTATTACAGTCATCTTAAAGGAGGGGAAAGACAGAACGATGTGTTCCAGCTATAGGCCAATCTGGCTGCTAAATGCAGACACAAAATTGTATGCTAAAGTACTGGCAGGTAGGATAAAAGAAGTGATGACTCTCCTGGTCCATCCGGACCAGAATGATCCAGTGGATTGATACATTATACCAGCATCCAACAGCAACTATCAGAATAAACGGTGCACAATCCCTACCCTTTGAGATAAAAAATGGGAAAAGGCAACATGGCAACATTATATCTACTCTGAGGCATTCCTCCGTGAGGTGGCGCAGACTGAATGACTCCTGGATTGGGGTTGTCTCCTGGTCGGGGGCTCCACCGTCGTTCCTTCCTTCCTTTTACCCTCCACATCCATCCTCTGCTTTTAACCTTCTCCGTTCACTACCTGTCTACCCGTTCCCCTATTTGCGGGAATTCTTTCCCTCCCCTCTTCTTCCATCCCCTTTTCTATGTCTCCCTTCACAATCCCCCAGTTTTGGGAAGGTTTAGTCAGATATGATGAATATCATGGTTTGCATTACGTTTTGGTTGTATCCCATAGCTGAACTCCGCTGGTCCCCTAGGGGGTATCCCTTCTAACCAGCTGAGAATATTTTATCCACTGTCTGGCCTTGATAGCTATACAGTCTAAGTGAGTAAATAGGGTCACTCTCAGGAAACTTCCCCGGTTTGGCACACAGACAGCTATCTCACGTGGCTCATTCCCTATATATGTTTTGCAGATTGTATAATCGAGGGAAATGTTGCTCTACACTACTAATATGGCATCTAACCCTTTAAGTGACTTGTTTCTGTTTTTGTTTTTACTATATTCATATACGCTGTCTTGTGTTTTTTGTCCACTGAACTGTAACATTTTTTTGAAAAAATAAAGGAATTACGAAAAAAAAAAAAAAAAAAAAAGAAAACCTAGATCTTGGTGTTTTAAATGCTTTTAAAGGGCAGAAGAGGGATTTGGGGCCTTTTAGACCCAAGATCTCTCTGTAAAGAGTACCTGTCACATGCCTATTGCTGGCACAAGAGCGTAAATATAAAAAAATTCAAGTGCCCCTGTCCTCTCGCACAAAGGTCCCACACATGTGAGGTATCAGCATGTGAGCGTGACATCCAAAAAATTGGATTATGTATTATGTTTTTTGCAAAATTTTAAATAAACTGTATTTTTCCCAAATCAGTTGCGTTTGAGAAGTCCCTGCGCAATAGCTAGTGACAAAAAATGAAATAAATAAATACAAAACCCAATTTATTCTCTAAGCTAGGGCCTCTGCTTTAATAATAATAAATTGTATACATATATATATATATATATATATACATATATATATATATATATATATATATATATACATATATATATATATATATATATATATATATATATATATATATATATATATTAACATATACATACAGTGTTTGGGGGGTCTAAGTAATTTTCACGCAAAAAATATTAATGGTTACATGTAAACAAAAGATGAAAAGGCCTGGTCTGGAAGAGGTTAAATCAATGGGTTGCCCCATACCGCTTTAAAAAACAAAAAACAATTGTTTCACCTATGCTAGGTGTGAATGAGGCCTTATAGGAAAACTGCCACCAACTAAAAAGGAAGGGCAGTTCGTCAAACCACGTGACTGTGCCCAGCTGTCAGAACAGTTCCAGCTACTGAAACCAGCCTAGCGGGCCATATGTCTTTTCAGATACTAGGTGGCGCCTCCGGCAATACAGCCTCACCATCTGTTGGCGAGCTTTCCTCTCTCTCCGTAGTGAGGTCATTGTAAATGAGGCACCCGAAGCAAACCCAAGCGCTCACAGAGTAGGCCATATTTATCCAGACACCCATATTTTGTTCTAGTGTCCAGTTCTTTTTCGGCAGCATTGGATTTAGCAACCGGAGAAGGCTGGCGAGCCTCACCATCGCTAGATTTAAAGGGCAAATTCACTTGAGATCTCCAAACAAGCCCAAGGTCCTTGCTGACTTTAAGGTCAGGTGACTCCACTGAAATCTTAATAGCAGAAAACAAACGCTCCTGCGCACAAGTGGATAACCAGACAGTCTATGTATCGTGATGATAAATGTCACAGGCCTTGCTGCCCTCAAGGATAGGGGTATCCTAATAGTCAAAAAGAAAAGAAAAACAAGGGCGCAACATCTGTCTGTATGTCTGTATATAAGGACTGCTGAAGGAGGTCACACTGCTGAGCTCTGAGGAAGAAGGTTATCCTTTGAAACACGTCAGTCTGCAGTGGTCCCTGTTATCTCCTCTGTGACCTCTGGAGTTCATCATTTGTCCTATACCTTTTGCTGTCATTTGTAGACTATTTACATTGCAAGATTGCTAAAGATGTTTGTGAGTAGTTTTGCTTTTATCTACTTTTAATAAAACACATCCAAAGGATAATGCGCAAGGCTGGTGCGCCCTTGTTTTTCTTTTCTTTTTGACTCCACTGAAACCACGTGACCATTCTCCTAGTCCAGGGGATTTATAGAGAGAGAGAGGGGCGGGCATTTGCTGAAGCCCAGTCAGATATTTCTACTAAAGGATCAGAGGAAACCATGGGCGTATCTAGGCCGGCTGCGCCTCCCACCCACTGATTTCACCAAAAAAAAAAAAATAAAGCCATTGGGGGTAAAATCCCCCAATCTGATCATTTATATTTATTTATTCACTATGAAAGAGGCCCTGTCCTTATCTGTATTCTCTATTAAAGTGGTAGGAAACTCTGTTTACCCATGTATACCTACATCTGTAGGTACTGTGTGAATAACTCCGGTGTTCCATCAGATTAGGCGACCTGTCGGATTTGGTAACAGAAGTGACATTGCCAACAAAATCTGCTTACTGCACTTGCGCAATGTGTTCCAGCATGGCCGCTATGCGTTCCAATAGGTTTCCTAATGTGACAGAACACAAAGGCAGCAGCGACCATCTTGTTACACCCAGGCAATTCTTGAATATCACACTTATTTTAGCAGTAAACTGTGCTTACATATAGTCAAATACTGTATATCAATGCAACGGACTGTCCAAAAATGTCCTTGGGCTCTTCTGACTATCAGTTTGGCGGTGAGCAGTGTGGGGTGTACCAAGATGGCCGTCGGCACTTTCTGACTGCAGCCTTGCCGCTGGTTTTCAAATTTAACATGAAAACACTATCATAGATTTACAATACTGTATTCCACTATATAAGCTGACTTTACTGCAAAAACAAGTGAAATTCCAGACTTGCCTGGGTGTAACAAGATGGCCGCTGCCACCTTTGTGTTCTGTCACAATAGGAAACCTATTGGAACGCATATTGGCTATGCTGGAACACATTGCACATGCACAGTGAGCAATTTTTACTGGTAACGTCACTTCCGTTACTCAATTTTTGTTCTACTGTCCAGTTCTTTTTCAACAACATTGGATTGAGCAACTGGAGAAGGCCAGCGAGCCTCACCATCTCCAGAGCTGAAGGGCAAACTCACTTGCCTGGGTGTAACAAGATGGCCATTGCTGCCTTTGTGTTCTGTGACAATAGGAAACCTATTGGAACGCATAGCGGCTATGCAAGCGCAGTGATTTTTGGTAATGTCACTTCTGTTACCAGATCTGACGGGTCGCCTAATCCGACGGAACACTGGTGTTCCGTCAAAACAGCCAATTCATCGAGATCTCCAATCACCTCACTTCCGGTTACTGTAAACCGTCAGTAATTGGAAATTTGGACGAGTTGCTGTTTTGACACAACACCAATAGCAGCCTTTTTATTCACAAAATATTCAAAATATATAAACATTTTAACTGTAACATAAAATTGCAGAATATCAGTTGCTCCCCCCCGGTGGTCTCTGACGGCACTTCTCAACATAACTCCATTCCACTTCCACACTGCGGGCTTTTGTGTGTTAGGCCTCCAGCCGTGTCACACCAGCTCAGAGACAAACCCATTCCCGCAGTGCTACCATTACCATCATCCAGTTAACCCGTGTTAACTGAATACACCGTGGGCCCATCCCACCGATCGGTCCCCCACACTTCAATCTCATAGGTTACTTGCCACCATCAAAGTCCACCACCGCTAACAAGGGTGACCCCTTGCCCTTGGGAGTCCCTTCACACTCTCAAAGCCCGCTGTATCCCATCCTGCAGACCCAGGGACCAAAGATCAATGCCCGCCACTGACAGGTGAACCCCGTCCCCTCTGAGATACAGCCCAACATGCCTTTACAATTCCCTATGGTGGATCACCAAGCCCCCATACCGAACCACGAAACGGCCCACCATTTTATTAACCTTTATGTGCGCTTTATTTAGTTTATCGTCCTCATCCAAAGGAAATCAAAATTTATGTCCTTAATCAGCACCCGAATGGAACGACCCCCAAAGTCATTACCCTCAACGTTGAGAACCAAACTGTCCGGAGGCCTGTCCAGGGGCGCAACCTCTGGCAGAACCCTACTCCACAACATGCCCGGGCGGCCTGACCAACGTATACATGCCTCCCCCCTGGGAATCCCCATTTGCCTGCCATTAGGCCTAACGTCTGCCCTCCTGGCCCCCCAAAACATGTAAGAGTGGCCCAATATCCAGACGAGGTGCATCTGGCTTCCACCTGAAAGAAAGGAAGAAAACCACAGGATAACCATAATACCACTACAAATACATGCCTGTTCAGTAACACAATCACACGCCCCCTATATCATACCCAAATCCGTGTTTTCTCCCCTTTTCTCAACCAACAAATGCAGTCGAATGTATCTCCCTGATTCCCATCGACTGATCTGTTTTACAGCTGCCTCGTCCAACCCACATCACGCGGCCTCTGTTGTCGTGCCAATGTGGAAGGAGTGCGAAGCATACTGTGAGCTATCCAAACCCGAAGCTTTCAGGCATTTTTTAAAAACAGCCACAAACTGGAATTTAGACAGTGGGGCTCCATCCCTGTGCACCAGCAAAATCCCATCCGCAATAGGGCAAACTCCCAAAAATTCCCCCACTGTCACTATCGGGCATACCACTGAGTCCGGTAATGAATACAGCCGTACTTTAACCTCTTGACATCCGGAGGCCGTCATATGACGGCCTCCACTTTCAGGGCTTATATCTGAATGATGTCTGAGGCTACAGACATCATTCAGATACCGGCATTTTCAGCCGGCGATTCCGTACACCATAAGAACGATCATAGCGGCTGTTCCGCCGCTTGATCGTTCTTACGGGCGGCGGGAGGGGACACCCCCCCCTCCCGCCGCCCTCCGGTGCTACTACCGACTCACCTCAGCGATCGGTGAGTCGGATAGCGGATCCGCCGGCGCCGGATGTTCACCATAGAGATTTCCGGCGGACCAGATGGTCGCCGGAGTCTCTATGATCGTTCGGAGGCCGGGCGCGATGTTATGACGTCACGCCCGGCCTCTGCATTCAAAAAAACGGCGCCGCTTCGGTTGTGAAGCGGCGATCGTTTTATTTTTTTTTTTTATTTTAGGCTTCCCAGCCTAGAGGTGAGATGTGGGGTCTTATTGACCCCATATCTCACTGTAAAGAGGACTGATCGTGTCAGTTTCCTATTACAAGGGATGTTTACATTCCTTGTAATAGAAATAAAAGTGATCAAAAAAAAAAAAATTTTTTTAAAGTGTCAAAATAAAAAATTTTAAGTAAAATTAACAATAAAAAAAAAAAAAAAAATTTTTAAAGCGCCCCTGTCCCCGTGAGCTCGCACGCAGAAGCGAACGCATACGTAAGTCCCGCCCACATATGAAAACGGTGTTCAAACCACACATGTGAGGTATCGCCGCGAACGTTAGAGCGAGAGCAATAATTTTGGCCCTAGACCTCCTCTGTAACTCAAAACATGTAACCAGTAAAAAATTTTAAAGCGTCGCCTATGGGCATTTTTAAGTACCAAAGTTTGGCGCCATTCCACGAGCGTGTGCAATTTTGAAGCGTGACATGTTAGGTATCTATTTACTCGGCGTAACTTCATCTTTCACACAATGTAAAAAAATTTGTCTAACTTTGCTGTTTTGTTTTTTTTTAAGCATGAAACTGTTTTTTTTCCAAAAAAAACGCGTTTGAAAAATTGCTGCGCAAATACCGTGCAAGATAAAAAGTTGCAATGACCGCCATTGTATTCTGTAGGGTCTCTGCTAAAAAAACATATATAATGTTTGGGGGTTCTATGTAATTTTATAGCAAAAAAATGATGATTTTTACATGTAGGAGCAAAGTGTCAGAAATGGCCCGGATATGAAGTGGTTAACCCCTTTGCCATCCTGGTCCGTCTTGGACCTGCATAACAATACCTCAATGCACCCCCCTTTGCACACCACATCCTGAACCCGTAAACTCCCCGAAACCTTCTTGGAAGGGCTGACCCGCTCACTAATCCTGAATGCTCAAAAAAAGGCCAGCGAAAAAGCCGCTCTAAACAGGTACCCTTCATTTGCCGAAGAGCACACACCACCAAGCTGAACAAACAGCGACCGCAGGTTGTCAAAAGACACTGGCCTCCTGGAATCCCTCCGTTTATGTTGACGACAATAACCCTTCATGGCCTGCTGGACGCAAAAATCCTTTGTGAAATCTGCCCCGCCCTGTAATTTAAACAAGAACGCAAGCCCCGCTAGTATGCAATCCATGGCCGACACTGACACCCCTTGTTCCAAATTCCTTGAGACAAAATAATAAACCAGCAACCTTACCTCAACGGTGTCCTGATCCCCTCTGGCCTGCCTGACCAATGCCCAGCATTCCTGCCATACCTTCTCGTAAGCAACCCATGTGGACATACTCACCGACCTCCTTTTCCAGTCTGTGAGGACTCCAAGGAGATCTCCCACAGCCATTGGGGACACGGCAACCATTGTCGGTCCACCCCCAGAGCCAGCTCTTTGAGCTTTTCCCACTGAAAGCGAGACAAAGCATCAGCCAAAGTGTTATCCACCCCTGGGAGATGCACTGCATACAGAAAAATGTAATGTAAAAACTGTAGGCACTGCAGCACCAGGTGGCTCAACAGTCGTATTACCGGTTGTGATGAAGCTGAGACGCGGTTAATAACTGTGAAATAATGTAAAATGTCAGGTGTACAAAAATCCGCCCACTCATACCCCCAAAAACGCTGCGCTGATGGAAAGAAAGTTAAATCTGAGCTGCTGCTTAAATAATAACAAACATAAATTAAAAAAGATTCACCATAAATTCACCCCAAGTGAACTCAATTTAGCAGCGCTAAAACAATCCCTAACCATAAAGGGTCATAAAGTGAAGAGTTATTAAATCAAACAAATATTATAATCATAACATCACTCCTCCCCATTAGTGTGCATAAAGTGATAAAGTCAAGACATCACAAAGAATGGTGCGTAAACCACTGGAGTGAATAACATAACTGTGCACACAAAATACAATATATAAACAATAAATAATAAGCTGTGTGAATCAATATGAATCAGTCCACAAAAATATATAAAAAAATATATAAATATGTGTCCACAAACAATCCAAAAAATGAATAATCCGAAAAAATTCTGTGACGTAATGTAGTGCAGATCTTCCACTTAATAGAATCTTCCACCGCCCCTCTGTGACCGTGAATCCACTCCCCTTAGGGCATGGGTATAGCTTTTTTTTTTACAACACCGGTTCACACTTGCTGTGTGGTTCAAGATCGCATGTGATTGGCACCGCACTGCAATGCAAATCACATGCAATGTCCGTGCGATGCAAATCAGCCATACAAATAGTATGGCTGAATTCTCATCGCATTCGGACCAAACTCGTACAGGACAGAATGCAACTCAGAGGACCAAAATGAGGGACTTTGTTCCAAATCAGGGACAGTTGGGAGCTATGTTATTCTCCTATTATCTGTTAGCAGAAGTTTAGGTACATTTTTATTAACTTCAGGCTATCTTTAAGTTTTAAAATCTTTGCTAATTCATGCATTACTATCTTACAATTGCACTTATCAGCAAACATACAAAAAGGTACAGAGGCCCCCAAAACAGTTTAAGCTTTAACTTTCCTCCTTTTTAAAGTGCAGGAGTGAAAGTAAGGCAAGAATTTGCCACTGGGGAGGGTGGCATTTAAAGCAGAACTCTAGCCAAAAATAACAAGATAAAAATGAACAACCTTTTAAGAGGAAAAAAAACAGCTGCAGTACTCTTTAATCCAGATTTCCCCTGCAGTCTTCTTTTCTGCCACTAGATGTCCTCAGTCTGCTAGCCAGAATCATTCAATCTTCCTCTCAGCCTAGTTCATCCTGAACCTGCCTCAACCATCTCCTGTCATTCTTATTATTTATTTCAGGTACTTATATAGCACTGTCATTTACGCAGTGCTTTATATATACATTGTATATTCACATCAGTCCGTGCCCTCAAGGAGCTTACAATCTAAGGTCCCTAAATCACATTCATATATACACATACTAGGGCCAATTTGGACAGGAGCCACTTGGCCTACCAACATGTCATTGGAGTGTGGAGGTAAACCCCCACAGACACAAGGAGAACATGCAAACTCCAGGCAGGTGGTGTCATGGTTGGGATTCGAACCAGCGACCATTTTGCTGCTGGGGGAAAGTGCTGACCACTACACTACTGTGCTGCCTATCAGTATGCTTCTTTATTGGCTCCTTGCACTGCTTCTTCCTCTCACACTCCAGCCATGCTGCACAGGTACTGCACGAGGTTGATAGCAGGTCAAATTCAGTTCTTTTATATCTGCCTAAAATTCAGCTTTAATTGTTGTTATGCAACGCACAGATTCACTGAAATGTATAAACTGACTGATTACTTTTAGTGATATTAATTAAGGCTGGCTTCACCTATACATATGAGATGCACTTCCATTCCCATTAAAACTGCAATGCATTTGTTGCGCTGTAGAGTGCCTGATAATTGGAGGCTCCTGAGTATACCAGTTCACACCGGTGCAACTTGTCATGCGATTTGACAGGTCCAAATTGCAGACAAGTCGCACCCATTGTTGGCAATAGAACTGTTCAAAGCGGTGAAAAAGCCAACTTTGGGGTGCCGTACCGATTTGAAAAAATAGGTTCCTGCACAATTTTTTTGCGATTTTAGGTGGGACTTGCATAGACACCTGTGCATGAAGTCGCACAGATGTCTGCCAAGTTGCACCTGAAGTCGCACTGACCTGCAGCTTTGAAATTGTGCTATTTCACGCGAAGTCGCACAATTTCAAAGCCGGATTCGGTGTGAACGGGGCTTAAAGGTATGTGCGGGGCATGCATTGTTGTCCTGTGTCCAGCCTGTGAATGTTAGGTTGCTTTAAAAGGAATAGCTGTATAATGTTATATATGCAGCCTATGGAAGTGATGGCGAACCTTGGCACCCCAGATGTTTTGGAACGACATTACCCATGATAAGTGGTGTCGGCAGGGTGGCTCACAGTGGCTGGAGCCCAGAGTGGGTCCCCAAAAAGCCCCGGGCGGACACTGTTCTATTATTAGCCCTGAGCGCCGCAGAGTGGGGACCCATCTGATTCCGAGCGCCGCCAAGCGCCGCTGAGTGCGGCTGAGTAACATAACAGGTCCCGCCTTCTGGAGCCTGCAGCACCTATGATGGACGTCCCACTGGTCCAATGGTGGGACATGTGACGTTCATAGGCACTGCAGGCTCAAGAAGGTGGGAATTACAATGCGGCCGCCGTGCCACAGCGATCCCCGCTCGGCGCTCGAGCAGGTGGCTCTCCTCCATGCTTTGGCTGCCTCACACACCACGGCTGAGCTGAGCTGCTGCTGCAGGACACATGAAGTCTGCCTCCTGGTCAGGTAGATCAATGTGTGTATGTCAGGTAGGTCAGTGTATGTCAGATAGGTCAGTGTATGTCAGGTAGGTCAGTGTATGTGTCAGATAGGTCAGTGTATGTCAGGTAGGTAGGTCAGTGTATGTTAGTGTATGTGTCAGATAGGTCAGTGTGTGTTTCAGATAGGTCAGTGTATGTGTCAGATAGGTAGGTCAGTGTGTGTGTCAGGTAGGTAGGTCAGTGTGTGTGTCAGATAGGTCAGAGTGTGTGTCAGATAAGTCAGTGTGTGTGTCAGATAGGTAGATCAGTGTGTGTGTCAGGTAAGTAGGTCAGTGTGTGTGTAAGATAGGTCAGTGTGTGTGTCAGGTAGGTAGGTCAGTGTGTGTGTCAGGTAGGTAGGTCAGTGTGTGTGTCAGATAGGTCAGTGTGTGTGTCAGATAGGTCAGTGTGTGTGTCAGATAGGTAGGTCAGTGTGTGTGTCAGGTAGGTAGGTCAATGTGTGTGTCAGATAGGCCAGTGTGTGTGTCAGATAGGTAGGTCTGTGTGTGTGTCAGATAGGTCAGTGTGTGTGTCAGGTAGGTAGGTCAATGTGTGTGTCAGATAGGTCAGTGTGTGTGTCAGATAGGTAGGTCTGTGTGTGTGTGTCAGATAGGTCAGTGTGTGTGTCAGATAGGTCAGTGTGTGTCAGGTAGGTAGTTCAGTGTATGTCAGTACATGTAGGTCAGTGTGTGTATGTCAGGTAGGCGAGTTTAGTGGTCAGCATTGATGGGCACTTGTAAGCCAGGTAACCAGCTAGTAAGCTTACCCCCCACCACACAACCCCACCGCCCAGCCAAAAAACCCCACGCCACTACCGCACCCCCCAAGGGCAGGCCTTGGACTTCGGGCTGAAGTCCCCGGTCCTTTTGCCACCTAGCAACTCCCCTGCCATGATGCTCATGCACTCTGCAGAGTAGTTGAGCATCATAGGAAATGTAGTTCCAAAACATCTGGGGTGCCAAGGTTCGCCATCACTGGCCTATAGGGACTATCTTTGACCTCTCCAGAAGGTGGTGGACGAACAAGGCTTACAAGCATAGTATAGGCATTTTTCTTTTTTAAATGTTGATGGCAAAAAATGTCAGCTGTTTAAGGGTATCTGTCTCATTAAAGCTCCCCCTCCGCTCTGCGGCGCCGCCATTGCAACTGTGGGCGCCCGGATGTGGCTTCACAGCCGGGCACCCACTGTGAATGCGCGAGCCGCGTGTTGTGCCTGGCCGCACAATCATCTGGGACCTGTGACGTGTTCCAGATGATTGCTGAGAGGGAGTGGGGGGAGGTGATCTTCCTTACAGTGCCGAGGGTTCGCCAGAAGGAAGTGGAAGCTGGGACCCAGAGGGTATCCGCCCCCCCCCAAAAAAAATGACATGTCAAATGTGGCATGTCAGGGGGTTACCTTCTCTTAAAGCGGAAGTTTCATTTTTGGGTGGAACTCCGCTTTAAGGAGATTTCCTTTCACTTCCTGTCCTGTAGACTTATTCTGTAGAGTGAAAAGATATCTTTCCAATATGAGTGAAATCCCCTCTTACACAAGTGTCCCTGTTTGAAGATTTACCATCTATTCCTCTTCTGGTGGCAACTCATAATTATGGATGTACCCTCATTTTCATTCCCCTGTCATAGGAACAATTAGAGAGAGTGAATTTCCCTAACAGACACAGACCACAATAAAAACCAGACAGTGGCTCTAACTCCTCACTAATCTATTCAATTATAAAAAAACATATTTTGCCTTCACGAACTACACTCAAATTTGTAACAAGTAATAGTGCAAGGCAACCAAAAAAAGTATACTAATCTTAAAATGGTACAATATATACTGGTGCTAAATAATTACATTTCACAATAAAAAGTAATAGTCATGAAATTATGCAACATGCAACTCAATATAACCCCCCCACCACCACCACCACCAATACAATGATCATTTTTTTAAATGATAAATTCAAAGTAAAAGTCCAATAATAGTTTATATCCTCCACTTTGAAAAAGTGCATCCACAAAAAATCAGTGTTCCACCGCTGTGCTCCACCCCTCTTCAAGCTGCCTCTTACCTCATATGGAGACCCCCATAAGGGTAAGGTCAGACAAAGCCTTCCCAGATGAATGAAATTATTATTATTATTATTATTATTATTATTATTATTATTATTATACAGGATTCATATAGCGCCGACAGTTTACGCAGCACTTTACAACATAAATTGATTATAATTGATATCATTGATTATAATTGATATCACTACTAACTCAAATGTATATTGTGTAGGAGGCTTTTAAACATTACGTACAATTTTTTTACATTTTTTTTTTTTTACCTAAAGGTGTATTTATTTATTTATTTTTATTTTTGGTTTAGAATAAAAAAGAGATAATTATTATTTCTCCTCTTCTGGCAACTCAAGGTGCCTCCTTAGTAAGCCAGGCTGCTAAGGATTCCCCCGTACGTGCACACTCCCTAGCCAGGCTGTTAGCATCTATAAATACACACAGCACCAGTAAGCCACGCCCCTGTTCCCGCCTCACAGAAGTTTGACTGACAGCAGCAGGAGCCTATGCTCTGCTGCCCTCGGTTTCTCCTGTGAACGCAGGAAGTGCAGGAGCAGTGCTGGAGCCAGAGACCGCGCTGGAGCTGTGACAGGAGGCAGGTGTTTAGGGATGGGGGTGGGTAGGACGGGTAGTGGAGAATTTTTTTTAACCTAGTGCAGAAAATGCATTAAGGTAAAAAACTGTTATGCCGCGTACACACGATCGGACATTCCAACAACAGAATCCTGGATTTATTTGTGACGGATGTTGGCTCAAACTTAAAAGCTGGCGAAACACACATGCCCGGTAAAAACTAACCTTACTATATACTCAGTGGCTGGGAAACCAAGTAGCGGGGAAGCCGGGTAGCCGGAGGTATTCAGGTAAAGAGACAGGCCAGGTACAGATAGTTTAGGATCAGGCTGGATACAGGTACAGGGTATAAATAGGACAAATACTGTAGCAAGGAATGATCATTGGGGTGGAGCTAAATAGTCTTCAAGCAGTCAGCCTCAGGTGGCAACCTAATGTTGGGTTCTGCTGGCTGCTGGGAGCCACCTGCTGGTGGACACTGTTATTGCAGACTTGTGATCTAAGAAACATAGTGACACAGGCAAGAACTTTTACTAATCTGCAGCTTTCTGAAAGTTTTATTAGCTGTCAATGTGGAATTGTTTCACTTCCTGTAATGAGGTGCCAAAGTTGTACGTTGTGCAGTGAAATCACACAGCAGCATTGTCACCCTGTGGGCATGGTTGTCATAGATGGACATGCAACTTTAAAGAGACAAACACATTACATCCTAACTCCAGGTAGCACTTTTTAAGCAGCTACAATCTTTTTTATATATTGTTTTTGAAAAAATGTTTAAACTATAAAAGTAGATTCCAGCCTTTGTAAGCCCCCTCAGCAGTGCTATATGGTTAATCCCGACCAGGGCAACTGTCTCATTTACTGGACATCTTGGCCTCTTAAGGGCCAAATTAAAAAATGACAGCTGTTCCATACCTCCCAACATTTTGAGATGGGAATGAGGGACACCTACTAGCAAATGTATGAAGGCATAGGACACGCCCCCTGCCACACCCCCTTAAGGGTGAATTAACACCAAAACAAAAGTTAATTAAATCCACAAGTGCTTTTTTTTTACCACTGCCATTTCTTTATATTGGCTTTTAAAATTTACAAATGCAGCAATTGGATGAAAGGTTTAGCACTGGGAAACACTATTTGAAAGATAAAAAATGCATTGTATATACAACTATATAGATCAGACCAAAATGAGGGACAGATGAGGAGGAATGAGGGACAGGGGGACATTGCTCCAAATCAGGGACAGTCCCTCGAAATCAGGGACAGTTGGGAGCTATGGCTGTACTGTCAGAGTCAACAGATAATAAAACTACGTTACTAAGGAATTCATAAAGAGTTTTGTGTGGAGTCACTGGATTCAATGTGTATCTTTCTTTGTCACTGGCCCTACTTACTGTAATTTACAAAACTAAGCGTTGTGTGAGTATAGGGGGACCTTGAGATAGCGTCCTTGTGGCACTTTGCACCCTGGATCTACACCACTGCACTTGAGTACAGTCACATTGCCAGGGCTCAGACAGTAGCTAGCAGCTTTTTTAACCACTTGCTGACCACCCTGTAGCAACTGCTACAGGGTGGCGGCTCTGCACAGGATCACATATATATATATATATATATATATATATATATATATATATATATATATATATATAATCCTGCCAGCGGGCCGTTGATCTGCGGGTGACGGGCACTCGATATCCTCTGGTGCCCGCCGATTTGACAGCCTGACAGCCTTCCATCTGCTCTACTACTGCATCTGCGTTCCATCCCAAGCTTTGCTGTGGTGAGTTAGTCCAACATTGTTCCATGTTGGTGACATCACAATCCGGCGCACCACCCAACTACACCAGCTGCACCATCCTGCGGTTTGAAGTCCTCTGCCCGGTCCATTGGAGGCCCTTACAGGCTCAACCAGTGGTCTGTCATCCCTTCCATTGGGTGGATACCCGTGCGACATCTGCTTGAGTCAGTCTTTTAAGGTTTGGGTGAGATCGAGGTTCATAATCAAGCATGATGTTCAACACTGATTTTCTGTCATCCATATTTTAACCCTTTCCATTCTTGGAATCCTTTGACTTTGATTTCACGATAAATCTTTTAATCACAAACTGTGGCATAGATATTTTTATGACTTTTTCGAGGTATGCCTAATGTGGTTTGTAGCAACCCCCCCCCAGCACTGGATTAAGGGGAATCTTTTGTTATTTGAAAATTTATATTAAACCCTCAGGTTCAGGTTTTTTAAGCACTTTGAGCAGCTTATTTATTCACTTACTGATTATGTAGCGTCTTTATATTTTAATCCTCGCCTATGTTCCAGTTTAACCACTTGTCGACCGCCCCATAGCAGATTTACTGCTACAGGGTGGCCACGCTGTGCAGAATAACACACACACACACACACACATATATATATATATATATATATATATATATATATATATATATATATATATATGTATGTATATATATATATATATATATATATATATATATGTATATATATATATATATATATTATATATATAATATATATATATATATATATATATATATATATACGTGATTGTGCACTTACGGGTAAGGGGCGCGCTGCTTCTGCTGTGATTTGTCACAGCAGAAGCCGATTAGCAGGTGCCAGCCAGTGGATGTCTGCTGGCACCCGCTGATCGTCGAGGAGAGAGGCTGGATGGAGTTCCGTCCTGACAGCGGGGAAGTGAAGGATTTTATTTCTCTGCAAAGTAGGGAGTAAAATCCATCACATCCCTAATTAAAAACACCTCGATGGGTACACACAAACACTGGTTAGGCACACATTTAACCCCTTCCCAGCCAGTGTCATTAGTACAGTGACAGTGCAAATTTTTAGCACTGATCACTGTATTAGTGTCACTGGTTCCCACAAAGTGTCACAAGTGTCATTTAGTGTCTGACTGTCCGCCGCAATATCGCAGTCTTGCTGTAAGTTGCTGATCGCCGCCATTACTAGCATAAAAGAAAAATGAATAAAAAAAATACAAATTCCAGTATATATCCTGTTGTTTTTAGTGTGCAAACCAATCAATATATGCTTATTGGAATTTTTTTTACCAAAAATGTGTAGCAGAATACATATTGGCTTAAATTCATGAAGACATTTTTTACATTTTGGTCTTTTTTTCTTTATAGCGCAAAAAAATTTAAAAAATGCAGTGGTGATTACATACCACCAAAAAAAGATCTATTTGTGGGAAAAAAATTACATACTTTTTTTTGAGGTTCAGCGTAGCATGACCACGCAATTGCCAGTTAAGATAACACAATGTCGTTTCGCAAAAAATGGCCTGGTCATGAAAGGGGGGTAAATCTTCTAGAGCACAAATGGTTAGCCAGTGCCATGATTGTTACCCCAGGTTTCCATATTCAGCACAGTCCCCTTTCTCCTTTGAAGCTCTGAGTGTCTCTCTACACTGTGTGCATCAATAGAAACACACATCCCTGTAGTCTAGAATGGCAAAGCACTACCCTGCTCCTCCTCCTTTCTCCAAGCTAACAGACTGACTGGAGACTGCACTATCCACTGTTAACTCTTTCCTGTGAAGACCAGAAGATCATTGAAGCAGCACTGGGAGAGTGGGGTCTAGCAGCATTGAAAGCTTCATACTGCAAGTACTTGGCTATACAATTTAACAAATAGTATAATGGGGAATGTTTATGTTATAGTGCTCAATGTATTAAACTATAAAACACTGAGTGTTTAATATTACTTTAAAGTGTTACTAAACCCAGGACCCTGCATTCACTATATCTAATCTCCCACAGTACACAGAACATGGAAATGCAATTATTTTAGTAAATATAAACTGCTAAATACTTTTTCTCATCAGCAGTATATAGCAGTCTTGTGACTTCTATCAGTGTCTGGTCAGGCACTGGTTAAAGCTTGTAGGAGGAGTTTTCATTCTGCTCTGACTGTCCTATGAAGCTGCATGACCCCTGACTTTCTTTCTAGACAATGCTGATTGCCCTGTGCTGATAACATGCACCCTCCCAAAAAAACAACTCTCTAGCAATACACACCAAACTGAGCATGTGCAGAGTGACTCCAAGTCTCTGTTCTATCAGCAGATGAATTGGGGAGGATCAGAGAAGACAGGATCAAACAGCCTTTTACACAATGTGGAGGATTAACCCCTTAGGTTCCACAGTGAGTATACCAAGCATGCTTTACTGCATATACACACTGATTTGACTATTGTGGGTTTAGTAACACTTTAAGTGTGCAGATAAAAATCCCAGTATGCATTTTGCTGTGTAATGCATTATATGCAACAGATGCAACATGCCAGGATTAGGTGACCCTCTATATCAGTCATTTTCAGTCAGGGTGCCCAGGCACACTGGGGTGCTTTGAGGTTTCTTCAGGCGTGCCTTGGCTAAATGCCTAAAAATTACCCAAAAATTGTATACAAGTCAGCAGGTGGATCAAGCCTGCCTTTTAGTTACACAAGCCATTGGTTTTTTATTGTGCACCATTTCAACCTTCCAGCTACCGGCATCCTAACAACCAATGATGTCATCAGTGTTGATAAGAAGGGTGTTGATCACCTGCAAAGCATCCTTGTTTGCCCCTCCCCTCTCCGTCAGCATTGGGGTCACATTAGCTGAGTGATGGAGAAAAACTGAGGGAGAGGAGAAACATTGGAATACTAGACTGTACTAGTGTGCAAAATTGTATTTGCTTTGGAAGAATAAGTCACTTCTAATGTTAGGTGTCCAACGTGTGTCAATGCTGCATTGTGTAAAACTATTAGAATAGTTTTTTACATTTTAGAATAGGGGACCTTGAGACTGTCCATAACTTTATAGGGTGCCTTGACTGAAAAAAAGGTCGAGAAACACTGCTCTATATCACACCAGTAGCAAGATCACATACCCCAATTCATGGACCATTTGAAATCCACCAGCTGCAATTCAGTAGTATTTGTGCTTTGATATTACAAGTTGTAGATTTGTTTACCCATCACTTCTGACCAGCCACAGCCATCTGTACCGCACTTATGTTCTCAAGTAGCATTCCAAAGCCACTCAAAGCTGAAGGCCTTATGGAAATCAAAAAATGGCTGCACTTTGTAAATCTTAGATGAAAAAGCTGCAAACACAATAGTGAGATATTTATCACCAAAATACATACAGTATATAAACTAAAAGTGTTGCGCTAACAAAAATGCATAAAGTCAGTGTATAATAATCATAAATAATCTAACATGAAAAAAGTCCCACAAAGAAATTGGTGAAAGATATGTGATTCCAACTGCCAAATGATTGAAGATGGATGTTATCTCCTTCCCTTTACCAAAGAGGCCAATCACCAACACCCTCATAAGATGTCCTCTTACCAAAGCTCATAGACCCTCTGAATAAGTGGGTCAAAAGGGCTTTTGAGGACTTGCTCCCTCTAGCAGTATATGAACCGAACAGCACAACCTCAGGGATGATATCAGAAAGATATCACCATCTCCCAATACTGTTGTACGTATAAATAAAGAGCACTGCCATTAGAGCCTGCTATATGGACTACTACCGTTACGAGGGGAACATTGTCTGGAACAAGGGACTTTGTTTGGGACTTGAACTAATGCTCTTTATTTATATGTACAACGGTATTGGGAGCTGGTGATATCTTTCTGGATATATACCCTGAGACATGAGGTTGAGCTTTTAGGTTTAAGTACTGCTAGAGGGAGCGAGTCCCCAAAAGCTCTTTTGACCCACCTATTCAGGGGGTCCACCAGCTCTGGTAAGAGGACATCTTATGAGGGTTTTGGTGATTGGCCTCTTTGGTAAAGGGAAGGAGATAACATCCATCTTTGATCTTTTAACTGTTGGAACGACATATCTTTCACTATTTTCTTGGTGGGACTTTTTTCATGTTGGATTATTTATGATTATTATACACTGACCTTATGCATTTTTGTTGGCGCAACACTTTTTGTTTATATATGAAGGCCTTATGGACCAGAGTTGCCATCTCTTTTTTTCAGCCTTTAATCAAGCACCATCAATAATCTAAGACTATACAATGCCAGTCAAATAAAGCCATACGTAAGCTATAACCCTTCTCTTAGTTTTAACTGTTTCTAGCTTGGAAGTCTTACTCGTCAGCTTGCTGAATTACATTGTCTTGCATAACTATGCAGCATAACAAGGCAATAGAATAGTTGTTTCTGCTCCTTGCATTTAAATGAAATAGTTTGTGCTCAGCAGAGAGTGTGATTGTATGAATGAACACATCCGGTCTCTCCTCTTTAAATGCAAGAAGACTGAACTGAATTCCAAGGGTATTTTTTTCATGCTGGATGTGAGAGGAGAAGTAGAAACTTGCACTGGCATTGTCAGGAGCTGGGTACTCTTTCCATGCGGTGTCTTTTTCCACCTACTGAATATCCCTGAAGAGAGGAAAAATGTGGGAGGGATATAGCGAGACTCAGTAAGGTACAAACAGTAACTTAGGTGTCAACAGTTGCTGCAGCAGGCTGTATTCTGGGAGCAGGCTCAGCGTGGATTGCTGGATTGCTACACACTCTTTCAGCATGATTAACATGCAGTCTTGATCCTGCCTTACTAGTGGTCATACCGTCTTATTAGAATTTTTGGGTGTACATAAAAAACAACTCCTAGAGGAAAACTCAGGCACAAGGAACATCAAGAAAGAAGCACTTGGTTTTATTAATATCCAGCCTGAATATATTTTGCTCTGAAGATCTGTCACTATGACCTCTGGATTTCAGTACAGTCTACTTTTTCTCCTTTGTTTTACAGCCTTTCCGGAGTCACAGGCAGCGCAGGTAAGCAATTTTTTAACTTATGCAGAGATTTTTCCAGGTTCATGAAGTAGGTAGAGTTATGAATCTGCATCTAAAAATATGACAATTTTGTATATTGCCAACAATTAAACCTGACTTATATTGTAAGATGACACTGTAACTGTAAAATGTTCCAAAATTACTTTTTATAGGTTTATAAAAATGTTTTTATCGCTTCTTTCTTTGACTATGGTGAGAAAACTTCATGTTCCATAATTCAATTTTTATAGGTTTATAAAGATGTTCTTCTATTTTATCTTTGCCCTTAGTGTGATGATTTCATCAATCATATTTAACCACTTGACTTCCGGAACATTTACCCCCCTTTATGAGCAGGCCTTTTTTTGTGTTATAGCACTGCATTATTTTAACTGACAATTGCGTGGTCATGTGGCACTGTACCCAAATAAAATTTATGGCCTTTTTTTTTCCTACAAATAGAGCTTTCTTTTGGTGGTATTTGATCACCTCTGTGTTTTTTTATTGCTTGCACTATAAACAAAAAAAGACCAACAATTTTGAAAAAAAAAAACAATATTTTTTTACTTTCTGCTATAAAACCTATCCAATATTTTTTTTTAATCTAATTTCCTCATAAATGTAAGCCAATATGTATTCTGCTACATATTTTTGTTAAAAGAAAATCAAAATAAGCATATATTGATTGGTTTGCGCAAAAGTTATAGTGTCTACAAACTATGGGATATTTTTATTTATTTTTTAATTATAATTTTTTTACTAGTAATGGCAGAGATCAGTGACTTATAGTGGGACTGCAATATTGCGGTGGACATTCTAACACTTTTTGGGGACCAGTGACACTAATATAGTGATCAGTGCTAAAAAAAATGCACCATCACTGTACTAATGACACTGGATGGGAAGGGGTTAACATTAGGGGTGATCAAAGGGTTAACTGTGTGCCTGACCAGTGTTTATATGTATTGTGGTAGGTGTTTTTACTAGGGAAAGACATGGATCCTAGTCCCTGCTTTGCAGAGACACAGGATCCATGTCTTCCTTCTTGTCAGAATGGCGATCTGCCTTGTTTACATAGACAGACTGCCATTCTGCCTCTCTGCAGAGTGATCGGCGGGAGCTGAGGGACACAGAGTCT
Organism: Lithobates clamitans; assembly: GCA_037952925.1. Lineage (NCBI taxonomy): Eukaryota > Metazoa > Chordata > Amphibia > Anura > Ranidae > Lithobates > Lithobates clamitans. The sequence goes on from JBBGZY010000059.1 coordinate 331,560, forward strand.
GTGGTACCCGCCGTTGGGCTCCTGCTGTGTGTGATTACAGCAAGAGCCAGCCACCAACAACACGCATGCACTCCACTGCCAGGAAGAGCCGGATCACGTATACACTATATTACCAAATGTATCGGGATGCCTGCCTTTACACGCACATTAAATTTAATGGCATCCCAGTCTTAGTCCGTAGCTGCAAAGGATGGGCCAACTCAATATTGAACCCTATGGACCAAGACTGGGGTGTCATTAAAGTTCATGTGTGTGTAAAGCTGGCGTCCCAATACCTTTGGTAATAGTGTATAAACAAGATCCAGCGCAAAGGTGCTGCCCTGTAGCAGTAAAAATGCTATAGGGTGGATCTTAAGCAGTTAAATAAGGCAAAAAGCAACCTGGGACATGCAGAATCATCAGCAACCAATCAGAAGTTTACATTGTTTTGTAAGTTAAGTGATGTTTCGAACATTGATATAGGAAGCTAAAAGCTAACTTTGATCAGGAGAACAGATGTCCAATAAATTGATTTTATAGACATTTTACAGCCAACAACTAACCCTCAATTGGAGAGACTAGCCCTCTTTAGAGACCAAATTCCTCTGTCCTTCGTGTAGGCTCAGTTGTGTTATCTAGGTCTAATGTGTACATCTCTATACAAAATTCACTATTTTACTTCCAAAAGTGCACTAAACCCATTAGCCAGCCTCTATTGGATTTGTATTTTGCAAAGCCAATGTATCTCTAGGAAAAATAGAGGTAAAAAATAAGTTTGTGAGGCGAGGCATATTATTTTTTGCATATTAGATATTTGTGGTCCGTGTAACCGGGGCCATGGTATTTGCCTACATACTGTGTGCTAAAAGGTGTCCCTCTCCCAGATAGTTGGGAGGTATGCCTTTAGGTAATAAGTGGTAGGGTATTCAATTTACAATGTATTAATGCTGTATCCGTTGAACACAACAATACATATGATATTTTTGTATACTGTGGTTTTATTGAGTGAGGGAAAAAGAATAACATATTTTGAGGGGTTATATAGTAAATACAGTATAGCATAAAAGGCTACACATGCTACAATCAATCAATGTTATAAAAGACCATGCACTACTTTAAGACAAAACTGGGAGTGTAGCAAACATAAGGCATGAATCTAATCCATCCTACCTACATAGAAGCATGATAAATAAGTGTCATAAATTGAACTTACATTTTTGGTATTAATATTCCGAATTTACAAACAAAAGAATATTTTGTGAGTTCATCATAAAACTAGACATAAAATAGGCAATATACAACTCAAAATGTCAGAGTAAAACATATACCACAAGAACAATAGAGGTACGATAGTCCTTTTCCTACTAGGATGTTACATCATAATTAGTGCATTTTTGTGAAAAAAGGTTGGTTTCGTAGGTATAGCCAAGGACCAGGAGGGCTTGATTTTTTTGATATGGTGCTAAAGTGGTGCAGGTAAAATAATACAACATGCCTAATGTACATGCAGGACTGCTGATAAGGCAGTACAGCCAACCCTCCTGTACCAGGCCTGGGCCCCTATCAGTTCAAAAGGAAGGTCCAGGCATCTGCCAAGCAGGAGGGCCAGCTGTACTGCCTTATAGCTGACAGCGATCCTATTGTGGCTCCCCCTGCACCTCCTAGTCTCCCTCCCTACTGCTTCAGGCAGGGGGATCAGTTCTACTATCTGCGCTCTCACCCTCTTTTATCACTCTGATCACCCCCTTGCTGTTCGGGCCCCTCTGTGTGCCCTTCTCCTCACAGCACTGCTGGCTTCCCTTCTATCCCTCCCTCCGGTCAGCAGCTGTTGAGGGCACATATTGTAGGATGGAGAGAAAGGGGGATGGAAAATATGTCATATTTAATAGCCCCCAACTTTCCTGAAATAATACAGTGAGCAATCTGTACCGATTGTTCCTGTGTCCATTCATCACTGAAGCATACTAAACTGTATTTACTATGCTTCAGTTGGTGAATTGACAGGATGCCTCGGAGCCCTTCCTATTCATTCATCTGTGCAGCTTAGGCTGTAGAGAAGGGGATGGAAGAATCTAGGTCCTCATTCCCTTTCTCTGCCTCAAAAGTGAGACATCAGGGGTCTGTTAAGACCCCTGATATTTCACCAAAGCCCCCCCCACCCAAACAGGGCAGTTAAAAAAATGTAAAAATAAAATAAAAATAGTAAGTAAAATTTCTGAAAAAACAAACAAATGATGAGCTAGTTCACATGTGCTTTGCTCTCTCAAGAGCGGTTAGCATTTGGATTGCTCTTCATTTGACTGGTAGTGAGGAGGCATATTGCTTCCTCACCACCTGCTTTAACCCTACACTAGCGCACCGCAACCATGTGCTTTGCATGAGGTTGCAGGGTGCCTGCAGAGCAGAATGGGTCTTTTTCGACGGGGGTATAATTTCTGCCATGGCTGCAAAGCATAGCATCACGGCTGTGGCATGTATACACCAATATCCATGCTAAAGCGGGTAGCAGTTGGTGGGTGGTAAAAGGGCAGCTCAACTGTGGAGTTTTACCGTTCCCCAGCCTCAAGTTTTTTATGATCTCTAAGGACTTACCGTACTCACATAAGTACTTTGGCCATGTGAATGAGTGGATTGCTCATACGGCTGGATCCGCCTGTTACTTTAAGGGGAGGCAGCGGCTGTACGAACATAGCCACAGGTCCTAATTAGGGATGAGCTGAACACCCCCCTGTTCGGTTCGCACCAGAACTTGCGAACGGGCAAAAAATTTGTTTGAACATGCGAACACCGTTAAAGTCTATGGGACACGAACTTGAATAATCAAAAGTGCTAATTTTAAAGGCTTGTATGCATGGTATTGTCATAAAAAGTGTTTGGGGACCTGGGTCCTGCCCCAGGGGACATGGATCAATGCAAAAAAAGTTTTAAAAATGGCCTTTTTTTTTCGGGAGCAGTGATTTTAATAATGCTTAAAGTGAAACAATAAAAGTGTAAAATCCCTTTAAATTTCGTACCTGGGGGGTGTCTATAGTATGACTGTAAAGAGGCGCATGTTTCCCGTGTTTAGAACAGTCTGACAGCAAAATTACATTTCAAAGGAAAAAAAGTCATTTAAACTACTTGTAGCTATTAATGAATTGCCAGTCCGACAATACACATAAAAGTTCATTGATAAAAACGGCATGGGAATTCCCCACAGGGGAACCCCGAACCAAAATTTTTAAAAAAAAATGACGTGGGGGGTCCCCCTAAATTCCATACTTTCAGGTCTGGTATGGATTTTAAGGGAACCCCGTGCCAAAATAAAAAAAAAAAAACGGCGTGGGGTCCCCCCAAAAATCCATACCAGACCCTTTCCCGAGCACGCAACCTGGCAGGCCGCAGGAAAAGAGGGGGGATGGGAGAACGGCCCTCCCCTCCTGGACCGTACCAGGCCACATGCCCTCAACATTGGGAGGGTGCTTTGGGGTAGCCCCCCAAAACACCTTGTCCCCATGTTGATGAGGACAAGGGCCTCATCCCCACAACCCTGGCCGGTGGTTGTGGGGGTCTGTGGGCGGGGGGCTTATCGGAATCTGGAAGCCCCCTTTAACAGGGGGACCCCCAGATCCAGGCCCTCCCCTTCTCTTCATCTTCCCCTCATCTTCTTGTCTTCATCTTTTCAGGCCGCTCCGCATCCATGATGGCATGGAGGGAGGCTCCTGCTGTGTGATGCTTCTCCTCTTCTGACGGTTCTTAAATAACGGGGGGCGGGGCCACCCGGTGACCCCGCCCCCTCTCACACACGGGGACTTGACGGGACTTCCCTGTGGCATTCCCCGTGACGCCACAGGGAAGTCCCGTCAAGTCACCATGCGTCAGAGGGGGGGAGGGGTCATTGGGTGGCCCCGCCCCCGTTGTTTAGGAACCGTCAGAAGAGGAGAAGCCTCACACAGCGGGAGCCTCCCTCCATGCCATCATGGATGTAGAGCGGTCCGACAAGAAGATGAAGACAAGAAGATGAAGACAAGAAGATGAAGAGAGAAGCGTCACACAGCGGGAGCCTCCCTCCTGCCATCATGGATGCGGAGCGGCCCGGAGAAAAAGGGAAGAAGATGCCGGGCGAGAACACACCGGAGGAAGAACCAGAAGTACCAGAAGAAGAAAGAAGATAGAAGAAAGAAGAAGCATTTAAATAAAGGAATTGTCAAAAACTATCTCTTTCATTTTTAACATTTTTGACACTTTTTTAGTGAAATGGTAGGGGTACCCCCTTACCATTTCACACAGGGGGGAGGGCCGGGATCTGGGGGTCCCCTTGTTAAAGGGGGCTTCCAGATTCTGATAAGCCCCCCACCCGCAGACCCCCACAACCACTGGCCAGGGTTTTGGGGATGAGGCCCTTGTTCTCATCAACATGGGAACAAGGTGTTTTGGGGGGCTACCCCAAAGCACCCTCCCAATGTTGAAGGCATGTGGCCTGGTACGGTTCAGGGGGGGCGCTCTCTCGTCCCCCCCTCTTTTCCTGCGGCCTGCCAGGTTGCGTGCTCGGATAAGGGTCTGGTATAGATTTTGAGGGGGACGCCACGGCATTTTAAAAAAAATTTTGGCCCTGAAGGGCCTGGTATGGAATTTAGGGGGACCCCCCACGTAATTTTTTTTTTTTTTTAATTTGGTTCGGGGTTCCCCTGTGGGGAATTCCCATGCCGTTTTTATCAATGAACTTTTATGTGTATTGTCAGACCGGCAATTCATTAATAGCCGCGAGTAGTTTAAATGACTTTTTTTCCTTTGAAATGTCATTTTGCTGTCAGACTGTTCTAAACACGGGAAACATGCGCCCCTTTACAGGCATACTATAGACACCCCCCAGGTATGAAATTTAAAGGGATATTACACTTTTATTGTTTCACTTTAAGCATTATTAAAATCACTGCTCCTGAAAAAACAGCCGTTTTTAAAACTTTTTTTTGCATTGATCCATGTCCCCTGGGGCAGGACCCAGGTCCTCAAACACTTTTTATGACAATACCATGAATATAAGCCTTTAAAATTAGCACTTTTGATTTCTCCTATAGACTTTTAAAGGGTGTTCCGCGGCATTCGAATTTGCCGCGAACACCCCAAATTGTCCGCGAACTTGCGAAGAGCCAATGTTCGAGTCGAACATGAGTTCGACTCGAACTCGAAGCTCATCCCTAGTCCTACTTTGACAAGTGTGCAAGTGTGGATGAGTAGCCCCGAAGCCGTACACCTGCACCCCCACACCTGTCAAATTAGGATGCACGGCTGTGTTTGTACAGCTGCTGCATCCCCATAGAGTAACATGGGCTGCCTGAACACAAGGTGGCACCAGCCACATAAACAAACCACTGATTCACACTGTACAGGCCACAGCACCCATGTGAATGAGCCCCAAGACCTCATCCACACACAACTTTATTTATTGACTAAACAAAGTTTTATCTTTTAGACTTAGCATGAATTGTATTCTGTTTGTGTCCATTAATAATGATTTTTTTATTTTTAGCAAAAATATCTTTTGATATTTTTCGGGAAGCGGGCCCTGTCAGGTAGACTGTATGGGACCTCTTGATTTCTAGCAGCAGCCCTCTGTACTTGTGAAGTCTGGATGTAATATTGAACCACCATGATTGGAGATTGCACATATTTGAAGGTCTGATAAAGCTTCCTGCTCCATAATTACTTTTTATAGGCTGTAGCACGGTGACCCTATGCCACTGTGTAAAATGGTGGTTTTCTGAGTAGCAAGCACACTAATGGCTCAGGTGTGTGCTGTATTTATATGAGAGCCAGAGATAGAGCTCAGAGCCCCACCCACCCGAATGGGTCAGTGTCTGTAAGAGACACTGATGAGGGTGCATGTGTGCACCATGGTGTCCAGGTCGGGACAGAGGAAGGCCCGACCTGAGAGAAAGTCAATGAGGAACACAGCAGCTAGGAAGCTGTACGGAAGTTGCAGAGCTGAGGTGCAGCTTCTGTGCATAAATGCTGGAATGTGTTACATAGTCTGGAGGACCACAAAAATACTAATGTTCAGGAAAGACCCTGAAGAGGTACTTGGAGCAGTAAAACTGCCACAAGAGAGCCAGGAGGCTGAATGTTATGGTTTTGCAGTGATGGTGCGAACCCCCTGCATGGGAAGACATACCTGTGTGAATTTCGTTTGAATAAAAGTGGGCAGGAAAGCTCTGAAAACTATATCTGGCGTGGAGTAAGATCACTGTTTTGGCACTGAGCTAAGAAACCCTGATGTATCACAAGGCTTATGTTTTTGCTTATCCCTATCCATTTTATCTTTGACTATTTTGTGATAATTCCATCAACCATATTTAAAAAAGACAAAATGCAAAGTGTGAAGTGCAGAAACATCAGCGATCAATCAAGTTATGTCGTTTTGTTGTACATAATGGTCACAGCTTTCCAGCACATACCTGTTAAAGTAAACAGGACATACTTACCTTTCCTGCTGCCTGTGCTGCTGATAACCTCTCCAGTACTGAGACATTTTCTGCCAAAATCTACGCTGAAACCAGCACTTTTAGAGGTGTTGAACTCCTTGGTCCCCCTCAGCTCTTAGGTGTTCATCCCTCTGACCTCTACCCTTTACAGTATACAGTAGTGAATTGGAGGTCAAAGGGAGGAACCAGTTGGAGCTTCAGGGGACCATAGTGAATGACATTCCCGAAAGTATCTGTTTCCGACTTCAGAAGAAAAGCATTGAAGAGATTGGCAGCACCAGCAACACAAAGGTTTAGCATGTCCTGTCTTCTTTTTTTAGGAAAGACTGGGTCTTCCAGAAGTGTCAGTTTTTTGGTCTCCTACTACACTCAGCAGTTTGTCCTGCTGATCCCCATGTTGTTGCAGGCACAGTAGTGATGTAGAACCCAGCGGACTGAAGCACAGAACATAGCTGAAGACCAGGAATCTGTCACTTGCAGAAATCTCAAGTTCTTCATTATTGGGGTAGCCATATTTTAGGTTTTATTTTTTGGCCCAGACTTGCTTTGAAGCCCAACTTTTGTAACTCACCACCAACCATGGAGCACTCCCACACCAAGAAAAATATAAATACATTTCCAGTTGTCTACATTTTTCCAAGTGTCTTTGGCCAAATTTGATGACATAACAAGTCTTTAAAGAGGGAAATACTTGTGCAGCTAAAAAAATATATATATATATTAACTGACATAATTAAAATGCCACGCCACTATCACAAAAAAATCCACATCAAGCTATAATTTATGGAATGCAAAACTGTAAAATGTATTGTGTTTATCTGTTTATAGCCTATAAACAATTAAACACAATACATTTTACAGTTTTGTATTTTTGCAGCATTGACTTCCTTTTCTGCAGTCTGCATTCAATCACATGACACTCAGAGTCACAAAGTAAGTTGGTGTTGAAAGACTTCTCTCTGCTAGAAGGTGTGATCATAGATCTGAACAGAGAGCAAATATCCATATAAACTCCAACAGCTGTCACGGACTGTGAATCCTTTGCAGCTTGAGGTCTGAATAGGGTAGTATCTCCACTTAGGCCCACCGGTCCAACTTATAACATTTCTACTTGCCTAGGGTGGCAAATCCGTTCATTTCCTCCCAGCTCCATCCTCCTCTGTATGTAAGAATCCAAACTGTATGTAAGAATTTCATACAGTATGTAAGTCCTTTCTAGAGAAAAGTCCATTAAAATGAATCTGTCAGATATTTCAGCATATACAAAGAGTCTGTGTCACTGGGGAAAGAGGGTGAAATTGCTGTAGATATAAGTGCAGATATCCAGAGGTTCCTGCACATACCTGCTGTAGTGTTCAAAAAATTTCTGTCATGCTAAATACCAAGCCATTGGGACAGGCAAAGATTCTACATTTCTTTATACCGGTAGTGCTACAGACTACCCGTTTTCCTACCTCCAACATATTCCTATAGACCAGTGAGGTTGCCCACATAGTATTGAACAAAAAGCAATGTGCCAGTAGGCAGGGCCGGGACAAGGGGTGGGCAGGAGGGCCACTGTGGTATCATGTGAAGTGGGGGGGGGGCACACCACAAGGAGATGGGGGGGAGGGGATTTGTGTTGGAAGGGGAATTTGGGGGGAGGCAGGCGTAAGTATTGTTCTAGGAGGGGGGGTGCTAAGAGTGTTGCTTTAGGGGGATTTTTTTTGGGAGATGGGATGGGGGAGGGGAAAGATATGTGCTAGGAGGGGGGAATAGGGTGAATTTGTTGCCTTGAGGGGGAATTTGGCATGGGGGGAGAAGATGGGTACTAGGAGGGAACATTGTAGGGGTAAAGGATTTGTGCTAGGAGGGGTGAATTTTTTTGGGGGGGCATTTGAGCTGGGAGGGATTTGGGGGATGGGGGAACAAAGATTTGTGCTGCGAGGGGGGATTCCAGCGGGATTTGTACTGGGAGGCGGGAGGATTTATGCTTAGGGAGTAAGTATGCATTGTGGGGGGATTTTTCCTGATAAATGTACATCTTGTGTGTGTGTGTGGGGGGGGGGGGGCACAATTTGGCATGTTCACCCTGGGCTCTAGATGACCTTGCCCTGGCACTGCCATTAGGGACCTACACAGAAGTATCTCTAGGTGCCTGCACTTCATACTTGCATCACTTTGCTCCCCCTCAAAGTACACCTTTCCCCAGATAAGCACAAAGGTTGTTATTGCTGGAATCCAACTAAAAATGTTGTCTGTACATCTAAATGAAATACTTGTGAGGCAAAGACCCGAGACAAGGATGCAGAAAATTTAAGTCAGAAGAAAATCAGAATTCATTATGTGTTTCGAGTCAGTGATTCAGCAAGTTCTGAAGCCAAATAATCAGCATAACAGTCCGACGGTTATTATTTTGACAGGAAGAGGCACAGACTGGAAGTATACATATTTCAAAGCAAGAACCACCTGTGTTTACCTTTGTGGGCCACAGAAGCCTCATCTTTACACCTCTCTGATCTTGGTTTCAATTTTGGTACTATGGGCTCAACGTCCAAAACCTCTGGGTTGAAATGAAACTTCACTCTCTCAATCAACTTTGACAATTCTTTTTCCTTATTCTGCTAGCATTAGTAAAAAAATAAGAAAGTATATCATATTTACCTGTTTAACTTATTTTTTTACATTTCTTCAGTAACTGCCTGGTTTTCATGTCTAGGCAAATTATGTCATACATCCCAGGAGTCTTCAGGAAGAGAGGAAGGGCTTTCTCAGCTCACAGCCTCCTGCTTTAATGCCTAAACTCATGGCTGGTGGCTTCCGGGAAGTAAATGTTACATGCATATCTGCCCTTACTCAAGATGGCCGCGGCCAGTAATGCTAGGGGGGTGGGGTGTTTTTCACAGTGATTTCTCAACAAAATAAAGCATGGAGTCAAGGATTGATGGGGGAGTTTGCTGTGACTATTAAAAATGAATGAAATAGCATTTTTGGTGCTCAAATGCAGTATAATCCTGCTTTAAGTTCTGTTACCTGAGCTAAGCCTCATCTCTATAATCCCCTGTGTCATATAAGAATGCTTCAGTGGTCAGTGCTTTATCAGGGACGTGAGGTGGGGTCAGTGGTTGGTGAGGCACTGGCTACTATCAGAGCCAGATACACACAGGTTACATACGCCGTGATCGCTAGAACGAGAGCAATAATTCTAGCACTAGACCTCCTCTGTAACTCTAAACATGTAACCTGTAACATTTTTTAAGCGTCGCCTATGGAGATTTTTAAGTCTTGAAGTTTGGCGCCATTCCATAAGTGTGAAATACATATCTATTTACTCGGCATAACATCATCTTTCACATTATCCCAAAAAATCATGCTAACTTTAGTGTTTTTTTTTTAATTCTCTCCCAAAAAAAAAAACGCGTTTGAAAAATTGCTGCGCAAATACCGTGTGACATAAAAAGTTGCAACGACCACCATTTTATTCTCTAGGGTGTCTGCTAAAAATATATATAATATTTGGGGGTTCTAAGTAATTTTCTAGCAAAAAAAATATGATTTTTACATGTAGGAGAGAAGTGTCAGAATTGGCCTAGGTGGCAAGGGGTTATTTACCATAAAGTAAGTAATATACAAATAATTAATAATACAAATAATTATTTTATATTGTTTTTAACTTAAGTTAAGTTAAGTTTTTACTTAACGGACAAATTACTGAATTTTGAAGTTATTACTTCCAACCAGTAATTTCACAGTAAATAGATCAATAATTAATTATTGTGTTATAACATATAGCAAAATAATATATGATTTAGCTTGATTATAACAGTACCTTTTCAGCAGTAGTAGATTCTAATTCTCCCTCTTAAGTGTGTGAGAAAAACACGGGATTGTGGGAAAATCCTATACCCATAAACCCAGGTTTTTTCCTTGTAGTTAAGAGGGCTGGGCTGGAAGGAAGCATGTGTATTTTAGACACATCCCCCCTTCTATGACACTGCAGTGAGAGGCGTGCCTCCACTGCAGCATTTTTATTGGTCAGTTTGGGCCAATGGTACTTTACCATTGGTCCAAGACTCCAAGCTGTCTATTGAGCTCAGTACCTCTGACAAGAAGTGAGGAGAGGCACCGTGAGCTCATCCTCTCAGTCTGCTGCAAACAGGGTGTGCCAGCTTATATTTAAACTGGATGCTCTGTACGTAGCTTCTGACAGGCTGCACAAGGAGCCCCATATCTTCAGAACCATAGGTTGTAGGAGTCTCTGTGACCCCAGGTCGCCGAGCTACGACAATCGAAGCTCGATTTTTTTTTTTTATGTTCAAGACTCTGCCTCACCTGCCTTCCCTGACTGCACGTCCCTGTGCTTTATTCAGAAAGAGGATTGGTATACATAAAGGGCATAGAGCAAAGGTGTGTTTTAAATAGTATTTACAGTAACTGCTATCATAATTATGACTACTATGCTCTGCTTTCAATGAATTGCATTTATTTGGACCGTGGCAACTTTTCAACCTATGTTCTGTTAAATATAATAGTAAGTAGGGTGTGTAAATGTTCTGTCATTTCCTGATATAGTCGACCCCCGCGAAGTAGCGGATCAGAGTTTGCAGCCTTAGTCGTTCGTGGATTTTTTCCCAGCCTAGCATTCCTGCATCAGGGCGACCTGTCAGGCGACTTGTCAGCCTGACAAGTCGCGCTCCATATAGTACAATGGAACCATTCTAATAGGAGCGACTCAAGTCACTCTGACTTAGAAAAAGGGCCCTGTGCTACTTGGGGGCGACTTCGGAGTGGCTTGCATTGACTTCTATACAGAAGTTGTTTTGCAAGCCGCGATGAAGTCACGCTTCAGACCCGACTTGCAGCTTCAGAGTCGGATGGGAGTTAGGTCACTTTGAAGTCACCCCTGTGTGAACCATTTATAGGCATTTTTTTTACCACATCCAAAATTTGCAGATTTTCATAATTCATGGGTGCTCAAAGAACGTAACCCCCACAAGTTTCAGTGGTCGACTGTATACATTAAACTTGGAAATCAAGTTTCAAAATAGAAGCAAGGGCAAATGTTTTTTTTACAAACTTTTGCAAGTTATCATTAACTAAATCCTCTTTATTTAATTTTAGCAGTATGATAAAGTAGTATGATGAGGTAGCTTGTTTTGGCATCTCTTTCAGAAGACAAAGAGCAAGAAGGAAAAAACAGCCTTGTGCATTACCTTTTATTAAAGAAAACACAAATAGTTCAACACAAACCAGCTGAATCATTTGCTCATAGAATCAATGGAAAATAATACAGAGCACGAACATCGATGATAGGCGGACCTGGGCAACACTCCACAGCAGAAGCAAGAGTTAACATGTTTCGAGGGTTATACCCTCTTCCTCAGAGCCTGAGTTGCCAGGTCTGCCCATCATCACTGTTCGTGCCCTGTAATGAGACTGGTTTCCTAGCGATTCTGAATTTATAATTTAGTTGGTTTGTGAGTATAACCATTGGTGTGTTCTTCAATAAATGGTATTAATGGTAATACACAAGGCTGGTGCACCCTTTTTGCTCTTTGTCGTTTAGTTCTTAGGACCCCCCAGATCTGAGGAATAACGCCTGGAGTCAACCTGGTTGCCTGATGAAAGATGAAGCCAGCAAGAGAAACTGCTATATGACTGCCGTGTTATGTATATCTGACACTGGCCTTCTACACCTTAGCGCTAAAGTGATGTTTTCTTGTTATCTCTTCTAGAAGGCCGAACTAAGCTAAGTGTGGGTTGACTCATGTGGTCCTTTTGCTTGGGCTTGATCAGTTTAATACTAGAAGACTCTGTAGTACAAACAGAACTAGCCTGTAAGAGCCAAAATCTAGAGGAGCTACAAGTCCTAGCTTTCAGTTGATAGGGAGTGTCTGGATTCATGATTGTCTAAAGGCTAGTTGTCTATCCCTGCTGTAATGAACAAAATAAACATGGCAGTCTTGTAAAGGACTTTAAACATTTGAGGAATGTAATATTTAGACTGAAAGCTCACAGAAAATGTGACTTTGTTTACTGTACATTTTTCTTTAAATCCTCAACCATCCTCACAGTGCTGGACTGTAACACAGAAAGCCAGTTAAGAACACTATGTGGTTTATTTTTGCACCAGTCATTTCAGGTACACTAATAAATTAAGATGCCTTTGGGGCTTGAAAAGACGTGCCAAAGTGTTGTTAACAGAAAGATGTACTCACCTGATGTTCCCATGATGAAATGTTGATATATGCATCTGTACATCTCCATTTTTGGAGATGCGTATAATAGACATTGTAAAAAAGAAACAGAACCTTATTAAGAACATAATTATACTATGAAATGTTCAGATTGATCTAGGACCATAGTCCAACTGAACATGCAGTTGAAATCAGATAAAATAAATTACAATTGCAAACAAAAAAACAAAAGATGTGAAAATCTTACAGTTAATTTTCCTTAGAAAGCAGACACAGCCTGAGTAGAGAAGCCCGTCCCCTGTCAGCTCAATGCTATAGAGAAAGACCTATGCTCTCTGTGTGGAAGAAGTGATCTTTCTGCAGAGATTCAACACGTCCCCTGCTGAGTCAGACCTAGTGCTCTCCAATAAACAAAGTACACATGTCTGAAGGGGGTGTGTTCAACCTCTGCAGAGACACTGCTTCTAGAGCAAGCAATGGTCTTTCTACAGCAGGGGTCTCAAACTAGCGGCCCTCCAGCTGTTGCAGAACTACAATTCCCATGAGGCATTGCAAGGCTGACAGTTACAATTATGATTCCCATGGGCAGAGGCATGATGAGACTTGTAGTTCCGCAACAGCTGGAGGGCCGCCAGTTTGAGACCCCTGTTCTACAGCATGCTCCCTGGGGGTAGCATCCAGATTATTCTACTCAGGCTGTATCTAATTTCTCAAGAAAATGAACGTTGCACGCCTGTCATTTTGATGAACCTGGAACATATTTAACTGATTTAAAGGAAAGTTCAGAGTGGCTTTAAAGTGTTACTAAATGCACAACAGTAAAATTGACACGTATATGCAGTAAAGAATGTTTGTTATACTCACTGTGGAACCTAAGGGATTAATCCTCCACATTGTGTAAAAAGGCTGTTTGATCTGGTCTTCTCTTATCCTCCCCTTCTTTTACTGTTCCCAACCATTTGCTGATAGCACAGAGCCCTAGAAGTCACTATGCACATGCTCAGTTTGATGTGTATTGCTAGAGAGTGGTCTTTTTCCTTGGCAGGGTGCATGTGATCAGCACAGGGCCAATCAGCACTATCCAGACAGAGGGTCAGGGGTCATGCAACCTTATAGGGCAGTCGGAGGAGAATGAAAGCTCCTCCTACAAGCTTTAACCAGTGCTCTGCCAGACACTGATAGAAGTCACAAGACTGCTATATACTGCTGATGAGAAAGGGTATTTAGCAGTTTATATTTACTAAAATAATTACATTTCCATGTTCCGTGTACTGTGGGAGACCAGATAAAGTGAATGCAGGGTCCTCGGTTTAGTAACACTTTAAGACTGTATGGATTGGGTCTACATATACAATAATTAATTTGTATGCCTGTATCTTTTTTGCTCCAGAATTGGAATACTTTATGTATGGAAGCACCCTTACTAATATAAAAAAACCTGTGGATTGTTCAGTGATAGGACCCCCCTCTTCACTGACTACATAGTCATGCTATGGGGTTCCTCATCACTGTCCTAATGGGTCATTTTGCCCTCAATGGGCTCCCTTCAGGAGCATGGGTAGTACATTAATTCTGTGCTCACCATAATTCTGAACTGTAGCTCCCTATGCATTCATTCTTCAGAGAATACAGCCCATCCAACTATATTGCTGCAAATGTCTATTTGAACCCTTATTGACTCTACTATTCCAAGCAAAGTTTTAAGGAATTTTTCAAGATCTAAAGGTATATATCCCACATTCCTCTCTGCAAATACTTTTATTAAAATTTTATTCATTCCAGACATAACTGACTAGTTACAAAGATTCCATTACCAATATATAAAAACGTAACTCATTTTCTCTGCACTGCATTGAATGGAAAATTTTAGGAGAAGCAAAAAGAATGAGTGGTGTCATGGGAGGGGTGAGGAGATGGGTGAATAAACTGTGTTCTCAAATTTAAATCCTTTGGCAGCTTTTGCACATTTTACTTACTGTTAGGCATAAATCATGGCAGCCCTCTAAGCTAAGGTGGAACTCTATATCTCAGCATTCCCTGCAAATACTGAGGGGTAAAACATGCTGTGCTTTATCAATTTAACGCTAAGCAAGCCATATTTTCATGCTTTTCTTCATTATGCCAATTTTATTTGTGTTACTATATGACTAGAGATAGTTAAAGGGAAATGATAATGGTTCTGAGTCAATTTTATTTTAAAACATTTGTTTTATAGCTCCGAAGTTTTTAAACTGTTGTTTTACATCTGCTTTATACTGTTCATATAAAACCTTGTTTTTGTTTAAATAAACACTTAATAGTGGATGCACACATGGCCAGGATTCCCAAAATATGATGGGTTTTCTAAAGTGAGAGCACAGCAGAAACTGTTTGTCTTCAGATTCTCTCTCTCAAATTGAAACTTTTGGTGGAGCCAGCAGGAGTGAGGGAGATCACAGTCTGACTCATTAAATTCTGTGTGCACATTTTTAGATTTAGCTATTGAGTTCAGGAAACACAAGCTTTTTTTTTTCTCAGCAAACGATAGACAGGTAAGCTGGCTTAAATTGTGTTTACAAAATATTTAATTATTAATTTATATTTGTTTCAATACAGAAATTCTATTTCTATTACAAAAGCATAGGACAGTTATTTACAAATGGAATGGGAAAAAAATAAAAAAATCATCAGTAGCAAAACAGTGGTAAACAGAGGATGATGAGGGTTAACTAAAGATTATTATGGGGTTAAACTCAGCTTATTTATTTAATTTGCACACTTGCTTTAACTGAGATCATATGTAGATCAAAGGTCACCAATTTCAGCTGCTAGGAATGATCCAGAGAGGTTACAATGAAGCAATAAAAATACTGCCACATCGTAACTCCTTATGACATTGCAAATGCTGTTCTTATTGTACACATAAGCAGAAAGATCTGCTCCTGTGCAAATGAAACAACCCCTGGCCTTTCAAAAAAAAACCCCAAAAATGTAATATATTTTAGATTGCCATTCCTTAGATGTGGGGACTGCATTTGTTTTCATTTTTTTTCTATACTGTGACCTAGTGATCCTGCCACTTTCTGTTCCTAGGGTGACAACTCTTGATCACTGTACTATGGGGGAGTTAAATGTGTTAGGACTACAGAAACGACCCAAACATCCTCTCCTCAACAATATGGTGATGTTCTGTACCTGACAAAAGAAAATTTGGCTAGTGCAAAATGCTTTCAATGGTATATTTAACAGACCATTGTAGCCCCCCCCATAGGCAAGTGGGTGACAGATTAGCATTCTCAGTGCTGGGACAAGGTCATCCAGTGCCCAGGGCAAAGATGACAAACTGGGACCCTTCCCCCTTGGGTAAAGGAGAGAATGGGGCTAATGTAACTGTTTTTGGGTATGCGCTAAAATAGTACCAATAGTCGTAGTACGCCACAGTGAACTGAAGAGTTTAAAATATGGGCCTAACAACAGCACAGGGAAACAGTATCCCAGAATGGGTGATGTCACTGGAAGGGAAAAATGTCCCTGCATCGCTACTGTCACTGGAAGGAAAAATGTCCCTGCTTAGCGGAAAGGTAAAAATGTCCCTGTGTCGGTGATGTCACTCAAAAGTAAAAAGTCCCTGTGTCTGTGGTGTCGCTGGAAGTAAAAAATGTCCCTGTGTCAGTGTCATCGCTCGAAGGAAAAAACTTGCGTCAGTGGTGTCACTGGAAGGAAAAAATGTCCTTGCATCAATGTCCCTGTGTTCATGGTGTCACTGAAAGGAAAAATGTCCTTGTGTTGGTGGTTTCACTTGAAGGATAGTTGTCCCTGTGTCAGTGCTGTCACTGGAAAGGAACAAATGTCCCTACGTTGGTAGTGTCAGTGTGAGGAGAACTGATTTGGCATCTATGTCTGTGGAATGCAGGCAGGGAGGGGAGCTTGGCTATGTGGGGTGTGTGGAACTAAAAGGATCTGGGGAGATATTGACGGAGGAAGAAGGGGTCCATGGGCTTGAAGCTAGGGAGGTGGCTATATGACGTTTGGGGGGTTATGAGGTCGAAAGGGAAGGTCTGGAACTGAGTCCCCCCCCCATCTGTGTACTCACAGTTCAGACCTCTGGTAATGATGACAGCTTCTTCCTCTTACAAGCAGAAAATGCCAAAGCTCAACCGCACAATTGAGAAATAGTTGCTGAGATTTGGTGTTCAGGCGGGAGGGGATCCCCACTCCCCTATACAAACATCCAAAGCAGAAATTCAGCCGGAAACTCGATAACTCCTTAGTTCTATCCATTATTTGGTTACATCATATACACAGGATCAATGCTGACATGTTTCGGCCATTACAGCCTTACTCATGTGCTATGAGTAAAGCTGTAATGGCTGAAACATGTCAGCATTGGCTGAATTTCTGCTTTGGAGCTTTTTCCTCCTGTATCTGGTTATGTAATATGTCACGTGACAAATGACAAGGAGAGATAGGAAGAAAGGCAGTCTGACTTCATCCTCAGCTGTACCCTGAGATAGAGGTGTGTTCTCAACAGGCACCGGCTCTCTTCGGCCCACAGCTGGTTACTATTGGAGAGAAGAGAAGAGAGTAGAGTTCTCTCTCCAACAGCTATGGGAGTTCTCGCTTCTTCTCACAGTGAGGTGCAGGAGAATGGAGCAGCTGAAGCTTCCAGCTACCCCCCACACCCTCCACATTTTAACACTGTGCTCATGGCATGTGTCCCTTCTGCCCGCCCCTTGTATTGGCCCTGGCCAGGCTTGCTTTACAAGAATGGGCTAAAGAAATCTACTTTTCTGAAAGCAGTGATTAAAAAAACTATTTATTTGATGTTTTCCCTATAGTTTATTTTTCAATTTTTAGTAGCTTGAATGTAGAAACACAAAAAACAAATAAAACCAAAGCAGTAAAATACAAAGGCCTCAGTAAATGCTGATGTTGCAATTGTCAGTGTTGTCAAAATGTTAGTCATGTGCATTTAGCGAGGCTGGCTTGCCATAACGATGGAAAATGTCACAAGTGGTACTTAGAACAGTTTGGTTTCTGCTGACATGTTTGAAGTAAATACCAGGTGTAAGTGAGGTTAACCTCTGACTAGATGTATGAAGCAAGATTTCAAGAATGCAGGCATATATTTCTCTTGGCAAGTACACACAGATGCAAGCATTTCCCAGTATTTGTGGTACATTAGTGTTTTTTTGATGGCTATTTCCATCCGTGTCAGGAATACCAAGTATGTTAAATGCTATTTTTAAGAAATATTCCCAAAATGGTTTGGATAATTGTATAGTAAATGTTTTTTTTTATATATAAAATAGGTAGACAGCTATAAATATACTGTACATATGAGATATTAATGGTCTCTCTGGGATTATTATACTAACTGCATCAAGATCAGCAGTAAATGATTTGAGTGCAGAGGTAGAGAAACAAATGTAGAATTTATAGGACTCAGAAAACAAATCCTTGTGTAATCCTGCAAAAATTTTCAGAAAACTTAGACCATAACTCCTCAGGTTGACATAGAATTGAAAGTAAAGAGAGCAGTGCTTGCCATTGACCTTCTTTAAATAATGTTAGTTGCCTGGGTATTATGGAGACTGACTAGTATCAATGCTTTCCCAGATATCAATAGCAAGCAATTGTGCTGCAAGTTTGAAAATGACTTGCTAAGCTATTGCTAGACTTGCCAGGCTTCACCAGTTTTTTGCACAATTGCAGAAAGTCCACATTGCATGACTCCAGATCAACTTTCTTTGTAAACATTCTGCAAGTCTGCTGCAAGTTCTGGTTCAGTTATGTTGTGCAATAGTCATCCCACCACAGGGGTCACTGTGGCTGAAGTTTCATGCTGTAGACTTGCAGAGCTCTTACTGTAGACTCAACACTGCAACTTTGCTCTTGCTAGAGACTTGCCATGCAAATTTGCTACAAATTGGAAAAGTATCAACTAGAAATTGTGCTTCAAGTGCTCTGCAAGTGTACAACTTTCCAAAGAAAATGTGCAGCAAGTTAACAGACTTACAATTCAACACTGCCACACATTTATGGCAAGTTAACCTTGCTATCTGGACAGATAGATGCAGGACTTTTTTTCCATCAGGAATGCAGGGAAACGCACTTTATGAATAGAATGACAAGGGATGCTAGGGCGTGCTGGAGGGTCTATAGCTATGTGGGCTGCTGGTAGATCTATTGTCGCTGGGGGATCTATTGTTGTGGGGGTCCATTGTTGCTCTGGAGCGTCTATTGTTTCTGGTGGGAGATCTCTTGTTGCTGGGGGTGGTTTTATTTTACTGGGTGTGGAAAATTTTTGAGGGAGGGCTCTATTGTTGCTGGGGGTATTTTGTTGCAGGAGGTCTATTTTTGCTGGGGGAACCTATTGTTACTGGGGAGGGTCTTTTGTTGCTGGCTGCAGGGGTTCTAGTTTTAATGCTTTCTTATTATCATTAACAAGTTCCATACAAATTACTTAGCACCACAAAATGATACTTGGTTCTGTATTATCTAAAACAGGATGTACTGGGAGGTGGGTAGGGGGTGGAACCAAGGGATGGTGCTAGGAAGTGGGTAGGGGGAGGAGACAACGGGTGACTTTGAAGAGGGGTGTACCTGCACATATTCTCTGAGAAAAAAGCCATGGGTAGATCTATAAGGAAAGTCAGAAAAATAATCATAAGCTTCTGTTCTGGGTCATTAGGTCAGTCAGATGGTTAATTTAGCAACCAAACAGTTTAGCATTTTCAAAACGAGAGGTCAGCAATGGTGATCTCAGTGCTACAGGTATTTCAGTCTTAAAATATACAATAGTTTGGGAAAACACTGCATTATGGCCACTAGATGGAGCTGAGGATCAGTATTTTTTTCTTATTATCCCCAGCTCCATGTAGTGGCCACAATGCGGTATTTTCCCAAACCAGTCTTTTTTTTATTTTTATGAATGAATAACAATCAACCTTTAGAGTAAACAGGAGTACACATTCATTTCTGCCCTATGCACACAGAACAAATGTAAAAGCAGTTTCACTGTAGAAATAGCTATACATTTTTTTCATAAATGTGAGTTTGGACCTGTGTCTAAAGTGCCAGTCCCCTGAAAAGGATTCGAGTTCAGAATGCTTTTCAGAGCTGTTTAAAGGGTGGTGAGGAGGCAACATGAGGCCTCCTCCTTGCCTGTTTTAACACCATAAATGCCACACAAATGCACCTGATTGCACTGTGTTTGTGGTGCTTCCTTACTTGAATGGGTCACATTCAGCGGGCTTCCTGCCCGAAAAGCTTGATATAATTTTTGTTGTGAGCTCGAAGCAAAGCATCATATACACGGCATGTGCACAGCTGCCATTACAGATTAAGAGGGGCAGTTAGGGGGTGCTAAAAACACGTCTCAACCATGTGCTTTTAACGCTTCGCAACCACAAGTCACAAGTCTAAATTAGCCATTTGTGATCCTGCCGTGAAGACCGTTGCTCGGGCACTAATTGGGTGAAAACAGTCCTTTGTCAATTGGGTGACAACGGTCCATTGTTCATGATACACAGTGCAAACTAAATGTCATCCAGGTAGGATGCGGAGCTACTTTAAGGCATGCTAAAATAGCATCTCAGCCTTATCATATGTTATTTTAGCAAGCATGTCATGATAATGCAGCTTGATGTATCAGGGCCATTGAAAGGCTGACATTTGTACCAATCTCGACATGCCGTATTTTGTACTCTGTTCCTTAGCTTCATTATGTTATCTGCCCCTATATGAGAACTGATGATTGCATGTACCTTTACGTGAAAGTTAATTTATCTAACTGCCCCTATATGCCTGAACATTTATTCCCAGTGCTCTTGAGCTGTGTACACACATTTCTAAGAGACCCCTAGGTTATTACATGACAACAAACATAACTACTGGGTTTGCCTTTGTATATGATTTATTATGTTCAAATCATGTTATTCTTAGTGGAATATAAAAGGAATATTTTTACAAAGCTGCATTCTTGCATGAGAAGCCTCAGATATAGGCTATCATGGGACAGCACAAAGGACTCAAAGATATTAAATAAAGAGACATAACACAACTTATTTCATGTTGGCTATAATGGCCACGGCGTTTATTAGGGGTAACCCAAAATTGAACAATAATCATAACCAGCAATATAATAAATCTTAAAGTTACATAACCATACATCATTTATTTATTTAATACTATCACCTAGTCCATCCAGAACTGAACTGGATGACAATCCCCACCAGCTGCCATTACTAGTAAAAAAAAATAAAAAAATAAAAATGCCATAAATCTATCCCCTATTTTGTAGATCCCCTATTTTGTATAACTTTTGCGCAAACCAATCAATATACGTTTATTGCGATTTTTATTATCAAAAATATGTAGGAGAATACATATCAGCCTAAACTGAGAAAAAACGTAGCTTTTTTTAAAAAAAAATTGGGGATATTTATAAGCTATAAGTACAAAATGTTTTTTTCAAAATTGTTGCTCTTTTTTTGTTTATAGCGCAAAAAATATAAATTGCAGAGATGATCAAATACCACCAAAAGAAAGCTCTATTTGTGAGAAAAAAAAGGACATCAATTTTGTTTGGATACAGCTTCGCACGACTACGCAATTGTCAGTTAAAGCGATGCAGTGCCGTATTGCAAAAAAAGGCTCTGGTCATTGAGCAGCCAAATCTTCCGGGGCTGAAGTGGTTAAAGGGAGGGTGGGTGGGAGCAGCACAGGGCACGGGGCTTCGTCTTCAGCAGGGGTCTCCTCAGGCAGTGAACATATAACCTCTGCCCGGCTCAGTCCTGCATGATTCAGCCAATCAGAACTCCTTGCTATGGTGTACCACATTCTGCCATTAATCGGAGCAACCTAAAATGAGAATACAGGAGGGGGGAGAGAATGGGAAAGACAGGCAGCCCTCTTTACTGTCCCATGGGGCCCTGCATAAGCCTGAGGGGCTCAGTCATTGGACAGCGAAAAGGACTCAAAGATATTAAATAAAGAGACATAACACAATTTATTTTATGTTGGCTATAATGGCCACAGCGTTTATTAAGGGGTAACCCAAAATTGAACAATAATAATCCATAACCAGCAATATAATTAATATTAAATTTACATAACCATAAATCATTTAATTATGTAATACTATCACCTAGTCCATCCAGAACTGAACTGGATGACAAACCCCACCAGCTGAAAGCCACTCAGCAACTGAGTGGCTGAAGCCCCCCCAAATGCCGTGGCCTACTAAGTCATGTTTTGTAAGCCTAAAACAAAAATCTGACAGGTGTACAAAATCAATTCTGTATGGACCAAGAAGGAAACCTTCAACGTCTATGTGGCGGTAAAAAAAAATGCCTTGAGAAAGTACTAAGTTGCGTATAGTTCTATTTATAGGCTTCCTAATCCTATCCAGATAATGAAGGTTATTTGAATTTGACCAAAGGAGTCGTGGTATCATCTCCGAAAATAATATGACAGTGAAAAGGAATAAAAGCCTAAAAGAAGATAAATCCCTCTTCATCTCACAAATCAAATTCCAAATTTTTTATCCTGCCCAGGTCATTAACCCCAGCGTGAATAATAAGTTCATCAGGAGAAGGCCATTGTCCTAGTAAGAAAATTAAATGATCCTTAAGGTTTCTCCATCTCAACCCCCTTATTCCCCACCATAAGACCTGAAATTGTCCTTCGTCCAAACCGAGATTGGCTTTGAAATTCCTGATGGAAGCTCTCCTTTTGGCCCAAAAAATAAAGGTATGTCCCACTATCCAAATGACACGCTTGTACGTACTAAGAAAAATTAGACAACAAAAAGATCAGGACATACAATTTAAACCTATCACTATCCCAACGTCCCAATTTTTTTAAACCATCATTAGAGAAACCAAGAAGACTGGCTTTAGTAGCCGCACCTATACTGAAAGAATGTGAAGAGAAATGAAAGCTAGAAAGATTAAGTTTTTTTAAGACAAGAAGACAGGACAGATGAAAACTGAAGTCTGAAGTTTGAAATCTGAAGTTTGAAATCTGAAGTTAATGGAGATAGATTAACTTGAATAAAAAAATAACCTGGAAAGGGGGGTCTGACAGAGAGATATTGAATAATCCTAAAAACTGGGCAGATAATCTGAAAAGGAGCTCTATAAAGAGTTATCCATCGACCTTTCCCCAATTGGTCCATCTTGGATCTACGGAGAAAAATCTTAATAGAATCTTCCATAACAGAGATATCTGAAAACACTAAAAAAGAGGAAGAAGCTTTATTTGGTGCCGTGAGCTCCCCAATTCTAAAAGCATCAAAAAAGGCAATAACAAAAGCCGTTCTGAACAGTAAAGTCTAAAATGTGGAAAAGGAATTCCAGCGCAGACATCAGTTTCGCCAATAATTCATAAGGAATTGGGCATCTACTGTCAATAGCTGGGGAGGATCTTCTGAAACCTTTCAGAACTTGCTTGAGTGGAAAAAAAAAGGAAAGAGCAGGAGATCCAGAAAGTTTTAAAAAGAATGAGGCCCCCACTAAAATCTTGGTAACTGAGGAAGGACTAAGTCTAGCTTGGATGAGAGAGGAAAAGAAACATAAAGCCGTATAGGTGTTAACTGAATTGAACGAGAGATTAGACACTAAACAAAAATTACACCATTTAGACCATGCTTGTAAGTATTCTTCCCATGTTTTAGGAGCGATGGAATGCCTTAAATTAGTCCCAAATCAGGCCCCAGAGAAGTTCCGGGCATGGAAATCCTTCTTGATCCGCCTCTAGAGCAGGCTCCCGAAACCTCCGGAACTGCGAACGAGATAATGAATCGGCTATCTCATTAGTAAAACCAGGGACATGCTTTGCTTTAAGCCAAATGTTATAAGTCATACATTGCAGAACCAGAAAACGGAGTAGTTTTATTACTAATTCAGATTTTGATGATAAACATTTTACAGCAAAAAATACCCCTTTATTATGCGTATGAAGGATAACATGCTTATTCTCAAAGAATTGATGCCAGATAGTAATAGCTATCACTACAGGGAAGAATTCTAACAGAACCAAATTACAGTTATTATATGGAGATCTCCAAGACTCAGGCCTTTCATCAGCACACCAATGACCATTAAGGAAAGTGCCGAAGCCAACCGATCCGGATGAATCAGTAAATAAGCTAATGTCAAAGTCTCTAATGAAATCTCTCTGTCATAAAGCACGCCCATTGAAATTGATCAGGAATTGGTCCCAAACCTTCAAATCCTACTTAATGGGACGGGTAATAGAAACATGGGAAAGAGGATTTTTAAGCCCCCTAGTGGCTACAGCAAATCTCCGGGAAAAGACTCTGGCTATAGGAATTACCCTAGACGCAAACGCGAAGAGTCCTAACAGGGACTGAACATCACGCAAAAGAACCTTTCTTTTTGACAGAAAACTAGAAATGAGTAACCTCATTTTTATAATTTTAGACATTGGCAAACGGAACCCATTACGACCGAATCAATTGTGATACCCAGAAACTCAATGACCTTCACTTGGCCCACCGTTTTCTCATGGGCTAGGGGAAGGCCAAAAGACTCACAATTCAACATATCAGAACAAACCTGAACTTCAGCTGGACCTATAAATAAGAAATCATCAAAATAATGGATAGCGCCACCCTGAGGGCAATTCTGTGACAAAACCCGCTGTACAAAAGTCAAAAAAGCCTCAAAATAAAAATACAATTTTGAAAAACCCATGGGCAAACACTTATCAAAATAAAACTGATCCTCAAAATATAAATCAAGGGAATTAAAACCTGTGGGATTGACAGGTAAGAGGCGAAATGCGGATTTTATGTCCGCTTTTGCCATTAAAGATGATTCGCCATATTGTTTTACAAGTACAAAGCTTCGTCAAAGGAAGCATATGAAACAGATGACTCAAATTCTGCTATCTCATCATTCAAGGAATTGCTATGAGGAAAGGATAAATGATGAATCAAACAAAAGGAACCTGGCTCCTTTTTTGGGACTAGGCCTAAAGGCGATAAATGGAAATTTATAAAGGGGGGGGAGAGAAAGGACCAGCTATTCTACCTTCTTGCAATTTTTTTAAGATCTTCTCTTTAACTATGTTAGGGTGCTCAAGAACAGAACGTACATTTTTAACATGAAGACAACCCTGACCTACAAAAGAAGGGACTAGAAAACCAAATTTTACTCCTTCATACGGTAGATCCACCATCTTGTGGTCTGGGTATTGTTCTAGCCAGAACTGCATTTTAGACAATTTCACTGGCGTCCATGCCTTTTACATTACTGTCTCTTAACTAGGATGTACTAGCAGATTTTTTAAAACAGCGGGATGCTGGATGTGTACCTGCACAGAATGTACCTGCAGTTAGATAAGAATCTGCATTGTGAATCATTATATGAGAAACACACTCCCTTACGAAAAGTAGGCTGAGGATTGGTTATTTGAGGCCTCTGTGTATATTAAGGTCTTTGTGGCAGCATTAGGTTCAGCCAGAGCCCTAAATCTTTAACCCCCCCAGCGGAGGAATGGGTGAACGGAGAGCTTTTGTCTAAAAGCTCTCGTCGTAAATGCCTCCAAAGTGGTGGTATGCCTCAGCCACTATATCCAGGTGTTGGAACAATCTTGAGCATTTTTCAGGAAAACACCCACCCATCACAGAAGAAAAAAAATACAAAAGGCCTGCAGCCAATTCTGAAAGGTCCGGGGGATTGCCCTCCTCCTATCCTCCTCAGACCTGTCATCAATTCTTTTATCAGATTTCAACAAGAATTCTTTTGATGAAGGGAGCAAGGATAAAATATCTATGAATTCCCCACGCCATATTTTTTCTTTAACAGCGGAAGATAGATCATAGCCCAGAAGAGACAATTCACAGGGGAGAGCCTCCTTAAGACATGATTCAGAAACAGAAGCTTTAACAGGAAAAGAAAGTGTAGAATTTAAATCAGAAGCAGGCATAGTAGAAACAACACTGGTATTATAAGCAGTAACAGGAAATTTATCAAAAATAGAAGCAATGGTATTCATAGGGTTAACACTCAATGGAGTGGCGGGGTTACCCTGTGAAAAAAACAGCATTATCTGACATAATTATACCACCTGAGCCACCGCCATTCCATACAGTACCAATTTTATAAGATTCATTCAATTTAGCAAGTACATTGGCTAAGGAACCAGCTACTTTACCCAATTTAGAAAGATTTAAATAATTTCTCTCACCAGAACTGCGGTCCGCGCTAACAGGTTGCCCAGACATGGCCACCTCACTGGAAATGCCCGCACAAGCTAGCTGAGGTGATCCATTTCTGGCTCTGTTTGAGGAGCATGACCTTGCCTGCTTTAATACATTTCTTACAGGAGAAGAGGGAGAACCTTCCTTTCTCAACCTCTTTCCCCTGTTACCTTTGCGACCTCCTTTCTGGGCAGTAGGGAGAGCTGGGTGACTGCAGTGAATGGAGCGGGTAAGCTGCCGGCTTTATAACCTCTGCCCGGCTCAATCTCGCCCGATTCAGCCAATCGTGACCCGTTGCTATGGTGTACCACATTCTGCCATTACTCAGAGCAACCTAAAACGAGAAAATGGGAGAGGGGAGAGAGAATGGGAAAGACAGGCAGCCCTCTGTACTGTCCAATGGAGCCCCGCATAAGGGAGAGATGCTGAGCCTATTTAGCTTCACTCTGATGTCATTGCCCTGGATTCATTGTCAGAAAGCTTCAGCTCTTATCTGAAGTGCCTTATGCCGGTATTTTGCTTTATGGCATCTTCACTTTATTAGGCTAAAGCCCATGTCGGTACATTCACCAGCCGCAAAACTCTGCATTTAGTATAGTTTAATGTATTTATTATAGAGATGATGGCATGCACACATCGCTCAGTTAGGGTTGTAAACCCTCATGTTTTTTCATCTTACACTAACTTCTGTTAGTGACTGCCCCCCAGCCCCATAATTCCCACGCTGGAGACGCGCTCTTCCCATTGTCTTGGCTCCTGTTTGGATAGATTGATAGCAGCGCAGCCATTGGCTCCCACTGCTGTCAATCAAATCCAATGACGCAGCCGCCAGGGGGCGGGGCTGAATTCGGCATTCTGCGTCTATGGACGCAAATGCTGGACTCGGGAGCGTGCTCGCAAGGTAACCCCCCGGGAGAGCCCTTCTCCTAGGTGGTTATACAATGCGGGGAGGAGCTACCAGTGCTGCTGGGGGACCCCAGAAGTCGAGGATCGGGGCCACTTTGCGCAAAACGAACTGCACAGTGGAGGTAAGTATGATATGTTTGTTATTTTAAAAAAAACAAACTAAAAAAAACAGAGCTTTACAGCTAAACTCCATGTAGATATTAATAACACTAATGAATGCAGTTATGTATTAAAGTGGACCTTCAGTCATTTTTTCAACTTTCCATCTATTAAATCTTCTGTCCTTGTTGTTTTAAATTTGGATAGTAAATTTTTTTTTTTATGCCAGTAAATACCTCATACAGCCCAATTCCTGTTTCTTGTCTGGTCATTAGCCTAGGCTCATGACATCATGCACACCTCTCTCTCACTCTCCTGAGAGTTTGCCAGGAAGGAAGGGGGATGAGTTATAAGAGGGCCAATGAGAGCTGCAGAGCTGGAGGTGTGCCTCTGTTTGTCTGTGTAAATCCAGGAAGTCAACAGGCAGCTGCCCACAGTTAAAATGGATGCAGCCAGACTCAGTGGAGGGAGATTTCTGCAGCATATTTGGCAAGTACAGAATCATAGTATATATAAAATAAGAGGCAAAGTGATTGGAGGGAAGCTCAGGATGGCAAAGATGTTTTTATTATAAAATATGTGAGCAGACTGCAGTTCCTCTTTAAAGTGGTGATAAACCCCAAAGCAAACATTTATTTTATCACAGTTTACCAATTTTTAGATGTGAGACCAATAAGTCTGTTGTAAGTCAGTTGTTGAAGAACAAGCTGTCCTGCAGAAATAGCAGTTATAGGGATGAGACAAACCATTTAACACTGACAGGATGGCCAGCTTTTATTTATTTATATAAAACCTTTATCCCAAAAGGAAAATTAAATTGTCTGCTGTCATCTGGAGCCCAGGGTGATAATGCCTGTGCACCCCCTCCCCCCAAGATGTATGAGCATTATGTTACATAGTTACATAGTAGGTGAGGTCAAAAAAAGATACAAGTCCATCAAGTCCAACCTATGTGTGATTTTATGTCATTATTACATTGTACATCCCTGTATGTTGCGATCGTTCAGGTGCTTATCTAATAGTTTCTTGAAACTATCGATGCCCCCCGCTGAGACCACTGCCTGTGGAAGGGAATTCCACATCCTTGCCGCTCTTACAGTAAAAAACCCTCTACGTAGTTTAAGGTTAAACCTCTTTTCTTCTAAATTTAATGAGTGGCCACGAGTCTTGTTAAACTCCCTTCCGTGAAAAAGTTTTATCCCTATTGTGGGGTCACCAGTATGGTATTTGTATATTGAAGTCATATCCCCTCTCAAGCGTCTCTTCTCTAGAGAGAATAAGTTCAGTGCTTGCAACCTTTCCTCATAACTAATATCCTCCAGACCCTTTATTAGCTTTGTTGCCCTTCTTTGTACTCGCTCCATTTCCAGTACATCCTTCCTGAGGACTGGTGCCCAGAACTGGACAGCATACTCTAGGTGCGGCCGGACCAGAGTCTTGTAGAGCGCGAGAATTATCGTTTTATCTCTGGAATTAATCCCCTTTTTAATGCATGCCAAAATTCTGTTTGCTTTGTTAGCAGCCGCTTGGTGTTGCATGTCATTGCTGAGCCTATCATCTACTAGGACCCCCAGGTCCTTTTCCATGCTAGATTCCCCCAGAGGTTCTCCCCCCCCAGTGTATAGATTGCATTCATATTTTTGCCACCCAAATGCATTATTTTACATTTTTCTACATTGAACCTCATTTGCCATGTAGTCGCCCACCCCATTAATTTGTTCAGATCTTTTTTCAAGGTGTCCACATCCTGCGGAGAGGTTATTGCCCTGCTTAGCTTAGTATCGTCCGCAAATACAGAGATTGAACTGTTTACCCCATTCTCCAGGTCGTTCATGAACAAATTAAATAGGATTGGTCCCAGCACAGAACCCTGGGGGACCCTACTACTAACCCCTGACCATTCCGAGTATTCCCTATTTATCACCACCCTCTGAACTCGCCCTTGTAGCCAGTTTTCAATCCATGTACTCACCCTATGGTCCATGCCAACGGACCTTATTTTGTACATTAAACGTTTATGGGGAACTGTGTCAAATGCTTTTGCAAAATCCAGATACACCACGTCTACGGGCCTTCCTTTATCTAGATGGCAGCTCACCTCCTCATAGAACATTAATAGATTGGTTTGGCAAGAACGATTCTTCATGAATCCATGCTGATTACTGCTAATGATACTGTTCTCATTGCTAAAATCTTGTATATAATCCCTTATCATCCCCTCCAAGAGTTTACATACTTGATGTTAGGCTAACTGGTCTGTAATTCCCAGGGATGTATTTTGGGCCCTTTTCAAATATGGGTGCTACATTGGCTTTTCTCCAATCAACTGGTACCATTCAAGTCAGTAGACTGTCAGTAAAAATTAGGAACAATGATTGCCCACCCCTTGT
The DNA here is from genome assembly GCA_037952925.1 of Lithobates clamitans. NCBI lineage: Eukaryota > Metazoa > Chordata > Amphibia > Anura > Ranidae > Lithobates > Lithobates clamitans. Next base: position 360,784 of record JBBGZY010000059.1, read on the forward strand.
CCTGACCCTGGCTGAAGTTTGGCTTCAGTTTGTTAGTGTATCCAAATCTGCTAGTTCATCTAACACCACCCTCCCCCCAGACTAACAATGTTGCTGTTCAAAGGTGTTTATGTTGCTCCATCATCCAGAATCTAGGCACTCTAATACAGGAGGTGTGTTACTGGCCAGATCACCAGGTGAAAACAGAACTGAAAAAAGCCTAAAAAAAGAGAGCTAATGCAGTCATCGAATAATTTGTACGCTGCAGTATATTACATTTTCGGCTTTAGTAATAGTCCTTTAATTAAAAGTAATAAATACATTTAATGCAAAATACTGTCATACTGGGACAGGAAGGGGTAGTATTTAGTGTTCACGTTCAGATGTGCTTACAAGGAACATGCTGACAAGAGACGAGCAGAAAGATGACCTCATTCCTTTTTTGCTGCTCCTTTGCTGTCCAATCACAGGCTGAGTGTGGGGAGGTGACCTAGCTGTGTTTCATACTTGCAGCATGCCAGGTCACCAGAATGGCTGAGCTTTCCAGCAGGGCTGTGTAAATTTCAAGACAGGACTGATAGAAATACCAACTTTTAGGTGGATCAGACAACTCTCATATAGATGTTTCAATTGTATATTCTTCTTGTCAAGACAGAAAGTACAAGCAAATCTCTCCAATTGGGACATAGACAAAAACACATTTTTAGTATAGAGATCAAAGAATTAAACTTCAAACAATGTATTTTTTTATGCCTGTGGCTTCCTGTCCTGAGACACCCCTGCAGGAAAAGTGGAAATGTCTCTTCAATTGGGTTGATTACCTTTAGTGGACCCCGGATGTATTTATACCAACATAACTGTTTTCCAAAAATCCAGTGCTGCCTTAGGTTCTGTGCATATTATTTCAAGAAAACTTGCTAAGTGCACCTCTGTGAACTACAGAATACTGTTCCCCTATGCTATGGAGATGAAGGGGGGCTTCTGTAGTCCCAAAACACTCATAGGCAGGTCTCTATCCATCCCATGTAGTCATTGCTCAGTTAGGAGGCCTGCAGAAGTACAAGGCTCTCCAGGACTGCTTTCCATGACTGCTGCTCACTGTGTGTACAGATGGTGAGCCGATATCCCCCTTAGCGCCATCCCCCTAGTACTATGCAGCACTGACCCTCTGGTGGTTAGGAGTTACATCTTCACAATGCCTTGTTTTTGGGTTCTGTGGTTGCAGGTTATTGCTCCAATGATCTCACTGCACACCTGAGGTCACCGGCCACGTGTTCTGTTTCAGCGGATGTTAGCAGCAGGAGGGTAGACCTCTTTCCATAAGCCTCCACCAACCCCTTCCCCCTCCAGGCTTACACTTATAACTTGTATTCCGGATCCTGTATACCTCATCAGTGTAACCTATTATGGGACGCACTTTTCCAGCCACCTGCGGCCTAACTATGCACTGATCCACTTCGCCTGCTTCCAATCAGGTATTCAGGCATGACCTTTGAAAAATATAACTCTGGTGAGAAGCAAAGTCCATGCTCTTTACTCAACTCTTGCACAATACATTTCCATTATGCAACATCTTGTTCAACAGGCAACCAAACTCGACCCCTGTATTTTAGTGGAGTCCTACCAAAGACGACAGACTTGAAACATTACTTCCTGGGGGAGGTACTAGGAGGAACCCAAACAAAAGGGAGTCATATTAAAGTGGTTCTAAAGCCTTAAGATTTTCTATCTTAATGCATTCTATGCATTAAGGTATAAAAAACTTCTGTGCTTCAGGACCCCCACAGCCCCCCCTTATACTTACCTGAACCCAAACCCAATCCAGCAATGTGCATAATGAGAACCAGCTCTCAAATTTTTGTTGTCGGAAATTTCAACAAAAAATGTACGATGGAGCCTACACATGGTCGGAATTTCCGACAACAAACTCCCATCGAACATTTTTTGTCGGAAATTCCGATCGTGTGTACACGGCATCAGTGTGTTACTAGCAGCAGGATAACCCAGTGAGACCTTCATCAAAGTTGCTAAATCTTTCTACTGTAGATGGAATACTATAGCTTAAGACCAAGTAAAAGATGTAAAATAATACATTTTGTGAGCAGAAATGGAGTGCTTGGGGAAATATACAGTGCCAAGTCAATTTTCCACATGTTATACCCAAAAACGTAAATGTATTTTATTGGGATTTTATGTGATAGACCAACACAAAGTGGCACATAATTGTGAAGTGGAATGAAAATGATAAATGGTTTAAAAAATGTTTACAAATAAATATCTGAAAAGTGTGTCGTGCATTTGTATTCAGCCCCCCTTACTCTGATACCCCTAACTAAAATCTAGTGGAACCAATCGCCTTCAGAAGTCACCAAATTAGTAAATAGAGTCCACCTGTATGTAATTTAATCTCAGTATAAATACAGCTGTTCTGTAAAGCCCTCAAAGGTTTGTTAGAGAACCTTAGTGAACAAACAGCATCATAAAGGGCAAGAAACACACCAGACAGGTCAGGGATAAAGTTGTGGGGAAGATTAAAGCAGGGTTGGGTTATAAAAAAAATATCCCAAGCTTTGAACATTTCACTGATGACTGTTCAATCTCTCAGAAAATAGAAAGAGTATGGGACAACTGAAAACCTACCAAGACATGGTCGTCCACCTAAACTGACAGGCCGGGCAAAGAGTATTAATCAGAGAAGCAGCCAAGAGGCCAATGGTAACTCTGGAGGAGCTGCAGAGATCCACAGCTCACGTCAGAGAATCTGTCCACAGGACAACTTTTAGTCGTGCACTCCACAAATCTGGCTTTTATAGAAGAGTGGCCATTGTTGAAAGAAAACCATAAGAAGTCTCGTTTGCAGTTTGCTAGAAGCCATGTGGAGGACACAGCAAACTTGTGGAAGAGGGTGCTCTGGTCAGATGAGACCAAAATTGAACTTTTTGGCCTAAAAGCAAAACGCTATGTGTGGCAGAAAACTAATACTGCACATGAACCTGAATACACCATCCCCATGTGAAACATGGTGGTGGCAGCATAATGTTGTGGGGATGATTTTCTTCAGCAGGGACAGGGAAGCTGGTCAGAGTTGATGGGAAGATGGATGGAACCAAATACAGGGCAATCTTAGAAGAAAACCTGTTATGCCGCGTACACGCGGTCGGATTTTCAGACGGGAAATGTTGGATGTGAGCTTGTTGTCAGAAAGTCCAACCGTGTGTATGCTCCATTGAACATTTGCTGTCGGACTTTCCGCCAACAAATGTTTGCTAGCAGGTTCTCAAATTTTCCGCCAACAAAACTTTGTTGTCGGAAAGTCCGATCGTGTATACACAAGTCCGTCGCACAAAAGTTCATGCATGCTCAGAATCAAGCAGAAGGAGCCACACTGGCTATTGAACTTCCTTTTTCTCGGCTCGTCATAAGTCTTGTACGTCACCGCGTTCCCACGTTCGTAATTGTTGGCAAACATTTGTGTGACCGTGTGTATGTAAGACAAGTTTGAGCCAACAACCTTCGAACAAAAATCCACGGTTTTGTTGGCGGAAAGTCCGATCGTGTGTACGGGGCATTAGAGTCTGCAAAAGTCTTGAGACTGGGGTGAAGGTTCACCTTCCAGCAGGACAACAAGCTTAAAAATACAGCCAGAGCTACAATGGAATGGTTTAGATCAAAGCATATTCATGTGTTAGAATGGCCCAGTCAAAGTCCAGACTTAAATACAATTGAGAATCTGTGGCAAAACTTGAAAATTGCTGTTCACAGAAGCTCTCCATCCAATCTGACAGAGCTTGAGCTATTTTGCTAAGAACAATGGGCAAAAATATCACTCTTTAGATGTGCAAAGCTGGTAGAGTCATACCCAAAAAGACTTGCAGCTATAATTGCAATGAAAGGTGGTTCTACAAAGTATTGACTCAGGGGGGCTGAATACAAATGCACGCCACACTTTTCACATATTTATTTGTAAAAATTTTGAAAAACATTTATATCCTTCCACGTCACAATTATGTACCACTTTGTGTTGGTCTATCACAAAAAAATCCCAATACAATACATTAATGCTTTTGGTTGTAACAAGACAAAATGTGGAAAATTTCAATGGGTATAAATACTTTTTCAAGGCACTGTAACTACTGTTTTACGGAAAAAGTTTTTTAGACTTTTAAAGGCTTTGGCTAATATTCTTTTACCTATTTAGGCAAGACTAAACACTCCCAATGTAGTAAAAATGCTAAAATCTTGATTCCTGTAATTCAATATTATACTGAGGGCCTTAAAATGTAACTGCCTCTTTGGTGTAATTATAAATATTCTGTAGGCTTCCCAGTATATATATATATATATATATATATATATATATATATATATATATATATATATATTTTGTATATGCACACATAGTCCATCTGCAACTTTGTTCTTATTTGTGTGTTAAAAATGCATCAAACCCAAAAGCAAATATTTTTATATTGCAGTTTATCAATCCCTCCGTTCTAGATTGTAAGCTCTAACGAGCAGGGCCCTTTGATCCCTCCTGTATTGATTTGTATTGTACTGTCTGCCCCCATGTTGTAAAGCGCTGCATAAACTGTTGGCGCTATTTACATCCTGTAAAATAATAATAATATTAATAATCAATGTTTAGATGTGATGGCTGCATTTGTTTCTTTTGCAGTTACAGGGATGAGCCAAACCATTTAACACTGGCAGGGGTGCTCAATTATAACAATCAGCTTTTATTTGTTTATGTAAAACCTTTATCCCAAAAGAGAAAACTGTTTGCTGTAACTGATTATAAGTAATAACTGTAATTTGGCTTCAATTTGTTAGTGTATTTCAATCTGCTAACACATCTAACACGCCCCTCCCCCCAGACTGACAGCTGTCCAAAGATGCCCTCTGTGCTTCTTCATCCAGTGTGGGGGCACTCTAATACAGGAGGTATATTACTGGCCAAGATCACAAGGTGATCAGAGGGGGAAAAGCCTAAAAAAAGAAAACTAATGCAGCCACAGGATCTAATCATTGGTAAGCTGCAATATACAGAATATCACAGTTTTTAGTTTTGGGTTTAATACCTCTTTGAGACAGGTTAGCATTAACAACTGTGGAAAATGACAGAATCCATATGTTTTATGTCATTTTAAACCTTTTACTCCACTCATATTATTATGTTAGTCAGAGGTTACACTAGGTGTAATTGGTCAACAAGTGTTTTTTGCAAGAACAGCTATGCACAAGTTGGTCATTGGGTCTCTTGGGAAGGTATGCACAGTCAGTTAAATAAATTCCATGACTTCAAAAACAGTGGCGGTCCATCAGTGTACCGTTTTTGTTTAAACTGGTAATTCTCAAACTGTGCCGCGGCACACTAGTGTGCCGTGAGAGATTTGCATGTGTGCTGTGGGAGTTTTGAAAAATATTGAGGGGAGCCGTCAGCAAAGACTGTAACAGCGGTCAGACCCACGGGGCCAGGGTGGGAGGACTTGATGGCAGTCTGCAAATGTTGGAGCCCGGCGCGACACGCAGCGTCCGCCGGAAGTGGATCACTGGGTGGAAATGACGCAACCATTTCAGAGCATGCACGGTAATCTATAGAGAGACTGCAACGCTCCTATCTCAAGCTCTCCGAGAGCCCTATACTAACTTTTAAGTTCTTCACCACAAAAATTGTTACATCTTTTCAGGTGTGCCATGAACATTTTTAGATCTTTTTGGTGTGTCGCAAGACAAAAAAGTTTGAGAAACACTGGTTTAAATGGACAAATAATAGCAAAAAGCTATTGGTGTGCAGTGAATTGGTGTTGGTTATTTTGAAGATAGTTATGTACCTTTTAGATTACTGTTACCTGAGCGTTAGGGGATTTTATTTATCTTAGAAGTTCTTAGCTAACTACTGACTTTCATTTTGGTATTTTTTCACAATTATTGGTAATAACCAAAAATAACAAAACCTATACATTATATAGTAGTACAAAAAATAACAATAATAAAAAACACATTATTTTCCAGAGCTGGGATCCTTGGCATTGTGTCATTTCAGCACAGCCCAATCTGGTGCAGGGGGGGAGGGGGGGTTGGGGGGAGCCTCCAACTGAAATAACATGTCACTATAACTTGGCTCTAAAGCAGGGATCCTCAAACTACGGCCCTCCAGCTGTTGCAGAACTACACTTCCCATGAGACATTGTAAAACTCTGACATTCACAGACATGACTAGGCATGATGGGTATTGAAGTTCCTGAACAACTGGAGGGCCGCAGTTTGAAGACCCCTGCTCTAAAGCTTAAAGTGTAAATGTGACCAGAATATGGACATTCAAGTATTTACATATTCTTAGCGCACAGTAAATGAGCTCACCGACCTCTGTTGCGCAGGCATTGTGGAAAAATGCATCCTCATAGTTAACCAAGGTACTGAGAAAATTCAACTTTTCTCAGGAGCTCTGAGAACTCCAAACCTCCTGCTTTACATTTGGGTTGAGAAGGGTGAAAAGTTGCTCAAATCTCTGATGGAAAGGGGAAGCAGGGCGAGCTAAGCTGGCTAAGACAAATACTTCTGTTCTGTTGAACTTGAGAATGAATTGCTCCACAGTGCCTGCAGCTAAAAAGGACAGCCAGGGCTTGCTTAAAGCTAAACTGCTGTTTCTTAAGCATATGTAACTATTTTAAATGGAAGTAAACCCATCCATAAAACATTTTTTTTCTGGCACGTGCCAGAAATGTAACACTCCCATTGGTTGTGTTCTCAACCAAACTGTCAAACCATCCAGTGGCTGGTGTCATAACCGATCACATGTGCAGCATCATGGCAGTTGTAGATTAAACAGAGGCAAAGATGGCAGCTTCCTAGGCTTAAAACGAAAGGGGGGGTGTACTTACACTTTAATGTAATTATAAGGGTGCTTTCACACCAAGGCGTCGGTGGCGGTAAAGCGACACTACTTTTAGCGGCGCTTTACCATCATTTTAGCGGTGCTATTCGGCCGCTAGCAGATCGCTTTTAACCCCTGTTAGCGGCTAAAAAAGGGCTAAAACCGCCTGCAAACCGCCACTGCAGCGGCGCTGCCCCATGGATTTCAATGGTCAGGGTCGCTTTAGGAGTGGTGAATACACCGCTCCTACAGTGCTGCAAAGATGCTGCTTGCAGGACTTTTTTTTACCGTCCTGCAAGAGCACCGCTCCAGTATGAAAGCACACAGGCTTTCACACTGGAGAGACAGGAGAGGCCCTTTACAGCGCTATGCAGGCACTATTTTTAGCGCTCTATCACCTGTAAAGCACCTCAGTGTGAAGGCAGTCTTATTATTATACAGGATATAAATAGCGCCAACAGTTTGCGCAGCGCTTTACAATGTAGGGAGACACTACACCAACAGTACAATTCAAAACAAGAGTGTTAGAGGAACCTTGCTCCTGCGAGCTTACAATCTAAGAGGGAGGGGCTGGTGAAACAAAAGGTAGGGACTGTGAGGGATGAACTGATGAGGGAAGTAGAAGATTTGATTGTTAGCTGGAGGCAGGATAGTATTATAACCACTCTGACAGCGGATAACTCATCGGTTGTTAAGGACGCGGCGGCTGGCTTCCCGACCCCTCCTTAACAACCAGCTACTGTATATACAGTGTTTGAAGTTCAGTTCAGTCACTTACCTTTTTTTGTGAAAAATGGATGTCAGCGGACATGAAAAAGGATGTAAAAATTGATATCCGTATCCGTTTTTGATCCGTTGTTCAGTGACTGAACTGAACAAAAAAACTGAACGCCCGCGTGAAAGGACCCTAGGTCACTAATGATCCTGTTGGGTTGTCACCAGTGATTGGGTAGCTAACATGGTTGTTTTGGTAGCTTTGCATTGCACATTGTCCTTACTTTTCAAATGAAATAAGAATGCTTGTCTACTAATAGTTTAAGTGCATTGGCATGGCTTTGACAGATGAATCCAGTGGAGAGCTGACCATCATTGCTTCCTTTGTGTCAGCTCTGTAGTAAATTCTGCTTCATTTTACAGGTTGGTGTTTATTATGGCTTCTTGGACTTCTGGCAAACTACACAGTGATCAAGTTAAACATAGTTCCTTAACAGAGAGCTTATTATGAAGTTACACTACAGTATACTTAGAAACTCAGTTGACCTTTCTTTTTTCACACGTCTCACATTCAACGCTAGGAAATTCAAACAATTTTATTCAAACGTAAAAATAACAAAGCCTTTTAGTCCAGGAGCAAAGTATAGTAAATAGTCACAACAAATACTCATGAGATTTCTATATTCTCATTAGATAGTTGGCTCTGACATTTAGGAGCATTTGGGCTTGGTACACAGAAGTGCTGGATGATCCAGTGCTGGGCTTCAATTGGCGATGATCTCCCACTGGCAAAGCTTGCCATTTTGTTCAATGAGCCTTTTCAGTTCTAACATTTAGAAGTGCTTATCTGGCATGGGATAGGTCTTCAAAACAGTTCATCTAATACATTTCACTTAACATATTCTTTGCCACCTAATGATATATTTGTATATTAATACAAACCAAAATCAGTAAAGCCTCCTAAAGTAGTACTAAAGCCAAACGTTTTATATAATAAATAAATCTGGCTAGACCAGCTTAGCAGAGGACAGTAAGTGCTTTTTGAATTTATTTTTATTTTTTTAAATGAGCTGTGCTAAAATCTTAGTGGCGGTTCACACAGGGGCTACCTGTCAGGCGATTTGTCAGCCTGAAAAGTCGCGCTCCATTCACTACAACCGTTCTAATAGGAGCGACTCAAAAATGACACAAAATATTAGGTTAAAAACAATAGATAGCTCATACAGATCTTTCACTAACATCATGTTATTGTTCTTGTTTTTAACCTAACATTTTGTGTAATTTTTTGAATAAAGTATATATTTTTTACTACAAACATTTATTAGTCACTCCATACCAACCAAATACTTTGCTTATTTAATCACCTCCCTCCCCCCCACCCAAAAAAATCCCTGGGGCAATATTCTCTCATTTTCTCCTCTATACTTAGAAGTACAGGATTCATGTTTCTTTTGTATCCTGGTGCAGAATGGAGCAGCAATGTATTCCTATCAGGGCTTGTGTTGATGGGCTTTTGCTCACTTCAAATGGGGTTTGAATTCCTATACAAGTCTATAGAAATGCACAAATTTAAACCTCTGAAAAAAACTTATGACTGGAGTTCTACTTAAAATAAGATATTTATTATTATATTTTTTCCAAAGCAGGAGTGCCAGTGGTTCAGAAATATAATTAGTTCTACACTAAATTTAACAGTGAGCAGTGCTTAAAGCGGTATTAAACCCAAAACCAAAAATGTAATATATTGTACTTACCAGTCATTAGATTTGGTGGCTGCATTCGTTATCTTTTTCCCTCTGTTTTCACCTGGTGACCTGGCCAGTAAAACACCTCCTGTATAAAGCCTCATACACACGATCGGATTTTTGGCAGGGAATTGTGTGATGACAGACTGTTTGCCTAAAATCCGACCGTTAGTATACTCCATCAGACAATTGTTGTCCAACTTTCGGCCAACAAATGTTGGATGGCAGGCTAGTAAATTTTCGGCGGACAACGGTCTGATGTCAGATTTTCCTATCGTGTGTACACAAGTCCGTCACACAAAAGTCCAAAGTACAAACGCGCATGGCCAGAATCAATGCTCACCAAACATAACATTAGCAGAAGGTGCTCAAAGGGTGGCGCTCAAGAGCTGAAATTCCACATAGTACATCACTACGTTCCCGTTTGTTGGCCGACAATTGTGTGCCGTTTGTATGCAAGACAAGTTCCTGTCACACGCCCTTCGGACAAAAGTCTGACGCTTTGTTGGCCAACAATCCAATTGTGTGTACGAGACTTTAGAGTGCCCCCGCTCTGGGTGAATGAGCACAAGGGCACCTTTATGCAGCTGCATTGTCAGTGTGACGGGAGGGGATTGTTAGGTGGACTAGCAGATTTAGATACACTAACAAATTAAAGCCATGTTCCAGGTCACACTTTATAAGCAGTTACATCAAACTATTGAAAGAAAATGGTGAAAAGAGTGGATGTGGGAGCGGGTACCTGTCAGAAAAAGGGACCTGCTCCCAGAAAAAAAACCCCTCCAAAAGTGGTAGAGAGGGGGGGAAAGTGGTGTTTCACCCAGTTTAGGTGAAGTTCCGCTTCCTAATCATGTGCATGTTCAATATGGTTTTGTCTGAGTGTTATGCACACTAGCGTCAACAAGCTTCATTCATTCTGTGGAAACTCTTATGTAGTGCCCTCCAGCTGCTGCTGACCACAGTGGTAGAAATGGATTAACTGCACCAAACCACTGGCGGGCGCAACCAAATAAAAGTACTGCTTTGGCGCATCATGGAAAATAGTTTGACAGCCTTGTTTGCCTTGTTCTGACTAAGAATAATGTACAGTATCTCACAAAAGTGAGTACACCCCTCACAGTTTTTGTAAAAATTTTATTATATCGCTTCATGTGACAACACTGAAGAAATGACACATTGCAACAATGTAAAGTAGTGACTGTACAGCTTGCATAAAAGTGTAAATTTGCCGTCCCCTCAAAATAACTCAACACACATCCATTAATGTCTAAACCGCTGGCAACAAATGTGAGTACACCCCTAAGTGAAAATGTCCAAATTGGGCCCAATTACCCATTTTCCCTCACCGGTGTCATGTGACTCACTAGGGTTACAAGGTCTCAGGTGTGAATGGGGAGCAGGTGCGTTAAATTTGGTGTTATCACTTTCACCCTCTCATACTGGTCACTGGAATTTCAACATGGCACCTCATGGCAAAGAACTCTCTGAGGACCTGAAAAAAAGAATTGTTGCTCTACATAAAGATGGCCTAGGCTATAGGAAGATTGCAAAGACCCTGAAACTGAGCTGCAGCACGGTGGCCAAGACCATACAGCTGTTTAACAGGACAGGTTTTACTCAGAAGAGGCCTCGCCATGGTCAACCAAAGAAGTCGAGTGCACATGCTCAGCATGATATCCAGATGTTGTATTTGGTAAATAGACATATGAGTGCTGCCAGCATTGCTGCAGAGGTTGAAGGGGTGCGGGGTCAGCCTGTCAGTGCTCAGACCATACACCGCACATTGCATCAAATTGGTTTGCATGGTTGTCGTCCCAGACAGAAGCCTTTTCTAAAGATGATGCACAAGAAAGCCCGCAAACAGTTTGCTGAAGACAAGCAGACTAAGGACATGGATTACTGGAACCATGTCCTGTGGTCTGATGAGACCAAGATAAACTTATTTGGTTCAGATGGTGTCAAGCGTGTGTGGCGGCAACTAGGTGAGGAGTACGAAGACAAGTGTGTCTTGCCTACAGTCAAGCATGATGGTGGGAGTGTCATGGTCTGGGGGCTGCATAAGTGCTGCCGTTACTGGGGAGCTACAGTTCATTGAGGGAACCATGAATGCCAACATGTACACTGACATACTGAAGCAGAGCATGATCCCCTCCCTTCAGAGACTGGGCTGCAGGCCAGTATTCCAACATGATATTGACCAAAAAACACACCTCCAAGACGACCACTGCCTTGCTAAAGAAGCTGAGGGTAAAGGCGACGGACTGGCCAAGCATGTTTCCAGACCTAAACCCTATTGAGCATCTGTGGGGCATCCTCAAATGGAAGGTGGAGGAGTGCAAGGTCTCTAACTTCCACCAGCTCCGTGATGTTGTCATGGAGGAGTGAAAGAGGATTCCAGTGGCAACCTGTGAAGCTCTGGTGAACTCCATGCCCAAGAGGGTTAAGGCAGTGCTGGAAAATAATGGTGGCCACACAAAATATTGACACTTTGGGCCCAATTTGGACAATTTCACTTAGGGGTGTACTCACTTTTGTTGCCAGCGGTTTAGACATTAATGGCTGTGTGTTGAGTTATTTTGAGGGGACAGCAAATTTACACTGTTATACAAGCTAAAGACACTCACTACTTTACATTGTAGCAAAGTGTTATTTCTTCAGTGTTGTCACATGAAAAGATATAATAAAATATTTACAAAAATGTGAGGTATGTACTCACTTTTGTGAGATACTGTAAGTGGCCTTGTCTTAAAATAAATCACGTAAGCATTTACCTGCACAGTTTCTCATCCAGCGAGTTTAATTTCAGTCAAGTTTTGGAATGAATGCACTGTAATAATCTTAATCCTAACTGGCCTCTTTATTGAAAGTTTTTTTGAAAGTTCTCAAAAGAAATAAAAGAAAAAGAAATATTCCTTCTAGGAAATAAGAACCGTCAACGTTTCAACGGTGTCACATCACATGCTTTTACTGCTGAAGCCTATGGGAAGTAATACTTTTATCAACTACATGAAAAACTCATCACAGGAACCTGAAAAACAAATGAGACATCTTTTATCACAACCAAATGTATTTAAGTGCAGAGTGATGTCCATGCTCACTACACGTGATTGTCTACCTAAATTATTTTGCACAATTTTTTTAAGGACATATACATGCACACAGCTGTAGGGGCCCAACAGGGTCCAGAGCCTCTGTAAATACTTTGACAGCAATAAGAAGATGTGGTTGTACAGTACATAGGTATGTGCCAGGGGTTGCGTAAAGCATTATGGGTTACCTGCACTAAAGATAAATCATGTTTCCTAGCCTGTGTTTGCATCTATCTTTACAATTAACAAGCCATTCCTTGCCACTAATAGAGAGTTCTGTTTGGGAGACCCTCACCCAAGAGCATTTTTAGCAAAGCACAGAAGGAAGTATTCAGAGCTGGGAGGCTTTAGGCAATAATTAAACAAAACAAAAAGGTGCAGCGCAACAAATCATAAAATAAGAGAAAAAAAAAAAGGCGAGCGGCGGGTGCTTCCCAGTTCTTTACCTAGAGTCTCCTGACGGAAGTCCATACATGCCCCTACCTGGCCTTGACACTTGTTCAGGGCCTCTTGAGACGCAGTTGCCTCTCAGGTCTTACAGAATTTCAGTTCTTTTTTGTTTTTATTTTTTTTCTCCAGTTGGTTTTTGTTTTCTACTTTGTCTATTGATATTAATCAGATGCTTAGGAAGAAAATGTCCTACCCATATCTCTCTAACCAAATGCAGTTTTATTACAGGATATGTCTGCTAATATTTGGGTACCAAGGGAATGCTGTTACAGGCAATGTTTGTGATCATATTTGTATTTTTTTTGTCTCTTATGTTTTGGTGCTCTTTGATGTCTATGCCCTTACAAAAGCTTATCTAACGGGTCCATACACATGGCTTTGAAAATTATGTCGTATAATGTGAAAGGCCTGGGTTCCATCCCCAAGCGCTGGATGGCCCTGAAGGATTTCAGGGCCTCAGACGCAGATGTGGTGTAGTCCAGGAGACCCATTTTAAGTCAGACGGTTCGCTTAAATTTGCCTTGAGGTATTTCCCCACTTCCTTCCTTGCCTCGGATCCTTCGGGCAAGGCAGGACTGGCGATTCTGGTTAGAAAATCATGCCCTATTAAGGTTAAAAGCTCTCATGCCGACCCTCTTGGTAGATTTCTTATACTGGATTGTGAATATATGACTACATCTTTTACCCTCATCAATCTCTATGCCCCTAATACAGGCCAAGTTGATTTATTCAATAAATTGTTTGACTCCCCTCGCTACTCATCACAGCCTTTCATGATCATTGGCGGGGATTTCAATCTGGTTATGTCACCCACTAGAGATAGTCAAACCCTCTTTAACACGCCTTCTAAAAAGATTATATCCCAAGCTAACTCCTTTCGCAAATGTATAAGGTCTCATCAACTGTTCGACTCATGGAGGATCAGACACCCCTCCTCTAAATAGTTCACTTTTTATTCCTCAGCTCACAAAATGTACTCACGTCTTGACCAATTCTTCACATTCTTCACAATCACATTGAACCTTATGCTTTCTCAGGCCTACACTAAGTCATGTCACTGGCGCCTAAACGATCACCTCCTGCAATCTGAGGTCTCACGTACCATCTTAGCAAAAAGTCTAGAAGAATATTTCCAGCTTAACATAGGGTCTGTCTCAGATTTTTCCACACTTTGGGAGGCACACAAGACTGTTTTTCACGGCGCCTGCATAGCTGAAAGCTCCAGGTTAAAGAAAGATAGAAATAGACTTATACAGTCCCTTACTTCCACTTTGGTCACTGCAGAACAGAGGCTATTGAGTGGCCCCACAGTGTCGAAACTACGCAGGGTCACCTCCCTCAGAGAGCCATTCAAACTAATACAACTGGGCAGGGCAGCCAGGTCTTTATTATGAACAAAACAAAAATGTTACGAATATTCAATTAAACCACTTAGAATGCTAGTCAACAAACTACGTCCACGCTCATTTAACTCATTTCCTGATTTCCTTCAACAGGCGGATGGATCTAGAGTGTATTGCCCCCGTGCAATGTCAAACACCTTTGGCAAATTTTATCATAAATTGTACAACTGTCCAACCCCAGAGAACCATTTTAACTTCACTCAGGAGAAGTTTTAAAAAAAATTTTCCAACATAAAACTCCCGAAACTGTCTTCAGAGGACTTAGATAGTTTGAATATAGACATAACGACTGAAGAACTTCTGACTATAGTTAAGAAACTCCCACTACATAAATCACCCGGCCCTGACGGCCTGCCCTATTTTTACTACAAATCCTTCTTTGATATCTTGTCTCCACACATGCTGACTCTTTCTGAGTCTATGCGCAAGGGTACGTCTCCTCTTTCACAATTCTCTCACTCATATATTTCCGTCATCCCAAAACCAGGCAAGGATCCCTCTATCCCAGATAATTATAGGCCTATAGCCCTTTTTAATTCGGATTATAACATTTTTACTAAAATTATTGCATCCAGATTATCTAGACTAATCAACCAAACTGATTTATAAGGATCAGGTAGGTTTTGTGCCTGGTAGACATGCGGGGGACAATACCCGTCATACAATAGACCTGATAGATCTTTTGGATAGAACTTCCAGACAGGCATTAATCTTAAGTCTAGATGCACAAAAGGCCTTCGATAGACTGAGTTGGCCTTACATGTTTAATGTTTTAAAGACGTATGGCTTCAGGGGCCCTTTTCTGAAAGCTTTAGAGGCCCTATGTTCGAAAGTTACAGCTCAAGTACAGATGTCATCCTTCTTGTCGCCTAGCTTCCCCATGACTAATGGTACTCGGCAGGGTTGCCCCTTATCACCATTGCTTTTTATTTTATGTTTAGAGCCCCTGGTCAAGTCCATCCGCACTCATCCGGATATTCGTGGGGTGGTGATGCGACAGGGTGAATATAAGTTATCACTATTCGCGGATGACATCTTGCTCACTATCACTAATCCATTGATCTCTCTTCCTTCTCTACATAAATTGCTGACCTCCTATGGGGCCATCTCGGGTTATAAGGTCAACAACTCCAAGACTGAAGCCTTGCCGATACACATCCCATTACCCATATTATCACAGCTCAAAGAGTCATATCCTTACAAGTGGTGCAAAACTTCCCTTAAATACCTAGGTGTTCTTCTCACCCCTTCCTATTCCTATCTTTATTCCGCTAACTTTCCACCCCTGGTTCTGGACATCAATAAATCCCTATTGGCTTGGGCAAAATACCCTTTGTCCTTGTTGGGTAGGATTAATGTCCTAAAAATGTCTATTCTAACCTAGACTGCTGTACCACTTTGAAACATTACCAGTTGCCTTGCCCTCTTCCCAATTAAAGGCAATTCAACTGAGTTTCTTAAAGTTCATATGGGGGGATAGGGCTCATCGCATAGCAAGTTCTGTGGTTTTTGCCCCAAGATCCAGGGGGGGAATGGGTGCATCGGACATTATTAAATATTACTATGCCTCACATTTAAGGCCTATTGCTTCCTGGTCCTCTTTATTCGCACCAAATCAGTGGACTGCCATTGAAAAGGGTGTGCTATATCCAGTCCATCCGAGTTCCTTCGTTTGGGGGGGTCCCTCATCCCTGGAACCCATTCTGAAATGCCAATGCACTGCTCCAATGATTTTTACTTTAACCATCTGGCCTAAATGCCTCAAAGTCTATCGCCTTGCCTCGCCTTGTTCCCCGCATGTCAATATATTGTTTAACCCACTTATACCAGATAGTATGTCCCTGGGCAGGATCTTTTCATGGCTCAATGCCTCCCTTTTCCAACTTTGAAATCTAGTACACCCTATCACACGAAGATTACATACCTTCGACACTTTACGTGAGAAATTTGATACCCCCCCCCAACTTTTCCACTTTTACCTGCAGGTTAGACATTTTTTTCACTCTAAATCCCCAAACCTTAACTCTTGACAAACCAACTACCTTTGAGTACATATGCACATTTAAAATCCTCCATTCATCGTATCCTTCATGAGTCGACACCTCTTACTGAGACCACACATCATTATATGGGAAAATGGTCCCATTTAATGGGCAGACCTATTTCAATCCAGGTATGGGATAGGATTTGGTCCACTGTTTCCAAGTCTTCCAAGTGTGTGACCCAGCGGGAGACATCCATGAAAATTCTCATGTTTTGGTATAGAACCCCTGATGTTATTCATAAATATGATCCTTCAGTCTCGCCACGCTGTTGGCGTTGCGGGACTGACACGGGTTCCTTATTCCATATATTTTGGCAATGCTCAATGATCCAACCTTTTTGGTGTGAGGTGAGGCTCCTGATACAGAAAGTGTTGAATAAATCCCTCCCACTCGATCCCTTGCATTATCTGTTGGGCCTTCCTTTCCCTGGCTTAACCACAAGAACCAACCGGCTTCTTTCTTTCATATTACTGGCTGCCAAAAGATATATTCCCCTTTGCTGGTTGTCCAACGCACCTCCTCCTTGGCCCAAATTTTTACAACTAGTGGCTGAAATTCGGAGGATGGAATATCTAACGGCCTCAGTACATGACACTATCCCCCAATTTGAAAAAGTGTGGGAATTCTGGGATCGGTCGGAATTTGGGACCTCTATGCCAACTATCGCCTCTTAAAATTTTTCTTGGTATAAGTTTTTCTTGTGATCATGGTGCCTCCCCCCCACTTACTTCACTCTTATGTATGTCATTTAGAGTTTCTTATCCCGTATCACATACCCTTCATGGAATCTTTGTTCTTCCCTTTATGTGATTGACTTATGGTTTCGAATCTATACTACCTAATTTTGGACTGCTTACTTTATATATCCTGGACATATTATGCAGAACATTCCTGTGCTCTGTAATTGTGAATTTTGTTCATCTGTACCTATTCTGTTTTGATATCAATATGTTTTCAATATTTTTGTGTTCTAAATTGTGCAACAATGCTGTACTTGTTCACTTTAAAAGAGCAAAAATTTAATAAAAATACAATTTTGCAAAAAATAAGAGAAAAAAAAATATATATGCGCTCAGATTAAAAAAAACAAGCAGCTGTACACTATACCCAGATATCAGGCACAGGAAAAATATATAAACAAAGTGCAGCGCTGAATGTGCAAATTCATAAATGAAAGTGAAAAAAGTGCTATAAGGTGCGTAAGTCAATATGATCAATATATTCAAAAATGATCAAGACAAAAGTCCATAAGGAAAAAAGTCCCAAGAATCCGCTGAGGAGAAATGATCCGTGTTTGAAACAAAGGAGTCACCAGCGTGTCACCCTCCACATTAAAAAATTGAAGGCTTACCAGAAAGCCAGATACCATCCTTACACATGAGGTCATACAGCGCTTATTTGGATCACAGATCCACTCAGTAGGAGCCTGTACATCCTGTGAGTCCTCTAGGATAGCCACGAGCAGTATGCAATGGAAATCCCAAATTGATCAGGAAGCAACTTTCAAAAACACTCAGTAATGCTCAACACCCGTAGTACGGGAAAAACATAAATTCCACATTCGCAACACACTCCGTAATACTGTAGAATTTTCACACTAAATGAAATCGTAGTGCACGTACATGAAAAACGGCATTAAAAGGCATGTATGTACATCATATCCAGGGCTGATCAGTTTTCCTTGAGTAAAATGGCCAAACTCCGGTTGCGCATGTGCAGTAGTGTGTGTGCGTAACTCCATCTGATGCGTTTCGTCATATGTGACATCATCAGGTGCGCTTTGTGAGCATTTGTTGTGCTTTAGGTATTAAATGCTTGTTTGACCTCATTTGTACAGAGAGGTCATTTAAGGAGGTGAGCGTCCTTTTGCACATAGCCTGTATGAATGCAAAGGAAAGCTAAGGAAAAAGATTTGATCCTTATCAACATATTCATTTTAAGTATTGGTCAATGAACACACTGATGGACATTTTTTGGATTTATGATTTATGTTTTGTTCATTTTTTTATGTGAGGTGAAATTACTATAGGTGTTATAGCTTGCAACCTAAATTTTTATTTTATTTTTTTGGTCTTGTTGGATTGTTTCATATATAATGTATATTGCAGGCAATAATTGCTGGAAATAGAACTTCTCAGAGAGTAAACTACCATGCTTTTTTTTTTTCCGAATGTGCGGGGACAAAGTGCAAATAAACAATAAGTTTTAAGTGTTATTACTCTTCCTCCAAAAGGTTTCAAATAAAAAAAAATGGAATACAGTTATGTCCTACTGCTTATGCACCGCTTCCTTGATCACTTTTTATTGTAGAAGATACCAGCTTAAAATGAATGCTATAAAATTGTATGTTATGTTTTATTTTGCTGGAGGAACCACACACTATAATTACTTTGATTTGTTTTTTATCCATAAAAAACAATGATTGTAAATGGTATTCTTACCCCCATTGGACTTCACCTTTCTCATTGCATCCACTAAGTCACTGCATCCACATTTCACTAAGCCAGTATCAAGTGAAAAGATGAAAGCATCTTAATATCCAAACTTAGCGTTACCTACAGAAAAAAAACCTTTCAGAATCGAGTGATACATTCCAGTGGAAACATTTCACTCATTAATAATGCATAAAGGTTTCTATTTTTGATCAACCAAAAGATATTTTCATAGGTGACAGTAACACTCAATATGCCACATTTAGTAGGTATTATCACACATACACAGTTTTATTAATTAGGCCTAAAACTGGCAAGGTCTTGCCAATATTAGGCAGTTGGGAAGTAAGTTAGTAAGTATTAAATTGACTCCTTCGTTTAAAAGGAAAACACTGTTTACCAGTGTAAAGTTTAGGACCCTATTAGGTTACTGTACATATCTGCAGTTGCACCAAATCATGGACTGTTGTGATCAGGTAATACTCTGACACCTTTTGGAAGTGTTAAAACTTTCCTGCCACCCGCCATATCCCACACGCTTCCATTGGCTCATTAGTGTGGTTGGCTGCTTCACTGGCTATTAGGAATGTACATGAGACAGGATGGGACAAGCCTGGATCAACATCTTCATTGGACCTGTGGTGTACGCAGTTTTGGGCACTTATGTAAAGTCCACTGGAGACTTGGAACATTAGACTTTGGACATTTTCTATGAAATTTGAATGTTCTGCTTTATAGTCACTGAGGTTTTCGAAGCTCTTATGTATGCTTTACTTCAGTATCTTATTTGGAAGTCTAATCTTTAGCATATGCATTTAAGCATGGACATTTCTAATGAATTGTGTTTCTTTAGTACCACATTTTAGTGGAAAATGTATATGGTTTCTATTTTACTTGCATATGTATTAATAATTCTTTGTGTGAATTTGATTATATTACCGTATATTGCACACATTCAACAATATGAGATCTAGCACTGCCTTCAGATTATCTATATGTTTATATTTGGTATCAGAATAAAAGGCAAGCTGACTTTTCTCAAATTTGATTGGCTAGAAGTGCGGTTTTCTGTGAAGTTTTATCCAGTATACAGCTCTATGTTCCAGCAGTGGAACTTCCTGTCCCACTCCTGGAACAAAATCGAGTTGACCTGAGCGCTGCTCAGCCATTCACAGGGAGATTTGTAAGTTCTGAAGAAAGGCTTCCTCTGAGAGACAGAGAGGTGGGCAAATTACATCACAATATCCATCTCAGCCAATCAGAATAAGCTTTGTATTCATTCATATTCATGCATGGAGTGGAAATTTATTTTACTTATTATTGGCTGAACCAGCCAAGTCCACCATGGAGCCCAAGAAAGGCTCCAAGAAAGCCATGGCCAAGAACCAGAAGAAAGATGGCAAAAAGCGGAAAAGCAGGAATGAGAGTTTCGCCATATACGTGTACAAGGTGTCCAAGCTGGTCCAGCCTGACACCGGAATCTTGTCCAAGGCTATAAGCATCATGTCAATGACATCTTAAAGCACATTGCTGGTAAAGCTATCCACCTGGCTCATTGCAACAACCGTGCCACCATCTCCTCCCGGGAGATCCAGACCACCACCTGTCTTCTGCAGCCCTGAGAGCTGGCGAAGCACACCATTTCTGAGGGCAGCAAGGCTGTCACCAAGTATACCAATGCCAAGTAAACCCCTCTTTCCAGTCATTCTAACAAGATACAGTTTATATACCGCATACAGCTGCTGCATCTGTTAGCATAGTAAAAAATTAGTTTGGACCAAGCTGGTCCAAACAAACTAGTTAAACTTCTCTAAAACCTGGCGTTAAGCTTTAACCACTTGCCAACCGTCATTATACTGTGGCAGGTCGGCCCGTTCCCTTCAAGCGGGGACAGCAGGCACGCGCGCGCACAGCTGCACTGCGGGGGTGCCGATGTGCGTGGCCGGCGGGCACGATGACCACCGGCCACACGTGATCACGGGCACGAGAGCCAGAACAGGGACGTGTGTGTGTAAACACACAAATCCCTGTTCTGTAAGGAGAGCAGAGACAGATTGTATGTTCCTACTAGCTAGGAACAACGATCTGTCATCTCTTCTAGTCAGTTCCATTCCCCTACAGTTAGAACACACACGATCGAACACAGTTAACTCCTTGATCGCCCCCTAGTGTTCATCCCTTCCCTGCCAGTGACATTTACACAGTAATTAGTGCATTTTTATAGCACTGATCGCTGTATAATTGTTAATGGTCCCAAAAATGTGTCAAAATTGTCCGATCTGTCCACCATAATGTCGCAGTCCCGATGAAAATCGCTGATCACCGCCATTACTAGTAAAAAAAAAAATAAAATAAAAAATAAAAATGCCATAAATCTTTCCCCTATTTTGTAGACGCTATAACTTTTGCGCAAACCAATCAATATACGCTTATTACGATTTTTTTTACAAAAATATGTATAAGAATACATATCGGCCTTAACTGAGGAAAAAATTTGCTTTTTTAAAAAAAAAAATTGGGGATATTTATTATAGCAAAAAGTACAAAATATTGTGTTTTTTTCTAAATTGTCGCTCTTTTTTTTGTTTATAGCTAAAAAAAAAAAAAAAGGCAGAGATGATCAAATACCACCAAAAGATTTGTGGAAAAAAATGTACGTAAATTTTGTTTGGGTACAGCGTCGCACGACCACGCAATTATCAGTTAAAGCGACGCAGTGCCGTATCGCAAAAAAATGGCCGGGTCATTGAGCAGTCAAATCTTCTGGGCTGAAGTGGTTAAACACTGCCAGAAATTGTCCCACCTATGAATCAGCTGTATTGGTGAGGACTGCAGTTTACATCTTTGGATGCCTGCACTTTTTACTTATTGGCATCTTTTCTAATGTTACAAAGTCGCTTTGATTAACTTGCATGGTAATGTAGAACTTTATCTGTTTTGTGTAATGAGTGATGTAAAGGCGGGGGAGTAAACCAGAGCACGCAGCGAGGGGTGGGGAAAAAGGCATCTAACACTCCCAAAGAGTCGGATGTAAAGGTTCTACTGTTGGCATTGGTCTTCAGCAAATTGAGGAGTCAGTGTTCACCAGAAAAATAAAAATGAACTTCATCTGAACTCCAGGATAAGCAAATATAGTCTAAATACAAGAGGCATTTTTATTCTTACTTGGATCTTGGTATACTTTGTGCTGGTCTTCCAGATCTGTGCAGTAATCTAATGTGAAACTTTGCCTCTGTGCAGAAATTTCCAGTAATACATACCGGTCACTGCTGATTCCTCTCCTTGTGCAGGATGACTGGTCTTGTAACCCCCCCCCCCCCTTACTTTTCTGCAGGCAGCCTGTAGTAGGTGGACATGCTGGGTCCCTCCCACAAAGGTAATTATTGCATACAAAAGAGATTTATATCCTCTGTGGCTATTGAGTAATATATTTGAATTAAATTTGTGCCCAGAATTTAGCTTTAAATTGAATTAAGGTAAGTACTGTAGCTGAACTTGTCTTGGTGTCATTTTCTATAATCTCCTACACAGGAGACTGGAAGCAGCGGGTTCAACTCTGGGAAATATTCAAGCTCTGCAGCATACACATCTTGGCAGTGAACATGCTAACAGAAGGAGAAAGCAAAGTGACAAAGCAGATTCTACTATGTTGTTGCTTCTTCACTGTATAATTGGCAAACTGGGAGTGTTTTTTTACCATTTTTCTTGACCATGTTGGAAGTACAAGTCCAGGACCAGGCTGTGCTGTCTGGCAAGCGAACATTCATCACAGAGATGATTGCACAGAACTGCATATCCTTTTGCAAGACATTTCCAAAGACATATCTGAATATCAACTGTGTGCTAAGATGTATTAATTGGAATTTAGCTTTAAATATGGGCTTTGTAGAAGGGCTGCCTTTGTGCATGGCCAGCTGAGTATCTCTGGGGTACACCATTTACATTTTTTGGCAAACAAAATTTTTGAACACAAAGATACAAAATGGAACATTAGTAGTTAACTAACAATTTCTCAGCATTTACACCTGCATGATTCCAGCTATGTTAGAATACAATGCATGTAGTGTACAGTGAGAGCTGCAGCTCCTTATTAGCTGTCCATCTTTTCATGCTACATAATTATACAGTTAATCTTTTCAGGAACATTCATCATGTGCTCTTAAGAAGATGTTTGTGGCAGCTTTGATGGTTTCAGGTGACTTGCCCAGGCCAAACATCAAACACATGGCTTCTGTATTGAGCTGTTCTGTATACATGCTGAGATGCACCTGACTTGGATGAGAATTTGTATATTTCATTGAGTAATTTATCTGCAATATTTTATGGTTCATACATTTTTGTAGAAATTATGAGGCATAATTGTAAAGTCTTGATTACACACTGGTATTCCCAAACAATGGTCACACCATAGATCGGACGGAATCAAGTTGGTGCCTTTAGTTTTGTGGAGCACAAAAATATGGCAATATGTGGACACCTATCAACTGAAAAAGGAAGTACAGTATATAGAAATAAACCATCAACAAAGTATATGTAACTATTGCACTGTAAATTATCGAAATATTATGTTGTTTCCAAAATATCAAGGACTTACCTGTAGGTAGACCATTTTTTTAAAGCCATGAGCAAAATTAAACAGACAAGGGTCACGGTCACAGGCAGAGGGATCATGCAGTTCAGCCTGTGACAGACACAGCATAGGGGCTTGCACACTTTTTGTAAATTAGCAACAGCATTTGCCACTTTGGTAGTATAGAAGAGGGAAGCAAGCTAGTGCTCAATCTCAGTATTTGCGGATGATACTAAGTTAAGGAGGGCAATAGCTTCTCCACAGGATGTGGAAACCTTGCAAGAGGATCTAAACAAATTTTGTGACTAGAGACAAGCTAGGGGAATGAATACATGGACATAAGGGAATCTCCCAGCCATTACACCACTCACTGTCGTCACAACATGTGAGCCCATAATTACAAGATAGGCAAACAAATAACACAGGGGACATAACTAAACTAATAACTAAAACATTTGAAAGTGTACAATACCGTTAAAGTTAACCTGTGCTTTGCCCATGCAGGGCAAATCAGGCTTTTTTCACTACCTGTTGCTCCATTTGGCCACTGGGAATGAAAAGGAGAAGTACCGTTTACGCTCCAAATTACAACTTTGCGATTACATGGAAATGATGACTTTGTGAGAGCGCTTGGTGCCTGACCAGCTAATCACTAGAGCTGACCATACGAAGTTTGTTTTTTCATTCAGCGGGGTGAAAAAAAAAACTAATTTAGGCAGGAAAACCTGCACAATGATTTAGGTTTTTGTGGCCAACCTTAGCATTAGCTCTGTTCCATGGCATAAAGGGAAGCAAGTAACATGCTCCTCCATACCTGGAAGTACCTCTTTGCTTCTGGTAGCTAAACAGAGCAACAGTGGATCAAAGAGCGAAAAGTTAAGGTGAGAGTGTATGATGGGCCAAGATTAAAGTGAACCTGTTGCTTTGCCCTGCACAGACATAGTACAGGTATGCTTTAAAGGAAACCTGTCCTGAGCAGTGGCAGAATTATCAGGGTCACAACAGTCGCAACAGTCGCACTTGCGACTGGGCCCTGTAGTTCTCCGCCACTTCAGGGGGGGCCCGCCGACTGCCATTCGTCATGTGTCAGTGGTTCGTTCCATGCTTTCGCCCGCTGAGGGGAGAGAGAGAAGGCAGAGGCAGCGCAGCGCTGATAGACTGTGTGTGTGGACATTGAAAAATAAAGTCAGCAGATCTGCTGACACCAATTGAGTGATGATGGGGGAGGAGCTCTCCCCTCTGCGACTGTGTGGAGTACCTGCTGTCCCATCTATGGTCTACCCATGAGGCAAGGCATTCCTGGAGGAGGCACGGTGAAGAATTTCTGAGGGGGAATCGATTGATTGGCGGTAAGTCTAGTGACATTTTGCACTACAATCGATCCCAACAACCTCCACCACCTCTGCCTCTTACTGATCCCATCCCTCCACCACCACCGCAGATCTCATCTCTATCTATCCCCCCATCACCACTACAACAGAGGTGATGATAGGGGGGAATAGGGATGAGATCAGTTGTGGGGGTGTGGGATCAGTAAGAGGCAGAGGTGGTGGTGGGAGAGGATGGCACTGCCACTGCTGCCCCCCCCTTGAGTACCAATGCCACCACCCCCCCTCCAATACCACCGCCACCACCCCCCCTCCAGTACAACCGCTACCAACCCCCCTCCAGTACCGCTGCCACCACCCCCCTCCAGTACAACTGCTACCACCCCCCTCCAGTACCACCGCCACCACCCCACCTCCGGGGGGGGGCCTTCATGATTTCTTGCACTGGGGCCCTAAAGTTTCTAGTTATGACTCTGGTCCTGAGTGAGATGCAGGGGCTGCCATTGTTATCTTCCTTATGAAGTGCTATAGGCCTTGCTTATAGACCCTTTGTCTTCAATGCCTTTTGAGTCACTGACCTAGAAAAAATATGCTGATCAAAAACAATATCGAGAAAGCAATACTGATACTACGTTAATATGGGATTCATATTATGGGATTCACTATTCATAGTGAAAAGAAATCCCACCAAAGTAAGGGAATCCCTGATTATTACCAGGGTCATTGGAACTAGAATTTCCCCTCTATTCCTGTTCTTTCTTTTACTTTTGGTGATAACAGTTAACGGGCAAACAGAGAAAGTAAATCTTCCTAACAGGGACACAGAGAGGAATAAAACCTAGCAGTTTTCTAATTACTCTCTACTCTGTCAAAAAAAAAAAAAATTGCCTTGTACTTTAAGCTTGAAAGAGCAAGGAATTGCTGATATTACTATTTATTATATACTGTGAGACAGTTAAAATCCTAGGTAGCAGTGTGGAATTTTAATGAATGTCAAAAGTAGTATTTTCTTTGATACTAGTTATATTAGGAATTTGCCTAACATAGAAATGTATGCAAGAAGTTTATGAACTCTGAACTTATGTTTCTACCTGAATGCAATCATAAAATGCTTGCATATTTGTTAAATCTAATGTGAGATTTAAAAAAAATCTGTCATACGTGAATAAAGAGCCTGCCATTGGTGACCTTTTACCCTAAGTTGATGCGTTTTTCAGGCGCGTTTTGCAGTGCATCTTGCATTTTTAAACCAGCATTTTTTATGGGTTTTTGCCCCCCTCCCGCCCCAAAGCACCCACCCCCCATGTTGAGGGCTTGCGGCCTGGTATGGTTCAGGAGGGGGGGGGGCACTCGCTCGTCCTCTCCCTTTCCTGACCTACTGGGCGGCATGCTTGGATAAGGGTCTGGTATGGATTTTGGAGGGGACCACATGCCATTTTTTTTAAAAATTTGGCGTGGGGGGGGGGGGTCCCCTCCGAATTCAAACTGGACCTGAAGGGCCTTGTGTGGACCTGGGGGGGGAACCCTACGCCGTTTTTTGCAAGGATTTTTTTGCCTGCAAATTTTTTTTTTTACATTCAGCTTTCAGCAAGGAATCCCGCTAATGACTTATCGGTTGTTAGGGCACGGCTGCCGGCTTCCCGGCCCTCTCCTTAGCAACCAGCTATATACAGTACAGTGTTTTAAATGAATAAATAAAAAAACACATCAAAAACTGCAACACAAACACAACACCTGCAAATCCATTGAAGTCTGTTACCCGCAAATCATGGGAAAAGAGTCCCTGACCCTTTCCAAAAACGCCCCAGCCGCAAAACTCATAGATGTGAACTTGTACCATAGGAAACCATGTTAAATGGAATGTAGTGCATTTCTGCAAAACGCACTAAAAAAATGCATAGGTGTGAACCTAGGGTTAAAGTTGCCTGACTGTTGGACTGACCTACTGACAGAATGTACTGACCTTCAGTACATTCTGCATCACTAACCTGAATTAAATATGCAGATCTGAAAAGTCAGAAGTCCTTAACTGCATGCTAGACCTGGATGCTAGGTCAGTGACTTTGGTAATAAAACAAAAATGTCATATAATATTGAGGCAAATAGCATTTTCAAAAGGAAAGGAAAGGCAGCCATCTTGGTTTTCTCTCATGACTTTTTTTCTATAATGTTTGTATACATCTTTATGAACGCTAATTTGGTGGAATATTATAGGCAGTTTTTTAATTTAAATTATCTATGCACTGCAGTAGAGGATTTTGGAAGCTACAAAACTTGGTAACAATCCTTACATATCTTATCTTGTCCATGGCAGAGACAAGGTAGTAATAATAAATATCAATACTTGTTTTGGCAAGAGCATAGCCCCTTTGCAACCCCTTGTTGTGATCTCAAATTTGTAATCCATGTTGCAATAGAATTGCCTCTTACAATATCCTTATTTTTGGAACAGATCAGAATTTTTGACCATTGGGTTCTACTGCTGGCTTTAGGAGGAATCAGACACTGGCAAGCAAAAAAGCCATTGGCAATCGAAATATAACCACTCCCACTTCTGTGATGCTTCAGTTTTTGCTAGTGTTTTAGGAAAGTCTTTTATCTTCAGAAAAAAGTATGCCTATTCATTGTAGACATTTTTCATTAAAGAATGTTATACCCATATTATGCACCTGCATCCTGCTGCCAGAGCTCCTTTTTCTGTGACAGCAGGCGGGGGATTCTCTCCCTGCACTCACAATCACATTTTTAAATCGGCACGCCTGTACGAGTCTCCACGCACAGAGCTGCGCCATTCATTCACAGGTATTTGTGAATAAATAAACTACAAGTCCCGTTTACCACTGCAGCAAATGAACCTGTGGTGAAAAAAAAAAAAAATCAATGAACTGCGAGTGCTCTGATCAGCATGCTCATAGTTCACTGGCACTGCCTACAGCTCAGGAAATGTCTGCTCGTTTAGAGGTACAGTGCGGGAAAAAAGTATTTGATACCCTGCTGATTTTGTACGTTTGCCCACTGACAAAGAATTTATCTGTCTAGAATTTTATGGTAGGTTTATTGTAACAGTGAGAGAGACAGAATAACGAAAATATCCAGAAAACGCATTTCAAAACAGTTATAAATTGATTTGCATTTTAATGAGTGAAATAAGTGTTTGATCCCCTATCAATCAGAAAGATTTCTGTTTCCAGATGTCTTCTATACAGGTAACAAGCTGAGATTAGGAGCACTCTCTTAAAGGGAGTGCTCCTAATCTCAGCTTGTTACCTATATAAAAGACACCAGTCCACAGAAGCAATCAATCAATCAGATTCCAATCTTTCCACCATGGCCAAGACCAAAGCAGCTTGGTGAGAGGGTGACAACAGTTGGTGCAATTATTCGCAATTGTAGAAACACAAAATAACTGTCAATCTCCCTCGGTCTGGGGCTCCATGCAAGATCTCGCCTCATGCAATTTTAATGATCATGAGAACGGTGAGAAATCAGCCCAGAACTACACAGGAGAATCTTATCCATGATCTCAAGGCAGCTGGGACCATAGTCACCAAGAAATCAATTGGTAACACACTATGCTGTGAAGGACTGAAATCCTGAAGCACCATCAAGGTCCCCCCTGCTCAGGAAAGCACATGTACAGGCCCTTCTGAAGTTTGCTAATGAACATCTGAATGATTCAGAGGAGAACTGGGTGAAAGTGTTGTGATCAGATGAGAACAAAATCGAGCTCTTTGGCATCAACTCAACTCGCTGTGTTTGGAGGAGGAGGAGGAGGAATGCTGCCTATGACCCAAAGAACACTATCCCCACCTTCAAATGGTGGAAACATTATGCTTTGGGGGTATTTTTCCACTAAGGGAAAGGACAAATTCACCGCATCAAAGGGACGATGGATGGGACCATGTACCATCAAATCTTGGGTGAGAACCTCCTTCCCTCAGTCAGAGCATTGAAAATGGGTAGTGGATGGGTATTCCAGCATGACAAAGACCCAAAACACACAGCCAAGGCAACAAGGGAGTGGCTCAAGAAGAAGCACAATAAGGTCCTGGAGGTCCTGGAGTGGCCTAGCCAGTCTCCAGACCTTAATCCCATAGAAAATATGTGGAGGGAGCTGAAGGTTCGAGTTACCAAACGTC
Organism: Lithobates clamitans; assembly: GCA_037952925.1. Taxonomy (NCBI): domain Eukaryota; kingdom Metazoa; phylum Chordata; class Amphibia; order Anura; family Ranidae; genus Lithobates; species Lithobates clamitans. Next base: position 389,552 of record JBBGZY010000059.1, read on the forward strand.
AGCTTCAAAACCTTAAAGACTTGGAGAGGATCTGCAAAGAGGAGTGGGACAAAAATCCCTCCTGAGATGTGTGCAAACCCAGTGGCCAACTACAAGAAACGTCTGACCTCTGTGATTTCCAACAAGGGTTTTGCCACCAAGTACTAAGTCATGTTTTGCGAAATGGTCAAATACTTATTTCACTCATTGAAATGCAAATCAATTTATAACTTTTTTTTTTCTGGATTTCTTTTGTTGTTATTCTGTCTCTCACTGTTAAAATAAACCTACCATTAAAAATATAGACTGATCATTTCTTTTTCAGTGGGCAACCATTCAAAATCAGCAGGGGATCAAATACTTTTTTCCCTCACTGTATGGGGAGAAAGCTCTATGCAGTGTGTGCAGGGGTCTGAAATGGTACCCGCAATCCACTGATGACGGGTGCAATGTTTTCCAGGCTCCAGTGAAAAAAAAAAAAACATTTTTTCCCTGCAAAAATGTGTGCATACAGTATTTTTTTTTTTTACAGATGTGAACTTTGTTTTTAAGCTGCTGAGCTGTGACTCATTATGCACCTATCCAGATCAGATTGGAGGCAATACCTGGACCCCACTGGACTGAGAATTTCAGGGCCAGCCTGTATTGTGATCTGCAGTATAGTATTGGGCTTTGCTTGTGGTACTCCCCAGATACCTATAATATTGGTTTGCTAGCCACAGAGTGCTTTACAGGTCCAGGTCATGATGAAGCCTCTAGTATGACCCTGATCCCTAAAGGCTCCCTAGCGATGTAGGCTGGCAGTAGCAGCAAAAATTAGAATATGACATTTTCACTGGAATCTTCATGTAACATTCCTCGGCAACTAGTTACTGTGCTTGTTAGCCACAAAAATGTTTTCCAGAAATGGGACTGTGGTAAGTTTAGGGCTTGTCCCTGTGTATGCATATGACATAATCACTGTTTTTTCCTGTTATTCCCTGAAAGTGTTGTCACATTGGAGAATAAAGTGTTGCGTCACTCACACTGCTTCCTTCTGCCTTGCGGCGCAAGGTAGTTTCCTGCCACTGCTCTGTTCGCAAGGGTTATGGGTTTACCTCAGTTTGTGCTTGCTGCCGCCTCATAGTGACTCAGTCACCTACAGCAATAAAACCGCTCCAGCTATCACAGTTGGTACCCTGGTTGTGTCTTACTTTCCCTTAATTCTACTGAGGTATGTCAGATCCTAAGAACAAAGAAAATTGCTATCATTCACTCCTTTGAGCCTTCCCTAGCTCCCTTAGATGTGGCTCCTCCACCACTCTATTCAGAGAGGAGTTTTTTTTCAGCTATTCCGGATTTTATGCTCAAAATCTCTGCCATGATTTCTGATTCAGAATGAAGGGGCTATAAGTGTATTTCTCCTTCAGAGTCTTTGGCAAGCACTGAAAATGTTTTCTAAGTCTTTGTTATGCTCAGCAGGCCCTGCCCTGCAACCAACCTGCTATTGGTTGCAGGGCAGGCTGGTCACAGGCTGGTGGTCCAAGGACATATCTAAAGTACCCAATGGCATCCTTACTGATCAGTTATGGAGTGTTTACAGCCTCAATGTCAGATGCATTGCTGTATTGTGTTGTATGGGTTAGCGAATGTTGCGCTCTCATTTCCTGAATGAGTCTCCTGTCTATTAATATGTAGAGGACTCTCTGGCTCAAATACTGGTCTGTGGAACAACAAAGTGATTATAGCATTTACCCACACAAGAACCACAAGATATGATGGGTTCTCTGTTCTGCCAGGACTGCCGCTCATAAACCACTGACAAATCTGTCTAACCAAAAAGTTAGTATTCTACCACTCTATAATAATGCATAGAAAGTAGGCTTTAAGCACCTGGATGAAAGGAAACAGTGTATTATGGTAATTCAGTTAAACAATACATAAATCAATAAACAGGCAATTCAACAGGTTTAAAGATGCTGTACTGGATAAAAAAGAGAGCACTGACTCATAAATTGGCAATCTACTAAACTATAGTGATACTAAACTATATTTTAACTGGTGTAAATGAGGTTAAAAAAATATGTGCATCAACTAACCCAAAAATAAAGGTGTTTGATTGTGCTCTACGCATACAGCATAGTGTATACATTCCTGACAAAGGGGTACCCCTGGAGGTCACTACAAGTACCTCGTGCCTAATTGTCAGTATTAGCTGGCTCTCATTGGGGCATAGGGGCTAACTGCATTATCTTGGATCTGAAAGCACTCAATGTCTTCATTCAACTGTAAAAGTTTTGCATAGAGGTCAGCCATTGCCTCCATCCGTTAGAGAGACTATCTGGCTTCTGTGGACATCAAAGATGCATACTTGTATGTCCCCATCTTTCCAGTGCATCAGTGCTTCCTGTTGTTGCTGTTGCCACACCACGCTATCAGCCTGGTGTCCTTCTGTTTGGTCTGTCAACTGCAACCTGAGTGTTTACCAAGGTTTAAACTTCAGTGCTAGCTTTGTTACCCTCACAGGGCATCCCCATAGTGGGATACCTGGATGATCTCCTACTAATAGACCAGTCAGCACAGACCTTGTAGAACAATGTCAGCTGGACTGTTCGCACTCTGCAAATGTTCCGATGGATCCTGAACCTTAAGAAATTGTCTCTGGAGCTGGCTTATAGCTTGGTACATCTGGGTCTGATACTGGATACGACTCAATCCAGAGTTTTCCTTTTGAAGGGAAAATCTGCTCCCAGATCCAGAGCTTACAGTCCAAGAGCCACAAGTGTGCAATGCAGACATGCACTAATCTGTGTCAGTTGTAAGGACAACGGATATAACTGAAATTAGTCTGCACAGGCAGTGTGTTAGTGATGCACATTGCTGTATACACCCTGTTCAATGAATGAGCACACTTTTTCTAGTAATAGTTTAATACTGAAAAAAATTAAACATTTTAACTGTACCAGTCTCAAAATGTGACAGGTCCTTATTGGTCCTTATTGGTCATCACTCATTCTTACCACTTCAGGTACAGGTTGGCATAACATGGAGTATGTGTCAGTGATTCCTAATGTAGCATGTCACAACAGTTCCCCCTTTTTTTTCTTTAAATGGGGTGTGTATCCAGACTTTAGGCAATATCTGTAACCTCTTAAAATGGATCTTGCCTGAAACTTAGACTCCAGGCCAGTTGGAGGTCTGAAAGATAAGTGGACTCTGCCTTTTCATGATTTTTCATTACATGAGACAACTACTCCCATTTACTAGTAATATATAATTTCTACATTTCAAAAAGGTATGAACAACTTATAATACATATAAAATACAACAAAAGTGATGCTCAAATTCCCACTCAGCAAGAAAGGCCATGCACAATGCAGAAAAAATAATGAAATATCAATACTTTATCAAGATAAACAGGTTCGACCTGGCACACACAGGAATTTCTCATTTGGAGTTTCTTTAGCTTTCTCCAACAATAACAGAGATTCTAGATTACCTTCATAAATTACAAATGTTGGATTTACTTCCCTAGGGATGCTTACATTCTGAACCTGTAATTCATTGTCCATAGAAATGCAGGCTTTGCATGCAAGAGTGTTTTTATCACAATGCATATTGATACTCTGGCTTGTAAAGAATCTAGGTATTCTGGTCCCTTAGTATAAGAAATGAAAAAAGGGAATTTAAAAAAGACAAGTGAGTTGGATTGGAGCAATAGTTCTGGGAAAGGGGTTGGTGGTCACCAACTTTTTGGACAGGAAAGCATATACCTAATGAAAGAGCATGAAAAATTGTAACAAATCATAGATAAAAAGAGGATTATCTGATTTTATGTAAATTAGACGCAGGGGCTTTGTATATATTTTAAACTATATAGTGGTCATAGGCGTGCGCAAGGGGTGTGCCAGGTGTGCCTAGGCACACCCTAATCCTGGGGTTGGCAACCTGTCTATGGTGGGCAGGTGACAGGTAAACCACAACCCTTCCTTGCTGACCCTCAGAACCTGGACTGGAGAGGTGACGTGGGTGTAATTTAGTGGAACCGATCTGTATTTTCCTCCTGCAGCAGCTGAAAGTAGGCTTCTCCTCTCCCTTTTGTCAACATTCAGCTGCCACAGGAGAAAAATATAGGGGATTGGTACTAATATATGCCACCCCCGCCACCCCTCATTTCCCTGTTCCTCTTCCTTCTGTTGCCCGGGTCTCCCATGTGCTCCCTTGCTCCCCCTTCCTCCTATTGTTTCAGGATGGAGAGCGGGGAAGAGGCCGGTGTGTTGGAGCTTTGGGGTGCACACCCTAATGCAATAGGCTGCGCACACCTATGATAGTGGTTAAAAGGAAACAGCATTTCTCTCTATACTAAGCACATAGCAGTACATTTATTATTTCTGTTGCACAGTAAGACAATGTTAACCACTTGAGCCCCGGACCATTATGCTGCCTAAGGACCAGAGGTCTTTTTCCAATTTGGCACTGCGTCGCTTTAACTGCTAATTGCGCGGTCATGCAATGCTGTACCCAAACGAAATTTGCGTCCTTTTCTTCCCACAAATAGAGCTTTCTTTTGATGGTATTTGATCACCTCTGCGGTTTTTATTTTTTGCGCTATAAACGGAAAAAGACCGAAAATTTTGAAAAAAAATGATATTTTCTACTTTTTGTTATAAAAAAAATCCAATAAACTAAATTTTAGTCATACATTTAGGCCAAAATGTATTCGGCCACATGTCTTTGGTAAAAAAAATGTCAATAAGTGTATATTTATTGGTTTGCGCAAAAGTTATAGCGTCTACAAACTAGGGTACATTTTCTGGAATTTACACAGCTTTTAGTTTATGACTGCCTATGTCATTTCTTGAGGTGCTAAAATGGCAGGGCAGTACAAAACCCCCCCAAATGACCCCATTTTGGAAAGTAGACACCCCAAGGAAATTGCTGAGAGGCATGTTGAACCCATTGAATATTTATTTTTTTTGTCCCAAGTGATTGAAAAATGACAAAAAAAAAAAAAAAAAAAAATATTTACAAAAAGTCGTCACTAAATGATATATTGCTCACACAGGCCATGGGCCTATGTGGAATTGCACCCCAAAATACATTTAGCTGCTTCTCCTGAGTATGGGGATACCACATGTGTGGGACTTTTTGGGAGCCTAGCCGCGTACGGGGCCCCGAAAACCAATCACCGCCTTCAGGATTTCTAAGGGTGTAAATTTTTGCTTTCACTCTTCACTGCCTATCACAGTTTCGGAGGCCATGGAATGCCCAGGTGGCACAAAACCCCCCAAAATGACCCCATTTTGGAAAGTAGACACCCCAAGCTATTTGCTGAGAGGCATATTGAGTCCATGGAATATTTTATATTTTGACACAAGTTGCGGGAAAGTGACACTTTTTTTTTTTTTTTTTTTTTTTTTCATAAAGTTGTCACTAAATGATATATTGCTCACACAGGCCATGGGCATATGTGGAATTGCACCCCAAAATACATTTAGCTGCTTCTCCTGAGTATGGGGATACCACATGTGTGGGACTTTTTGGGAGCCTAGCCGCGTACTGGACCCCAAAAACCAATCACTGCCTTCAGGATTTCTAAGGGTGAAAATTTTTGATTTCACTCTTTACTGCCTATCACAGTTTCGGAGGCCATGGAATGCCCAGGTGGCACAAAACCCCCCCAAATGACCCCATTTTGGAAAGTAGACACCCCAAGCTATTTGCTGAAAGGCATGGTGAGTATTTTGCAGCTCTCATTTGTTTTTGAAAATGAAGAAAGACAAGAAAAAACATTTTTTTTTTTCTTTTTTCAATTTTCAAAACTTTGTGACAAAAAGTGAGGTCTGCAAAATACTCACTATACCTCTCAGCAAATAGCTTGGGGTGTCTACTTTCCAAAATGGGGTCATTTGGGGGGGTTTTGTGCCACCTGGGCATTCCATGGCCTCCGAAACTGTGATAGGCAGTGAAGAGTGAAATCAAAAATTCACGCCCTTAGAAAGCCTGAAGGCGGTGCTTGGTTTTTGGGGTCCCGTACGCGGCTAGGCTCCCAAAAAGTCTCACACATGTGGTATCCCCGTACTCAGGAGAAGCAGCAGAATGTATTTTGGGGTGTAATTTCATATATTTCCATGGCATGTTTGAGCAATATATCATTTAGTGACAACTTTGTGCAAAAAAAAAAATAAAAAATTTGTCTCTTTCCCGCAACTTGTGTCGCAATATAAAATATTCCATGGACTCGACATGCCTCTCAGCAAATAGCTTGGGGTGTCTACTTTCCAAAATGGGGTCATTTGGGGGGGTTTTGAACTGTCCTGGCATTTTATGCACAACATTTAGAAGCTTATGTCACACATCACCCACTCTTCTAACCACTTGAAGACAAAGCCCTTTCTGACACTTATTGTTTACATGAAAAAGTTTTTTTTTTTTGCAAAAAAATTACTTTGAACCCCCAAACATTATATATTTTTTTAAAGCAAATGCCCTACAGATTAAAATGGTGGGTGTTTCATTTTTTTTTTTCACACAGTAATTGCGCAGCGATTTTTCAAACGCATTTTTTGGGGAAAAAACACACTTTTTTAATTTTAATGCACTAAAACACGCTATATTGCCCAAATGTTTGATGAAATAAAAAAGATGATCTCAGGCCGAGTACATGGATACCAAACATGACATGCTTTAAAATTGCGCACAAACGTGCAGTGGCAACAAAATAAATACATGTTTAAAAGCCTTCAAAAGCCTTTACAGGTTACCACTTTAGATTTACAGAGGAGGTCTACTGGAAAAATTACTGCACTCGATCTGGCCTTCGCGGTGATACCTCACATGCATGGTGCAATTGCTGTTTACGTTTGACGACAGACCGCCGCTTGCGTTCGCCTTAGCGCGAGAGCAGGGGGCGACAGGGGTGTTTTTTTTTTTTTTTTTTTTTTCTTTATTATTTTTTTGCTTTTTTAATCTTACTTTTAAACTGTTCCTTTCATATTTTTTTTTTTAATCATTTTTATTGTTATCTCGGGGAATGTAAATATCCCCTATGATAGCAATAGGTAGTGACAGGTACTCTTTTTTGAAAAAATTGTGGTCTATTAGACCCTAGATCTCTCCTCTGCCCTCAAAGCAAATGACCACACCAAGATCGGTGTGATAAAATGCTTCCCCAATTTCCCAATGGCGCTATTTACATCCGGCGAAATCTAAGTCATGAAATACTCGTAGCTTCCGGTTTCTTAGGCCATAGAGATGTTTGGAGCCACTCTGGTCTCTGATCAGCTCTATGGTCAGCTGGCTGAATCACCGGCTGCATTCTCAGGTTCCCTGTTGAGACAGGAGAGCCAGAGAAAAACACGGAAGACGGTGGGGGGGGGGGGCATTCCCTCCCACGGCTTGTAAAAGCAGTCTAGAGGCTAATTAGCCGCTAGGATTGCTTTTACATGAAAGCCGACCGCTGGCTGAAAAGAATGATACCAAGATGATACCTAAACCTGCAGGCATCATTCTGGTAAAACCACTCAAAGTCGTGAATGGCGTACCTGAAGACAAAAAAATGGTTAACAATGGTTAACAATAAAGCACAGTAAAGTGTAAATAATTACACACCTGAAAAACAAACATGATAAAACATAATAACAATAACAATAACAATCAATAACAATAACAATAACAATAAAACATTGCAGAATAGAATACAGTAAAAAAGAGCAGAACAATAGAGAGAGAGAATAGAGAGAGAGAGAACAATAAAACAACAACTATTTTTTTTTATTTCATATTTTTATTTTTTTTACACTTTTTTTGTAACTAACTTTTATAACGGTAACCGGTTCCAGGTTCGGGTCTCTCAAAATGCGATGGCATCTTGGGAGACCCTGTGAAAGTGTGCCTAGTCTGTGCAATGCTGTACCCTACGCTAATACTCAACTAGTGAATAGTAGCGTTCAAAACATTCACCAATGCAAAGACCAGGATTGTCAGGACAGGAGGGACAATAATAGCGGGTGTCACGCCTATATCCTCGCTTGCTGCAGACACGACATCTTTTTTGGGGGGTTCGTTGGGTAGGGGTACTCGGGAGGACATAAAAATGCCTCTCATGCAGCCGACTGCATTTGGTTGGGGATGTGAATGGGGGAAGTACGGGCGCTGCAGAAGCGGTGGGTTCCCAATTAGGATTGGCGAATGCAGCAGGAAGGGCACTATGGGCACGACGGGCCTGTGTTTGTCTTTTTGGTGGCAGCGGGACACTACTTGTGCTTGCCACCTCACCAGCTTGAACTGCACTTATGGGACTCGCCACGTCACCAAGTGTTACTGCAGTGCTGGTTTGACTACGACCGGGGTGTACTAGGCCGCTGGCGCTTGCCAGTTCACCAAAACACTACCAAAAAACTGTTAGCGATCGCAAGGATCAGGCCTGACTCTGCGAACGCTGCAGTTATGCGTTTAGTGTTTTGTAAGTGACAGTGATCGATCGATACCGCACTTGGGTGGGCTGGGCTGGGCCGGGCGGAGGGGCAAAACGCAGGTGCTAGCAGGTATCTGGGCTGATCCCGCTAACACTGCGTTTTTGGGAACCCTAAACTGCTGGTGACGCTAGTATAGATCTGATCGGATCAGATATTGATGCGATCAGATACTATACCACTAAGGGAGGTGTACAGTGCGTGCGTGGGTGTTAGCGGTACTGGCGCTAATCTGACGCTGCCTGGGGCTGGTGCTTGCCAGTTCACCAAAACGCTACAAAAAAAACTGTTAGCGATCGCAGGGATCAGGCCTGACTCTGTGAACGCTGCAGTTATGCGTTTAGTGTTTTGTAAGTGTCAGTGATCGATCGATACTGCACTTGGGTGGGCTGGGCTGGGCCGGGCGGAGGGGCAAAACGCAGGTGCTAGCAGGTATCTGGGCTGATTCCGCTAACACTGCGTTTTTGGGAACCCTAAACTGCTGGGGACGCTAGTATAGATCTGATCGGATCAGATATTGATCCGTTCAGATACTATACCACTAAGGGAGGTGTATGGTGCGTGCGTGGGTGTTAGCGGTACTGGCGCTAACCTGACGCTGCCTGGGGCTGGTGCTTGCCAGTTCACCAAAATGCTACCAAAAAAACTGTTAGCGATCGCAGGGATCAGGCCTGACTCTGCGAACGCTGCAGTTATGCGTTTAGTGCCTTGTAAGTGACAGTGATCGATCGATACTGCACTTGGGTGGGCCGGGCGGAGGGACAAAACGCAGGTGCTAGCGGGTATCTGGGCTGATCCCGCTAACACTGCGTTTTTGGGAACCCTAAACTGCTGGGGACGCTAGTATAGATCTGATCGGATCAGATATTGATGCATTCAGATACTATACCACTAAGGGAGGCGCATGCTGCGTGCGTGGGTGTTAGCGGTACTGGCGCTAATTTGACGCTGCCTGGGGCGACGCATATCACCGCCGGGCGATCGGGGGGCTAAACCTTTATTCGGTAATAAACGGCGGGTGCCCTGACACTATAAAAAATAAACGAACTAACCAGCGTCAACCGTAACGGTTATACGGTGATCAGTGGTGAAAGGGTTAACTAGGGGGCAATCAAGGGGTTAAAACATTTATTAGGTAGTATATGGGGGTCCCTGACGCTATAAAACGCTGACGGCGAACCTAAATATTTACCTCACTAACTAGCGTCACCAGCGACACTAATACAGCGATCAGAAAAATGATCGCTTAGCGACACTGGTGACAGGGGGTGATCAAGGGGTTAAAACTTTATTAGGGGGGGTTAGGGGGGTACCCTAGACCTAAAGGGGGGTAATATACACTGTCCCAACACAGTAACTGTCACAAACTGACACTATGCAGTAATCAGAAAAAAAAACAAAAAAAAAAAAAAAAAACTGCTGGTGTCAGTTTGTGACAGGGGGGGGGGGGGGTGATTGGGGGGGGATCGGGGGGCGATCGGGGGGGGGATCGGGGTGATTTGTGTGCCTGGCATGTTCTACTGTGTGTGTAGTGTTTGTGCACTCACATACTTGTCGTCTTTCCTCGGGCCGGAACGGAAAATACCGACCCGAGGGGAGATGACATCACTTCCTTTGCTGCTGTTTAGCATACAGCAGCAAAGGAGTGTTCTCATTGGCCGGCGGCGATCGCGAGGGGGGGGCCACGAACGGATGGTCTCCCCCTCATCACCGATCGCCGCTGGACAAACGACGACCGCCTCGGGCACCGGGGGGGGGTCCGATCGGACCCCCCACCCGCGGAAGGCAAATCACGTACCCTGTACGTGATTTTGCCTGTCCGTGCCACTTTGCCGACGTACATCGGCGTGAGGCGGTCGTCAAGTGGTTAAACAGGAACAGTGAGACAGATTAAATGGGCAAATAAATGCATACATCCAATCAGGCCAGTGAGTAAATGGGTCCCGACAATCCGGGTACTCTGTTAAAACTGCCGATGTATCGGTAATGTGTATGAGTGTACTCACAACTCCGTTTCCGCAAGTGACAGCTAGATAGTTGTAGTTGTGGCAGTCCTCCAAAAGGTTGAAATCAACACGTGGCTGCATGGAGATGATGGAAGCGGCTATCCCATGGGTCAGGCAGGTAATACAGGTTAGATGGTAATCCTGTGTAAATCCTGCAGGTGCGTTATTCCCATGTTAAACTCTGAATTGAGCATTATGCACCTGTGCAGTGAGTAGCGGGTGCAGGTAGTCTGTGACTTCCATGCAGATATCAGCAACCAGCAGCTCAGCAATTGCAGTCCATCTAGTATAAGTGGGTGTCGTACTGGATATCTCATTGAGTTCTCTTCAGATGGTTACGGATGCGGTGCATCAGGGGGTGCGGCGATTGATTCCTGTGTAAGTCTATCTACATATGTTTCGTTCCTCCCGGAACTTCATCAGGACATCAGCTGTAAGCTTTCTGAATCCCATGTCATGATTGTACCATGTACTATTGTATATTTTTGCACACTAACAGTGGCGGCTGGTGCTTTGTTCATTGTGGCAAACAAACCACTTTTGTCTGTCTGCACACCGAGCACTGCGCCCTGAGCCCACCCTTTTTAAAGCCAATTAGAGCCAATTAGAGCCCAGTGGAGTCCATGCGTCCAGCGCCCTGCATGTAGATTAGGGGCCAGGCACATGGATTCGGGGGGGGGGGCGGCGCCCATGCGCCCTGTAGGGGCGGGCAGCTACTGCAAATGAATGATATAATATATCATCTATTAAAAGAGATAAAACACCAGATTCATATGTACAAATGTTAAAGAAAATTTAAACCTAAAACTGATCTTCAAACCTTTATAAATTTTCCTTTACAGTGTTACTAAACTCACAACAGTAAAATCAGTCTGTATATACAGTAAAGCATGCTGGTTATACTCACTGTGGAACCTAAGGGATTAATCCTCTGCAATGTGTAAAAAGGCTGTTTGATCCTGTCTTCTCTGATCTTCCCCCTTTTTTATTGTCCCCTTTCCATCTCTTGATAGTACAGAGCCTTGGGGGGGACTCTGCACATGCTCTGTTTGGTGTCTATTGCTAGGGAGTTTTTTTTTTTGGGGGGGGTGCATGTGATCGGCACAGAGCCAATCAGCACTATCCAGACAGAGGATCAGGAGTCATGCAGCCTCATAGGACAGTCAGGGGAGAATGAAAACTCCTACAAGCTTTAACCAATGCTCGGCTGGACACTGATAGAAGTCACAAGACTGCAATATATACACTGAGAAAAGGTATTTAGCAGTTTATATTTACTAAAATATTTGCATTTCCATGTTCTGTGTACTGTGGGAGAACAGATATAGTGAATGCAAGGTCCTGGGCCTCGTAACACTTTAAACAATAAATTAATTTTCTTTTAATCATACTGTTTCTCCCTCAATTAATATTTCTCCAAATATGAACAGTTTTAAAGACATAAAACTTCTATTAAGTATCAGTATTTCCATGTTCATTCCCATTTATATCTTATATCATAGTTTGTTTGCAGTAGATTCTAAAAAATTGTGATTGCAATGCAAACTGAAAGAGAAGGACATCTGTGTATGCTGCTTATAAAATTATTGGGATCACATTTCTTCATTCAGTGTTTTTAAATTCTTGGCAATAATAAACAGATGTTTTGGAGTAATATGTCTGGGAGTTTTTGGAGTGATGAGAAGAAAAAAAAATTATGTTTTGTTTCTAATTAAAGGCCAACTTCAGGCAGCACTATTTTTGGTTGTTTTGGATAGAGTAGGAAGAAGTAAGAACCTCTGTTGGGTTTTCATTGTTATAATAACGTATATCAGCTGAAATACAGCACCACATCCCGGGTTAAATAGAACAAAGAGAATAGATTAATGGGACTTTTAAAATGCCGAAACCTCCTAATGGAATAATATCTGACACAGTGATGTAAAAAAATAATTTTATTAAATACAGAAAAATATCTTATATAATTTAAGACACGTGTAACAAAAATATGAAACAGCAAACTCTCTATACACCCGTAACCAGCCCCTACAACAAAATGAACAATTTCCTCCATAGTCACATATATGTGTAATCGTGAACCATGATAAACACTCAGGACCAAGGTATGAGAATAGAGACACAGCCCAATGCGTTTCACATGGTAGTTTCTTCAGGGGGTTTTGTTGACAGAGAAGTTGTTGCACTGGAGCTGCTGTTAAAGAAATATAGATACAGATAATATATATTCATAGACAATAGTACAATAAAACATCGCTGTCAATTATTCATTTCTATGTTCATTCAAAAAACTTACAATCAGTAAGTGGTAGTTCACATTCATATACAATAGTACAACAAAACATCACTGAGAATACTCACTGCCGCCGTCTTGTGTATTATTATGTTTTCTGCCATGATTGAAGGTAATTTATATTTAGTTTGACTGATATGGTACATGTAATCATTAGGCGATGAGGACAGATTCTTATTTATCTGTTTTATGCTATTTCAGATTTAACATTGTGACCATATCAGCATTTGGAAGCTGCTTATTACGTTTGCAGTTGTTTGTGGCTATACTGGGGAGATGTCTCCCAGCTATGTGATTAAATAAGCTGTTGCACCATTTGATTCATTTCAAGTAAAGAGATATTAGTTACCCTCTCCTTTTTGTTGTAGTGCAGCATGGCAGAACTTTGATCAAATTAGCTTGGAATCGTCATTACCTGTGTATTATCACTGATGCGCCCTGTGGGACAGCTTCTCTTGGGCTGGTTCCAGACCAACATGATTGAGACTAGACATGTGCACACTGAAATATTTCGTTTTGGATTTTCGTTTTCGACCGAAAAATAAAATTGTTTAGTTACTCCCAAAATTCGTTTTTATTTATTTCGTTTTTTGTTAAAAATTGCATTCGTCCGAAAATCCAAATTAAGGTCGAATCTGTCATTGAAGGCTTATGGTGTCTGTCGAATGTTCAAAGAAGATTCAACGGAGCAGCTAAACTGTATGACGCCGTATAGTTTACCTGCTCCGTCGAATCTTCTTAGAACTTTCAACAGACACCATAAGCCAAAGTACGTGTGTACTTAGTTCTAGCTATTTTACTGCTCCTCCTCTTTGGTTACAATCAGCCAATAACATTCATCATCATCATTATTTTTATTTACTTTTTCTCCCCTACGTCGAATCTTTTCTCCCCTTTGTCGAATCTTTTCTACCCTATGTCGAATCTTTTCTCCCCTACGTCGAATCTTTCTCCCCTACATCGAACCTTTTCTCTCTATGTCGAATCTTTTCTCTCTATGTAGAATAATCTTGGACTAATAGAGTTTAGGTTAGGCACATTCGACCACAGGTTTGATGGACACAGATTGTTATTGTCATCATCATGTCGAATCTACTATCTATATCGAACTGTTGTAGCAACGAAAATTAAAATAAAGCATTTGTTTATGTCGGATCTTTCGTTTTTCGGATTCTGCACTTTCGTTATCGTTTGTTAAAACGATAACGAAAATACCTGAAATTCGGACGAAAATGCATTCGGACGAAAACGAATGCACATGTCTAATTGGGACAGAGATTTGACCCATTCTGCAGTGCTCTAGTGGGAACATGCAATGCCTCTTTTGAGGTTTCCCAGAACTACTAATTCCTGAATGTAAGTTTTTTAAAATGAACATAGAAATGAATAATTAACAGTGATGTTTTTTTGTACTATTGTATATGAATATATATTATCTGTATCTATGTTTCTTTAACAGCAGCTCCAGTGCACCGACCTCTCTGTTAACAAAAAACCCCAGAAGAAGCTTCCATATGAAGCGCGTTGGGCTGTGTCTCTTTTCTCATAACTTGGTCCTAGGTGTATTTCATGGTTCATGGTTACACATATATGTGACTATGGAGGAAATTGTTCACCCTGTTGTAGGGGCTAGTTACGGGTGTATACAGAGTTTGCTGTTTCATATTTTTTGTTACACGTCTTAAATGATATTAGACATTTTTATGTGTTTAATAAAACTTTGGTATTTTTATACATCACTTTGTCAGATATTATTCCATTAGGAGGTTTCAGCATTTTAAAAGTCCCATTACTCTGTTCTGGGTTTTCATTGTTGTACATCTTATTTCTTATTAGGACAGAAAAAAAAAGTTTTTTTTTCCTTGTCGGGTAAATATAAAATATTGTATAGTTACTCTAGTGGGGGTAGCCAGGCAGCATTTGCTATAATGTGCAAATGTACATAGCATACCAGCACATTTACATCTAGGTGTGCTCTCCTCCAGTGATGCGAGGTCCAAAGCTCCACACCTGCACTCAGTCACTGCCGTGATCTTCTTCCATGACCAAAGTACTCTTCTTTTCGTCATTGGATGGCCAGTGTGAATAAAGCGCCTGCACGTGCCTGTTGGGGGTTAAGTCATCTTGGGACCTGCCTTGGTTTTCTGCATGTTACAGTTACTGGCAATAGGCTAGGACCCTGCACTGTACGGTCAGTGCTCAGATAACTTGGATCAAATGGGTAAATATTTAGGAGAAAAGAGACTAAGTTTCTTCTAGCAAAAAAAACCTCTATCTGCTGGTATATCTTTGTTTGCCAAGCTTAGTTCCACTAAACAGAAGGAGCTCTAGTGGTCCTTTGCATGTAGTAATCTATCTAAACTTTCATCTGTGCTGACAAATTCTCATAATTTACAATCCATTGACTTATTACATTATCATAAAGGTCAGCAGGAAGTTTTAATTAGACAAGGGGAGCATCTGATGCATTTAGCTACTCCATGGTGCTTTGGCAATCGTTTGTCATGAATTAGTATGGAAAAGGAAAAAACACAGCGCTCAAAAAAAATGTGTAGATACTACTAAGCTGCAGTTCTAATGTGCGATATCCACATAAATATAAAGAAAAGAAAAGAAAAAAGAACTGCGCTATACCTTAAAAGCATATATGTGAATATATGTAACAAATGATATGAACTCTGTACCTAAGTGCTATTGTGAAAAACACACTGGTATAAAACTAAATACATATAGTCACTACCACAAATTATATAGTGAAACAAAAATAAAAATGAAATTTACAAGTCCATAAATCAAATAAACCAATTGTCCACTAGGTAGTGGGAAGAAGCCCCTGATCGCTGTTCATAGGGATCAATGTGTGGAGGGAGAGAGTAAGAAACACCCATCAAAGTGATCGCCGGCCAGCTGGCGAGCGCCCGTCCTATTGTGACGCTCTGACGTCATCGCCTCACAATAGGATGGGCGCTCGCCAGCCGGCCGGCGATTTTTGCTCTCTGTTCACTACAAAATCGTAAGTGTTTTATTTACGTTTTTAATAAATCTTTTTTACGGAGTCACACTATGGATACCTCTCTTTCATTCCTATGGTGGTAATTCGGGGATTGGTACTTTCCTAAATCCATCCGCGGCCACGCCGCTAGAGGGACATCTCAATGCTAGCTGGGTATCCAGGTCTCCATTCCAGCCAGTCCACCTGCTGTTTGGTACAACACACAGAGTGACGCTGCAGATCCATGTCCATCTGACCTCCAGTTTATTTGATCAAGCTCATTCAGCTTGCTATTTGGTAAGCGTGCATTTCAGGTGGTGGTGGATCACTTTGATGGGTGTTTCTCACTCTCTCCCCCCACACATTGATCCCTATGAACGGCGATCAGGGGCTTCTTTCCACTACTTAGTGGACTATTGGTTTATTTGATTTATGGACTTGTAAATTTAATTTTTATTTTTGTTTCACTATATAATTTGTGGTAGTGACTATATGTATTTAGTTTTGTCATGAATTAAAAGCTTAGTTGTACAACAAAGATTGTCTATTATAATCGTTACTCAGTGTTTAAGAAATAAGCACATTTACATATACAATACACTCAAAAGCATTACCCATGGTGCCTATTCCATATGTGCTTTCTTAAAGTAATTGTTAAGAAGTCATACCACCCTTGGTTCTGCAACTGAACTCACAAAAGGCAGGGAACCCCAGTAGTGTGATAAAGCTAAAAAAAAAGTTTTTAGTTATAAGAATTGCACTTACAATAAGTTACAGCTGTAGCACCCTCTACCTGAAGGTAGGTTCTAGAATAGTATTTTTCTACAGCTTAGGGTCCTAGTACAGGTAAATTTAGCCAGGCCTGTGCTTTAGGCTGGGCCTGGTTGTTTTGATTTGGGACTGGGAGTGTTTAGTGTAGTGGAAGGTGTGGCCACCTGTGTTCTGACTCAGAGGTGCCTCCCCTGCTTTCAGAAGGATTGTTCTGGAAGAGGGGTTGGAGCTAATGTTTGAGTGGCAGGCAGCTCATGTGAGGAGCTCTGACCAATTACCCTATGGTGTTGACAGGGGGCAGGCCTCCCATATTTCCATATAAGCTAAGGTCACATGCTGCCAGGGAGGAGTCCTGGAGAGCAGGAACAGACAGAATGGAGTATTGAGTTGCTGTTCTGGGCGTCCCCACGGGGGGGATGCGCCAAGCGCGGAGGAGGGATGGAGGAACCGCTAGGAGGGAGTCCTATATAAAGATATTCATCTCTAAGAAGTATCAAGCTGCTGTGACCAGGGAACACAGGACTTGCATGCTGGAGAGGATTAGAACGGAAGAAGTAGCAGCCAAGCGGAGGAGAGTAGATCAGCGTTCTGTGACCGGGGACACAGAACTACCCTTTTAAAGAAAGGTCAGTGCAGAATGCTGTGGCCGGGGAACGCAGCATTGATAGTCATGGACTGGCTGAGAGCAGTAGTCCGCCCATTACCATGTGTCAGGCCGTCGTGGAGAGGTACCGTGTATCTCTGGTCTGGTTAGCACAATGGTAATACCTTCCAAAAGACTGTGTGGCTGTCTGATTCTTTGGGCCATTGGGGAGAGGCTGTGTAGGCTTCTGGCTCTTTGATTCGCATAGGCAATACCATTATGGTCTGCAAGGAGGAATTATTCAGAGTGATTTTATTTTGTCCCAATGGAAGTGAAGAAATAGAATGTGAGTAGTTTTGCAGTGAAGGATTTGTACAAGGAAAGAAGCAGCAACAGTCACAGAAAAGTTATTCAAAGGAAGGAGACTGGGGTGCAAGGTGTGCATCCAGTTTTGCAAGGCCAAGGCCAATGGATAACCTCTGGTAATGTGCTAAATGCTATGGGCATCTGATATCGTCCTTTCTCCAATCCAAGTTGTATCCTGCAATAAACGTAACAAAACTGTGCAAATGACTGTTCATTGTCTTAACTGATAAGTGGGGGTCTGGCGACAGGGTGATTGGCGGATTGCTAAGTAACCAAGTGGTGAACATACCGCTACACAACATTCAAGCTTATCACAATGACATCGGAGCTGCCACTCCCACATCACTTCCAATTGCAGCTGTCACTCATGTACTCGGCAATGCCCCACAAGATGTTACTCTGTGTATTATGACCAGCATTCTATCCCAGATAGCAAGGATAACCTGCTACAAATTTGTGGCAGTGTTGAATTGTAAGTCTATTAAATTGCTTCACATTTTTACTGGCACACTTGTACACTTACAGAGCACTTAAAGTACAAGTTCTAGTTGACACTTTTCCAATTTGTAGCAAATTTGGGTGGCAAGTCTCTAGCAAGAGCAAAGTTGCAGTGATGAGTCTATAGCAAGAGCTCTGTAAGTCTACAGCATGAAAATTCAGTAACCCCTGTGTCGGGAGGACTATTGCACAACATAACTGAACCAGAACTTGCAGCAGACTTGCAGAATGTTTTCAAAGAAAGTTGATCTGAAGTCATGCAATGTAGACTTGCTGCAATTACCTGCAGTATTACATTGGACATATCTTAATCATGATAGAGTCTCTGTTCTCTTCCTAAAGTTAAAAATGCGTTTCCCTAAAAACTGTAGTCTAAAAGCTCCTTCTCATGATCTTTACCCTGGACCACATACTTTTCCAAATTGGTCCTGCCATCCCATTCCATTGTATAGTTGGTTTGTTACATTGTGTGGCTGAAATATGGAGTAGCTTCAATAACTGTCTAATTTCTGAAGTGAGTAAGCGCTCATAAAACTAATGTGCTATTCCCTTAATACTTTATAGGTAGTTTCACTCACAGCTAGAAAATTGGGTAAAATTCATATTTAACATGTCTTTCACTACATATAAATACACTGTATAACAAAAATATGCTTGAAGCTTCTTCAAAATTATCCTGTGCCCGAACTATGGATATTGCAGCAGCTCACTTATTCTTAACAAACAGCAAAGGAACTTTAAACTAAGACCCCACTGACCCTTGTAGTTGTAGGCACTGTAGAGAAATTCATCTTTAAAATGCACAAAAGAGGCACTGGAATAAAACCAGTCTTATTTTTTCTCACAGCAGGGACTTAGCAGTCTGCCAGACCTCTTGTGTAAAAAAAACAGCTGGTACTGTAAGTTTTATGTCCTCATACACATGGGCGGTTAAGTCTATACATTGTACAACCCCTCTTTCTCAAAAGCCTGGGAGGTATGGGTGAAGCATAGATCCCACTGCCTTCAGCCTCTCAAAATTTATGACAGGTTAAAATACACAGCAGCTATACGCTGCACTCTGCACTCGTTTAGGGCCATATGCATTCAGGGATGTATGACCTGAATGTGGAATTTCTGCATTCAGAGTAGTATCACTTAACTTTTTGTTTTTCTGAGAGGAAAATATTATACTTAATGAGTATCATATGGTTACTTGAGATTAGAAACAGCGTATCTAAAGTTAAAGCCTAAAATTTACATCTCTGGAGCACATATTAAGCTCCTTGTCGTCACAATTTATTTTCACCCACTATTTTTTACTGCTTTAGAGTCTCTCAATCCAACTTTTCCCATTCTCACAAGTATTAGTTTAAGCTTTTAAACCGCACTTGTCACATTGTTTATATCAAGCAAGCTCTTCGTGTAGCCCATAGTCTTATTTTGTAATAGGCTGTTTGTGTTTATGGTTTTTGCCATACTTGTCACCAAATTAGTCAGTACATGTCTCTGTCTACATTTTTACACTGAAAAAGATATATATAGATATATCTATATATATATAGATATATCTATCTATATATCTATACATATATATATATATATATATATATATATATATATATATATATATATATATATAGATATATATACAGTTGTGCTCATAAGTTTACATACCCTAGCAGAATTTATGATTTCTTGGCCATTTTTCAGAACATATGAATGATAACACAAAAGCTTTTCTTTCACTCATGGTTAGTGTTTGGCTGAAGCCATTATCAATCTACTGTGTTTACTCTTTAAATCAAAATGGCAGCAGAAACTACCCAAATAACCCTGTTCAAAAGTTTACATACCCCAGTTCTTAATACTGTGTATTGCCCCCTTTGACATCAATGACAGCTTGAAGTAATTTGTGGTATTTGTATACGAGGCTCTTTAACTTCTCAGATGGTATAAATGCCCATTCCTCTTGACAATAAGCCCCCAGTTCCTGTAAATTCTTGGGCTATCTTGCATGAACTGCACGTTTGAGATCTCCCCGGAGTGGCTCAAGGATATTGAGGTCAGGAGACTGAGATGGTCACTCCCGAACCTTAACTTTTTTTTTGCTGTAGCCAACTTGGCCTTGTGTTTTGGATCATTGTCATGTTGGAATGTCCAAGTACGTCCCATGCACAGCTTCCTGGCTGATGAATGCAAATGTTCCTCCAGTAGTTTGATAACGTACTGCATTCATCTTGCCATCAATTTTGACCAAATTTCCTGTGCCTTTGTAGCTCACACATCCCCAAAACATCAGCGATCCACCTCTGTGTTTCACAGTAGGAATGGTATACCTTTCAACATAGGTCTTGTTGACTCCTCTCCAAATGTAGCGTTTATGGCCAAAAAGCTCAATTTTGGTCTCATCACTCCAAATGACTTTGTGCCAGAAGGTTTAAGGCTTGGTGCTGTTTGGCGTATTGTAAGTGGAATACTTCGTGGCATTTGCGTAGTAATGGCTTTCTTCTAGCAACTCGACCGTGCAGCCCATCTTTCTTCAAGTGCCTCCTTATTGTGCATCTTGATACAGTCACACCAGGGGTTTTCAGAGAGTCCTGTATTTCACCTGAAGTTATTTGTGGGTTTTTCTTTGCATCCCGAAGAGTTTTCCTGGCAGTTGTGGCTTAAATTTTAGTTGGTCTACCTGACCGTGGTTTCTACAGAACCCCTCATTTTCTACTTGTTGATTAGAGTTTGAATACTGCTGATTGGCATTCTCAATTCCTTGGATATCTTTTTATATCCCTTTCCTGTTTTATATAGTTCAACTACCCTTTCCCGCAGATCCTTTGACAATTCTTTTGCTTTCCCCATGACTCAGAATCCTAAAACGTCAGTGCAGCACTGGATGAAAGATGCAAACATCTGTCAGGAGTCCAGAAACTCATTGACCTTTTATAAACACACTAATTACAAGCAAATAGATCACAGGTGAGGATGGTTACCTTTAATAGCCATTCACACCCCTTTGTGTCAACTTGTGTGTATTTTATCAGGCCAAAATCACCAGGGTATGTAAACTTTTGATCGGGGTCATTTGGGTAGTTTGTGTTACCATTATGATTTAAAAAGAGTAAACACAGTTGATTGATGATAAATGGCTTCAGCCAAACACTAACCATGAGTGAAAGAAATATTTTTGTGTTATCATTCATATTCTCTGAAAAATGGCCAAGAAATCATAAATTCTGCCAGGGTATGTAAACTTATGAGCACAACTGTGTGTATATATATATATATATATAGATATATGTAGTTTTATATCTATATATATATATATATATATATATATATATATATATATATATATATATATATATATATACAGTATTTATTTTTTTTTAACAGTTTATCGATGAGATATTTGGATTTCGGCCACCGGTCTGTGGCCCACTGGGGATACTTAAAGCGTAACTCCACTTTTGTTGGGAAAAAAACATTCTCCGTTGGGTGATCTCTGTACATTGCAGGGGTTTTAACAAAGTTTGTTGCAGATTCCTCCCTTTTGTTATTCTGAAGAAATCCCTGTGTGTTTGTGTGTTTGTCTGTGTCCATGTGGGAATGTCAGTCTAATGGGAGTGGTTTCATAATTATCAATCAGCTGTGCACCTGCAGGGCTCTAATGAGGAAAGCGGCACGGTCTGCATCCCTTTAGATGTGATTTCCTATTGGAAGTATCTCACCAAAAATTAATTTTTATTGCAAGCGATGCCTAAAATCTGACTTGTATCTTATGCTGGCCATACATTATATGAAAAATCGTTCAAACTCATTTTCAGGAAAACGAACACTCGGCCGTGAGAGCAACTGATAGTGCTATCATGTAATGACCAATAAATCATTCAATGGAAATAAATTAATTCGTTTTTTGTTCATTTTTTCATATATACCTAGTGCAAACAGTTTGGACGAGAAACACATTAACCTTTCAATTTATCGTTCGTTCAGCAGAAAATTTCCAAACTTGTCCTTCATTTTTTGGGCTCAAAAATGCTACAACCGATTTCCAATTTGTGCCCATTACCTGGCTGAAAAACGAACTAATGTTGGCCGATTTTTCATATAGTGTATGGCCAACAAAAAGGCAGACTTCTGGGAAAATTGGTGAGCCAATCACACAAAATTATGTTTCTGGGGGGCGTTCTGTACACATTCTGTGTACAGAACACCTCCAGGTAGCCATATTGCATTACATTTTCAGAAGATTAAAGAGCTGCAGATTGAAAAGGAAAGGTACATTTTAATACCATTCAATTACAATATGACTTGTGTCACAATTGTATACGTTATATTATTTTTTCTTTATTTGCTATTTTTTTGTTCCCCACGAGAGTGGAGTTAGCCTTTAAAATAACTACCAGAAGGCTGTATCGCCCATTGGGGCAAAGAACAAAAAGATTATTTTTGAAACAGAAATTATGTATTTTATGTTTGTTTGTGCAGTCATGTGTGAACTGCTTTTGTTTTTATTAATTTTGTTGATTTTACAATTGTTAATTACTCTAGGTTCTATATTATTTGTATGTTATAATTTTTTGTGAAGGAGATTTTGTAATTTTGACTGATAGAGGATAGGGATGAGCTTTCTGTTCGGGTCGATCGTGAGTTTGACTCGAACATTGGCTGTTCGCCCGTTTGTTGAAAGCCGAACATTATCGGCTGCTCGCACCAAATTCGAGCGTCGCGTAACGGCCCATAATGCTCTGCGGGACCGCACACTATATAAGGCTGCCTTGTTGGCGTGGATGGAGAGAGAGTGTCATTTAGATTGAGCAGGCAGGCAGGTTATTCAGCTAGCTGCAGTGTATTTAATATATATATATAGACAGTCTTGTATATATATATAATATATATATATATATATATATATATATATATATATATCCACTGTATCCAGTTTAGCTATATTTGACTGCAGGCCGTTTCTGGTATACTTTTTCTAATATACTTCAGGCTGTGTACACAGCACACAGTACTGTGCACCCATAGTGCAGTTGCTACTACTTATCTGGTGGTGTACACAGTACACCCATAGTTGTTATTACACCTCTGTTGGTGAACACAGTACCGTGCACCCATAGTGCAGTTGCTACTACTTTTCTGGTGGGGTACACAATACAGTGCACCCATAGTTGTTATTACACTTCTGTTGGTGTACACAGTACCGTGCACCCCTATTGCAGTTGTTACTACTTTTCCGGTGGTGTATACAATACAGTGCACCCATAGTTGTTATTACACTTCTGCTGGTGTACACAGTACCGTGCACCCCTAGTGCAGTTGTTACTACTTTTCTGGTGGTGTACACCATACAGTGCACCCATAATGAAAAAAACAAAAAAATTTGGAAGGGGGTTATGCCTATAATATCCTAGTATCTTGAGATCAGCTGTTTCTCCCCCCTCCTTCATACTGCACAGCAGAGAGGGCAGAAGACTGAAGGTTCGTGTCTGGCTGCACTGTATTTGTTCTATACAAGACGCTCTCTACACCTTGACATTTGACTATTACATCTCTATGTAAGTGCGGCAAACTACAGAACTGTTATCAGTTGCTCCCCTTACAGGAATATTCACATGAACATTTTTTATGCTCCCAGTGATTTTTTACCCAAGTTTTAGGACTGGCAGTTTCCATACAGGCTGTTCTTCATAAGTGATTCCATTATTGTCTCTCAGCATTGTTCTTATTATTACTCCATTGATCATTTTGTTGTCCCTTATAGGCCACCATACTGTTCCCAGGAGCTGGTCTTTGTGTATTACTGCAATGTATGGGGATATTTGACATGTATGTAGTGGGTACCAGGTGGTGTATCTGTCCTTTTGCACTGTCACTTTCTTAGTGGTGGAGGTTGGTTCCATTTTCTACTTTGTGGGTGGAAACTATTTTTATTATATATTTTGTAATAAATTGTTTCTAATTTTCATTATAGCCAGTGTGTTCCTCATTGATTGACCCTGTCCCTTGACCCCCTGGTCTCCCCTTTTTTCTTACAGTGCACCCATAGTTGTTATTACACTTCTGTTGGTGTACACAGTACTGTGCACCCGTAGTGCAGTAGCTACTACTTTTCTGGTGGTTTACACAGTACACAATGCATACAGTACACCCATAGTTGTTATTCTACTTCTGTTGGTGTACACAGTACCGTGCACCCCTAGTGCAGTTGCTACTACTTTTCTGGTGGTGTACACAGTACACAATACAGTGTAGTGTGGTTTTGCTAAACAAAATTTACAGCATGTCTGGAAGGCCACCAAGCAGAGGCAGAGGCTCACAGGCCACTAAAAGAGGGCAAGCAGGCTCTGTGTCTACAGTCGACAGTGCTGGTCGTGGACACGGTGCATCCTCAGCACGTGGCCGCGGGGCACACTTACCCTTTTTTTCTGGAGCTGCCCGTGTTATTGAGCCACAACATGCAGAAGAGTTGGTGGAATGGATAACAAAGCCCTCCTCATCCTCCTTATCCTCTGTCACCCAGACACAGAGTAGTTTGCTGCCAATGCAGCTGTCAAAGCGGCCTATTCCATTGGCTCCATGTCAACAGTCACTCCTTACCTAGCCCCACCATCATGCACGGAGGAGTCCCCCAAACTATTCGACCACAGTGTTGGGTAAATGCTGCAGGAGGATGCGCAGCAATTTGAAGGTTCCGATGATGGTACCCAGGTTGAGGAAGGGATTACGTGAGTCTAGAGAGAGGGGGTGCCCAAGAAGGTCAAGAAACTGGCAGTCATGTTCCCCGAGCTGCAGCATACTGCCAAGTTTGCTCCAGTGATGAGGAGGGAGGGGATGATGAGGTCACTGACTCTACTTGGGTGCCTGATAGAAGAGAGGAGGAGGAGGCACATCTCCAACGAGGCAGGAAGCCCTCCAGGGGGCAGCTTAAGGGCAACCACCCTAATGCATCACGCTGCAGAGCTAAGCAGGTGCAGGGCGCTGCTGACTCCCCACATATTTTGAAAAGTTCTTAGGTGTGGGCCTTTTTTGACATGTGTGCAGCAGATCGCACCATTGCTGTTTGCAACATGTGTCTGAAGCGTATAAAGCGTGGCCAAAAAACAGCAGCCTCTTGGGCACCACATGCTTGACCAGACATATGACGACTGTCCATGCAGTCCGTTGGCAACAGCACTTAAAAGACCCACATCAAAGAACAAAGTGGACCTCTCCTTGCTCCTCATCAGCTGGGATCTCCGACTCCACTATATCTCCAGGTACCTGGTACCACCAACACCTAAGGCCCAATTTCCGCAGTGTATAGGGCAGGCTGTATAGTATATACAGGCGGTCCCCTATTTTCAAACATCCTACTTACAAATGGAGGGAGACAACAGGAAATGAGAGGAAATCTACCCCTAGGAAGGGAAATTCTCTCCTGTAAGAGTTAATATGGGAAAAAGGTGTCTCCACTGAAGCTTTATCACCAAGCCTTGGTTCCCTAATAACCCAAAATTTTCTAAATCCATCTGTCATTGGGACAGAAAGTGAGGTGAAATCTTCTGAACAGGGGCACAGACAGCAAAACAAATGTTACAGGAGTGATGATAACCCTTCCCAATGTTATCCAAAAAGCGTAAAAATAGATTTTTTGGCTGGCTACACTTACAAAATGTACCTGTTCCAAATTACAAACAGATTCAAATTAAGAACAAACCTACAGTCCCTATCTTGTTTGTAACCCGGGGACCGCCTGTATACTGCCGCTGTTCAGAGTATATAGGGCAGGGGTCTTCAAACTGCGGCCCTCCAGGTGTTCAGGAACTACAATTCCCATCATGCCTAGTCATGTCTGTGAATGTCGGAGTTTTACAATGCCTCATGGGATGTGTGGGGGCTCCACGCCTTTTTTTTTTTAAATTTGGATGCGGGGTTCCCCTTAATATCCATACCAGACCCAAAGGGCCTGGTAATGGGCTGGAGGCTGGAAGGGGGGGGGGGGCAACATCACATTACAGCCACAAGCAGTTTTAAATGACTTTTATTCCTTTAGAAATGTCATTTTGTGCAGGGAGTGTTCTAAACACGGGAAAACTGCGCCACTTTACAGGCATACTATAGTCACCCCCAGGCACGATATTTAAAGGAATATTTCACTTTTATTGTTTCACGTTAAGCATTATTAAAATCACTGCTCCCGAAAAAACGTCCGTTTTTAAAACTTTTTTTGCATTGATACATGTCCCCTGGGGCAGGACCCGGGTCCTCAAACACTTTTTATGACAATAAATAACGGTGTTTGCACGAATTTTTTGCATGTTCTGCCGTGAACCGAACCGGGGGGTGTTCGGCTTATCCCTAATGGAGGAACAGAGCTTTAATGGAGTTCACTGAAGGTGAGTATAAAAGAAATCTAGGGAGAGCTTTCAACAGGCAAAGTTTAAGTTTATTTTTCACAGACAATGTGTGATCAACATGTAAAAATAAAGCCATATAAGAAGCACTTTTGTCTTTAACTTCCATGTCTGTTCCCAGGACAACGTAATGTTTATATTTAGAAGTGCCTGCACAATTTTCAAATGCTTGCATGAGCACCTCGGGCCCCTGAATCCCATGAATCCTGTGTCATTCTCCTATACACATTTTGACAATTCCTGATAGACGTGTGCCTGAAGAAACAGGCCCTGGAGATGTATAATGATAAGTTATACTTAAACATGATGCCTAAATATTACCTAAATACATAAAAATTAAACAAAAGTAAAAGAACATCCAAAAGTATGTATATACGTCATGAGAAAATGATTTCGGCTGCCATTGTTGACTTTGGCTGTCTCTGGCTGTCATGCTGGTGTTTTCACTCACTTTAGTTATTTAACTGACCTAAAGCAAGCTTAGAGATTAAGAATTTTGTCACTCAGTCACAACATGCTTGTTCTAGTTGTCAAGAGCCAGCAAAGACAGACCCTGTACTTCTCTCTGAGCATTCCCTACTTTTTATTAGAGAGTAGAAGCAAGTAAGGGAGGGTTATAACCCCTGTCAGGTTTTTTTTTACCATCTGTGTCCCATTGCAGAGATTTCCTTTCACTTCCTGTCCCATAGTCAAACAGGAAGTGAGAGAAAAGCCCTGCAAATTAAGGGAATTTCTTGGGGACCCCCAGGTCAGCAGAACTAGTGTCCCCATTAGAAGATTTCCCCTCTTTTACTTTTCTTGGGACAACCCAAAATTTGGGGTTTTCTTTTACTTTCACTTTCAATGATAATGGTAAACAGGACAAATAGAGAGGGTGAATCTCCTTAAGAGCGGCGCAGGCAGCAATAAAAACTGGCAGACATTCTAAGCCTTCTCCACTCTATCCAAAACTAAAAAAAAAAGTTGTGCCTTTTAGTTGTACTTTTAAGCCTTCTGACAATTTTTTTTTCTGTTCTTTGTGTCCTGTCAGAGAGGTTTACCCTCACTTCCTGTCCTCCTCTCCTAAGCAAGGGCTTGTACCCTCTTAGACAATTGTCACTAGAATAGTTTCCCGGTTTAAACATTTCCACTTACCTCTGTTTCATGTGACAGCTCAAAAACATTAGATTTCCTTGTGTACAGACTCACACTCCAATAAAAATTTTTTTGGAATACACTTGTAGCACTAACTCTCGGTGGAGCTGCTGGTTTAAGCGGGCTTGTTACCTTCACTCTCTTTCCCTCTGTTTTATCGGCACCCGGTCTAGGGTTCCGTTGAGTTTACCTCTGGACGACACACGCAGAAGAAACTCAAATATCTTCTTATAAGATTCTTGACAAATGTCCTGGTAGAATTTGGATATTACAATAGGATGCACTCCCCTCGTGGGACACACTCTTTGCTCACCTGGATAGGCCTCTCTCACTTGCCTAGCAGCCAGAACGTAGCACGAACGAAAGTCTCTGCCACAGATTTATTTGGGATAAACCTGTACAATCCTCTGCCACAGGATGTATTGTTTTTTCTGCAATGAACGTCAGTCACAGTGCTTGAACCTTTAGGCCAACCCGGCAACACTATGCTGTATAGTTACTTTTTAGGTCCTCCAACCGAGTCACCAGGCCCCTCTCCAGACCAGCACGCTGCATGATCCTTCCATGATGGGTCCTCCCCTGGGATCTCCTCGGTTGTCCAGCTTCTTCCCTTCTGGATAGACAGCTTAGGACCATTCCTCGGCTGCTGTGGTAGGCCCCAGACTAGCTTCTGGGCCCACCCCTGCGCCGCAGCGGAGTGGTCATCCAGAACGGAGGACCACGAGATTGCTCTCTAACGCATACCTGTCAGCCAGGAGGGCCAGCAGGTGGCTGTAAAACGAACCCCCTAATATGGCGTCTGTCCCATAAATACCCTCACCCAGAATGCAACTCGGAGGACCACCTCCACCGAATTGTCCCCGGGACAAAAGAGCATCCATACGCCTCGACACGTTGCCCCTCCAACATCGACCAGTGATAACAGCGACACCCACCGGTCAGTATGGAAACACACAACATCAGCCAATGCTGCCTTATATATATATATATCTGGTGTCACAGAGGTGGCCTTCTTCCAAGGTGCCGCATATATGTGCAACAGCATCTCCGGTTTTAATACTAATGATCGGGAGATGGAAGGTCTGGCTCCTGATCAAATGATCACTTTGAGCCTGTGACTGGCTAACACAATGATCACTCGGTAAAACCCACCCTTGTACTTTCTTTCTGCTTCTGAATGGAGAAAAAGTAAGACTGGAGCAGCTGTGCATATCAGCTAATCAGATTTTGTCTTTCATTTTCAAAATAACTAAAATAAGATAATATAACTAAATCAAGGATTGCTCTAGTTAGTGTCAGGGGCAGGGTCAAAAGTCAGGGTCAATATGTTTTAGGTGGGATAAAAAAAAAAAGTTTTACATTTTGTGTTTGTGTCAAACTGTTTAGATAAAAAAATAATGTGCACTATTGTTTCTTGGCTCTACGTGTAAATCAACAAAGTAGCATAATATGCGCATATATTGTATTGCCACAAACTTCTGCAGTAGAAGAATTTATTTTGGGTTTTTTTTATTGGGTCATGGTAATAACAAGAAATACAGTAGTTTTATTTACATTTTAGGCCGGTTTTACTATGATAATAAATTGAATAACTGCATTCAGGTATTAGGAGTTGTTTTACCTTCAGGCATTAAGGGGTTAGAGTAGTGCCTGCATCAGAACTTCATATATTATGTGTACCATTACCTCTGAAGGAGCCACTGATAAAGATGGTCCTGTCTTGTCTGCCATTACTTTTCACAGGCCTCAACAGGCTACTAGATAAAGGTGTAAATACACCCACAGATTCCTTAACACCCAGTACCACCACTATCTTGAATGAGACAACAAAACCATGGGCAACCGTGAACGTATTGGTTATAATCTGGAAAAGATGGTATTAGACAAATGCAAGAACATTTTTTTTTACATTTACACAATTCAGCCTACTAGATAGTTAACAATCGATAGGGATGAAGAGCAGGCATAAATGGTGTAAAAGCCCCAAATCAGCAAAAACAGTAGTGATACCACCCAAGGTACTAGGCAGGCAATGAATGGATCCTATTTAACAAGAAACAGAACTACAGTAATAACTTGGATTACAAGCATAATTCGTTCCAGAAGCATGCTTGTAATCCAAAGCACCCGTATATCAAAGCGAGTTTCCCCATAAGAAATAATGGAAACTCAGATGATTCGTTCCACAAACCCTGCTGGTGTATGCAGTACTGTATGTGGCCAGAGGTACGGGGGCACTGGTGTATGCTGTACTGTATGTGGCCAGAGGTGCGGGGGCGCTGGAGATGCTCTGAGACACTCAACAACTGTTGACATTTTCAGGTGCTCCGACACACGTTACGCTCGCCCCACCCAGCTGGGAGAGTCGCCGAGTGTCTCCGAGCCTCTCCGAGTTCTACAGAGCCCCCGACCTCTGGCCACATACAGTAATACATACACCAGTGGCTTGAGTCCTGCTCGTCTTGCGAGACAGCGCTCACAAACCAAGTCAGAATTTAAAGAAAAATATAGCTCGTCTTGCGAAACACTCATATACCGCGTTACCTTGCCCTTGTGTCCTAAAGGCGGCTGCGCTAGGCCTAAACTGGTAGGGAGACAACATAAACAACCAAGGAAAGGGAATTATAATTTAGTGAGGTGGGCAGTCTTTAAGATGGATCTTCACCGGCTAACGTTGTGGCCCTATAGATAACTGTTGGTGCACTGGAGGTGCTCTTTAGATCCTACAGGCAGTGAAGGTGCAATTTTATCTAGGAAGTGCAAACACTTGTCAGCCCTGGGTGCATGGTAAACTGTAATATAACAGCACCCTTCGATGGCAGTATGTGAAGGGAAGTCAAGCAATAGAAATATCAATTGAAGAAATCTGAGCACAAGTTAGGAGTGGTCGGTATTCTGCTCTCAGTGGTATGTCTGGTATTAAGTGTGGGTGGGCTGGCGGCCTGCTCACCAACTCCTTATGAAACGATGAAGCCTTCCACAAGCAGTGGTTTCAGCAGGGAGCATAGATAATTTCAAAAAAACTATTAGACTAAAACATACAGGGATATACATTGTAATATTGATATAAAAGCACACACACACAGGTTGGACTGGATCGACTTCCCCTCTAGCTGGTTCTGTAGTGGTAGTGACTCGATTGAGAGTTCAGCAAATCTAGAGGATACACAGATCTCTTGGCTAAAGAGGGTGTGGCGGGTCGAGTGAATGAAACGATCTCACAGCAACAGCCTTTGTCTGTGAACTGTATGAATAGTGTTTCCGACCTCTGTGACTTGGGCCTACTGTCAGGCTCTCTTAACTGGCTTGTTCCAACAGCTCTGATCTGCTCGGATGCCCATGGTGCCAAGAGAGCGGGCTTTTCACGGCCAAGAATGTAAAGCCCTCTTGGCTCCTCCTGTCTCACACAGGCCATAGAGATTTGTAGTTTAGAAGGACAGCATCTCATTATTATGGTTACTGTCTCAAACTACACCTCCCAAAGTTCCAGGTATTTTGTATTAAAGTCTTTAAGCTTGAAGTAGCTTGGCTGGGGATGTGCTGAAGAGCAGTTGTGTTACTGAATGCCCTGTAATGCATAAATGGCCATCTGCTGTTTGTAGACAGATTTACAATAATCATAAAGTTAAAATACATACATAGAAGTTGTCAAGCTATCTCACAGAGTCCTGACCTCAACCTCTTTGGGATGAATTAGAGCAGAGACTGCGAGCCAGGCCTTCTCGTCCAACATCAGTGCCTGACTTCACAAATGCACTTCTGGTAGAACGGTCACACATTCCCATAGACACACTCCTAAACCTTGTGGACAGCCTTCCCAGAAGAGTTGAAGCTGTTATAGCTGCAAAGGGTATGCCAACTCAGACTGGGATGCCATTAAAGTTTATGTACTTGTAAAGGCAGGTGTCCAAATACTTTTGGTAATATAGTATATGTAAACCCAACATTTTATATTCCTGATATGTGTCTGCTGTACCATGTACTTGTATGAAAACCTATCATGTTCTCTTTGTATTGCTTTCTTTGTGTGAAATCTCTGGTGTTCCTGCCAGTCACCCTGCTTTCGCCTAGGTTCACACTTATGCGGTGCGGTTTCACTAAGGTTTTTAGTGCGATTTTATGGATAATGTCCAGTGCGACTTCACATGGGTTCAGGTGCAATTCCAATTCCAATACAATACAGGAGCAATCAGAGGGCCCTGCTCATTAGAGCTTACAATCTGAATGGGTTGTTTTACAAGGTGAGGGTTTAGGGTGGGTGGATCTGTTTTGCAATGCTCCCCGATCCGCCCTGCCCATGCACATGTGTACTTTTTGGTGGGTAGCATATGCAAATGTCAATGTTTCAGGTGGGTAAATGTCAGCATTGCATGGTTTTGTAGGCAGTTTCTTGACAGAGCAAGTGAGGGAAAATCATGGGAAATGTAATGGCAAATGTAGCAAGGTCCCAGACCTACAAAGGCCTAATGGTGACCTGCAGAGTCAGGGATAGCTGACATCTGTCTTTGAAGAGTGGGTTACCAGGCATGGTTGGTGTGTTGCAAGTGGAGTGATGGGCGCCAGACACTTTTTTGGATGCAAAAGAGATTTATTGCCTCTTAACAGAACTGTGGGGAGAGGGTTAGGGCCAGGACACAATGCAATGATAATTGGCAGACTCCCAGAATTCTATAGGTAGACAGCTATACAGTGGAAAGCCTCCAGCCAGATAACACTTCTGTATAGGTAGGACCGCTGTCTCCTATGACAACAAATCTTGTAACAGTCACTAAGGGTAGTTGTACTTAACTATTGGCAACACAGAATAGTTCTTCTCTTACATTACAGTCTCTCATTGTGGATCTTCACTCACTGAGCTCCCAGTCTCGCACTAGACCTCCAGATCCAATCGCCATTGAATCTCCTGAGATCTTCCACAGCTAGCACGCTGTATACTTCTCAAGCGTCACCCCCACTATCCTGCTGGGTCCCTAGCTTGGTACTCGATGCTCCTCAAGCGTCACCCCTGCTGTCCTGCTGGGTCCCTGGCTTGGCACCTGCTTAAGCTTTCCCTCTTCTTTAC
The DNA here is from genome assembly GCA_037952925.1 of Lithobates clamitans. Taxonomy (NCBI): domain Eukaryota; kingdom Metazoa; phylum Chordata; class Amphibia; order Anura; family Ranidae; genus Lithobates; species Lithobates clamitans. The sequence continues at coordinate 422,067 of JBBGZY010000059.1, forward strand.
CATCCCCGGCTGGTGAGAAGACTGCTCTGGTACTGGCTCCAGCTTACTCACTGTAGTCTCCAGTAACAAGGTGGATGGCCCCTAAGTGGCAACAGCTTCCCCTCTACCTTCAACCACAACTAGTTCCCCATCCGGCTGAACCTTCACAACTCAGTTGGACTCCAACCCTGCAGTCCCAACCCTACACTGCTTCTCTTGCTCCTAGATAGGCCTCAGGCAGCCTAGCAGCCAGGTGTCCCAGGGATAGGCCTCAGGCTTCCGGCCTAGCAGCCCAGGGCGACATAACACACGTCCACCCAGACAGCCGTCCAGGTGGCACAGAACCTCGATCACCTAACTCCACCCAAATAAATAAGTTCTCCCAGCTGGCCAAGGAACCAAAGAAGCCCCTGCCAATTGGCTGAGACACCCCATCCATCCAAAGTCTGACCTTGCTACACCCCTGTCAATCTAATGCCACCAGCAAGTGCCACCTACTGGCAGAAGAGAAAAGGTACAGCAATCCAGAGTTAGAGAGGAATCAGTGGATCTTCTAACAATCAGCCAGGATGATTCATACCTGACAAATTAAATTTATTAGCAACCCTGCCTAAATACCAGGGTGCTACACATTTAATTCATAAATAACTTAAAACAACTTATCTCTTCAATAATAAATCGCTCGGCCATTTATTTGAAAGGGTGCATACCACATAAAGTGCCTTGAGACAAAGGGTGGGGAAAGCTCGTTGTACCAACACTGGCTAACAGCTAGATCCAAGGGTAACATGATGTATTGTACAAGGCCGCCAGACATTAATGAAAGTATGGGCAGCTTATAGTTATGTCACGGCAACGTAACATCTTAATTTTAGAAATGCTGTAAGCAATTTAAATAATTTTTGGCTATTTGATCGAACATTGGGAACAGTAGTTAATAATAAAAACTCATGGTCATCCTGGAGTTCAGATTTTATGCCTCTTGCACACTGCAGCTTGAAAAAGCTCAGTACAGCTTATGTTTATACTGAGCTAAAATACAGCCCATTAATTGTAATGTGCCTATGCACACAGGCACATAAGCGAGCGCCATGTATTCTTCAGTAAAAAAAATAAAAAAATAGAAAAATCTGCATTTTTTTGGTCAGTAATTTATGCCTCATGCACGCAAATGCATGCAGATTTGTCCATGGACATTGTCAATGCGAGAACAAGCTACCATGCATGCGCAGAAATGTGCTTGAATTTGCGCAAATTAGTGCAAACACATATGCGCGAAAACACATTAAAAAAAAGTCTGAAAAAGTAGATGCTCAAACTGCAAGAGGCTTAAGGCTCAGAATGTGTTGCTATGGGCACACTTTATTAAATATAGTAAATCAACTGCTAAACATGTTTTGCATACTTGTTGCTGAATCCATCATTTTGCTGTGAAATTAGAGAGTTTGTGTGGTTTACTGGCAGCGGTGTGAATGGAAAGGTTACAGGTCACATCTGCGGTAAGCTCTTACCTCACCGCTAATCTGGCCTTTCTGTAACAAGCTAATGAGACAAGACTGAAGAAGGGTGACTAGTGTATGCTGCATACCATGAATGTTTTCTTGTCAGGGTTCAATGGCTGGTTTGATACCACAAGCTAGCTGGTGCACAAAGTGATACATTGTAAACAGGTTTATGACCAGGGTATTTCGTCAATGTGCTAATTAGGCTGTTAGGCTCGATGATTGCGTTGTCTGAAAGTGATTATAAATACTACCTTTCAGATGCACATTAGAGGTTATGCGATTCAGAGGCACCCAATCAAAACAATAACATTGCACAACTAGAAAGATGCACGCAACTTTTTTTGATAGATTTCATTCAGGATATATGATTTTACAAGTTAAATGTTAAAACTGTATTTTGTGGAGTTTATATTATACAATCTATAACTATACATTTTAGATATATATATTTTTAAACTACCTGTTGTTACATTATAGGTCTAAGTGAGGTTGAGTTATGATATTTGACTTTGTTGATTTTGTAGTTTATGTACAGTACACTGGATGGCAGATGCACACACCAATAGGTAAGTAGACACTGAAGTGACGAGTTACAAATAGGTCTCACTATAGGAGATAGCATTGATATGTGTTTTTTAGCCTTGGTATATCTGTGGGTGGCAGTTTACCTTATAAGTCAATAAAATGACCATAAATGCATATTGACCTTGCCTTCTTTGTCAAAACCTACATGTGATAAACCCTTACTCCAGCCATTTTTTTTTTCAATTTTTGATAGACCAGAAAAAAAAATTAATTTAGGTTAGGTTCTGTCTAGTACTCCATTGAGGAAATTTTCCCACACTTCCTGTGCCACAAAAAATGAGGGCAGTACCAGAACTGGAAGGAATGGGCAGCGCCCGAGATGAAGAGGGTGGCCTTTTGCACAGTTCCTGTCCATGCACCACTCCTGGGAGCTGAGACATGGTCTGAAGGGGTGACGGAAAGGCCCAAGTGCCAGGGCACAGACTTTGAAGACTGGAACTTGGGAGCTCTGGCATCAGATAAGCAGAGGTACATTTAGAGGTACACTGTGAATACATCAAGCTCATGCATAAGGGCAGTTGAGACACAAGCCTGGTCCAGTAACGGGTGAGCAAGAAGGCACTGAATAATAGACAGTTTCAGAGTTAGGAATAGATAAAGGTTGTTATCATGCAGGCAGCAAGGTATAAAGTCGATGAGTGGAATCTTGGTCAGAAATCCAGGCTGAGTTCCTTGACAAAGATGGGCAGCAAACATAAGCAGACAATGATAATTCAAAACAGGACAGGTGAAAGCTGGGTCAATACCAAGATCAGTGTAAAGGAAGTCATACATTATGCAATTGTGTTTCCTTCAAACATGGGTTGAAGGAAAGAAAATTGCTTGATTTCCCCATCAACACAGTCAGCGTTGATGGGAGAATCCCTCCCACTGCGCTATTGTATTCTGACACCGAGAGGTTTCCAAGCCATCAGAATACAATGATTACCGCTGGAGGCTGTAGCCACCGGCAGTGATTGAACAAAAAATCAGACAGGCTGGTTGTACTGAATTTTATTGATAGATCGACTACAGTGCAACCTGCCTGCCCATAGATGGACCAAAATGTGTCTGGTTGCGGCTGAACTGGCCGAATTTCGATCTATCTATGGTTGGCTTAATTTCAGGATCAGGAGCACAGGCCTGAAAGACCATTCACAAATAATTCTGTGCAGAGCTCAGGTTTAAATAACTCACTTGGCACCAGTGGACATGCCCACATGTAGGCTGTGATGTGCATGTGCTCGTGGGCAACATTGCGCGTGTAGGACACAGCTTACTAGGACAGCATGTGCACACTTAGTAGCATGCACATTATCCTGATGGTTGTCGCAATGTTCATAGCACTTACTCTACTAATTTTTGTTTTACTTTTGTCTGTGTGCCTGATGGTGAGGCTTTTCATCAGGAAATGTTTTTTTGTCTTTAGGTATAGTGTAAAAAAACAAACAAACTGTATACTGTGATTCAAAATGCCAAACATAGAGAAAAATATATTTTGTATTTACATACACTTTAAGTAGATGTTAATGGCCTTTATGAGCACTAATTGAACCAGTCACCCCTTTGTTATCAGACTAAGCAGCAACATAGCAGTGCCTGTGGCCATTTTTCTTTCTAATCTATCCCAGGCTTAGAATTTAGTGGAGGTAGCTGGGTATCTAAAAAAAAAATAACACATGGCGGAGGAATTATAATGATAAGCCATGAAAGTGATGAGCTTTTTGCTACTGAAGAAATGTGTTATCTTAGTCTGTTTTCATTACTTAAGTTCTGTGATCTTCTTTTCATATCTGACATATAGGCCAGATGGACAAGGGCCACCCAGAGCTATATCATCCATGGCATCTGAAACCAAAACCAATAGCAGGTGGAACCAGTTATTCAATAAACGTAGATAAAAACCTCTTTGCGGACAATGCTAACAATCTGCAGTCATCTAATACTTGCCTTATATTTAACCAACCCATCAAAACAGGACAAAATCCTAGACTCCTTTCATATTTTAAATGTTATAATAAAATATATTTAACATTTTTCACTTCTTCAAAGTTGGCATTTGTAGTGTTATGACTCATAAAGATCTTGCAGTGTGTTTGATAAGATGATGTGATGAAAGCTTCCTAAAGCTAATGTGATAAAGAAAGTGCTACCTGCAGCAGCTCTGTAATCTGATGCAGATGGGAACACAAGCAGGTATTGTTTTTCTGTATTTTCCTGGGTTTTTCTTACCTGTTTTTAATTGTACAATTGTACAACCTCCCATATCTACTTATTATCTTTTTTTTACTGTGCACATTCTTAGGTTGAGTTTTTACAGTGCACATTAGCCTCGTCCCTTAAGAAATTTAGCAGTTATTGACACGGAATGTGTCTTTTCCTTATCACCCTTTATTGTTGACCAAGGTTGACATCTCTGCTTTGCTGAGGGTTCTATATTATATTGTGTCTGTGCCTGTGATAACAGCACAGGTAATAAATTTTCAATAATGTGCATGAAATGTATATTTAATTTGTCAATAGTAGACTACAGAGCAATAGAAGGGAATTGTTTCTATGAACTACTAAGCTTGTCACTGAGTTTTAGCTTTCTTTTTTTTTTTAAATATCCTGCTAGTCTTAAAATGGCATCAAAGAACAGTCTACTCAAGCGTACTCCATGTGTCTTATAACTTCAACCAATGGGTGCTACAATGGCTTTCCAATAGACGGCACCATTGAATAGCATGCAATACATCAGACTTAACATTACCACTCCTATAAATAAAATTTTAGCTTTTTTTGTCATAACATTTAGGAGACTTTATGGGGCAGGTTCCTCAGATAGTAGTGATATACTTTTACCATGCAAAGTCTCCTTCGTACAGTTAAATCACACTTGTTTAATATTACAAGTAAATAGAACAAACTTAGTCAAAACATAGCCAAAGTTCGGTAACCGGAACGGATAGTCAGACAAGCCAGAAAGTCAGGAAGCCAGAGATCAGCGTAGTGGAACAGCAAGCAGGATCTGGAGCCAGAAGGAATGTCAGCAAGTCTTTAACAGGAACGCAGGAAATAGTCTCTGTGATGTTGACCAAGGCGAAGGCAGAGAACATCTGGGCTGGACGGCTTAAGTAGGCAGGACTGACGAGCAGGATATCATCAACAGGTGAGTCACTGTGGAGAGATAGGAGCTGGCAATTAGCCTACAGCTGAGCGGCCAGCTCAGAGGAAGGAAGGGCTGAGCCCAGCCCTGACAGACTCTTTGTAATCTATGGACACACTTCTGTTAAACTTTACCTCTCCCCAGGTGTGTGGCATTTCTGAGCTGGTACTTTGGAGCCTGTACCAGTCTCTACCAACCCAGCAGTCCCATCACCTCACTTCTAGTGACTATGATCCGCATGTTGTTAGTGGATATAGGAAGCTTAGTACTCATAAACCCGTGCTTGTTCTCCTCCTTTTGCTAGGTCCCTAGGAACTCCGTGCCGCAAGGACAGTTCCAGTATGTGAGGAACTGGTTACTGGTAAAAGGGCCATGCATCAACATCCTTCATTACTAGAGTCTCCGTCTCCCATGCCATGTCACCTGCCTTCTGGCTGGTTGGCTGCTTATGCACTTGACACAAGTGCGGCAGTCCTTACCAATGGCAATATAGCCTCCCTAGGACAGCTTCTCTGCTTGTTAGACCTCTGCACTGTATCGTCTCTAACTTATCTCATCCCCTTGATTTAGCCCTGTTCTTTTGATATGGCATGCATGCACCCTTTTCATGACTTCAGACCAAGCAGTTGAACTGAACAACAGAGTTCTTTTACTAAAGTAGTTAAAGTAACAAAGAAACGGTTTTCCAAGACATCACCAATGCACATACCTGACAAAGTTCTGTAAGTGCCCCTGTTGTAGTGCCCAAGAGGTAGCCATACCTAATTAGGTAGTAAAGTCCATCAAAAGTCCTTTGCAAGGCAATAATCCATTACTGGCAGTAAATTCTTAATTTGGTAGTAATAATCCACAATGGGTAGTAAATCCATGACAGACAGCATAAGTCCATACCCCTTGGAATCTCAACGGGGCTCCAATAAGGGTTGGTATCCCAGCAGAGTGGCAGCTTACATCTTAGCAGTTCAGTCCTCAAAAAGCTCTTGACCTAGATTCAGTTCCATTTTCTATATGTTTTGTCCAGCAGAGGGCGGTACTCTTCAGACAAGCCCTGGAAAGCCTGGCCAGCAGAGCAAGCAGCTGTTGAGGCTGCTATCAAAACTAACATGTTGCTTTTCTCTGCATGGGCAAACACAGGTTAATTTCCAAACTTAAGAGCATAATTTCATCAGAAGGCAAAGTGCAGTAACAAATCAGCACAGTTTTCACTGTGCACTGTAATCATCTCAAACATTTATTTGGCCACCATGAGTTACTGTCTTTTTCCACATAGTCATTGCACATTTTACTTTAATTTTTTTTATTATCATTTATTTACTTTATTTAAGCAAATTTGACAAATGTGATGTATAATATTGGGTGAATGAAAGAATTGAAAAGTTGGATGAAAATAATTAATTTTAGTGCCTTTTACATACAGAGAGTAACTTTGCAAAATGCTGTCAGGTTGAACGCTGCTCGGAGATACTAATAGTGGCCACTTCAAGAGTATTGCTAGAAAGCTAACCACTTAGGCATTATTTGATCTGTAACATTAATACAATTCACCAGCTGTGTAATGTGATGTTTTTTCTGTATAATTGAAATGCCTTTGGTTGGGCAGGTCCTCACACTAAATAGCTGTTGCAAAATTTTTTTAATATAATAGACCAAAGCATGTGGTGTGTGGCAAGCTTAGCATTAATTCAGACTGACGTAACTTGTGAAAATATATTATTTAAAATAATCACCTGTTGTATGTCTTTTTTGCTTGCTAATATATTTTCTTTAAAAAACTTCACATGTGTCAGTATGATATAGTATACTGTTCTAAAATGCTGTTTTTGATCACAGAACTGCCTCAACAAGCAGCAACTCTTAGCTGCCATTCGACAGATGCAACAGTTCTTAAAAGGACAAGAAACAAGGTTTGCAGAAGGAATCCGAATCATGAAGAGCCGACTAAATAACTTACAAAATACTGTCATTAAAGCTAGCCCAGATGCAGCAACAGCACCACCAGGTTAGTATCTACAATATATATATATATATATATATATATATATATATACACACACACACACACACACACACACACACACACACACCTTAGGCTTATGCAACAATTCTCTAGAGCAAGGGTAGGCAACCTGGGGCCCTCCAGCTGTTGTGGAACTACATTTCCCATGAGGCATTGCAAGACTGGCAGTTACAATTACTCCAAGAGGCATGATGGGACTTATAGTTCTGCAACAGCTGGAGAGCCCCAGGTTGCCTACCCCTGGGCAACTTTCAAATACATTAATAGCCACTGTATCAGACAGTTCCAGTTTTGACCATATTTGTCCAATATAGCCTGCAATACCTTAATAGGGGTACTCCACAGTACTAGCTTATCTGACAGAGGCTGTACATTTAAGAGTTCAAGTATTTCCTTGAACATATCGGTAACAAAAAGGCACCCCCGACTCCATATCTCAAGACCTTCCTGGAGACCTTCATGTTATTGGAGATGTCAGGAGAGACTCCTTTACTGAAGCCCTAGAGGTTGTGCTTCTTAAGGGGGCCTCATTCCAGCTAGAAGTAGTCGATACCACAGCCTGATGCTCTCTCAGAGCACTGCCGGGTGCGTTATTCACCATCAATCTCTCAGGCTCAGTGTCAACGAGCTGTTCCATGTACCAGGAACACTATCAGTTTGGTACTCCACACCATTAAGTTATTTAGATCAGACCAGCTGCATCCACTCCTCACAATGCCTCTTGCCATGATCCTGGTTTGGCACTCTCCATGATATGAAGTCAGCAGTACAAATCGCACCCTCAGTGCCATGGGCAACAGCACCCGTCACCTGTGCCTGGACCATCAGCCTTTCCATAGCACAACCTGCTGGCTTCACTCTCTCTGGAGCTGGGGTCAAAGCTGCCAAATGCCGCTTACCCCAGTCTATGGCAGACTCCCAAACTGGCAGATTTTGATGCCTGGCCACATCTGCTTGCACAGGTGGTGACATCCAGTCTCATTTTACTGGAGCTATGTGCTTTACATGCCACACTTTCATAGTCACTCTTCTACACAAACCTGAGCACTTTTGCACAGGAGCACCGCCTCTTTAAGGGGGCTCTTGGCTTTCAGGCATATGACCTGCCTCACAAGCTGCACTTCCACAGTTTAAGGCCCCTTTCACACTGGGGCGATTTGTAAGCGCTATTGCGCTAAAAAAAAGCGCCTGTAAACCGACCTGAAAGTGCCGCTGCTTTGTCTCCAATGTGAAAGCCCCGAGGGCTTTCACATTGGAGCGGTGCGCTGGCAGGACGGTAAAAAAAGTCCTGTTAGCAGCATCTTTGGAGCGGTAAAGGAGTGGTGTGTATACCGCTCCTCCACCGCTCCTGCCCGTTGAAATCAATGGGACAAGGCAGGTTTAGCGCCAGCAAAGCGCCTCTGCAGAGGCACTTTGCGGTGGTTTTTAACCCTTTCTCGGCCACTAGTGGGGGTAAAACCGCCCCGCTATTGGCCGAATACCGACAGTAAAGCGCCGCTAACAATAGCAGCATTTCACCACCGACGCTGCCCCCGCCCCAGTGTGAAAGGGGCCTAACAGCTCCTTACTGAAGAGCAGGGGTCTCCAAACTTTTGAGTACAAGAGCCACATAGAATTTGCAGCCCAAAAAAAAATCAGTTATTTAAAAATAAATTACTAAAATTATAATAAATGCATATGTTTTACAGTTTTTTGTAATCCCTATCACAACCTTTCCGCACATCTGTGTCCCCATAAGAGACTTTCCGGACATCTTTGTTCCCATCAGAGCCTCCTTGCACATCTCTGTCTCCTTCCATATGGCGGCGGTATGAACTTACATACAGGAATTATGGAATGTGTCAACTACTGATGAGAGCTTGATTTTTTGGCTTTAGACTTCACTAGAATTCTAAGTGGTTCTACAGAGACTCTGATTTGTGTGCTCTTGAAAGCACATTGAGAGAAACTTTTATCAGATGTCTATGTTTACATAAAATTATATTATAATGCTGCTAGTTTGGTCCATCCACAATCTATTCTACCTGTGTGGGTTCTTCCTGAGCATTGTTTCCTTGGTTGAGGTTTACCCCTTGGTTTTATTTCCCTGTTGTGGTCCTGGTTTGCTCTTCTCCATGTTGGTGTACACTCAGAAAAATATTTATATATCCTGTTGTTATTAAGCTTCTGATGAAGTGGACAGATTTCAGGAAATGTGTTGAGCTTGCAGAAAGAAATAACTGATTATGCTCATCTGAATATATGTAATGTTGAATCATTAGTTTATTTATTGTAAGCAGGACTTTTTCTGAGAAAAGAAATCTAATTCTCCTTTAAACAAGATTTTTTATCTAATATGGAATAGTGTAAGTAAACTGATTTTAATGAGAGATTTTATTACTGTACAATAAACTTCATAATTTTAATTGTAAGCTTATCTTGGTCTGAGGCTCCTATGAGACTGTTATATGCATCATGGGCGTCCCTTTACAGGCTGAACAATTAAGCTGGTTTACACCTAAAGTGAGGGGTGAATACTCACTAACGCATATACAGGCCTTGAAAGGTCTTAATATCTGTCTGGTAAGAAGATATTTTTGTCTTCTCTATCCCTTGGGAAGCACAAGGTGTTACACCTGTCGTTAATTGGAAGGACATCACCCTTTTTTCACCTAAGGATCTGCTGGTGTTTGGACACTCTTATCACTTTAACATTGATATAATGTCTTTTGGATTATGTGATGGACTTTAATGGTTTATATCCACTGATATCATTATATTGAGGAAAGATTTTATCACTATATCACAATTTTGACAGTGCAACATTTTCGTTATTTATCTGTTTATATGGTGTGTACACATTTATGAGTCCTGCTGTTGTGTCATATAATCAACTTAATAGCTCACTAATGCAATTTTTCCCATATATAAGCTTGTCTTGTGCCTTTAAAATCCCACCATGACAAACAACTTCCAGTTTTCTGAGTCTCCTTCCACATCTGTGTCCCCATCAGAGTCTCTTTCAACATTTGTGTCACCATCAGAGTCTTCCCCACATTTGTGTCTCCATCAGAGCCTTTATACACATGTGTGACCCCGACAGAGCAATTCTGTTCATCCGTGTCCCCATCACAGCCTTTTAGCACATCTGTGTCCCTATCAGAGTCTCCTTTCACATCAACGTCCCCATCAGAGTCTCCCACATATCTGTGGCCTCATCAGAGTCTCTCTCATGTCTGTGTTCTCATCAGCATCTCCTCCGTATCCATGTCCCCATCAGATTTTCTCCCATATCTGTGTGCCCATCAGAGTGGCACATTTATGTCCAGCACATTGACCCCTTTGCCTCTTACATTGCCCCAGTCTCCCCATAGCTCCAGTCTTGCTGCTACACAAGCAGGCTGTAGGCAGAAGGAACAATAATGTAAACAGCAGCTGGGAACTGGGAGCTGGGAGCTGGGAGCCGGGAGGTGCTGCACTGATGACCCTGGGGGTCCCAGCAACCAACTCCACAGCACAGCATCGGAGGTTCGGGGAACGGCTTTGTCTGCTGCTTGCTTGGACTTGCCGAATACTGCCGACAGCTGCAGAGTTTGAAAAAGGCAACAGATTGGCAGTGCAAGTGTGTGAATTAGCTGCTCTCCAGATAATATGTTCAATCGGTCTGATGTGGCCCATGGGCCAGACTTTGGAGACCCCTCTGTAGAGCACATAAAAGTTCTTGGCATAAACTCATGGTTTGGAGTGAGGATCTGAAAAAATTCCACTGCTGTCCATATCCGGGCACCACTTGTGATATGTGTGGGCATTTCACTCAAGGTGTAGTGCGTCTCCAGTGAGTTCACTCCAGCCAAAAATATGTTTACCTGTTTTTGACCACTTTTATTTAAAGAAGAAAGTTAAATGTTCCCCAGAATGAAATGTTACCCTCGCAGGGGTATCCACCATTACTTCAAAACATGAAAGCCATGGCTCAGATCTCAAGCCTAGGCCCTTGGTCTGGTCCAACAGACCGTTACATAGCACTGCTGTGCTCGCGTACCACTAAGTACCTCTCTTGTAACTCTCTTTGTACTCTCTGCTACCGTATGCTCATTTATATTAGTCAGCAAATTAGTAATAGAGTTAGTCAAGATAACTGATGCACTCTGATGCTGCTAAATTTAGTCTGGGCATCTAGGCTTCAATGCAGGGCCGGCGCTCCCGCTAGGCGAACTAGGCAGCTGCCTAGGGTGCACTGCTGCTTAGGGGGTGCAGCCATGGCCACTGACTTCCCCTCTAGCCTGGCACCATGAGGGGCTGAAGAATGTCCGGTGGGCACAGCTGAAATGGGGGGGAGGAGGACAGTGGAGAGCCAGATGAGGCGGGCACAGCTGAGGAGACAGAGTAGGACAGTGGGGAGCGGAATGAGTCAGGCACAGCTGAGGAGGCGGAGGACAGTGGGGAGTGGAATTAGGCGGGCACCTGAGAAAACACAGAAGGACAGTGGGGAGCCGGACGAGGTGGGCACCTGAGAAAACACAGAAGAACAGTGGGGAGCCGGACGAGGCAGGCACCATCAGGTCTTCAGACATAGGTGAAACTATCCTGCCCGGTGAGTCTGCTCTGTCTGACCCTGTTCCCTGTTGTAGTCACACATGCACTGGGCAAGACTAGCGACACCCCTACACATGGGGGGGCATGTGTACTAGTCTTGCCTGGGGTGCAAAATAGTCAAGCACCGGTGTCTTGCCGAGAGAGTTCCCCCGGCGGATAAGGACCCCGCTGTACTGCGCAGGCGCTGCGCTTGCGCAGTATGAATGACTAGGAGCCGCCGAAAATAGCCGAAGATGAAAAACTTCAATCAGCTGTACACGGCGCCTGCGCCCTAGGTCCAGGTTCAAGCCCCACCATCCAAGTGGACCTAGAGGGAGAATAAAAAAGTGCCGAGCGCAGCAAGGCCGTGCCCGAAGCGTGGCGAGCGAATCGAGCCCGCGAGGGGCCCTCTTACAGGCGCCGTGTACAACTGATTTCTAGTCTATTTCGATTCGGCTATTTCCGCCGGCTCCTACTGAGTAGAGGGGGATCCTTATCCGCCGATAGGAACTTTCTCGGCAGAACACCGGCCCTGCTGCAATGACCACTGATCATGATGCATCCTTCCTGCTGCTAAACCTTTATTATTGATATCATTGTAAGCCATGATGCTAAGGATACTATACTCCATATTAAGGTTTATATAAAGTAGAATTGAATTCATAAGGTTGTGCAGATCTTTTTTACACAGGGTAGGCAGGGCAGGTAAGAGGAGGTGGAAGGTAACATTTTTCAGAATAGTCAGCGTTAGGCTTGAATTCCACTGTAATAAAACAAGCAGCATCTGGCAAAGAACAGCAATCTATTTAACCAGTAAGCAGCAAGCTTTCATTGTTCTAGCTGCACTAAACTGTTGAGAGGTGAAGTCTTATTGATTGTTACATTTCCATTGTTTTGAATGATTACTACTTGCTGCACAGCCCTATGAATGTTCTTAGCTGCTTGAGCTGCAATAAAACTGCAATAAAACAATAATGATTTCTTTTCTCAGGCTTGCTTAATGAATAAAACAAATATTAAAGGACTTTTTTTTTAAAGACAGTCTAAAATATATTTCAGTTGACATTTATATTGTCTGGATTGGACAGAGAAAATATTAGTCATAATAACGAATTTTGTAATTAGTAAAATCCTTGTCCTCAGATGACACAAGGGCTCCTAAAAAATGTCATATTGCAACAAGCAGTATGAATCTATGTTCTGTATTATAGCACAGCCCTAAGAATACTACCTTCTGGTTCTTGGAGAATTGAACGGGATGGTGAAAGTGTTGCGATGTAATGAAACTAGTGTGATTTAGGCAAGAGCACTATGAAAGAGAGCCAGGATTTTAAACATTATGTTACCATTTTTTTTTTCTTCCACCTGGGAACTATGGTACCTTTTTTTCATATAATCTTTATTTTCATTTTCAAATTTTATAAACAGTTTGACATCACAACAAGGTCACATTAATGGGGGGGGGGGGGGGGAGGGAAATAGGGGTAGGGACAAAGGGAAAAAGGGGGCGGGGAGTGGGGGATACAGGGGGGTACATTTAGCTTGGTCCAAGTGCGGACAACCATATCAACAGGATGACATATCTACTTGTAATAACCAGAGGGGCACCCTTCTTGTCCCAGACATTTGATCTATATGGACAGGCCTCCCTTCCAAACTGGAAGGGGGTAGGGTGTTCATAAGCTTTAGATCTAGAGTCATTGCATAAATGGCTCCCATAATGTAAACATCATAAGTGAACTCAAAGTACCAAGGTCAGTCAGAAACCTGGTGACCGTCCAGGCACCTCATAAGTGGATACTTAGGTATCCTAAGGATGTAACACAGCAAAAAATACATAACAATCAAAAAAGAGGGGATAAAAGAAATAATAGGAAAAAGAAGATAGGGAAGGAGAAGAAAGCATGTGCAATAGTTCTCACCGGATTCGTTGATGTATTGGGTCTACTTTTAGGTAGAGCTTGTTGTTGTTCAAAGTATGGTTCGCCTGGACAAGTCTCCCAAAGGAAGGATCCGCTAAAGTAAGTAATGCAACATCTAAACTAGATGAGGCCATAGTTGTGTCATGAACGTGGGTTTTCCAGGTTGCGAATGTATGGTCAAATCGTATCTCTGCAAGTAGTGAGCCAACTCTTTGCTCTATGGTACCTTTTAACTCAACTCAAAATACCACATTTTATTCTGTGATTAATCCCTTTTATAAAAACACTAAAATAATGTTTCTGGTACAAAGCATTTTAATGTGGTGCTACAAATCAAATACAAATTATTTAAAGCCCAATTCAGGACTTTTAAATGTATCCTTGCAATGGGACCCCTCCCCACACTGCATAAATGAAATGCTCATTTGGCTGGTGAGGTGGAAGGGGAGATAAGTACAAATACTTACCTTATTACTTCTGCTGCAGCCACTTCACTTCATCGCCTAGCTGCTCACAGCTCTCTGATGTTTTTACGCACAATGCAAGTCCTGCAGTTCTGCATTGTATGGGAGGATGGCGAGGACCATTCCAAAACCCAGAGCATGTGACAGCAGTGGAGAGTGGGGGTAGCAAGGTATAATGTAAATATTTGTACTTATTTCCTTGCCCCCCTGTCAAATGGGCATTTGACCGATGCAGTCTTGTTGGACCCCAAATGCATTGGTGCATTTCAAAGCAGCCTGGAGTTGAGCTTTAGGCTTACATGTGTAGTGCCCTCCTCTAGTTAGGCTGCTAGGCTAATTTTAGTTTTTGGCTTCACTGCAGTCAGTGGAGCAGCAATTGATTGTTTTTGTCTGGTCAGGGTTTCCCAGCTGGGTGTTTAATTTTCTCCCACCTGCTTCTGGAAGAAGCTTCCAGAACACAGGGCATGGAGTGTCAAATGACCAGTATGAATATTTATCATGTCCAGCCAATCCATTAAAAGGTGGTGCACAAAAGGTGGCTAGGGAGGTAATAAATATTTGGGAGGCCTGTTCAGAATGTTTTTTTCTCTGCCAGGAGGGTTCCAGTTCTCCTGGGGTTGCTGCCTCTGGAGGCAGCTTTACTAAGTCGAAGATTGCCATCTGGGCCTCAACAAGAGTGAGGCCCGATTCACACGGACGGATAGAATTGTGCTTTTAGCTGCGTTTTCTACCGCAGCTAAACACACACAATGCTTTCCTATGGCCCCATTCACACACTGCGTTTAGCTGCGTTTTCATCACATGTGGTTTGGTACGGATAGAAAAAATAGAATTGACTGCGTCCAGTGCACTGTGTCGGCTGCGGATAGCAGCACCGAGCTGGCTCGTTCATCGGGAAAGGAAAAATGTTTTTTCCTTTCCCAATGAGCGACAAGTACGGGGATCCGACTTGGATCCCTGCCAATGCCAGGCACTGTTTGGTATGAATCTTGAGGGGGAACTCCATGCCAAATTTTAAATAAAAAACTGGCATGGGTTCCCCTCCAAGTGCATACCAGGCCCTTTGGTCTGGTATGGATTTTAAGGGGAACCCCTAAGCTGAAAAACGGCGTGGGGGTCCCCTTCAAAATCAATACCAGACCCTTATCCGAGCACACAGCCCGGTCGGTCAGGAAAGGGGGTGGGGACGAGCGAGTGCCCCCCTCCTGAACCGTACCAGGCCGCATGCCCTCAACATGGGGGATGGTGCTTTGGGACAAGGGGGGTGCCCTGCGGGCCCCCCACCCCAAAGCACCTCGCCCCCATGTTGATGAGGACAAGAGCCTCTTCCCGACAACCCTGGCTGTTGGTTGTTGGGTTCTGCAGGCGGGGGGCTTATCGGAATCCGGGAGTCCCCTTTAATAGGGGGGCCCCCAGATCCTAGCCCCCCCACCTTATGTGAATGAGTATGGGGGACATCGTACCCTTACCCATTCACGGGAGGAAAAAACACTGTAAGTAGGACCTATTTTGGGGACTTCTGTTAAAAAAATTTGGGGACTTTCTTGTGTGACTGCAGTTATGAAGATTTAGTGTGACATTGTTCTCCTATTGATTGCTATTATTATTTTGGAGTATCCTGTGACCCTAAACCCCTCTCCCGTTCAAGTTATTCAGCAATAAATTCTAAAAATATATCCCCTAGATTGAGTCTGTATTGTGTGCACTGTACATGTTACTGGAGGCTTCTGTACTAGCAAGGGAGACTTGGGCATATTCTCATCGGTCTTTTGGGGGTTGAGTGCTACACTTTTTTTTTTTTTTATTATTTTTATTGCATTTTCAATACAAACAATACACATACGACTCAAGTGCTACGATACATCTATATAACAGTTCAAGCCAATACATTACATTTCTGAGGGTGTATGGTGTATATCACATCATTAGTCATCTAGGTGGTGCGCTCTCCCCATTCCCGACTCACGACTTCATAAAAGTCAGCTTCATGTTGTATGTCTGATTTCTTTTCCCTTGTTTGGTTTGTACCATGCTGTTTATCTATCAATAAAACAAGATTTTTAACCGTGAAAAAATAAAAGTCAAAATTCCTCCCCCTGTTCAAGACTCTCCTCTCATATCATCTCGGATCATTGCTAAGTCTCAGTTAAGGCGTTTCTGGTTCAGCTAACCAAGTATGCCAGACCTTATCATATTTCAACGGACATCCCCTATTCGTGCATGTGTCCTTATATAAGGGGAGATTATCATAAACCAGACGTTTCCATTGCATCAAAGAGGGAGGGTTGGGTTTCTTCCATTGTATGGCAATATTCTTCCGGGCGTAGAAGAGTAACAATCCCACTAGTGTGCATTTCGCTATAGTTGGTACAAGCGTTTCAAACAGTCCCAAGAGACAAACCTCCATTACTTGTGGCAGTGTGGCTGGTGCGACTCTATTTATCATGTCAAGTACCTCCCTCCAATATTGGTGAATTCTAGGGCAGCTCTAGAAAATATGTGAGAAATCTCCTGGTGAGATTCCACATCTCCAACATTCTGCGGGACAATCAGGGTTCATCATATGGAGTCTATGTGGAGTGAAATATGCTCTGTGTACAATTTTGAATTGCACTAACCTATCACGTATAGAAACTAGAGATCGAAAAGGGAAATCCCAAACATCGTCCCACTCATGGTTGTCTAGAGTGGGTATGTCATGCTGCCAGCGAGCCCAGAGTTTATCTAGAGATGGCAAAGACACTGAGACCAAGTGTGCATATAGCTGTGAAGTAGGTTTCTCAGTACAGTTAGTTCTGAGTGTTCCCTCCAGCCCCAACTGAACTATGATGCAAGAAGATGGAAATTGTGCAGCAAAAGCATGTGATAATTGGAAGTAACGAAATTGGTAGTGATGTGGTATATTATATAAAGAGGACAGCTGTGACAGGGATAATAATTAAACATTTGCGACACTATTTGTGATAGAGTTTTTACACTGTGTTTGGTCCATGCATAAGGATCTGGGAGTTTATATATGTGAGGTAAATTTGGATTTAGCCATATCGGGGCATTAGGGGAATTCTCAGTTGGTTTATATTTTTCAATAGCTAAGCCTGCCCGCCATGCTCTCAGGGTGGTGTGCATAGAGGGTGTCAGGGGGTATGGGGCACGAGGGCCTCTGAAAATCAGGAACTGGAGGGCCTCTAACAAACCCACTACCGTGGCCTCTAGGACTGTGGATGAATTTGTTTTATCAGGGTGTAGCCACCAGGCCACCGTTACCAGCTGGGTAGCTAGAAAATATTTATAACAATCGAGAAATGCCATACCACCCTGCGTTGTCGGCCTCATCAAGGTCGTCAACTTGCATCTAGGCGGCGAAGGACCCCACAGAAAAGATGAGAATAATTGGTTAAAGATCTGGGTACCCACTGTTGGGAGTGACAAAAGAGATAAATGTATTTGGGAATGATTTTCATTTTAATAAGATTCACTCGCCCCCAAACGGAAAGCGGTAACGTACACCATGAGTTGAGTTGAGTTTCGTCTTAGTGTCTATCAGGATTGGGTCTAGGTTTAGCGAAATAAAATCTGAGGCTTGGGTGGATATTTGTACCCCCAAGTACTTAAAAGTGTCTACCCACTGTAGAGGACAGACCGGGGGGGGATGTAGATCTAACCGCTCGATCTATGGGGAATAGCAAGGATTTGGACCAGTTTTCCTTACGTCCAGTAACCTTTGTAAAAGCGTCTAGTACAGTCAATGCACCCTGCAGGGATGGGCCAGCGTCATTGAGGAACAGCAGCATGTCGTCTGCGTACAGGGCTACCCTCTCCTCCAGCAAACCAAGACGGAGACCCCTGATATGAGGGAAGGTACGCAATGCCTCCGCCACCGATTCTATGGCTAAAGCAAATAGAGCCGGGGAGAGAGGGCAGCCCTGCCGAGTTCCTCTAGAAGGTCTAAAGGGTTGGACAATCCCCCTCCCAGTCTCACCGATGAGGTGGATAAACACTAATGGGAATCCCATCCTGCGTAATGTTTCCCACAGGAAGGGCCACTCCACGGTGTCGAAAGCCTTTTCTATGTCAAGTGAGGCTATCGCTCTCGACCCCGTGTTGTGGTGTTGAGCATGTATGTTAGTGAACAGCCTTCTAAGGTTTACATCTGTGGACCTATGGGGCATAAAGCCAGTTTGATCTGGATCTATTAAGGAGGGTAGGAGGGGATGCAGTCGAAGGGCCAGCAATTTAGTCAGTATTTTAAAATCGTTATTCAGTAACGCTATTGGTCGGTAAGAGGCACAGGATATTGGGTCTTTAGGGGATTTGTATATTAAGGTCAGGTATGCGTGGTACATGGAATCTGGTAGTTTGCCATCAGTTAAACAGGTAGTGTAAAGTTGGGCCAACAGAGGCGCTAATAGATCACCATGTGCCTTATACAAATCAATTGGAAGGCCATCAGGCCCAGGCGCCTTTCCAGAAGGAAAGGAGTGGATGACGTTCAGGACCTCTAGGGCCGTAAATGGTTGGACCAGTGTCTCCTGTTCTTGGAAAGCCAACCGAGTGCCAGTGGACCCATCAGAGGTTAAGGTGGATGTATATAGGGTTTTATAGAAGGAGCTAAAAGTTTGCAAGATTTCCGAAGAAGCGGTTACGCTCTCACCTTCAGAGGTCTGCAGTACGGAGACAAGTGTGAGTGGTTGGTCGTTTTGTGCCAATAAGGCCAAAAGACGCCCATTTTTATCTCCCTGCTCAAAAGTCCTCTGTTTACCTCTAAGGGCCTCAAGTCATGTGACCTCAGATAAGTGCAAGTGGAGTTCTCTTTGAGCTGCCATAAACAAATCAGAGTGAACAGGGGTGGGATCTGAGCTGTATACCGAGGTCTGAGTCGTCACCGATTGTTGCAGTGATGGGGTCCCGATTGACTGCTGTTTCTTAATGTGTGCAATGGATGAAATGTACTGCCCCCTAGTGTAGGCCTTGAATGCATCCCAAACAATGCCCATAGAGGAGGACTCGGCATTCCGCTCCCAGAACTCAGCAAGAAGGGGGGGGGCAATGTGTCAGTCAGCTCTGGATGCAAGACCCAGTGTGCCCCCAGTCTCCAAAGCGCAGTACTCCTAGACGCAGGAAAGTGGAGTACCTATGGTCTGACAGCCCGCTTGGCAGATAGGAAGCCTCCAGCACATCTGCCATCAGTGTAAGATTAGAGAATGCCAAATCTATGCGTGATGCAGTTTTATAAGAGGTGGAGAAGCACGAATAGATTCTGGTGGTAGGGTGCTTCCACCACCAGATCTCTTCTAGACCCATTGCCTGAGCCCAGGCAGACAGATCTCTATTGTGGTGTTTGGAGGGAATAGGTCTATCCAAGTCCGGGCACAGGGTGGCGTTGAAATCACCCATTATTAGTAATTTACCCGGGCCGAAGGATGCAACCTTATCCATAACCGTATATAGTATATTGGGTGAAAAAGGTGGAGCTATGTACAAACCAACCACAACATATCTTTGAGACCAGAGTGTAAATACTACAATGACAAACTTACCCTGTTGGTCCGTACACACCTCATCAATCACACATGGAAAATTTTTTTGAATTAGGATTGACACTCCCCTTGCATTCGAAGAGTACGTGGCATGAATAGCCCTCTGTATCCACGGGAATAGTTTTACCCCTAAACCTAAACTTAGAACTGCAGTTGCGACTCTAAATTAGTGCACTACACTCCAGTCGCCAGGTGACTGATCAATGTCCATCTCCTTCCAATGGCAGGGTTCCGGAACTAAGAAACCACCAAGAGTCTGCCAACAGGGAAGATGAGTGGGAGTGGTAGTTCCAAATCAGAAAAACAAAACGGGGGGGGGGGA
The DNA here is from genome assembly GCA_037952925.1 of Lithobates clamitans. Lineage (NCBI taxonomy): Eukaryota > Metazoa > Chordata > Amphibia > Anura > Ranidae > Lithobates > Lithobates clamitans. The sequence continues at coordinate 442,079 of JBBGZY010000059.1, forward strand.
CAGAGTGGTGACACAGTCCTGTAGGACTTCGCTGGCGTTTAAGTGGGATGTGTCCTCAGCAAGGTGGCGAGCAGTCCAGCTCTTAATATAGTGCTAGAACGTTCCACAGAAAAGGAAGGATGGGGGTCTGGAATGTTTGAAAAGAGGGGGGGTCAGCGTATATCAATTGTATGTCCCGACTCAATGTCACATATGCAAGCAGATTTGCACCAGGATCTGAGGACCATCAAACAGGGGGACATGAAAATAAAAGTTGGAAATTCAAACCTTGGCATATTAGAACAATTCCCAGGTAGCAGTGTTAGCCTTGTTGTGAATTCATCCACGACCATCCAGCCAGGATAGTGCTGTCTCAGGATCTGTGAAGAAATGCGCCCGATCACCATCAATCACGCGGAGCTTGTATAGTAGGCTGAATTTTAGGCCTTTTTCTCTGAGGCGACCTCTTGCTTCAGTAAAGGAGCGGCGTCTCTGCTGTACCTCCGGAGAATAGTCGGGAAAGAGCATAATTCTGGCATTGTTGAAGCGCAGGTCCTGCTTTTCCCTGGCTGCTGCAAGCAGCTTGTCCCGGGCTCTGTAGTTCAATAATCTAAGCAGGAGGGGCCTCGGTGGGGCTCCAGGAATCGGAGGAGTTGGAGGGACTCTGTGTGCCCTCTCTACTACATATGTAGGAGGCATTGCAAGAAGCTCTAGCAGTGAGAGGAGAAAGGTTTCTGGAAACTCCGCAGGCCTGGAGCCCTCCACACGTTCGGGAAGTCCCAGTACATGGATGTTATTTCTCCTAAGTCTATTTTACGTGTCTATGGACTTTTCTTGTAGAACCTTCACTTGTAATTGCAGGGCACAGAGGTCTCGGGAGTCAGTCTGATAAGGCTGACATCCGTGACTAAGTGGTCAATCTTGATCATAACAGAATCGTTGGCCGCTTTAATAGCCGCTAATAGTTCTGCTTGAGAAGCCACCTGAGCGGCGTTCAGCTCCGGGGGGGTTTGAGTGCCGGCGGACATTGTAATTGCAGAGAGCCATGGAACAGAATCTGGGCTTACCCGGAGACGGCGGAGAAGCCCGCTTGGTGCTGTAAGTCCTCTTAGACCCCAGGGTGCCGAAAAAAGTGGAGATTTCAGCCCAGGATTATCTGCCAGGATAAGTGCAGGAGCGGAGCTCAGCGTTAGCACGTCTTCTCTGCTTGACATTCGGCCACGCCCCCGAGTGCTACGCATTTTAACCGCTAGCCACCCGCCGGCTGTCATATCACGGCCGGGCGGCGCGGCTCTCGTTCTGGGAGGGCGTCATATGACGTCCCTCCATTTAAACAGGGAATGCGCATGATCGTGTACGCGCATCCCTGTTCCTTCGGTGGCGGAATGTCACGGAGACACTGCTCGCCACCGGGGGGGTGTACAGCCATTGGGTATGGCTGTTTACCACTTGATCGGCCGTGATGAAGTCACAGCCGATCACAGGTGGTACCGCCCCACTTTGCACGGTGCATGCGCGCACCTCAGTGGCGGCGTGTTCCCAGGAACACTGCTTGTCACCGACGCTGGTAAACAGCCATTGGCCTGTGATCCTGTTCCAGCTGTGATCCTTTCACAGACGATCACTAAATGTCAACAAACTACGGTAACGAGATGTTACCAGGTTCTCCTCCTTACACACCAATCGTGTGTGAGGAGGAGATTGGGGTAGCATCTCGTTACTGCTTACAGTGTACACCAATCACACTGATCGCCCCCCCAATAAAGAGGACCTGTCACCACCCATCAAAGTACCTGTCACAGTTCATCTGAGTACCTGTCAGTCCATTTGAATACCTGTCAGTCCATATGAGTACCTGTCACAGTCCATCAGAGTACCTGAGTAGCTGTCACAGTCCATCAGAGTACCCGAGTACCTGTCACAGTCCATCAGAGTACCCGAGTACTTGTCACAATCCATCTGAGTACCCGAGTACCTGTCACAGTCCATCTGAGTACCCGAGTACCTGTCACAGTTCATCTGAGTACCCGAGTACCTGAGTACCTATCACAGTCCATATGAGTACCCGAGTACCCGAGTACCTGTCAAGTCCATATGAGTATCGAGTACCTGAGTACCTGTCACCGCCCTTCAGAGTACCCGAATATCAGTCACTAGCCCATCAGAGTAACCGAGTACCTATCTGTAGCCCATCAGAGTACCCGAGTACCTGTCACCAGGCCATCAGAGTACCCGAGTCCCTGTCTGCAGCTTATCAAGTTACCCGAGTACCTGTTTCCAGCCCATCAGAGTACCCGAGTACCTATCTGCAGCCCATCAGAGTACCCGAGTACCTATTTGCAGTCCATGCCTCATAAAATATACGTTGGGGTGTTTACTTTCCAAAATGGGGTCATTTTGTGGGTAATTCCACTAGGCTGGTGCTCAAGCACCTTCAAAAGTGTGATAGGTAGGAATGAAATGAGATGTGTAATTTATGCGCCTAGAACGCCTGAAGGTACTACTTCAATGTTGGGCCTCTGTATGTGGCCAGGCTGTGTAAAAGTTTCACACATGTGGTATCGCCATACTCGGGAAGAGTAGCATAATGTATTTTGGGGTGTAATTTTTGCTATATACATGCTATGTGTTAGAAATATCTTATAAAATTACAACTTTTTGTAAAAAAAAATGTGTTTTCATTTTCCCACATTTTCCAAAAACTTCTGGAAAAAAATTAACCGTTCAAAAGACTCATTATGCCTCATAGATTTTACGTTGGGGTGTTTGCTTTCCAAAATGGAGTCATTTTGTGGGCAATTCCATTGTCCTGGTGCTCTAGGGCATTCAAAAGTGTAGCAGGTGGTTGAGAAATGAGATGTGTCATTTATGGTGGTAGAACGCTTGAAGGTGCTACTTCAATGTTGGTCCTTTGTATGTGGCCAGGCTGTGTAAAGTCTCACACATGTGGTATCACCATACTCGGGAAGAGTAGCAGAATGTATTTTGGAGTATAATTTGTTGTATGCATATGCTGTGTGTGAGAAATAACCTGATAATATGACAATTTTGTAAAAAAAATTCTTCATTTTGCAAAGAATTGTGGGAAAAAATTACAACTTAAAAAAACTCACCATGCTACTCACTTAATACCTTGGAATGTCTACTTTCTAAAAAGTAGTCAAAGTAAAGGCATAATGTGCTAGTATGCATCGCAAACTAGCACATTATATGACACTTACCTGCAAATGAAGCCCACGTCTTCCCCGCTGCAGGCCGCATCCATCTTCGCCCCTCTTCCTTCCGGGGTCGTGGACTCCGGCTCCCTGACTGGCCGGAGCCGCATGAGGTCACTCCCCTGCATGCATGCTGGAGCCACCGGTTACGGCACACTCTCCTGAAGAAATGGCATTCCTTCAGAGTGCATGCGCTTATGCCGGCGCATGTTTAGGAGATTTTTACAGTACCTATAGATAAGCCTTATTCTAGACTTATCTATGGGTACAAATTACACAGGGAGAATTACAACCTCTTTAATAGAATAAAATATGGGTGAAATGTGCATGTATTCCAGAAATGCACTGAATATGTTTTTTTGCCTTGGTATATACTTTAATTTATAATGTAGTAAAAGTCCACATATGCAAAACTGTATCAAAATGCACTGAAATATTCATGTTGGTTGATTCAGCCTTTTAATTCTGTAGGTGGCAAATTGTGTGATTCATGTCAGTTTTAATTAGGGGACAGGCAGAGATAATATCAACATTTTGTAAAACTTACAGTTTTTTGGTTAATTACTTAACACAATAATCTGCAGCTTTTGGTATACATTTTGGACTAAATTATATCATTATTTTGAAATAATAGTAGTCAGAGCTTATAATTTGTTGCATATTTTGAAGAACCCATGTACACAAATGTGCTCTTGAAACACAAGTCACTTACTGTTTTGTATGATTTTTTTTTTTAGTTACTTGCCCGGCACTGGAAGATCCTGAAAATGGAAAAAAGTTTGGGTCTAAATATCTCGTAGATCATGAAGTCCATTACACATGTGACTCTGGATACCAGCTTATTGGTCCCAGCAGCAGGCTCTGTCAACAGAATGGAAGCTGGACTGATGATGCTCCTTACTGCAAAGGTTTAAATTGAGATTCATTTTTAACACCTTACATCATTATGCAAAAAATATAATAAATGTTTAATTTAATAAAGGAAGTATAAGTTTCAACCTAAATACACAACTAAAATATGTTTGTGAACTATATTCTTCAATTGACCTGTGCCAGTAGAAAATAAATAAGCCAATCAGGAAAGGAGGGATGATGTCATTATCCAGGCAGAAAGAACAAAGATGGACTTTTGAAGGTAAAGTCAATTTTTACAGAGTTTACACAGCTGCTATCTAGGAATTGCTACGTCTTTTTTCTCAATGATACAGATTCACTTAAATAGTCAGTGTCATCAGTAAATGCATAGTTCCAAACAGTAAAATATTGACTTACTATAGCCTTTTTGTCCTGCAAGAAATTCCTTCATAAGAAGAGTCATCAGCTCTGTTACTGTATTCAAGCAGAGAAATAACAATTTCTGTCATCTAGAGTCTTCTAATGCCGTGTACACACGAGCGGACTTTCCGGCGGACTAAGTCCGACGATCTTTCCGACGGACTTTCTGACTAGGTCCGACGGTCTTTATGAACCAACGGACTTGGCCACACACGATAGGACTAAGTCCGTTCATAAGTCCGTTCGGTTTGAACGTGATGACGTAAACGGGACTAAAAAAGGAAGTTCAATAGCCAGTAGCCAATAGCTTCCCTTGCATTGTATTTGGTCCGTCGGACCAGCACACAGACAAACAGTTTTCCCAATTTTAGTCCGTCGGACTTTGAGTCCGTCGGACAGATTTGAAACATGTTCTATTTCTAGGTTCATCGGATTTTTATCCTGAAAAGCTATCAGACTAGCCCACACACTATCGGATTCTCCGCCGGACTAATCCCATCGGACCTAGTCCGCCTGAAAGTCCGCTCGTGTGTACGCGGCATAACTTTCTATTCACAAGCCATCACTCTGGCCTGGTAAAAACAATCCAGGAGATGTTAATTCTCCCTCTGACTATTGGCCTGTGTATTTACTATACCTTATTTATTGTGGTGACGAGGTCACTTTAAAGGATAAGTTTACTTAAAGAATATGTAAACCCAACATTTAATATTCCTGATATGTGCCTGTTGTATCACATGCTTGTAAAAAGTATACTATTGTCTTTGTATTGCTTTGTTACTGTGAAATCCCTGGTATACCTTCCAGTCCCCCTGCTTTCCTATTAAAAACTGACCACATTAGGCATGAGAGCACAGCTGTCAATTCTCCAGCGGTGCTGGGAACTGAGCCTACTCTCCTCTAATGATTAGCTTTTATGCAGCTGAGAGCAGAGGTTATGTGATCATTTATAAAAAGGGGGAAAAAGGTGTTTATAGTGTTTTTTTTATAGATAATAGCTTTTTTATAGCTATACAAAATGATTTTACTTTCATTTCTATTTTAAACAAAATGGGTTGCTTTACAAGGTGAGGATTTACATATACTTTAAGCATGTACTAAGTACATTTCCAATTTGTCATATATCTCTGGGCAAACAAGGCATTTTGAAAGTGTGTTCTTACAACTAATTATATTTTGTGTTGTAATAAAAGTAAATCTCACCTGTTGCCAAACAAGAAATTAAGTGATAAGGGGACTTAAGGTATGCTGCCATATTTGGATATCTGACCCCTTGATGGTGCAAACAGCCAGGCATGGGGTATTTTCAGCCAGGTGCATCAAGCCCCACTCAGTCCTCACATCTTAATCATGCAGTGTCTTTTTTTGTGGTTTTTATTTGTTTTATAGAACTAGAATAGGGATTGGGAAAAACCTTTGGGATTCCCAGAACTAGCAAGGTGAAGGAGGACACTACAGGCATACCCCACTTTTAAGTACACAATGGGGTTTATTTACTAAAGCTGGAAAGTGCAAAATCAGGCTCACTTCTCCATAGAAATCAATGAGCTTCTAACCCCAGCTTGTTCAATTAAGCTTTGGTAATAAAACCCGGAAACTCATTTGTTTCTCTGTAGAAGTAAGCCTTATTTGGCACTTTCCAGTTTTAGTAAATAAACTCCATTGAGTACTTAAAAGTGGGGTATGCCTGTATCTTGCAATGGTTAACTGATATAAAGCAGAGTCTTCTGTATAGAAAGTAGCAATAGCTCAGCACAGGGGATTTCCACAATGAACACGGCCCTGGCAGCAGGTCTAGAACAGTCCCTCTAGCAAAATGGTTGTAAGGCAACAGTCTCTCTCCTAAGATTTCTCTATGGCCTACTCACAAACAATCTGAAGGCCCTCTTCCAGCTTCAGCTGACACTGGCACAAAAGTATCCCTTAATGATCCTCTTTAGATGCTGCCTGGGTATTCCTGTGACTTTGGAGTGATCCTTCTGCTCCTTGGTGAGCTAGAAAACTTCTTAAAGCTTCTCTAAGCCTTGGAAGGTTTAGCAGCCTTTTTTAGGATGGGTCACTCTTCAGCAGGCAAAGGACCCTGCTACTCTCTGCTCTAGCTCCTATATACACCTCTTAGCCCCTGCTAGTCACTCTCCCAATTGGGGATAGGCTGAGGCTGTATCCAGGGCCAGCTCAGACTCTACCCTCTTCACTATGTTCCAGAGATGCTAGGGAGACAGGGGAGCCAGCAGTTGCAGAACCCAGAATAGACAAAAAGCAATTCACAAGCTCCACTGGCTACAGAAGAGCCCAAAACCACTGAATGTACCTGTAACATAACTCACTAGTGCCTAACTGGGAGGGTGCTACATAGTATGCTAGCTGTAGTAAGTAAGTAATCTTGCTGCAGTTCTATAGAATACATTTGCAGTGTAATGCTATGTAGCGCTCACCCCCCCAAAAGGCCTGCTGATTTTGTCCCAGGTTCCTTTTCCACTAGTGCGGCAGCAGCCTGACACACAGCAACCTTCACTCCTATGGCTCAAGAAACAGTCTAGGGGTTGCCTTTTTAACATTTATTGCTAAGCAAACTCGGATAGGGTACAGGGAGCAGTGGGATACTCCAGAACGCTGAATAGTGGTAGGAGGCCACTATTCACTCTGCAGCTATTTCTTAGAACAGTCCCTTCAGCAATAGCTCAGGGAATGGACAGCACTGGGACACCATAAGCAATGTTTCAGGCTCGGCAAGCCTTACTATTAGTGCACCAGGGGTTAACAGGAACAACAGTCATGCAGACTCTGCACTCAGGTCAGTACTAAGAAGTCCTTGGGTACTTAGATACCTCCCTCCAGTGTCAGGCAGGCAGACATTTCTGTAGTGGACTCTCAGAGACTGGATCTTAGGTAAAATCCCCTTGGTTTAGCTTCAGATGTTTGTAACAAGTAGGCAAAAAGGAGAAAAGCCCCATAGTGCGGTAGATTCAAATCTGTTTATTTAAAATAAATTAAATATACTCACAAGCTTCAAAAAGCAATAGAGCATTCAGATAAAAAAAACACCAGTCACTGACAGAGTGATGATGTCACCGCTGCAGACCCCGCCCTGACATGTTTTGTTCAAAAGAACGTCTTAAGAGAGATGTTGAATTACCTGCTGTTGAGGAGAGGAGAATTTGCATGAATGGATAATATCCCTCTTTTGAACGAGAGAATAAATTATAAGGAAAGCGGAGCTGTTTTCATCCACTATCTGTGGGGATTGATATTATCAGCATGTTTGACCTTAGCTTTGGCAGGTATAAAAGTCTGGTGAGCATATCTGAAAGGTGCAGGTGTCTAGAGCACTTATGGTAAAATTGTCTGTTATTTAGAGCACCGGTAGATATATTATTTATTGATGGTATTTTGCACTGACACTTGTTATATGGATGGTTTTACTTTGATTGTTATTGGAAGGATACTATAGCACAACACTTTTTATTCAAATACATTCTATGTGCATCAAAGTATTGGGGAACTATCCAAGTTCAATTTGTATTTCGATTAATTGATTTCATTTGTTTGTGTCTGAAACCATGAAATCAGACCGAGACAGAAGTACAGTTAAATCACACTTGTTTAATAATAAAAGTAAAAAGAACAAACGTAGTCAAAACATAGCCAAAGTTCAGTAATTGGAACAGATAGTCAGCCAAGCCAGAAGTCAGGGATCAACGTAGTGGAACAGCAAGCAGGATCTGGAGCCAGAAGGGATGTCAACAAAGCAAGTTTTTAAACAGGAACGCAGGAGATCGTCTCTGTGATGTTGACCAAGGCGAAGGCAGAGATCCTCTGGACTGGACGGCTTAAGTAGGCAGGACTGACGAGCAGGATATCATCAACAGATGAGTAACTGTGGAGAGAGATGGGAGCTGGCAATTAGCTGACAGCTGAGCAGCCAGCTCTGAGAAGGAACGGCTGAGCCCAGCCCTGACAGTACCCCCTCCTCAATGACCCCTCCCCTCAGAGAACCAACTGGCTTGAGGGTAAAATGTCTATGGAAATCACGGAGCAGGACAGGGGCATGTATGTCTGAGGATGAGACCCAAGAGTGTTCCTCCGGACCGTACCCTTTCCAATGCACCAGGTTGTCATGAGGGCCACGTACCTGAGGTGAGACCGAAGTAGTGGGGAGGCCTCCCTTGCACCTCAGGTCCTTGAAGCCTCTGGAGATGGAGACAGAGACTTGGGGGACACCAAGGGGCAAGGGTGCCCAGGGTGCGGAGAACCGTGCAAGCCTTAGTCCGAGATCCAAGCCGAGGTCCAGTCCAGTTTGGAAATGAAGTATAAAAAGGTTAATCAGAAGAATGGTCGAGATCCAATCCAGGGTCGGTTCCAATCTGGCAGCTGAGTACAAAAGGGGCAAAGAAGTAGAATGGTCAAGGTACAAATCCAAGGTCAAAGGCAAGCAGCAATCAAGAGTAGTCAAATAGGTTTCCAGGTCACAACAAGTTCAGACAGATCACGCACTAGCACAGGAACAAGGGGGGACTGAAGATAATCCAGCAATTTGGCAGTGTCTGGCCTGGGCTTATATAGGGACGTTTGAGGTAACCTCCTGTGCGCCTCCTGGGCATTTTCCCACCTTTTTTCATCAGGTTGAGGTCACTTCCTGTGTTCCTCCTGGGCATTTTCCCACCTTTTTCCATCAGGTTGAGGTCACTTTCTGTGTGCCTCCTGGGCATTTTCCTGCCTTATTCCATCAGGTCTTCTGTGCAGGTGCGGGTTGGCGCAGTGAGGCGTCTTTGGCGCATGCTAAGTTGGCACAGATTTCCTCTTGCAGTAACGTGCCATTGGTGCATGCGTAGTAAGCCCTGGACTCTTACACAGGTACTGTATGTGCCCACGGAACCTATGGGAGTCAACAATGGACTGTACTTCATACTCCTCATGGTCCTCAACCTGTACAGGGTGAGAACGTGGCAGCGAGGTGGTAAAGCGATTGCAGACCAAAGGTTTTAGTAAGGAGACATGTTTTTTGCAAATTTGCCCCTATATCATTAGTTTGTTGCCTTATCTTCCCATTGTTCTTGATTTAACTATGCACACTGTATGTGCGCATGGTTGGTCGGGCCGTTGTTTGTCCTGGTCTTGCCTTCGTTTCACGTCCCGGAGCTGCGACACGCACTGGGGGCTTCCCCTCCCCCCCGAGTGACGCGGGGGGAGGGGTCTCCTCTACTGCACGTAGACGTCATGCCGCCCGTGCCAGCGGCTTGGCGTCCTCATGGCGTACTTAATGCCGGCTGGTTAGCTTACCATCTCCAGCGCTCGGGGGGTTTATCATGGCGCTTTTGGTGGAGTGGCTCGGTTGATCTGGCCATCTTCACCATTGCGCCTCCCTCGCCCCCATCTCTCGCTTGTGCATGACCTTGGGAGCTCGTTTGTGGCGGCACGTCCCGCCTGAGCCTCCCCTTGATTTGGGTCCCCCACTTTGGTTTTTTCCGGTCACCTTCCTCCTTGGCACTCATATGTATTATGGCATTCTTGCCTCCACTCACTTTGCAGCAGGTACATTTCTTTTCACCGCCCTAAGCATCTCTTTTTCTTTTTCTTCCCTTTTTTTTCCCCCTAATCTCTCTTTTCTTTGATCGTTTCTCACTTTCCCTTTGTCTCCGTCCTTCCCTTTCCCTTCACTTCATTTCAGTTACCTCACACTTTTTTTACCAGTTCAACATACATGTCACTTATTTTTCACAGGCTTCCTTCTCTCTGGGGACCACCGCCCCACTCATCCTCTTGTTTTCATCTCATCACTCACCATTGCCATTTCCCTCTGTGACCCATCTGGGGTGGTGCTTGGGATGACGGTGTGTCGCCCGGCTGGGCCCCCTCAGCTCCGGGACGTGGTATCATTGGCTGGCCTGACCTGTGGGGCCCCGCTGCCTGTGCGCAAGTATATGTGTGTAAGTTTGAATGGTTAAGTGTACTATGTGGGGGACATACTCTACATTTACCCACCATTTTTCTTAATTTTTCCCCTTTTCCATAACCCTAGGTAACCCTTGGTTTTGCTCCTGACGAGTGGCTTTAAGTTCCAGAAACGCGTAGAGCTTACATCTACCCATAGGCGTACCCCACTAATAATCATGTATGAAGGTTCCATTTCCATTATTGTTCCCTTTCTGAAACCTCTTTCATTTGACACTTGAATGTGTCCTATATCTCTTACTTGTGATTTTAGCTATTTAACTGTTCATGTAATTGTAAATATAAGTCCTTGTTGGAATGTATACTTTGATGAAATATAGAGCAATAACAGTAGCTATGTGCAATTAAAACTATGTGAATATATGACCATTTTGAATACAATAAAACCTGCTTTTTACCTGATTTTTGTGTTTGCCCCCATGTGCCTCATTTAAAGTCCCGCCCTTTGCTCTCTTTTTTCGTGTATATTGAACCGGGATGGAGGAGGGGATTTGAACGCCCCCTATTAAACCTCATTTAAAGTCCCAAAATTTCTGTTCTGTTTTTAATATATTAGAAATACGCATATTAGAGGCAAGGTCTAATGCGTAAGCCACTGGGTTAATCCTGTGAAGAATACAGAATGGCCCAATAAACCGAGGTGCGAACTTCAGTGAAGGAAGAGGTTGCGAGATGACAGCCAGACCCTGTCCCCAACCTGGTAGGAAGGTGCAGGCAGGTGTCTGCGGTCAGCATGGAGTCTGTACCTATCATTAGCATGACGCAAAGCCTCCTGGACTTGTACCCAAGTGGAACGAAGACCACAGAGATGCTCCTCTAACGCAGGTATACTCTGCGGAACAAACAAGTCAGGCAACATGGAAGGTTGGAAACCATAATTCGCCATAAACGGGGACAATCGGGAAGCAGAATTCAAGGCACTGTTGTGAGTAAACTCTGCCCATGGTAATAGGTGATGGTCAGAAATATAGCAACGTAGGAATTGCTCCAAGGACTGATTGGCTCGTTCTGCGGCCCCATTAGACTGCGGGTGATACGCAGAGGAGAAAGCAAGCTGAATTCCCAACTGTGCACAAAAGGCTCGCCAGAACCAGGACACAAACTGACTACCCCTGTCCGAGACAATCACCTTGGGTAGCCCAAGTAAGCAAAAGATCTCCCAAGCAAAAATGGAAGCCAGTTCCTTAGAAGTGAGCAACTTCTTAAGTGGAATACAATGACACATCTTTGAGAACCAGTCAACCACCATAATGATAACTGTGTTGCCCTGGGAGTTGGGTAACTCCACAATGAAATCCATAGACAGGTCCAGGGCCTCTCTCCATTGGGTATGGGTTGTAGGAGGCCCACTGGAAGGCGTCGTGGAATCTTACTCTGAGCACATACGGAACAGACAGCTACGAAGGCAGTTAAATTAGCACGTAGACTAGGCCACCAGAATAGTTGGGAAATGGCCCAAACGAGTTGATTCTTCCCAAGGTGGCCAGCAGCCTTGGGAGAATGGTAAGTCTGGAGCACGGCAGTATGGAGACTCTCTGGGTCAAAGCAGCGGTCACAAGGTTTCTCAGGAGCATGGACCTGAGCAGCAAGAATTTTGTCACCCAAAGTAGAAGTGAGACTGGTGCGAACCGTAGCCAGAATACAATCAGGAGGAATCACTGGAACTGACTCCAACTTGGAAGTGGAGGAAAATTGTTGTGACAAGGCATCAGCCCTTACATTCTTAGTACCAGGTAAGAATGAGACAATGTATTTGAAACTTGACAAGAAAAGAGCCCATCGCGCCCTTCTGGAAGAGAGGCATTTAGCCTCAGACAAGAATGTGAGATTCTTATAGTCAGTAAGAATGAGAACTGGCACAGTGGTACCTTCGAGGAGATGTCTCCATTCCTTCAGGACTAACATGATCACCAATAGCTCTCTGTCACCAATCTCGTAATTGCACTCCACAGGTGACAATTTCCTGGAAAAGTAGCCGCAAGGATGCATAGCGCTCTCAGAGGTAGGATGTTAAGACAGAAGGGCGCCAACACCAGTCTCAGAAGCATCAACCTCAAGGATAAAAGATAACGTAGGATCAGGGTGTGCCAACACAGGAGCAGAAACAAAGGCAGCCTTGAAACTCTCAAAGGCCTTAATGGACTCCGGAGACCAACTCTGTGGGTTACCGTCCTTTCTGGTCATATCAGTCAGGGGCTTGACTAGAGATGAGAAATTACGAATAAACTTCCGATAATAGTTGGCAAAGCCAAGAAAACACTGCAGAGGACGTAAACCCACAGGTTGGGGCCACTGTAGGATTGCTGAAATTTTCTCTGGGTCCATCGAATAACCAGTAGTGGAAATTACATAACCCAGGAATTTAACCTGTTCACAATAGAATTCTTACTTCTCCAATTTAAAATAGAGATTGTTCTCTCTTAGTTTCTGAAGCACACGACAGACATCTGTGTGGTGGCTCTCCAGGGACTTGGAAAATATGAGGATATTGTCGAGATAAACCACCACACATAACTGCAACAAATCTCAGGGGACATTATTAATAAATTCCTGGAAAACTGCCGGAGGGGGCAGTATAAAGGCCAAAAGGCATTACGAGGTACTCATAATGGCCTGTTCTGGTATTAAACGCAGTTTTCCACTCGTCACCCTCCTTAATCCTCACGAGATTGTATGCCCCTCTCAAATCAAGCTTTGTGAAAACCGTTGCTCCCTTGAGGTGGTCAAATAACTCCGTAATCAACGGAATCGGATAGGCATTTTTAATCGTGAAACGATTGAGACCCCTATATTCAATACAAGCTCTCAGTTTGCCACTCTTCTTCTTCACAAATAAGAAACCAGCACCAGCAGGAGACAAGGATTTGCAGATGAAACCTCGAGAAAGTGCGTCTGAAACATACTGCTCCATGGCCTTATCCTCCAAGACCGACAAAGGGTAAACCTGGCCATGGGGGGTATGGCACCAGGTTGAAGGTCAATTGCGCAATCATATGGCCAGTGTGGAGGCAAACTACCGGCTTGACCTTTGTCAAAGACATTGCTAAAATCACTGTACTCCTCTGGCAGGAAGGAGAGTGAAGAGGTACACAGAACCTTGGCTACCTTCTGGAAGCATGCCTCACTGCATTGTGGTGACCAGGAGAGAATCTCAGCATGGAGCCAATCAAAGGAGGGGTTGTGCCTCTGTAACCAAGGATAACCAATAACCAGCGGAAACTTAGGTGAGGAAAAACTAGTAGTCTGCAACAGTTCTTGTACTCTGTTCGATGGGATGAAGGGATGTCAGCAAAGCAAGTTAAAAACAGGAATGCAGGAGATCGTCTCTGTGATGTTGACCAAGGCGAAGGCAGAGATCCTCTGGACTGGTCATCTTCAGTAGGCAGGACTGATGAGCAGGATATCATCAACAGCTGAGTAACTGTGGAGAGAGATGGGAGCTGGCAATTAGCTGACAGCTGAGCGGCCAGCTCAGAGAAGGAAGGGCTGATCCCAGCCCTGACAGTCTGTCTATGTTTTCATAAAAGATGTAACACTAAGCGCAGCTTTTCACATTTTAGTCTTAGCAAGGAGACCTCCAGCAGTAGCATAGCTGAGACCTCGATGAGCTCAGGTAATTTTCAGCTGGGCTACATGGGAGGGTAGCAGTCCTCCAAGCTGGGAACTTCTCCTCCAGGACAAAAACCCTTACTGCTCCAAGGATGGACTATTTATATGCTCTGCAGCCACCTACTGGGCATGCCTCCCCAGGGATTGGCTGAGACCTCATAAATAAATATTCAGACTACTTATTTGACCCGTTCCACTCCTATGTTCTGGAACCTTCCACAAGGCAGGGAGAAGCAGTCAAGCCTGTGGGTCCCTGATCAGTCCAAAACTGCTCCACTCATTACAGAGGAGCCCAAAAAGAACTACATTTACCTGATAAGTCTAGCATCTAACTAGGAATATGCTACAGTTATACAGTTTCTGATTGTATTTTACAGATATCCATTACATATGCTCATAGATTTGCCATAAATGTAAAAACAGAAAGAATGGTGGTCCTGTCCCAAGGTCCAGAGCTTTTGGATCAGAATATTCACCCTGGTCTATTCAGTGACAGGACAAAAACTACCTAAAAATCCTAAGACGGCGCTGTTTGCGGACCTGCTGGACGAGACCCCTAGACATCTCCGAACTCTCATCTTCATTATTTTTTCAGCAGCTAAAATTACAATAGCACGTAATATTAAAAAGAATAGGTGCACACTTCCGGGATGTGAGAGAGAGTGAGTGAGTGAGAGGACGTGTGCGGGCTGAGCTCCGCTCCAACCATTCATCCTGAAAATTTCTCTGGCACTTTCTCTGGCACTTTCTCTGGCACTGGCCGGGCGGATTCTCTGACTTCCAGCGACTCTCAGTGCCGATTCTCACCAGATCCGTTCGTATACAGGCACCCTGGGAAAGAAAAAGGCTTTCGGTGCACCGCGAGGTCCCACTATATCTCCGGGTAGGCTCCGGTCCTCCACAGTGCCTGCGGTCTCCATCACCACCTCTGCCGCCTCTGCTGCTGCTGCTCTTGGCTCTGTTAAGCCTGCTAAGCCTGCTGCTGTTGTTGCGCCTGCTGCCGCCGCCGCGATATTACCTCCGAGGCTTCCCATACCAAACATGTCAGTTAGCACGCAGACGCTCCCTGATCCGTCTCCACCTGTAGCCTCTCACGCGGCCTCCCATGCTGAGCTGCTGGCAGCAATTAAAGCTGGAAATGAAAAGGTGATGGTTAAAATAGACCATTTGGCTTCAGATATCAGCTTAATTCGGCATGATATGGACAAATTTAGATCCCGCTTCGTAGAGGCTGAGAGTCGGATCTCACAACTGGAGGACGTTACCAGTGCAGACTCCAGGAACCTTCGCGCTTTGCAGCTGCAGGTAAAAGCCCTACAAGATAAGTCGATAGACACAGAAAATCGCATGAGGAGAAACAATTTAAGGATCATAGGCCTACCGGAAAAAACAGAAGGTAATAAACCAGCTGAGTTTGTGGAATCCTTTCTTATATCATTGTTGGACTTACCTGCTATGCCCCCTACATTCGTGGTAGAGAGGGCGCATAGGATTCCACCAACCCCTCCAGCCCCTGGTAATCCCCCCAGGCCTCTTTTATTGAGACTTTTGAATTTCAGAGACAGAGATAAGATATTAGCTGCAGCTAGAGATAAACAAGAACTGCGGTTTAATAATGCAAAAATCATGTTGTTTCCTGATTACTCCCCTGAAGTCCAGCAGCGACGCCGGGCCTTTACAGAGGTCAGAAGACGCCTAAGGGATAAAGGTCTTAAATTTAGCTTATTATATCCCAGCAAGCTTCGAGTTGCAGACAGGGACCGAGCATTCGCATGTGGTTTTTTTTTTTTTTTTTTTTTTGTAACATCCTTACTACTATAGTCCATTATAGTGCACCCCTATAGTGTCTAAAATTTTCTTGCTATTCTGTGGTCTCCTAATGAATGCTTAGATAAATGTACTTTATTTGGAGTTGGATTGCTCAGCCCTTTGGACTTGGACTTGGACTTGGACTATATCTCTTACACTAAGAGCCAAGAGTTAGATAATTAGAACCCAACCCCACCTCAATTACTTTCTGTTGCTCCCTTTTTTGTCCCCTTTTTTCTCTTCTTCTTTTTTTTTTTTTTCCCTCCCCCTCCTGCCCTTTTCTCCCCATCCCGTCCCCTTTTTTTGGATAGGTATTGGATAGGTTTTTCCTTTTTTCCTTTTTTATATATTTGTTCGGCTATAGGGTGCCTGAACAAATAGTAGTAGTAGTACGATATCCCCTTTTAGGGGTATATCTGCAATATAGTTGCAATACAGTTGCAGCTTGTGTGTGTGTTCTTTTTTTTTTTTTTTTTGGGAGAAAACTAATCCCAACTCTCCTCCTCCTTTTTTTGTTTTTTGAGAGGAGATGGGACTTAGTCGGATAAGCACTTCGTGCTTGGGTATATATTTTTTTTTGTTGTTTTATGTTGGTCTTTGTCATGGTTTGTATAAGCTTGTTTCAAAAATTGCCTTAAAAATTAACATTGCTGGTACATGGTATATTGTAAAAATCTTGCTGCTTGTGAGTTACCCCAAATGGTGTTCCCCTAGTCATTTTACTTGGCCATGGCTTCTTAAACCTATATGGCCACTTCCTTAGCTGAAACCTTTTCGGTCCTTTCATGGAATGTGAGAGGTCTTAATTCTAAATTTAAACGGGCACTGTTGATAAGATATCTAAAAACCCACTCTCCACATTTTATTCTCCTACAGGAAACCCACCTCACAGGCAGCAAGGTTTTAACGCTAAAAAAACCCTGGATTCAGAGGGCCATCCATGCGACTTACTCCTCTTATGCTAGAGGGGTCTCAATCCTAATACACAAGAAATTCCCCTGTGTTATTGAGGACGTGTGCACGGACCCCCAGGGCAAGTTTGCAATGGTGGTGTTTTCACACTGGTCTCAGCGATATATAATCATAAATGTTTATATTCCTCCACCTTTTACACATGATTTATTATATAAGGTTTTGGAAAAAGCAGCTCCTTTTTATCCAGCGAAATTGCTGGTGATGGGGGATTTCAACTCTACTATCTCCCCAGATTTGGACAGACCAGTCCCATCAAAAAACTATAGCTCTGAACTATCTATATGGGCACAGGCAATGGGGCTACAGGAGATATGGAGATGGAAACACCCGGCTATTAGGGCATACTCATGCTTTTCGGCCTCACATAGGACTGCCTCACGGATTGACCTAGCCTTCTCTAATTCAATCCTGTTGACGGATGTAATAGGGGCTAAATACCTACCCAGTGGGTTGTCCGATCATAGCCCACTGGTAATCGAGCTTCGCTCGTCTGCACGCCGAGATGCGGCCCTGTGGAGGCTGGGGGCACAGTGGATTTCCCACCCTGAGGTGGCTGATACTATCCCACCCAGACTAGTTGAGTTTTGGGAACTTAATGAAGGCTCCTCGACCCCACAGACGGTCTGGGACACCTTTAAGGCCTATACAAGAGGGCAATATATCTCTATTATCGCTAGTGTCAAGAAACAGCAGGGCCGGGAAACTTACAGGTTACAACAGATGGTAGAGGATCAAACAGTAATCTATAGTACAGATCCTACAGCAGCTCATTTTGACGCATTAAATGCCGCCCGCAGTTCACTAAATTTACATTTAACGGAAGTTACAAGATTGGATATGCATAAAGGTAGACAGCGACTATTTGAACAGGGGGACAAGAATGGTCGTTTCCTGGCCATGTTGGCACAGCATGAATATCCATCCACAGTGGTTTCGGGCCTGCGGTCTTCAACTGGGGATAAGGTGACCTCTCAGGTAGAAATCTTACAAATGTTTAAAGCCTTTTACCAAACTCTTTATACCTCTGCTCTTCCCCCCCGACTTCCAGCCAGAGATGTTGCAAAACCTTTTAGATCCACTAGCACTTGGCTGGCTGTCGAATGAGGAACGAGAATCGTTGGTACGCCCTATTTCGGCCTTAGAGGTTTTAAAAATTATACGGTCCTTCCCTTTGGGTAAGGCGCCAGGGCCGGATGGCCTTCCTATAGAATTTTATAGGGCACATGCAGCATTTTTGGCACCCATCCTGGCCCAATTATACACCCTCTGCCTATCCAAGGGTGATCTGCCCCTTTCAATGCACCAGGCCTATCTTACTTTGATCCATAAGGACCTTAAGGACCCAGAGCTATGTGCCTCATATAGGCCAATAGCCCTATTGAATAATGACCTGAAAATCTTAACCAAACTGCTGGCTACCCGTCTATATCCATTATTACCTTCGGTTATTGACTCTGATCAAACAGGATTTATGCCTAAAAGGTCAACCGACGTTAATCTTAGGAGACTCTTTACCAATATTCATGCCCAACACAACAACTCCGGTACCAGAGCTATTGCCCTACTAGATATAGAAAAGGCATTCGACACTGTAGAGTGGCCCTTTTTGTGGGAGACTCTACGTCGAATGGGTTTTCCACTACGGTTTATATCATGGTTGCAGGTGATCTATAGGTGTCCCATCTCATCGATTCGTTTGGGCTCCAGACTCTCAACCCCATTTCAACTGTTTCGGGGAACTAGACAGGGCTGCCCTCTTTCTCCGGCTCTATTTGCTCTAGCTATAGAGCCAGTTGCAGAGGCTCTTCGTACATCGCCTCATATTAAGGGGCTTAGGATAGGCATGCTGGAGGAGAGGGTAGCCCTGTATGCTGACGACATGGTTTTATTTTTGGGGGACGCGGGTCCATCACTTCAGGGTGCTCTGTCACTCCTCAACACTTTCTCCATGGTAACGGGCCTCCAGGTAAACTGGCCAAAATCTACTCTATTTCCAATAGATCAAGCAGCCAAATTGACATCCTCTCCAGATAGCCCATTAAAGTGGGTTGACTCCTTTAAATATCTTGGGGTTTGTGTCTCTGCACAAGCCTCAGATTTTCTTAAATTAAACTTGGATCCGGTAGTGGGGGATATGAAAGCTAAACTCAAGGCATGGAATAATCTCCCCCTATCGGTATGGGGAAGGGTCAACTTGCTTAAAATGAAGGTCATCCCCAAATTCATATATTTATTCCGCCATTCCCCGCAGTGGATTCCTAAATCCTTCTTTATTAAACTAAACCAACGCTTTTCAGAGTTTCTCTGGGGCTCCTTACCAACGAGATATAAGTTAACTACATTAATGAGGCCACTATCGCAGGGTGGCATGGCCTTTCCGGATTGCTATAAGTACTTTTTGGCGACACAGCTGGTGACAGTGGTCTGGTGGCTAAATCCTGATAAAACCAATGTGGCCTCCGCTTTGGAGGCCACCGTGGCAGGCTCCTGGGAATCTCTTCAATACCTAATTTACAGAGGCCCATGTGCCCCACACTTATTAACTCCGTCTATGCTTACTACTTTACGGGCCTGGAAAATGGGCTTGGCTATTGAAAAACACAGCCAGATGGGAATTTCCCCTAATACACCCCTACGGCTAAACCCCAATTTACCACATTTTTACAAATCTATTGACCCCCAGATATGGACTAGATATGGTATAAAATTAATCTCACAAGTGGTGTCTTGCACCTCACTGCTTTCTTTTTGTCAGCTTTCCTCCCAGTATAATCTTCCGCAGCACTATCAGTTCCGTTATCTTCAACTTTTGCATGCTTTCGAAGCCCAATTCCCACGTTCGTCCTGTATATTAATACAGTCTAAACTGGAGACTACTCTTAGATCCGGTTGTACAAAAAAACCTACATCTCACATATATCAGCATTTAATCTATGAGTCCTTGCCTCCGTTGGACGGCCTTTTGTCCCGTTGGCAGCGTGACATTCCAGCTTTGAGTGGCGAAGATTGGGATGGTGTTTGGGACTTCCCTTTTAGTTCGCTAGTCTCTATACGTGACAAGTTAGTCCAATTTAAAATAGTCCACCGGGCGTATTTCACTCCCCACCGACTTCATTTGATAAATCCTGCCCACTCCCCTAAGTGTTGGAGATGTAGCTACACCCCGGAGATTTTTCCCATATCTTTTGGCATTGTCCAAAGATACAACAATTCTGGGGGGAGGTACTAGGCCTAATCAATAAAATTGCATCCACTAATCTACCACTGTCTATGGAGATTTGTATGTTGGGCCTTATAAAAAAATTAGTTCCTGCTGTAGCTAAACGCACGATGATTGGTTTGCTTCTATTTTACGCTAGGAAAACCATAACATTTCAATGGAAGAAGCCCTATCCCCCCACAAATGTCCAGTGGAAACGTTTGGTTAACAATAATCTTCCACTATATAAAGATACCTATCTTAATAGAGGCTGCCAATTGAAATTTAATAAGGTTTGGAGTGGGTGGCTGGAGGAAATGAACATTGCTTACTAATGTTGGACTAGCTTCAGTTACGATACCAAGAATCGACGATTAAATGTAATTCCTAGTTAATAGGTATAGGCCTTTAAGGGCAGTGGGGGGGCGGCCCAAAAATTCCAAAAATCCCCTTTTCACTTACATGCTAAAACTGTATTGCATGGATGTATTTCTCTATTTCTCTCTTTTTCTTTCCCTTTCATTTTTTTTCTTTTACTTGATGTACTTGCGATATTACCTGTACAAGCTAGACAACCAATTTGTATATGTCTTTATGTCTTTGTGTCTTATAAGGAAAATTTGAATAAAAATAAATTAAAAAAAAAAAAAAAAAATTACAATAGCACGAGCATGGAAAACTCCAGTGGTCATTCTTGCACTGGTAAAGAATAAACTTTCTTGGATCATGGTCAATGAAAAATTGACCAGCATCCTTAAAGACAGACAGGCCAGATTTGACAGGGTGTGGTCCCCCTGGATTAAGTACCTCCAAGCCCCATAGTCTCTAGAACCGGATAGTGGGAGGCCTAGGCCGAGGGAAATGACTCCTACTTTGGATTCCTGACCTTCACTTTTTTCCTTTTCCTCCTCTTCCCATCCTCCCCCCTCCTCTTTCTTATTTTATATGAATTAATTTTACTCTAATTTACTTCTCTTCTTCCCCTCTTTTTTTCTCTTTTTATGTTTAACCTCCCTGGTGGTATAATTATTTCAGATTTTTGATGCTGAAAGCGGTACAATTATTTTGCACAGAAATTTGGCGCTTTATATTGTAGGCCTGTGATTCTTAGGAATAACTCACCTAAATCTGTCCAAACAAGAGTCTAGTAGACATCCCGGGTATTGTAATGTTTGAAAAACGAAATAAAAAAATTATAATTTAATAAATAATTATAAATAATTATAACAAATAATAATATAATAATAATAAAAATTATTCAATGATGTAATCAAATCAAAAACACTGAAATTTGCTCAGTTGCAGAATTGTCGCTTTTGTTACTTTTAGTGTCTGATGACGGATTTCCCCACAAATCACTATTGCTCAATTCTGCAAGTGATTCTAATTTATTATCGCTGTTTTCTAGCTGGTCTAAAACCACTTTTGATGTAAAGGGACAGTTTTGGTTGCTATGGACAATCTCCAGTTTCCAGGCAAAAAGAACAGTTTTTATAATATAAAACTGCATGCAGGGCAGTGGACAGACCACTAGGGACAAAGGGGATGTGTAATTATTTAATACAGTACTGTAATCTGTAAGATTACAGTATACTGTATCTATACTGTGTTTCTTACTTTTTGAATTTGGTGCCGAACTCCGTCCCCGTGCGTCGCAACGCTCATAGGGAAGGGAGTTCGGCACTGTGAATCGAGCAAGACACGGCGGCTCGCAGATCACAGCGGGGAGACATTGCAGGATCCAGGGGACAAGGTAATAACCTCTACAAGGATCCTGTGATGCGATTCCGAGTCTGGCTCGGGGATACCGCTTTTGGTATTGAAAATCCACCCCGAGCCAGACTCGGGAATACTGCCAGGGGGGTTAATGATTCAATTTATGGATACAAATGGAGAGTCCTGGAGCCTCTCTCTTCTTGACTCCGATGGGGGAGCAATATAAACTAACTCTAAATACCCAACCTCCTTTGGTGTCAAGGGCCCTGATCTTGAGATATACTAAAGGTGCTACAACCTGATCCAACATTACCAAGAAGTTATAAGGAATCCGCTCAGGTTCGAGTGGGCAGTAGCCTTACTTTACTATAATTATTGTTATAATTTTACTCTACAGCCATATGGATTAGACATTTGATAACCTCTTAAGAGTGTAAGGATCTTTCTGCAATGATATTCTATTTTTATCCTGACAAAATTTGTTAAACTTTTCAATAAAAATATATATTAAATATATGAAATGTCTCTCGGAAGTCTCTGCCCAGTCACTAAATTTTTGATGTCTGTGATATTGTAAGTAAACAAATAACTCCTCAGATAGATGAAACGTAGTATGATGCAGACAAATTTTAGGAAACTATTAAATCATCATGCTCTAAATTTCTCACAGATCAAGATTACAGCGGTTCCATGAAAGGTAAAATATAAATTTAAAGCGTAACTCTTTTATTGAGAAAAAAACATTCCCCAATGGGTGATCTATGTACCTTGCAAGAATTATAACAAACTTTATTGCAGATTCCTACCTATTGTTATTCTGAAGAAATCCATGTGTGTTTGTCTGTGCCTCTGTTCTGAGTGGGTCTAATGGGAGTGGTTTCATAATTAACTGTCAGGTGTGGAGCTGCACAACACTAAT
Source organism: Lithobates clamitans (assembly GCA_037952925.1). Classification (NCBI taxonomy): domain Eukaryota; kingdom Metazoa; phylum Chordata; class Amphibia; order Anura; family Ranidae; genus Lithobates; species Lithobates clamitans. Next base: position 464,727 of record JBBGZY010000059.1, read on the forward strand.
GAGGAAATCTGCTGGGCCTGCATCCCTTTAGAAATGTTCCTATTGAAAGTATCTCTCCAAAAATGACATTTTGGTTGCAAGGGATACCTGAAATCTGATTTGTATCTTAGGCAGACTTCTGGGAAAATTGGTGATCCAATCACACAAGCAGGAAATTATGTTTCTGGGGAGTGGTCAGTACACATTCTCTGTACAGAATAACTCCAGGTAGCCATAGTGCAATGTATTCTCAGAAAATTACATTGGCTACAGATTGAAAAGGAAAGGTGATTTTTAATAGCATTCAATACAATATGATCAGTGTCGCAATTATATGCGCTATATTCTTTTTTCTTTATTTGCTATTTTTTTAACTAAAAAATTAAAAAAACAAATATTTAAACAGAAATAAACTTTTATTTTCCAAGATAGGAAGGTAAAAAATGAATCTCAGCTTTTAACTTTCAATAGGTTTTATTGAGGGTATACAATAAAATCTGTAAATTACAAATTATTTGGCACTATTGTTAACATTTCAAGTTAAAACTGTAGAAAGTAAAGAGAGTTAAGATAAAAAATAAAGGAGTACATTCTATTTCACTGTATCTCCATAATATAGACATACATTGTATAGGGTTGATTTATCAAAGGCAAATAGGCTGTTCAGTTTTCATGGGACTTTTCCCTTAGCTTAGTGGATGAGGTGAAGTTTTGTGGACTTCCATCACCCAGTCTCCTGCAAGCAAAACTACTTTTTTTTTTTTTTCATTTTCCTTGCATGTGATTAGGAATTCTTTGCAAAATTATTTTTTTTTACCACATTCACTAAGCTAAATGAAAATTCCTTTGAAATGTGAAATATTATTTTAAAAAGTGAATATGCTTGACTCATTTAGTAAATAAACCCCATATTCTCTTTATAAGTACAGAAGAACAATGTGCAGAGTAAAAATAAAGAGAAAAGAAGGAGAAAAAAAAGAAGGAAGATGAGGCCACCTCAAAGATTGTGGAGGAGAAAAAAGAAAACTGACACTATTAAGCTGGGTTGAAAAGGGATCAATAATTTTAGGAAGTTAGTCCAAGGGTTACCGACCTCGTCAAAATTTTCTTGTTTATAATTTACAGTGTTGGCCATTTTTTATGCGCCCTCATCCATGATATTTTAATTTTAGCAGCTATAAAAATCAATAATGTCTTCCAGGATTGTGCTATTAATATTTTCGCAACTAACATTATAAAGAAGATTAGGGTTTGAGAGTGTTTATGGAAGTTGGATATAGGTTTATTTAGAAGGGCCATGCATGGGTCCATATTTATTTTAAAATCTAAGACCTTGTGTGTGAGATTATATACCCTGTCCTAAAATTGAAAAATGTAAAGGGAAAACAATTTTAAAATAGATAAAATCTTGAAGTTAGCTCCCCTTGAAACATATGTATAATGCCTTTAAATATACAAGAGGACCAACTGTGTTAAAGATATTAATTAATAATTTCCCTTGGATCTATTTCCCAGGCAGTCATGTAAGTAAATTTTGACAGTATAACGAAGTTCAAGTGAGCTTACAGCATTAAAATACCTCCTCTATGCTAATCAGCTTGTAAGCACCCTTTTTCATAATCAGAATGAATCATGCTGTATCGAGGTGAGTGTGAGGGAAGTGTAGGATATGGTGAAGTCTAAACCATTAGACTAAACTGGGGTGGGCATCTTTAGATTTTTTTTAGCAAATGTTCTGGTGTGGACATGCCATAGAGCAACCCTCGAAATTTCCACTTGCCTGTTAGCATTTGGCGAGTGGAAAAAAACTGGAGGGTGAGTGTGGGACTGCCTCGGAGCGGAGGGGGTGCCTCCGGGGAGGGGGGTGCCGCCGGTAGGAGTGGTTGAATGGGAGCCGTTCTCCCAGCTATTGGCCAGGAACCTGGGGAAGAGAGGGGAGAGGAAGAGAAGAGCTGGCCAGATCACACAGAGCGAGGATTGCCCGCTGTGACACAGCTTTGATTTGAATTGCCCAGTGGCCTCGTCCAACAAAGTCCTTACTCCTGGACCAGCTCCTATGATAGACATCATACTGGTCTAATGTTGGGACATGTGATGTCTACCATAGGAGCCAGTCCAGGACGCGGTACTTCGTTTGACTACGGCCACTGACCAATTCAAATCAAAGCTGTGTCACAGCGGGAGATGCCCGCTCTGTATGACTTGGCTCTCCTCTTCCTCTCCTCTCTGAGATCCCCATGCATTGGTGAGGCTGCGCTGATGGGCACTGGTGAGGCTGCATTGATGGGCACTGGTGAGGCTGCGCTGATGGGCACTGGTGAGACTACATTGATGGCCACTGATCAGGCTGCATTGATGGGCACTGATGAGACTGCATTGATGGGCACTGATGAGACTGCATTGATGGGCACTGATGAGGTTGCATTGATGGGCATTGGTGAGGCTGCATTGATGGGCACTGATCAGGCTGCATTGATGGGCACTGGTCAGGCTGCATTGATGGGCACTGGTCAGGCTGCATTGATGGGCACTGGTGAGGCTGCATTGATAGGCACTGATGAGGCTGCATTGATGGGCACTGGTGAGGCTACACTGATGAGGGTGCATTGATGGACACTGATGAGGCTGCTTTGATGGGCACGGATAGGCTGCATTGATGGCTACTGATCAGGCTGCATTGATGGGCACTGGTGAAGCTGCATTGATGGGCACTGATGAGGCTGCATTGATGGGCACTGATAGGCTGAACTGATGGGCACTGATAGGCACAGATGAGGCAGCACTGATGGGCACTAATAGGCTGCATTGATGGGCAAGGATGAGGCTGCACTAATGGGCACTGATAAAGTTATAAATATTTATTTTTGTAACTTAATTCTGCATAAAACATTTAACAGTGTCATTTCATGACATAATTTATGAGGGCATGTTTAGGGGCGGGCAGGGAAGGTTAGAGGTTGAGTGGGGCAACTGGCGGCGAGTAACTCTTAAGGCGTGGCTAGTAGCTCAGGACTTGAGATTTTGAGCCCTGCCTTAGACACAATAAAAAATTTTTATGCTTTTTTGAGATTCTGATCGACTAAGAGAATCCTCATTTTTCTGTAGCTGGGTCCTCCTTATTCCCAGTGACTTTGCAAGTATCTTCCAGAACTTTCCAGTGTGATCTCTGCACCCCCAGTGTTCCCAATGTCATCCAGGCTATTCCCAGTGACTCTGTGTGTTCTTGCCTGTAACCTGTATCCTTGCACCTGTTGTGTCCTCTGAGCATTTCGATGTACTTCTGCCTTTGTCTCCCTTGTGTACCTCTGCCAGCTTTTGATCTTCCTGCACCTCCTTAATGCCCTTTGAGTTTTAGACTGCCTTTTGCTATCAGCACCTGAGTCTGCAGTCTGTTTCAGTGCCCTCCTCTATATTTCTAGTTTGTTTACTGCTCTCTGTCTCTGGGCATTTCTGCCTGTTTGTAGTGATTCCTTTTCTGTTTCTACTACTCACGCCTACTGATTCTGTGTGTCTACGTGCACTACTACCCATTTCCACTGCCTCAGTGTGTTTGAGTGCACTCCCGCCATCTTGGGCTCTACTGTTACTGACCTTTGATCCTGGTCTGTTGGTGCTGCTTGGGACTCTTTTATAGATTTTTTCCATTACTTACTGTTCAGACAGTAACAAAAACAGCATTTCAAATCTAGTTGGCTGCAACCATGAAGACATAAAGGAGAAGCTTAAAATATGTAATTTGTTCATTTTGTATGCACTATGTACCATCATGAAAGGATTTAGATTTTTTTACCGAGTGAAGAAGGAAATGTTTGAAGAGTGGTAAGCCAGTGTTATCATTCTTATATCATTGATATCATTCTCATGCCAACATATAGGATAGTTTACTTTGTGGTTTCAGTATGACTTAATACGTAGATGAAAGCTTGTACTTGGAATTGACAGCTTGTTGACATAAAGACTCAAAGGGAAAATTAGTTGTATGTGAAAGGATTTATGTAAAAGGAACTTTAGAAATGCACTTTGATTATATCTAAAAAAAAAAAAAAAAACTAGCTTCTGGAAAATCATGGTTTGTTTGAAGTAATTCACAGGTATAAATGCTTTCCTTGAAAATTTAGACTCCCAAAAGCTACCACCCCCTGTTTAGCCACCCATGATTTGAACATAATGTAATTGTGTCTGGTAAATAGCAAAAAAATGGCCAGTGGAGTGTGAGAAACACTTAGCTTGTACATCCTAGGGAGGCTGTCTCAAAGGGAGAAAGAGTGAGACAAGATTGTAAAAAATATGGTAGGGTTAAATTTTGAAAAAATCCACTAGTCTTGATAAGCATAATAATGCCACCACAAATAGCATTAGATCATTTAGCCCTAAAAGTATGAAGTTAAAACTATATGCATATTAATTCTGGGTCCATTTTTTTCCATATAAACTTAAAAATGTGGGATAAAAGAAGACTAAGGTGCTCATGTCAAGTGGTATTCTTTACAAAAGCACAGAAAACACCTGCTTTGCCTGCAGTTCATTGTACTTCAATAAGAAATGCTAGGTCTAAAGAAATGAGAAAACAGGACTATTGAAACCTCTGACCTGGTATGTTTACTGCTCCATTAAAGTGGTTCTAAAGGCAAAAGGTTTTATGCATTCTCTGCATTAAGATAAAAACCTTCTGCATGCAGCTCTTCCCCCAGCCTAACCTTATACTTACAAGTCCAGCACTATGCATGAGAGCAGAGCTTCTCCCCATACTCTCCCTCCTCATTGGCTCATTGTCAATCACAGCCAGTGAGCAGGGAGCAGGACCGAGCCATGCTCTGTGTGTCAATGGACACACAATGCCTGGTCAGGAGCGAACATGCATGGGCGGCTTGCTATGGGGGCACCTGGCAGGTGGGAGGAGCCAGAAGCACTGGAGGGAGAAATAAGAAGAGGAGGATCGAGCTGCTCTATGCAAGACCATTGCATGGAGCAGGTAAGTATGACATGTTATTTAAAAAAAAAAATAAAATCAATCCTTTACAATCACTTTAAAGTCAATTTCAGTTTGCTAACCTACATCTAATGTTTAAAATGCACATCAAACACAGGAAAACAACAGCCGTGTACATTAGCCTGATATGTTTGCAAATTTAAATTGCTGCACTAATTTCACTTGCTGCTTACTTCTTCTGCGTCATTGATAAAGCATTATTGAAGCCATTAATGATTACATGACTATCATTTTCAGAGTTGGGTAACCAATGGCAGCCTATGATTTTCCCTCAGTAAAGTTTTCCTTAGTCCTTAGACCTTAAATGTGGTCTGGATATCCCTGTATTATATTTATAAGCATATAACATTTCAATAACAGGAGGGACAAGGTTTTTTTGAATGATTGTTTTAAATGTTAATATTTGTGTTTTTCTTAGTACTGTATAAACAGATTTATTGTAAATGTCCGCAGAAGCCATTTTATTGCATTAATGTGTAATGCATGCTCTTAAAAGCTATTTTTATAGTGTTTTTTAGTACATTAAATACAATTTAAACACTGTGTCTGATTACAGTCCAACAAGTCATTTATTCCATGCAAGTTTAACTACACCAAGCATTGCATTTTATCCAGACAGTGCTATAAGCCACATTTTACGTGTCATCATCTGGTCCACATTATACTTCAATTCTATTCAGAAAGCAGTGGTCATTTTTTTATTTTTTCAATTTTAGTTTTTATTGAAGGGTATGCAGCGGATACAGTTAGAGGGTAACTTTGAAAGTACATGCAATCAGTAATCAACTTCATTATCTCAACCAATACTCCAAGATATGCTATGGATGATTAAAGCATATACATATTGTACAAGAAGAAAATAGTGTTCATAAAAGAATGCCATGGCCCCTCCATTCAGTCTGCATTGGAGGCAATCTCACTCTTCTGAAGAAAAAGAGAGATCCGCCAGGTCACTGTGGGGAGTCTATAACAGTGTGTATTAATAGGTTCTGCGCACACCACTTTTTTTTTTTTATTGGGGGGGAATTACCTGAGATCAGGTAGAAGTCAGGGATAGACCAAGGTGAGAAAGAGAATAATAGAAGGGGATGGAGAAAGAGGGTGGAGGGGGGAGTAGAGGGGAGGGGGGGTGGAGTGGGGGGGTTGCAGGAGGGTGGGAGATGTGTCATTCCCCAGGAGCCTGGGTCATCAAGACCTGTCAGACAGCAGGATTCACTGGCAGAAATCCTGTTCAAGCGTATTGGAGAAATTAATCGGAGAAGCGAAATTGGACCCAATAAAACCACCTGGTCTTATGTTCCTCCACCCTATCTCGCAGAACCGAGGTCAAGTCTTCTATTTGCTCTATATCCTTCAGCCTTGCGAACCACTGAGTCACCGTTGGCGCGGATTGTTGTTTCCATAAAGGCGGAATGCACGCTTGTGCAGCATTAAGGAGGTGCTTGAGTAGGGATTTGTGATAGCGTTTCCTTGATAAAGGAGTAATGCCCCGTACACACGGTCGGACATTGATCGGACATTCCGACAACAAAATCCTAGGATTTTTTCCGACGGATGTTGGCTCAAACTTGTCTTGCATACACACGGTCACACAAAGTTGTCGGAAAATCCGATCATTCTGAACGCGGGGACGTAAAACACGTACGTCGGGACTATAAATGGGGCAGTAGCCAATAGCTTTCATCTCTTTATTTATTCTGAGCATGCGTGGCACTTTGTGCGTCGGATTTGTGTACACACGATCGGAAATTCCGACAACGGATTTTGTTGTCGGAAAATTTTATAGCCTGCTCTCAAACTTTGTGTGTCGGAAAATCCGATGGAAAATGTCCGATGGAGCCCACACACGGTCGGAATTTCCGACAACACGCTCCGATCGCACATTTTCCGTCGGAAAATCCGACCGTGTGTACGGGGCATAAGGTTTAATAGGACCGCGGCTGGGTTGTCCTGTAGGGAGATGTCAGTAAATTTATGTATGAGTTTAAAGACTGGTTCCCAAAAAGTTTTGAGCACAGGGCATTCCCAGAAAATGTGCAGGATAGTTCCCTGGTGAAGGCCGCAGCGCCAACAGCAGTCCGTTTGATTGGGGAATATCTTTGCCAGGACTGATGGGCATTGGTCATTTTTTACATTCTTGCAACATAGAAAAAATACAAAAAATAGGGTGTGATTCACACGAGTGTTGATTATGAAGATTGAAGCAATGCTTATTAACACTCCTATAGCATTTATGATGTGTTTAAGTGTTGCTTTTTTAGTGCTTAAAGGGGAAGTGATATAAAGGAAATTATCTACTTTGAGGTGTGGTTAGGTTGTGGTAGGATAGCAGGCATTTTTGTGAATTTCCTGCAAGATGGATTCATAAACTTTGATTTGTTTGACATATGTCTTGGTCCAGCAAAAATCTTTGCCACTGCTCTTTGCCTCTGCTCCTACCTGGCATTGTCAGTATTGCTAGCTTGCTTGATGTTTTTGCCTGCAGACAGAAGCAAATGGTGTTACCACTATTATTTTCCAGTGAATTCTGAGAAACAGGAACCACTGCCTGTCCCCCAATGCCCAGCTAACACTTCATAAATGCTTCACCAACATGCCATACATGCTCTAGGCACTGTTAAAGCAGAGTTCCACTCATTTTTCAAATGTTTAAAAGTCAGCAGCTACAAAATATGTAGCTGCTGACTTGTAGCCTCCCTGGCGGTATTCCCGAGTGTGGCTCGGGGTTAAATTTCAGCACCATTAGCGGTAACCCCGAGCCACACTCGGGATTACATCTCAGGATCCTGGAGCGGTATACTTACCTTGTCCCCAGGATCCTGCGATGTCCCCCCCGCGGTGTCTGCGGGCTGTGTCCTCCTCCGAAGCCTCTCTGTGCCAGGCTCCGTTCCCTGCGAGCGTTACACCGCACGGGGGCGGAGCCTGGCAGGAAAATTTAAAAAAATTTAAAAATCATAACACATACAGTACTGTAATCTTACAGTACTGTAAAAAATAATTTTACATCCCTTTTGTCCCCAATGCTTTGGCCCGTGCCCTGCATGCAGTTTTATATGATATATACTGTTCTTTCTGCCTGGAAACTGGAGATTGTCCATAGCAACCAAAAAGTGTCCCTTTACGTCAAAAGTGGCTTTAGACCAGCTAGAAAACAGCTATAGTAAATTAGAACACTTGCAGAATTCAGCGATAGTGAATTGTGGGGAAATTTATTTTATTATTATTATATTATTATTTTTTTTTATTATTTATATCTATTTATTATATTATAATTTATGATTTTGTGTTTCAAACTTCATCAAACCCGAGATATCTACTAGACTCTTGGTGGACAGATCTAAGTGTGTTATTGCTAAGAATTACAAGCCTACAGTATAAAACAACAAATTTCTATGCAAAATAATTGTACCGCTTTGAGACGCAAAAATCTGAAATAATCATACCGCCAGGGAGGTTAATAAACACACCCTCACCTGTCCCACGGTCCAGCGATACAGCCGCCCAAAGCCTCGCTCCTCCCCCTCTCCTCTCCGCGCCGCCAGCATTGCAATTGTGGGCACCCAGCTGTGACAGCTTGTGTCTTCACAGCTGGGTGCGCACTGCGCATGCGCGAGTCACGCTGCACTATTCTGAATGGCCAAGCAATCTTCTGGAACCTGTGATGTGTCCCAGAAGATTCAGGGAGGGAGGGGGGAGAGGAGGAGTCGCCTAGGCTGTGTGGGCAGAAGTGCGAGCTAAGGACCTGTCAAAACTGGGTACCCACTGCCCCCCTCAAAAAAATGACATGCCAAATGTGTCATGTTGGGGGGTTAGGACTACTTAAAGCGGAAGTTTCACTTTTGGGTGAAACTCCGCTTTAAGATGCGGTTATAGAGCATTACCATTGAAATCAATGGTGGCTGCTGACAAGTGTCATGCTGCCTAATTTTTATTATGACACAGCGCTGCTGTAATATTCATGACCGGCACTGGAGGGAGGTTTACGAGGCTTTAAAAAAGCTGAATCAATGCCGCATGTGTGAACGAGCCCTAAAGGCAAAAACATGGTTAACTTTGCAAGTTGCACTCTGTAAGGAAATTTTTCCCAGAGCTCAATGAATGTGGTGGTTTTACTCTGCCAGGAATACCCAATAACTTGCATGAAAAAAAAAACAGCATTTTTCCTTGGATTGGATCATGGAAGTCAGCAGAGCATCACATCATTCACTAAGCTCTGGGTATATTTTCCTTACAGAGTGCAACTGCACTTGCAAAGTGAACAGTGTATTTGCCTGTAGATTACAATCATCTTATTTTGCATCTTTTAAGACCCCCACTAAGGTGAGGTGACATATACACAATCATTTAAGATGACAGATCTTCTGATTTCCAGGAACAACTCAGAGTTTTGAAGATTTGTACCGGGAATTTTGTTGTCCCTGGTTTTTAAGACGGACCAACTATATCATAAATCACTCTTTTTCTGGTGCTCCTGGCAGCCCTTTCACACTGGGGCGGTTTGCAGGCGCTATTGCGCTAATAATAGCGCCTGCAAACCGATCCGAAAGTGTCGCTGCTTTCATTCCAGTGTGAAAGCCCCGAAGGCTTTCACACTGGAGGCTTACGCTAGCAGGACGGTAAAAAAAGTCCTGCTAGCAGCATCTTCGGAGCGGTGAAGGAGCGGAGGAGTGTATACCGCTCCTTCACCGCTCCTGCCCATGGAAATCAATGGGACGGCGTGGCTATACCGCCGGCAAAGAGCCTCTGCAGAGGCGCTTTGCGGTGGTTTTTAACCATTTCTCGGCTGCTAGCGGGGGGTAAAACCGCCCCGCTATCGGCCGCTTACCGACGGTAAAGCGCCGCTTACAATAGCGGTGCTTTACCGCCGACGCCCGCCCCAGTGTGAAAGGGCTCTTACTGGAAAGACCAGTGTGCTACTGCTTCTAAAGCCCCCCCCCCCACCAGCCCCCAAGATCCTTATGAACAGAGGTTATGTGATCACTTATAAAAAAGGGGTAAAAAGGTATTTATAATGTTTATTTTATTTTTTTAAATGTTTTGCCTTTCATTTCTGAGTGGGTTGTTTTACAAGGTGAGGGTTTACATATACTTTCAGTGTCTTGGTTTATTCATCGTAAGGTATGTCAGAAAGTAATAATTGCAACAGATAGATTTTGGACTTAGTTGTTACTGTAGATCTATTGGCAATGCAGGATATGCTCAGGCAGTATGTTCAAGGCATGTTATTTGTTGCAAGTTAAATGTGTTCATTTGTGTTAGCTGTACATTTTTCTACTGACCATTTTCCTTTATCCATTAAGGAACTGCAGCTTACCAATTAACATTATATGTAGTCCTCAGGTTAACATATTGTAGCTCCCCCACAACATACAATAGTGCACATTCTTCCATTTGTACACTAATTAAAATAGTCATTGTGAATATTTTTTTTTTTTTTTTAAGATATTGGACAATGCAGTAGCCAACCTTGTCTGAATGGGGGGACATGCACAGAAGAGGGCAGCCACTACAAATGCAATTGTCCTCCTGAGTGGAAAGGATCCAACTGCCAGTTTAAGGCACCAACAGGTATGGAATGTTTTCAGAAAAAATAAATTAGAGGAATATAGGTGAAATGTGCTATACCTTGGATGGATTTTGGGGTCACCCTGCTTGGTATAAAGATGGTCAAGGAGCTTGGATATTTCCAGAACTTCAACAAGGGACATAGATGCCAATCTGACTACTCTCCTAAGGAAATAGTTGTGTGGTTCAAATGCATTGATCTTCAGCGAGGGTGTTTTTTGCAAGGTGTCTGTAGACGCCTGGGTCAAATCACAGTAGTGTGGCATACATCGCAGGAATACAGAACACCTAAATTGACTTCCTGATGGACTAAGCAGCCATTAAAAGCCTTACCTAGAATATCAGGTTTTGGGTTCAAGTAGTTATATCAGAAAGGAAAAGAAATATTTAAAGTTGAACTATGGAATAACCCTAACTAATTTTAAAAATACCCCCCCCCTCCTAACACCTAACACCTATTAAATTTGTTAACCTGTGCAGGAAAGATGTGTATAACTACCTATTCTCATGCCACTCCAGTTTGGTCACGTGATCTCCCCTGCGTCAGCCAGTGGCCGGCTGCAGGGGAGAGCGCTTGACAACAACTGTTAAAGGCTGGAGCGGTGTTGTCTCTCTTAAACTTTGATGGCCCATCTGTTGTACGTGCTCCCTACTCTCCTGTGAAAATGCTGCTGGCTGGGGGCACTTATTTGAGATGAATGCAAAATAAGCAAACAGTGTGGCCAGGCAGTGGGATAAGCAGATAGAGTTCTAGAATGGATCACTAGAGTGGTCACCAGCAGGAGGAAGGGGGTTCTTATTCCTCCATACAGATCTTTAGTTAGACCTCATTTACAATATTGTGTCCAGTTCTGGAGACCTCATTTACAAAATGATTTTGATAAGATCCAGAGATGTGCAACAAAAATGATGAAAGGTCTGAGGGATAAAACTTATCAGGAGAGACTTTAGGAACTTTATATGTACAGTCTGGATGAAAGAAGGGAAAGGGGAGGACATAATAGAAATACAAAAGGGGGGTGAATAAGGTTCAGGTGGGCAGTATTTTCAATATGAAGCCAAGATCAAGAACACAGGGACATGACCTCAAACTTGCTGGTGAGAAGTCCAAAATAATAATAATCTTAGAACGTATTATTTTACAGAAAAAGAACAAAAAACAAATGGGGCAGAGTCAACAGACTGGACCACTTGGTACTTGGTCTTTTTTCTGCTGTCACTCTTCTATGTTTCTATGCATCTTTCTTACACAGGTTAGTAAGCATGGGTGTTAGGAGGAGGGATAGGGTATTTTTAAGATTAGTTAGGATTATCCCAGAGTTTTACTTTAGGAACTTACAGGACTTGTATATTATTATATATCTGCAGTGCTACTCCCATAGAAGCCGCAGGATTTACTCGTCCAGGTCTTTCCAACTTCAGCCCCGCAGCCAGGCACACAATAAGCTCATTCACTCTTTCTCCAAAGACCAGTCTAGGGGATGTTTTTGTTGTTTTTAATTTTGGAGAGCTTGGATAGGGATGAGGGTAGCGGTGTAATACTCCAAGAATGAGAACTATGTACTTAAGGACTTAATCTTCCTTACTTCTTAAGTGGTAGTAGAACCAGTATAGAAAAGTCCCTTTTCTTTAGTGGAGAAATATCTGGACAGAGCTCTTCAGGACACCAGGCAGACCTACAGCTGACTATACTAGGCACCAGAGGGGTAGCTAAAGCACAAGGTCCCCAAGATCATTCCAATGTCTGTACTCACAAGGCCCAAGGTCAGATGGATGCCTCCTTCCAATCTTCCAAATGATGCCCTTTAGTGATACCAGACAGATCTGTGGCACACAGCTCCCCTCCTCCACTTGGGTCAAGAGCCAGAGCACAGTGTGTTCACTGAATAAATACAATCTCCCAACATGCCATCAGAGCCTGCCTCTCTGGGATTGGCTGGGGCTTTATCCATATTCATGCTGCCATCTGCAAAGCTTCACACCTACTATCCAGAAACGTCTCAAGTCTCTGGATACAGAGGAATCCATAGCCCAGACTGATAGCAGCCGAACACACTGACCAGACCTAACTAACAGATTACAGCTTCACTGGGTACAGTAAGCAGAATATGCTTTTGTCTACCAAATATATGCAGCCACACTGCCTACAGAGTGGCAACTAATCGAAAACAATCACTATCACCTAACTATCCTAGCACTTACCTAGGAGAGTGCTACATATCATAATATACTATAAATCAATATATTTTGATTTACTATTTTTTACATTCTTGTATGAGTGCTCCTCTAAACCAGTGAACCACTTCCCAGGCTACACACAATAATGTATTTACACTTTTTGAACAAGCAGTAAAAACATCTAAAACAAGCCCTTATTCCCCTCTGTAGCTTCAAACATCACATTGGGTGTTTTAAAGCTTTTTGGGACTGTCTGAAACCAGACTTTATAGTCTTTGTTGTGATCCTTGAGGATATTTAAGAATTTATTCAGAATCACTGATCAGAGTTTCCTGCCCAGCTGCTATACCTGTTACACAGGCAGGTGCAGTGGCTGGCAGGACTGTGCTCAGTGAGGCTGAGCATATACTTTATATAGGCTCCGTGTCACTGAAGAGGCTCTGCCACTGCACCTGCCTGTAAGGCAAGAGTAGTGGCTAGGCAGGAAGTTCAGTAATTCTGAGACTGTTTTTTTTTAAGGGGCACTGGAAGAGGACTGTCCCCAAAGGTTGCCCTGACCTTGCAAGCCTCCTGAAACCTCTGACACTCTGGGTTCTGACATAATTCAAAGAGAAAATACACTTGCAAAAGACACCAGAGAAACAATAAAAATGGCAAATGGGTATTTTACTTGATGTTCTTGAGTAACCAAAAAAAAGAAGAATGTAAATGTAAATATTCCTCAAATTGTAAACTTTAGCATTAGACAGAATACAGGTACTATTCAATGAAATGACAATAACAAGAAATCAGGCAGCAACGATCAACAGGCCCTAGGAGAAACTATGATCCCAGGTAAAAGAGGCAGAAGAAAGACTTTTTGTCAAACAGCTCCCTCTTAACCCCGATGCCACGGGCCTAACAGAATAGAAGGCACAATATATGATAACGCAATATGTGAAAAGCAATAAACAAAACCTGAATAAGGGTTCCCCTTTAAGGTGGACAGGTGTTATAAGCTAAGTCCTTTTGGGGGTAGGAGTCCTTGATGTAAGGTGTCCAAGATCTTCAGCTAGCTATGAAGGGGCCCAAGATGTTGTTGTTCAATGGCGACCAGCAGCAGTGGATTTAATAAGCAAAGTTTCTCTCAGGGAAAGCTTTGGGTGTAGGAAGGAAAAGGGTAGGGAGTCACTTTCAACCGGCCTTGTTCTGTAATGTTGAAAGAATAAAGAAAACAGATGTTTTGGATCTTGTTCAGGCCACATCTTTAGTTCTAATGAGTGTCAGGAAAATACCATTTATATTTAAACAAATAGCTCCAACACATTGATCCAATTACCATGGAAAAGCAGATATTGTTGTCTAAGATGGAAGGTTTGAAAATTGTGGAACCCTCCTGTTCTAGTTACATAATCACATCCTTGGTGTCAGGAAGGTTTCATAAGTGTTAATCCTTCAAATTACATGAGGTGTGAAGCATTAGTAAAACACCAGGGTAGAGATGTTAAAATTACATTATACAGTATCTCACAAAAGTGAGTGGACCCCTCACATTTAAGTAAATATTTTATTGTATCTTTTCATGTGACAATTCTGAAGAAATTACACTTTGCTACAATGTAAAGTAGTGAGTGTACAGCTTGTAAATTTGCTGTCCTCTCAAAATAACTCAACACACAGCCATTAATGTCTAAACCACTGGCAACAAAAGTGAGTACACCCCTAAGCGAAAATGTCCAAATTGGGTCCAAAGTGTCAATATTTTGTGTGGCCACCACTTTTTTCCAGCACTACCTTAACCCTCTTCAGCAGGGAGTTCACCAGAGCTTCACAGGTTGCCACTGGAGTCCTCTTCCACTCCTCCATGACGAAATCAGGGAGCTGGTGGATGTTAGAGACATTGCGCCCCTCCACCTTCTGTTAGAGGATGCCCTACAGATGCTCAATAGGGTTTAGGTCTGGAGACATGCTTGGCCAGTCCATCACCTTTACCCTCAGCTTCTTAAGCAAGGCCGTGATCATCTTGGGGATATGTTTGGGGTCATTATCATGTTGGAATACTGCCCTGTGGCCCAGTCTCCGAAGGGAGGGGATCATGCTCTGCATCAGTATGTCACAGTGCATGTTGGCATTCATGGTTCCCTCAATGAACTGTAGCTCTCCAGTGCCGGCAGCACTCATGCAGCCCCAGACCATGACACTCCCACCTCCATGCTTGACTGTAGGCAAGACACACTTGTCTTTGTACTCCTCGCCTGGTTGCGGCCACACACGCTTGATGCCATCTGAACCAAATAAGTTTATCTTGGTCTCATCAGACCACAGGACATGGTTCCAGTAATTCATGTTCTTAGTCTGCTTGTCTTCAGCAAACTGTTTGCAACCCTTCTTGTGCATCATCTTTAGAAGAGGCTTTCTTCTGGGACGACAGCCATGCAGACCAATTTGATACAGTGTGCAACGTATGGTCTAAACACTGACAGACTGACCCCCCACCCCTTAAACCTCTGCAACAATGCTGGCAGCACTCATACGTCTATTTCAAAAGGCAACCTCTGCATATGACGCTGAGCACGTGCACTCAACTGCTTTGGTAGACCATGGCGAGGCCTGTTCTGAGTGGAACCTGTCCTGTTAAACCACTGTATGGTCTTGACCACAGTGCTGTAGCTCAGTTTCAGGGTCTTGGCAATCTTTTTATAGCCTAAGCCATCTCTATGTACAGCAACAATTCTTTTTTTCAGATCTTCAGAGAGTTCTTTGCCATGAGGTGCCATGTTAAACTTCCAGTGACCAGTATGAGAGAGTGAGAGCGATAACACCAAATTTAAAATACCTGCTCCCCATTCACACCTGAGACATTGTAACACTGATGAGTCACATGACACCAGGGAGGGAAAATGGCTAATTGCGCCCGATTTTGACATTTTCACTTGGGGGTGTACTCATTTTTGTTGCCAGCAGTTTAGACATTAATGGCTGTGTGTTGAGTTATTTTGAGGGGACAGAAAATTTACACTGTTATACAAGCTGTACACTCACTACTTTAAATTGTAGCAAAGTGTCATCTCTTCAGTGTTGTCACATGAAAAGATATAATGAAAAATATTTACAAAAATGTAAGGGGTGTTCTCACTTTTGTGAGATACTGTATGTGAGGTGCTACTCCCACCCCTCTGGTTTTTTACTCAGCCTTCTAGGTTGAAAGTTATTCTTTGTACTGATTCCTACTTACTGAGCTCTCTAGCAGAGGTGGAGTTTAGCAACTGGGTGGTGCTACCACCTAGATTGGCAAAATAAACATATACTGTCAAAGAACACAGCTGTGTCTCTCAATGAACATAAAGAAAATAATTTTACAGTGAGTACAAAAATTCTATTTTATATTTGTCCAGTGCTCTATCTATGTTTGCATTTTGATTAATTTAATCATTATTTATTAAGCACCACCTGAGTTGCCAGTCAATGATGCTGCTTTAAGCCGTAAAGCAGTGTGCACCAGAGTGGACCGTACTCAACACTGTAGCTGTGATCCTGGCTTTCAGATGAAAGGCACTCCTGAAAACAGCATATGTCAAGGTACTTTCCATAACTTCACACAATGTATTCGAAAGAAAGTAATGCTAACCCTATTGAATAAATGTTCTACTTAGGTTTCTAAATATAAATTAGCTTTCACATTTTCAGTATAATTACACAAATGCAAAGTGACTTTGTCTTGTTATGATATAGACATATATAGGCATCCTGCACATAAAAGCTAATTCCTCAGTCTTTTCTGAGCACTGCATGTAATCTTTTACTAGGGGCATGACTTCAGCTTCAAAGATACATGGCTCACCCTGGAACTAAACCCTGCTCAGCTGCAACCACACTATCCAATTACAGCAATGTTATTAGCCATTGAGGAGCTCTCATTGCAGTTATACAGCTTCTAGGTTGAGCTTAGCTCTAGAGACATGGTTTATCACAGGCATAGATGGATTTTCTTGGCAATAAAAGTAATGCAGCGTACACACGGTCGGACTGTTCGACCGGACTGGTCCTATGGATGCCGACGGACCAAATCCGGCGGACAATCCGATCGTGTGTGGGCTTCACCGGACCTTCAGCTGACTTTTCCAGTCGCAAATCTGACAAACTTTAGATTTGGAACATGCTTCAAATCTTTACGTCGTAACTCCGCCAGGCCCAGAAATCCGCTCGTCGGTATGCTAGTCCGATGGACAAAAACCGAAGCTAGGGCAGCTTTTGGCTACTGGCTATTAACTTCCTTATTTTAGTCCGGTGTACGTCATCACGTACGAATCCGTCGGACTTTGGTGTGATCGTGTGTAGGCAAGTCCGTTTGTTAGAAGGTCCGTCGGAAGTCAAGCCATCAGACTTTTTTTGCTGAAAAGTCCGACTGTGTGTACACGGCATAATAGCAAGGACCGTGTGTTGTCTGATATTCTTCAAGATCATTTTAATATAAAAATGTAAAGGATAGTTTCCCAATGAGTGAAGTTGCAGTTTGCATGATGCAGTGGCTCTGAATGGTCTGACTGCAGCTTACTGAGTACTGTGAAGAACAGCCTCAGAGGATTTGTGTAGCTCGATATAGGAGAGTTGTAAGAGGTGGAGACCCAAATTATTTATTTTAAAGCCTATAATACACGTTAAATTTACTAGGCCTTAATATTTACAGTATTACTTCTGGAAAAAAACACTTAGAAGTCATGTCCTTGCTTAACACTTTTATGGAAAAGCAGAAAATATTAATTTCTATGAATAACTATATATTTTTTTATTTTATCTGTTTTATTTTTTCGACATATTATCGCAGTATGTTTTGTCTGCAGATGTTAATGAGTGTGAGGTGTACAAGTCAGAAGGAGCACCTCGCCTCTGTGTCTATGCCTGCATCAACATACCAGGCTCCTATCGCTGTGCTTGTCCATCTGGTTACAAATTACTAGGTGATGGAAAAAACTGTGAAGGTAGGTGGATTTAAATGTTTTAAAGACAATACAAATTTAAATGTATAGTGGTTTTGTATTTATTTTCTTTCTGTAATATGGTATTGTGGCATTTTATGTGATATGGTATTAAAACTATACTCACCTCTCGTTGCTCTATTGCTGGTGCCAGCGTCTTCACCTGGTCTTATTCTGGGCTCAGGACCCTTAGTCATCTTGATTGGCCAGTCTCCTGTGTAAATGTGTGCACGAGTTTATTATTTCCATTACCCAGTGTCAGGAACCATGAATCAGACTGAAGGGCAGTAAAAATCCCACTATTTCATAAAACGGTAAAATGGTATAAACAGAGCAAGCGTAATAAAAACATAGCCAGAGTTCGGTAACCAGAACAGGTAGTCAGAACAAGCCAGAGAAACGAGTCCAGAGAACAGCGAAGTTGGGTGCGGCAAACAGGATCAGGAACTAGAAGGGAAGTCAGCCAAGCAAAAGTCTTTCACAGGAAAACACAGCAGAGAGAGTCCGGATATGTTGACCAAGGCAAAGGCGCTGAAGATCTGATCCAAGGAGTTTATATAACCAGCAGCTCTAGCTGACAAGCAGGAAATGAAGACAATATGAGTCACTGTGGAAGGAAGAGACTTTGGCAATTAACCGACAGCTGAGCACAGAGCTCTAAGAAGGATAGGCTGAAACCAGTTCTGACTAGGGATGAGCCGAACACCCCCCGGTTCGCAGCAGAACCAGCGAACGGACCGAAAATTCGCATGAACGTTAGAACCCCATTGAAGTCTATGGTACTCGAACGTTCAAAATCAAAAGTGCTAATTTTAAAGGCTAATTTGCATGGTATTGTCCTAAAAAGGGTTTGGGGACCCGGGTCCTGCCCTAGGGGACATGTATCAATGCAAAATTTTTCAAAAGTGTCCGTTTTTTTGGGAGCAGTGATTTTAATGATGCTTAAAGTGAAAAAAAAAAAGTGAAATATTCCTTTAAATATCGTACCTGGGGGTTGTCTATGGTATGCCTGTAAAGTGGCGCGTGTTTCCCTTGCTTGTCATTTAAAACTGCTTACGGCTTTAATGTAATGTCTGGTCCCGGTAATATGGATGAAAATCAGTGAGACAAACGGCATGGGTACCCCCCCCCAGTCCATTACCAGGCCCCTTGGGTCTTGTATGGATATTTATGGGAACCCCGCACCCAAATTAAAAAAATGAAAGGCGTGGGGCCCCAGCAGTATACAGGCAGTGCAAACAAGGCAGGGACTGTAGGTTTGTTGTTAAGTAGAATCTCTTTGTAATTTTGAACTGGTACATTTTTAAAGTGTAGCTCCAGCCAAAAAAATCTATTTTTAAGCTTTTTGAAAAACACGGGGAAAGGTTATCACCCCTGTGACATTTATTTTGCTGTCTGTGCACCTCTTCACTTTCTGTCCCAATGACAAATGTTTTTTGAAAATTTGGGGTTTTTAGTGAAACAAGGATTGGTGATAAAGCATCAGTGGAGAGGAGACACGTTTTTCCCATATTAACTCTTACAGGAGAGAATTTTCCTTCCTAGGGGTAGATTACATCTCACTTCCTGTTGTCTCCTTCCGTTTGCAAGTAGGAGTCGTTTGTAAGTTGGATGTTTGAAAGTAGGGGCCTGCCCTATATACACTGCAGAAATTGGGGCCTTAGGTTTTGGTGTTGCCACAACACTGTAAGCCCTCACAGTTACTCTTGGTGGGTGCAGGAACAGGCTCTGCTGTGAAATATTAGATCAAGAATTGTAATTACATGCCCCTGTTGAACAGGATCAGAAAAATTGGGCCTTTGGTAGTGGTGGTGCTGGTGCCACAACACTGTAAGTCCTCACAGTTACTCTTGGTGGATGCAGAAACGGGCCCTGCTGTGAAATATTAGATCAAGAATTGTAATTACATGCACCTGTTGAACAAGGGCAGAAAAATTGGGCCTTTGGTGGTGTTGGTGGTGGTGTTGCCACAACACTGTAAGTCCTCACAGTTACTCTTGGTGAGAGCTGGAATGGGCCCTGCTGTGAAATATTAGATCAAGAATTGTAATTACATGCACCTGTTGAACAGGGGCAGAAAAATTGGGCCTTAGACACTGGTGCCACAACACTGCAACCCCTCACAGATACTCTAGTTGGAGCGCAGGAATGAGCCCTCCTGCAAAATATTGCATCAAAAATTGTAATTACACACTCCTGTTAAACAGGGGCTGAAAAATTGGGCCTTAGGCACTGGTGCTGGTGCCACAACACTGCAATCCCTCACAGATACTCTAGTTGGAGCGCAGGAACGAGCCCTGCTGCAAATTATTACATCAAAAATTGTAATTACACGCCCCTGTTAAGCAGGGGCTGAAAAATTGGGCCTTAGCCACTGGTGGCGGCGCCCAGAACCTAAAATATTCTTACAAGCTATCAGCATGACCATTGAGGAGGAAGAGGATAGTCACTCAGCATCAGCATAGGCAGTCTTGAAGGAATCTGACATTTCAAAAAAAATTATTCGGTTACAACAGCATCAGGTGCTTGGTAGCTGGTTGGTGATCCAAGACTGATTCATTTTTATGAAGGTCAGTCAATCGACCGAGTCGGTGGACAGGCGCACCCTGTGATCGGTTACAAAACCTCCAGCAGCATTGAATGTGCGTTCCGAAAGAACGCTGGATGCAGGACAGGCCCGTAGCTCAATTGCATACTGTGCAAGCTCTGGCCAGTGATCCATCCTCAAGACCCAGTAACCCAAAGGATTTTCGGTGGGAAAGGTGTCCAAGTCAAATCTTGCCCCTAGGTATTCCTGCACCATGTAAAACAGACGCTGGCGATGGTTGCTGGAACCGATCATACCTTGGGGCTGTGGACTAAAAAATTGTCTGAAAGCATCGGTCAGACAGCCACCTTCTCCACCACTTCTTCTTTGACTCACCGAAGCCTCAATAACACGTTGTCTAGGAACAGGAGTTTGTAACCTCCCCGTCTCTGGGAACGCGTTGCACAGACCTTTCTGCAAGGCCTCCCAAAGATGTTTCATCCTCTGCTCCCTCTGCGACGGCAAGATAAGGTCCGCAACCTTACCCTTGTAACGTGGATCAAGGAGGG
Organism: Lithobates clamitans; assembly: GCA_037952925.1. NCBI lineage: Eukaryota > Metazoa > Chordata > Amphibia > Anura > Ranidae > Lithobates > Lithobates clamitans. Next base: position 485,490 of record JBBGZY010000059.1, read on the forward strand.
TTGCCAGCCAGTATTGATCCCTCTCCTTGATACCACGAATACGAGGATCATTTCGTAGGCTTTGCAGGATCAGGGAAGCCATGCAGTGTAGGTTTGCTGTGGCATTCGGTCCGGAGTCCTCTGGGTCACTAAGGACGACATGATCCGCAGACACCTCCTCCCAGCCACGTACAGGTCCATGGGTTTCTTGGGACTGTAATTGATCCCTTAAAGACTGCTGCTGATGCTGAGTGCCAGGCTCCACCTCCATGCTGACACAATCCTCCTCTTCCTCCTCCTCCTCCTCCTCTTCCTGTTTGATCGGCGGGCATGCAGGAACACTGTCTGGATAAAGGGGGCCTTGAGAGCTAAGGAACTCCTCCTCTTCCTGCCTCTGTTCTGCCTCAGGTACCCTGTCCATTATTCCACGCAGCGTGTGCTCCAACAGGTGGACAAGGGGGACAGTGTCACTGATGCATGCACTGTCACTGCTCACTATCCTCGTGGCCTCCCCAAACGGTGACAGGACAGTGCATGCATCCCTGATCATGGCCCACTGTCGTAGGAAAAAAACAAGCTCCCCTGACCCTGTCCTGGTGCCATAGTCGCACAGGTACTCATTGATGGCCCTCTGCTGCGTGTGCAGCCGCTGCAGCATGGCCAACATTGAGTTCCACCTGGTGGGCATGTCACAGATTAGGCAGTTCTTGGGCAGGTTAAATTCATTTTGGAGGTCAACCAGCCGAGCACTGGCATTATATGACCTGCGGAAATGCACACAGACTTTCCTGGCCTGCCTCAGGACATCTTGTAAGCCTGGGTACCTGCCCAAGAACCGCTGCATCACCAAGTTAAGAACGTGAGCCAAACAGGGCACATGGGTCAGTTGTCCCTGTCGGAGGGCGGAGAGGAGGTTGGTGCCATTGTCAAACCACCATAGCTGCCTTAAGCTGGCGTGGCGTCAACCACCTCTGAACCTGCCCCTGCAGAGCTGACAGAATATCTGCCCCAGTGTGGCTCCTGTCCCCCAAGCACACCAGCTCAAGCACCGCATGGCATCTATTGTCCTGCATGCTTGCGTAGCCCCTTGAACGCCTACTGAGCACCGCTGGTTCCGAAGACAAATCAGCATAGGAAGAGGCCATGGAGGAAGAAGAAGAGTCGGTGGTGGAGGAGAGAGGTGTGGCAGAATTACCACTAGTAGTATTTTGAAGGCGTGGTGGCGGAACAACCTCCAACACTACTGCACCCTGTCCTGCATGCTTCCCAGCTGCCAGAAGAGTCACCCAGTGCACGGTGAAAGATAAGTAACGTCCCTGTCCATGCCTGCAGGACCATGAGTCAGCGGTAATATGCACCTTACCGCTGACCGCCCTGTCCAGCGAGGCATGGACATTGCCATCCACATGTAGAGAGCTAGAATCGCCTTCCGTGAGAAAAAGTGGCATTTGGGAACCTGCCACTGAGGAACCGCACATTCCACAAACTCACGGAAGGGGGCAGAGTCTACCAACTGAAAAGGCAGCAGTTGAAGTGCTAGCAATTTAGCCAAGCTAGCATTCAACCGCTGGGCATGTGGATGGCTGGGAGCGAACTTCTTTCGGCGGTGCAGCAGCTGGGGCAGGGAAATTTGTCTGGTACAATCTGACGTTGGTGTACCGATAGCAGATTGCCCCCAAGTACTTGGCTGTGACACACCTAATTCTACACCTTCATTCCTCTCAGTGCAGGTCTCAGAGAGGACTGAAGGTATATTGGGGTTGGAGATCCCAGCTGATGAGGAGCAAGGAGAGGTCCTCTTTGTTCTTTGGTGTGGGTCTTTTAGGTACGCTTGGCAACGAACTGCATGGCAGGTCAACATATGTCTGGTCAAGCATGTGGTGCCCAAGCGGGAGATGTTTTGGCTATGCGAGATACGCTTGAGACATATGTTGCAAATAGCAGCGGTGGGATCTGATGCACTCCTCTCAAAAAGAAAAGAACTTTTTGAATAACGCACAGAGACAGCAGCGCCCTGCACATGCGGAGCTCTGCGGTGTGATGCAGTCGGTGTGCTGCCCTTAAGCTGGCCCCTGGAGGGCATCCTGCCTCATTGGTGATGTGCCTCCTGCTCCTCCTCTCTCCTATCAGGCACCCACGTGAAGTCAGTGACCTCATCATCCCCTCCCTTCTCATCACTGGAGCAAAGCTGGCAGTATGCTGCAGCTGGGGGAACATGACTGCCAGATTGCTGTCCTTCTTGGGCACCCACTCTCTCTGGGCTCACGTTACTGCCTTCCTCTAGCTGGGTACCATCATCGGAGCCTTCAAAATGCTGGGCATCCTCTTGGAGCATGTACCCAACACTGTGGTCAAACAGTTCGGGGGACTCCTCAGGAGGACATGGTGGGGCTAGGGAAGGAGTGACTGATGCCATTGAGCCAAGGGAAGAGGCCGCGTTGGCAGCTGCTTTGCCAGACAAAGTACCCTGAGCCTGGGTGAGAGAGGATGAGGAGGATGAGGACAGCTTGGTCATCCACTCTACCAAGTCTTCCACATGCTGCGGCTCAACATGGCCAGCTGCCGAAAAAAAGGAAAAGCGTGTCCCGCGGCCACGTGCTGATGAGGATGCACCGTCTCCATGACCAGCACTGTTGCCTCTAGACACAGAGCCTGCTTGCCCTCTTTTATTGGCTTGTGACTGTCTGCCTTCCCTTGTTGGCCTTCCAGACATACTATTGGCCTGAAGTGAAATGTAGCTGCACAAAGCTGGGATGTATATATATATACTGATACTGCAGCTAGCAGAATCAATTGCCTGCCTGTAGTATTAGTATGAGAACACCAGCAATTGTCTTCAGGTAGCTTTAGGTGCACACTGTGCAGAGGACGCAGTACACTAACTGTAAATACTGTAACTGCCTGCCTGTGGTATTAATAGGAGCAGAACAACAGCAATTGTCTTCAGGTAGCTTTAGGTGCACACTGTGCAGAGGACACAGTACACTAACTGTAAATACTGTAGCTGCCTGCCTGTAGTATTAATATAGGATCAGAAGAACACCACCAATTTTATTCAGGTAGCTTTAGGTGCACACTGTACAGAGGACACAGTACACTAACTGTAAATACTGTAGCTGCCTGCCTGTGGTATTAATAGGAGCAGAACAACAGCAATTTTCTTCAGGTAGCTTTAGGTGCACACTGTGCAGAAGACGCGCTACACTAACTTGTAAATACTACAGCTGCCTGCGGTACTGTACTAATAGGATCAGAAGAACATCACTAATTTTGTTTAGGTAGCTTTAGGTGCACACTGTGCAGAGGACGCACTACACTTACTTGTAAATACTGAAGCTGCCTGCGGTACTGTACTAATAGGATCAGAAGAACACCACTAATTTTCTTCAGGTAGCTTTAGGTGCACACTGTGCAGAGGACGCACTAAACTAACTTGTAAATACTGCAGCTGCCTGCGGTACTGTACTAATAGGATAAGAAGAACACCACAAATTTTCTTCAGGTAGCTTTAGGTGCACACTGTGCAGAGAACGCACTACACTAACTTGTAAATACTGCAACTGCCTGCGGTACTGTACTAATAGGATCAGAAGAACACCACTAATTTTGTTTAGGTAGCTTTAGGTGCACACTGTGCAGAGGACGCACTACACTTACTTGTAAATACTGCAGCTGCCTGCGGTACAGTACTAATAGGATCAGAAGAACACCACAAATTTTCTTCAGGTAGCTTTAGGTGCACACTGTGCAGAGGACACACTACACCAACTTGTAAACACAACACCTGCCTGCAGTACTGTACTAATAGGATCAGAAGAACACCACTAGTTTTCTTCAGGTAGCTTTAGGTGCACACTGTGCAGAGGACGCACTACACTAACTTGTAAATACTGCAGCTGCCTGCAGTACTGTACCAATAGGATCAGAAGAACACCACTAATTTTCTTCAGGTAGCTTTAGGTGCACACTGTGCAGAGGACACACTACACTAACTGTAAATACTGTAGCTAATAGGACTAATAGGATCAGAAGAACACCAGCAATTTTCTTCAGGTAGCTGTAAATACTGTAAAAACACCTGCCTGCCTGTCAGTAGTAGGAAGAGAATAACAGGAACAGATCTAGCTAAACTGAATACAGTGTATATATATATATATATATATATATTTATATATATATATATATATAACACCTAGGATGTATATATATGCACAATACACTGTAAGTGCAGCTAACTGACTCGCCTGCCTACTCTAACTTAAATCAAATGACACTGTCTCTCTGTCTATCTATCTCTCTCTCAACGCCGGAACACACTACACAGGGCCGCCGTGCAGGCAGCCTTATATAGTGTGGGGCGTGTACTAAACCCCCTGAGCCATAATAAGCCAAAGCCACCCTGGCTTTGGCCAATTACGGCTCTCTGTACAGACGGCGCTGTGATTGGCCAAGCATGCGGGTCATAGTGCATGCTTGGCCAATCATCAGCCAGCAATGCACTGCGATGCCGCAGTGAATTATGGGCCGTGACGCGCCACTCGAATTTGGCGCGAACGACCCATATCGTTCGTAATTCGGCGAACGACTGAACACACGATGTTTGCAAACAGCCAGGTAAGCTTGTTTTATTGCAGAAAAGACATATAATTGCTTACTATAGTTCTGCTTTAAGGTATTTTTTTAGGCAGGGTAAAAATAGAAATATTTTTTTCCCATTTTCTGACAGCGGGTGCAGTTTTATGCTCATGTCACACATTTTATGTTATACTTAAAAAAACTTTTTTTACAGAGCTCAAAAACGCCTGCAGAAATTTACACACACACAGTTGAATGATTTGGAACAGTGACTCTTTTTTCTCCTCTGTCTCTGCCTGTTAGGATAACTGCATTGGAAGCTTCAGAGAAAGAGAGAGAGAGAGAGAGAGAGAGAGAGAGAGAGAGAGAGAGAGAGAGATTCTGAACGCAAACTGCTCCTGCTGTGCTATTGTTTTGATATGTACAGTATTAGTAAAACAAAGAGTTAGGGCCTGTGTCTATGGGCTTTGGGCTGTGTCGATGAGCCTGCTATCGATATCCGTCTATGACACTTCTGAGAGTGTTCAGAATTCGTTGACAGGTGCCTTTAACCTTTAAGGGAAATGGAATCATAAAATATACAACAGGGGTCACTGCAATATAAAATAGCAATATAAAATAGCACGTCAAAATGTGTTCACATTGCATATATCACCACGTTTTTTCTCTGACACTGAGTTTGCTTCCTCAGCTAAACATATATTATTCTGACCCAACTAATGGCCTAGAGTCTTGATTGTCAATCTCTGCTGACTTTTACCTGCAAATGTTGAAAGAAGCTCCACTCTAGGAGCAATTGCAGGAAATCAAGTGATAGCGTCATCCTCAGATAAAGTTTCTACTGGCACAGACCTTCCTTGTTATGCTATTATGGAGTCTTCCAGCAACAGTTCCTTTAGTCTTCTCAGCTCATGGCTGTGATCCATGGTGGATTTTTTTTGTCAGAGTGTGGCTAAGTAGCTGCTAACAGGGGTTGAGGAGGTGATCCTGCAACCTCCTAGATGCCTAGGGGGGGTTTGCTGAATTCCAATATACAATGAAACGAATGCCCCTCAACCACAAGTCAAGCGCTTGGCTCGCGGTTGTGGCCTGGTCCCATCTATGAATTGCACTGACCTGTACTAAGGACTTTCAACAGTCTGTACTGCCACTCTGGCTCCTAAGTGATTGCCTCAGAGCATGGAAAAGGTGTGGGTGGGCTACTGGCCGAATAAACACAAACACACTGCCTGCCAGTATCAGCATGGCCATTGCTGTGTTGGCAGCACAGTGTCCTGCCCAGCTGTCAGCACTCAGCAGCACTTAGCTCTCTGTATTACTGAAGAAATTGGCTATGACAGGCAGGCATATTGTGTTGCCAGTACTAACTTCCCATGCCGCTCTAGCTTTAAAGGGCATATTATATACCTCCGCCCATAGCAGTTCTGGCTTGTAGGCCGTTACTATAGGATTATGTCAGAAATACAGCTTTGGGATTACTCCATGGCCAGACTGCAGTGAAATAGTCCCAAACTATTTTACTGCTGTTGGATGTAGTTTAAAAAAAAACTGTGTATGACCAATGCTGACTGGGGCCTGGAGAATTTTTAGGTGTGCTTTATCAAAATCAAACACCCCCTGCCAGTACATATACAGCTAGGACTTGTCTTGATGGCGCCAGTACAGAGTACTGGCATGTTCTAGCTGATAAAAAGCCCTGGGTGTATAAGACTGGTACAATTTTTATTTTAGATTTTATGTGTAATTCTGTTGCGTTTATTAACAGTTCAATGTTTGATACTGATTGCCTTTTATTATGTTTGTTAGTCTTTAAAGTCAGTAACGCCAACAATTCTCAACTAATTAAAAAAAAGAAAATTGTGTTTCTTACCATTGTGTTTTAACTTGTTCATGTACTGAAAAGCTATAAGCCACATAATTAAGTAACCCTCAAAGAATGTTGGATTAAAATGTAGAACTATGGATAATTGCAGAAAGCCCGGAAAAGAATACCTGCATTATCAAACTAATTATTTAAAATTTGCTCCTGGCATCACTAAATATTAAAATAGGCTTGGTTTTGAATTCTGCACTAGAGTACATAGATGACAGCCATAAACAACACCGATTTGTCGTATACATCTGGCACTGTCAATTTTGCAAATTACCTGTAAGTTAGGACCGCAGTCTAATTTAATTAAAACCATCTCTGGGCAAAATTCTAAAGAAAAATGGGTACAGTATGGGCAAAATGTAAACCCCCCACTCACCTCCTGTGTAAACCCCCACTCCTGTGTTTTTTTTTTTCATTTTCTAATGCTTTGTAATGCCTCGCCTCATTTAGGTGCAGTGAGGTGCAGCCCATACACTACGTTAATACAACAGAAATGTTGCTCTTATAGTATCCCTTTAATCTGTCAGTTAACCATGAACATGTCTGCCATTTTTTTCAAACCAACCTGATTCTTCCAACTGTATTTTTTAATTAAGGTGGGATCCTTATGATAAATCAGATCTAGATGCCTGCACTGAATACATACTGAACATTTACTGTAATTGAGCCATCATGGCACTTTGCTCTTAAGGTTGTTTTTTTTTATTCCATTTTCAAGGAGTGCAGTTTTACATCATGCAAATAAATGCAGCACATCCTGCTAATAACTCAGCTAAGCCCCTACTTTAGTTTAGCAGAGCCCCCAATCCCCCTTTATATTGTCTAGTCTGTATGGGAAGAAAGCAGCATTTATACCAGCTCTGGTTGTGATTCCTCCAGGAAGGGTGGGCCGCGGAACAGAGAAGGAATAATGTAGAATTTTTCTGAATGGCCATTGTTGACTTCAAACCATCATAGTAGAGGCCCCGACCCTGTTTTAATGACTGGGTAGGAGACCACCCTTCTAGCAAGTGTCAGAGCCAAAAGTAAAGTAAACTCTGATACAACTCTGTACACATGGGAATGTAAAGAGTACAGCCAGATGACAAATGGCCATTTGCAGGAGGTGCTACATCTGTTGTGGTACTGTAAACGACGGGCTGCAACAAATGTAGCACATACCATAAATAAGTGGAATTACATTTTTTAGACATTCTCTGACTTCTTGTGTTGCTCGGCAAGGTTCTTTCTATTAAGCCTATTTTTTCTGTTATCTAGATATAGATGAATGTAATTCTGGACTTCACAATTGCTCCAAACATAGCATGTGCATAAACACTGCAGGAGGATTTCAGTGCGTTTTTCCTGAATGTCCAAAATCCAACGGAAACATTAGCTATGTAAAAACGTCACCTATGTAAGTATTGCTTATTTTACCTGGGGAAGCGTTTTCTTGTAGAGTCTAGCAGCTTTAGTGTAAAGTTTCTTATAAAGCTAAGCAGACACCAATGGGAAACATTTCTGTCATCAATCCTCTCAACGCACAGCAGACTAAAATTTGAATTAAATAACAGAAATCATCTGAATATTTTGCATGTCTGTGGATGGATTGCTGTAGCAAATCCCACCCACTAGTCCACTGGTACACGGAAAAGTGTGGACAATGGAGGTAGGGTGCACTTATATAGCACTGGTGACTGTATTTTCCATGAAATGTTGTTACTGTGTAAACCATTCAAGGCTGGTGTCAAGTAACCAGCCCAGATAATTTGTTCTGAAGTGTCTTATGCTGACCATACACGGCTAGAAAATCATTTGGAAAAAATGTTCGCAATTTGAAAAATCTGTCGAACATGCATGCGAGAACGCCAACATTGTATCAATAGATGCTGCACATAAGGCTGTTGCCGAAACGCTTCAGCTGTTTTGCTTGTCACTTCATGTAACCAACCATTAACCACTTAAAGACCGGGCCTCTTTTTTAGATGTGGTGTTTACAAGTTAAAAACATTTTTTTTTTTGCTAGAAAAATACTTAGAACCCCAAACATTATACATTTTTTTTCGAACATCCTAGAGAATAAAATGGCAGTCGTTGCAATACTTTCTGTCACAACGTATTTGCGCAGCAGTCTTACAAGCGCACTTTTTAAAAAAAAAATACACTTTTTTGAATTAAAAAATAAGACAACAGTAAAGTTAGCCCAATTTTTTTTTACATTGTGAAAGATAATGTTACACTGAGTAAATTCATACCCAACATGTCACGCTTCAAAACTGCGCTCGCTGGTGGAATGGCGACAAACTTTTACCCTTAAAAATCTCCATAGGCGACATTTAAAAAATTCTACCAGTTGCATGTTTTACGTTACAGAGAAGGCCTAGGGCTAGAATTATTGCTCTCGCTCTATCGATCGCGGCGATATCTCACATGTGTGGTTTGAACACCATTTTCATACACGGGCGCTACTCACGTATGCGTTCGCTTCTGCACGCAAGCTCGGCGGGACAGGGCACGTTTTAAATTTTTTTATTATTATTATTTATTTTACCTTTTACTTTTTATTTTTACACTGTTTAAAAAAAAATGTGTCATTTTTATTCCTAATACAAGGAATGTAAACATCCCTTGTAATAGAAAAAGGCATGACAGGACCTCTTAAATATGAGATCTGGGGTCAAAAAAGACCTCAGATCTCATATTTACACTAAAATGCAATACAAAAAAAAAACCAAAAACTGTCATTTAAAAAAATAAACAAAATAAATTGGCCCTTTAAGAGCTATGGGTGGAAGTGACGTTTTGACGTCGCATCCGCTCTGCAGTGTCATGGAGATGGGTGGGTGGGTGGCCATCTTCCCCTCACTTGTCTCCATGTCAGCCCAGGTGACAGACGCGATCTCCTCCGCCGCTGCCGATGGCTCCGGTAAGCGGCGGGGGGCACCGGATTGTGGCGGGAGGGGGGGGTCCCTCTCCTGCCTCTGATAAAATTGATCTTGTGGCAAATCTGCCGCAGAGACCACTTTTATCCAATACCAGACCGCTGGCCGAACACGGGGATACCGGGGTTATGATAGCTAGCTGCTGCCATAACAACAATATCCATCCCCAAAGTAGGGACGTACATTGGCGTGCAGCGGTCCGAAAGTGGTTAAAATCGCTTTATGGACTACAGAGTTGCCGGCTCAATCCTTTTACCTGTTAATAATAACTATTACTAACTATTAAATTATAGGTATGGGAATTTCCTTTCAAATTTGTCTGTTAGCAGGGGCGTAACTACCACCATAGCGACCCATGCGGGCGCTATGGGGCCCGCAGCCGAGTGGGCCCAGTGAGGATAAGAGCACCGCCGGGGGAAGAGAGAGGAGAGAAAGAGGCGAGCTGTCCGTATCAGCAGAGAGCTGAATTGCCCGATGTAAGAGCTTTCATCAGAACTTACAGTGTTCCCGGGGCTCACGTCACATAGCTTAACCTTCTGGCCCGGTGCCTTTGATAGACAGAACGCCGATCCAATGCGGGACATGTGACGTCATCAAAGGCGTCGGGCCAAGAGGTGGGGCTATGTGACGATGAGCCCCGGGAAGACAGGAAATTCAAATGAAAGCTATTACAGCGGGCAATCCCGCTCTCTGCTGATCCAGGTGGCTTGCCTCTTCCTCTGCATAGGTGGGGCTGTATTGGGCAGAGGCAGACCAGGCTGTATTGGGCACAGGTCACGCTGTATGGGGCACAGGTCACGCTGTATTGGGCACAGGTCACGCTGCATTGGGCACAGGTCACGCTGTATGTGGCACAGGTCACGCTGCATTGACACTAGGGCAGCTGTGGGGGGGGGCTGTTTGCAGGGGGGCCCCATACAACATTTTGCTATGGGGCCCTGCTATTTCTAGTTACGCCCCTGGCTGTTAGTCAACGTAACGAATACGAATTTATCCGAAGTTACAAATTATCCAAAATAACGAATGCATCTAAACGAATAGAACATAAGAATTAATAATAATAAAAACTTTTTATTATTATTATTTATTTTTATTAATTTGTTACGTTCCATTCGTTTAGATGCAGCATTCGTTATTTCGTATAATCTGTAACTTCTGATAAATTCGTATTCTTTACATTCACTAACAGCCAAATTTGAAAGGAAATTCCAATACCTATAATTTAATAGTTAGTTATTATTAGTTAGTTATTATTTCTGATTTTCAAATTTTCTGATTTTCATTCTTATTTTCAAATTTTCGGATTTTCAAATTTTCGGATTTCCGAATTTATTCGAATAAGCGAATTTCGATCATAACGACCGACCCGAAAAACGAAAAAAATTAATTAATGAAACTGAAACAAACACATTTTTTGGCAGAGCACATGTCTAGGACAGACCACTATTACCCTGTAACAGGAAGTTCCTAAACAACGACCTTCATGGCAAGATTACCAGATATTATTCTAATGAAAGCTACAGATGCAAAGGATAAGTTCACCTTTGGGAACATGTTACATGTTCCACCCGTTTTTAGGGTGGAACATGTAACATGTTCCCACTGCTGAAGCCGATCCCTGCTGCCTTTTGTCCCTGTGACAGCAGTACGGGGAGAAGTTCCATGTACAAGCTGTCACTTTTGAAAACATTGCGGACCTGTGGGGCTCCCAAGGAACTACAAGTCCCAACATCTTTTGCGGCTGTCAGCTTGTAGTTTTCAATGAGCTACCATGGCGCTTTTGATGTACGATGTAAAGCCAGATAGTTCACACTGACAATCTGCAGGAGACTTGCATGGCATCAGCAATCTGCTGATCGCTGGTGCAATGCTTTCCCGGCTCCTAAAAAAAAATAATAAATGCACATTTTTTTTGCCTGCAAAGAAAAATGTACATTTATTATTATTTTTATCCTTTAAACATTTTGAAAATGACTTGAAATGACATAAGCATGTTAAGCTTGTATGGTTTAACCGGTTCCTGACCGGCGCACGCTGATGTACGTCAGCAGAATGGCACGGCTGGGCAAATGGGCGTACCCGTACGTCCCTTTAAATTTGCCGCCATGCCACTGTGTGCGTGCCGCCGGCGGCGTGTGCGCGCGCCGGCCAGGAGCTCCATGAGTCGGGTCACGGAGAGGAAGAACGGGGCGATGCTAATGTAAACAAGCATCTCCCCGTTCTGCCTAGTGACAGTGTCACTGATCTCTGCTCCCTGTGATCAGGAGAGGTGATCAGTGTCGTGTCACACATAGCCCTGCCCCCCCCACAGTTAGAATCACTCCCCAGGACATACTTAACCCCTACACTGCCCCCTAGTGGTTAACCCCTTCACTGCCAGTGTCATTTACACAGGAATCAGTGCATTTGTATAGCACTGATTGCTGTATAAATGACAATGGTCCCAAAAATGTGTCAAAAATGTCTGATGTGTCCGCCATAATGTCGCAGTCACAATAAAAATCGCTGATCGCCGGAATTACTAGTAAAAAAAAAAAAATTAACAAAAATGCCTAACTATCCCCTATTTTGTAAACGCTATAACTTTTGCGCAAACCAATCAATAAGTGCTTATTGAGATTTTTTTTTACCAAAAATATGTAGAAGAATACGTATCGGCCTAAACTGAGGAAAAAAATGTTTTTTTATATATTTTTTGGGGATATTTATTATAGCAAAATGTAAAAAATAATGAGTTTTTTTCAAAATTGTCGCTCTTTTTTTGTTTATAGCGCAAAAAATAAAAACCGCAGGGGTGATCAAATACCACCAAAAGAAAGCTCTATTTGTGGGAAAAAAAGGGCGTCAATTTTGTTTGGCAGCCACATCGCACGTCCGCGCAATTGTCAGTTAAAACGACGTAGTCCCGAATCGCAAAAAGTGCTCTGGTCTTTGGCCAGCAAAATGGTCCGGGGCTTAAGTGGTTAATTACTGGGTTTACATATGACTGCAGTTAGCAAGCTTGATTAAGTTCATGCATATATAATGGATCTGTATTTTCACTAATGCAGGTATCCATAACTCCCAGCATTACCGGTCCTAAAAAGCAGTGCTCCATTTACTGTAATTTCTGTTATCCATTGGGTTGAGGTGTTCTGTTTGTGTCATGTGCCATCAGTACAGATGGTTAAAATTGTATTTTACCTCCTAGACAATGTGAGCGGAACCCCTGCCCAATGGACAATCGAGCATGTCATCATGCAGCGAAGACTATCTCCTTCCACTACCTTTCTTTGCCTTCACATCTTCCCACACCTGTTACACTTTTCCGTATGGCAACAGCATCAGCACCTGGACGACCAGGCCCAGACAGCCTGAGATTTGGAATAGTCGGAGGGAACAGCAGAGGAAACTTTGTGATGCAAAGATCAGATCGACAGACAGGTGAGCTTATACTCGTTCAAAGCTTGCAAGGACCTCAAACCATAGAAGTGGATGTGGATATGTCAGAGTACTTAGACCGAATGTTCCAAGCCAAGCATGTTTCAAGGATCACCATGTATGTTTCGCCTTACAACTTCTAAGTTATACAATAACTGGGACCTAAAAAGAAGGATACTGTGAACATTGAGATGAAGCGCAGTTTGAGATGGATAGTCTGGACAGCAAAACAAGTTTGAAGAATGTTAAAAGAAAAAAGAAAGTGGATTGTAAACTTTCACTGAGCAACACCAAAAACTATTTTATATACCATGTCATCTTTGAAACCATAGGATTGCTCTTTTATAATTATGCGGTACAGCACATAATGTATGCCACAGCATTGTACAATATGTCCTTGTTGACAGCTAAACTAACAATGCAATTAGATTTAGTGCCTCAGTGACGTCACTTGTCCACAATGAATAGACAGACTGCATTGTCATAATATGATGTAGCATACAGTACTGCAGCCTCTGCTCTAAGCAGGTGACAGGTGTAGTGGTATATCAAAACTAAGACATACAAAGGACTCTATATTCAGGGGGATAACCTTGTTGTGTAATTTTGTGAAATAAATAAATATCCCTCCTTTCCTGTTTTGTATCTTACCTTTCTTTGATTCCCTCTCTGGTCAGAAGAGTGGAAAAGGTTTAAAATCTGGCAGTCCAGGTAAGCGACTGGCGAAATACTCAGTACTGTAAATGCATGAAATAGTAAGAATATTGGAGGCAGTTCCAAACTTTGTTATGATTTTGACAAGATAAATGCAAAGGTGTAGAAAAGCAACAGAAATGGGATTAAATGAGAGTCTGTTATAAAAAAAAAAAAAAAACATTTGTTGATTAGTCATGGAGAAATACAGGTTCTCCACCCGATGCAAACTTGGACACATTTTTCAAAACATCAAAATTATACAGTAAAAACCATTGCCGCTTTCTGGAGTATACGTCACACTTCATCTACAGTGCCTTGAAAAAGTATTCATACCCCAATTTTCCACATTTTGTCATGTTACAACCAAAAACGTAAATGTATTTTATTGGGATTTTATGTGATAGACCAACACAAAGTGGCACATAATTGTGAAGTGGAAGAAAAATGACAAATGGTATTCAATTTTTTTTACAAATATGTTAAAAGTGTGGGGGGCATTTGTATTCAGCCCCTTTTACTCTGATACCCCTAATTAAAATCTAGTGGAACCAATTGCCTTCAGAAGTCACCTAATTAGTAAATAGAGTGTGTAATTTAATCTCAGTATAAACACAGCTGTTCTGTAAAGCCCTTTGTTTTATAATGCCCCGTACACACGGTCGGACTTTGTTCGGACATTCCGATCATTCTGAACACAGTGACGTAAAACATGTATGTCGGGACTATAAACGGGGCAGTGGCCAATAGTTTTCATCTCTTTATTTATTCTGAGCATGCGTGGCACTTTGTCCGTCGGATTTGTGTAAACACGATCAGAATTTCCGACAATGGATTTTGTTGTCGGAAAATTTTATATCCTGCTCTTAAACTTTGTGTGTCGGAAAATCCGATGGAAAATGTGTGATGGAGCCTACACACGGTCGGAATTTCCGACAACAAGGTCCTATCACACATTTTCCGTCGGAAAATCCGACCGTGTGTACGGGGCATTAGAGAAACTTAGTGAACAAACAGCATCATGAAGGCCAAGGAACACACCAGACAGGTCAGGGATAAAGTTGTGGAGAAGTTTAAAGCAGGGTTAGGTTATAAAAAAATATCCCAGGCTTTGAACATCTTACGGAGCACTGGTCAATCCATCAACCGAAAATGGTAAGAGTATGGCAAAACTGCAAACCTACCAAGACATGGCCATCCACCTAAACTGACAGGCCGGGCAAGGAGAGCATTAATCAGAGAAGCAGCCAAGAGGCCCATGATAACTCTAGAGGAGCTGCAGAGATCCACAGCTCAGGTGGGCGAATCTGTCCACAGGACAACTATTAGTCGTATACTCCACAAATCTGACCTTTATGGAGGAGTGGCAAGAAGAAAACCATTGTTAAAAGAAAGCCATAAGAAGTCAAGTTTGCGAGAAGCCATGTGGGCACAGCAAACTTGTGGAAGAAGGTGCTCAGGTCAGATGAGACCAAAATTTAACTTTTTGACCTAAAAGCAAAATTCTATGTGTGGCAGAAAACTAACACTGCACATCACGCTGAACACATCATCCCCACCGTAAAACATGGTGGTGGCAGCAGCAGCATCATGTTGTGGGGGTTCTTTTCTTCAGCAAGGACAGGAAAGCTGGTCAGAGTTGATGCGAAGATGGATGGAGCCAAATACAGGGCAATCTTAGAAGAAAACCTGTTAGAGTCTGCAAAAGACCTGAGACTGGGGCAGAGGTTCACCTTCTAGCAGGACAAAGACCTTAAACATACAGCCAGATGTACAATGAAATGGTTTAGATCAAATCATATTCATGTGTTAGAATGGCCCAGTCAAAGTCCAGAAAATCTGATTGAGAATCTGTGGCAAGACTTGAAATTTGCTGTTCACAGACGCACTCCATCCAATCTGGCAGAACTTGAGCTATTTTGCAAAGAAGAATGTGCAAAAATGTCACTCTCTAGTTGTGCAAAGATGGTAGAGACATCCTCAAAAAGACTTGTTACTGTAATTGCAGAAAAGGTGGTTCTACAAAGTATTGACTCGGGGGGGCCGAATATAAATGCACGCCACATTTTTCACATATTTATCGGTAAAAAAATGTGAAAACCATTTATCATTTTCCTTCCACTTCACAATTATGTGCCACTTTGTATTGGTCTATCACATAAAATCCCAATAAAATACATTTACTTTTTTGGTTGTAACATGACAAAAGTGTGGAAAATGTTAAGGGGTATGAATACTTTTTCAAGGCACTGTACTTCTCTGAAGAAGCGTGCTTTACAACAGTGGTTTTTGTTGTTTACTGCTAAAGCTTTGAATAAATTGACATGGTCTGTGGTTCATGTGGGCCCTGTCTTCTTCTGCGACATAAAGAAAATTACTGACTTTTGGGTCTGTGAACAATGGAAAAGCATACTTTGTGATGAAGAAAGACATTTCTGCAATGCTCCCATTACTGGTTTCAATTTGAGAGTCATTTAAATGATTGTTTTCTGGTGGAAGCAGTCACTCTCTGAATGCAGTTAAACATACTAGTTCTGGAGCAGTGATGCTACTGTAAATCCCTTCACTGAGTCAATGCCCTTAGAATAGTATATAAGTAGTTGGAAAATGACTGTTTCCCTAAGAGCTTGATCTCCCTTTAGAGAATGTATCCCTTCAAAAGAATTTAATATACATTCTACCGTGAGTGGAGCAGTGCAGAATTCATTCCCCCCCTGGCGGTATGATTATGTCTGATTTTTTATGCTGAAAGCATGGAAATTTGGCGTTTTATATTGTAGGCCTGTAGTTCCTAGGAATAACTCACTTAAATTTGTCCAAACAAGAGTCTAGTAGATATCCCGGAATGATAAAGTTTGAAACACAAAATCATAAATTATAATATAATAAATCACTATAAACAATTATAACAAATAATCATATATTAATAATAAAATTTATTCAACAATGTAATCAAATCAAAAACACTGAAATTTGCTCAGTTGCATAATTGTCGCTGATGTTACTTGTGTTTGATGATGAATTTCCACACAAATCACTATCGCTCAATTTTGCAAGTGATTCTTTATGCTGTCCCTTTTGCTGTAAAGGGACACTTTTTGGTTGCCATGGACATTCTCAAGTTTCCAGGCAGAAAGAACAGTATATATAATATAAAACTGCATGCAGGGCACTGGACAAAGCATTAGGGACAAAAGGGAGGTGAAATTATTTGATCCAGTAATGTAATCTATAAGATTAAAGTGTACTGGATGTATTATGCTTTTTTGCACTTTTTGAATTTGGCGCTGGACTCCGTCCCCGTGCTTCGCGACACTCGCAGGGAACAGAGCCCGGCACAGTGATAGATCAGGAGGATGCAGCTCGCACACAGAGCGGGGAGACATCGCAGGATCCTGGGGAAAAGGTAAGTAAATTTGCCTGGATCCTGTGATGCAATCCCGAGTGTGGCTCGGGGTTACTGCCTTTGGTAATGAAAATTCACCCCAAGTCACACTCGGGAATACCGCTAGGGAGGTTAAGGAGATGTTTTCACTCTCAGGCCTTGGGGTCCTATAACCTTGCCCTCCCACTGGAGAATTGTTAGGGAGTAGTTTTATATGGACAGTCAGGCAGACAGATTTTTTTTAATTCTTTTTTTTTCCCAGTAACTGGATATCTTACCTGACCATAATAGCAACCAGATGGGTGTACAGGCATACCCCACTTTTAAGTACACAATGGGGTTTATTTACTAAAGCTGGAAAGTGCAAAATCAGGGTCACTTCTGCAGAGAAACCAATGAGTTTCCGGGTTTTATTACCAAAGCTTAATTGAACAAGCTGGGGTTAGAAGCTCATTGATTTCTATGCAGAAGTGAGCCTGATTTTGCACTTTCCAGCTTTAGTAAATAAACCCCATTGTGTACTTAAAAGTGGGGTATGCCTGTATTACTTTGCAACCGCAACCAAACTCAATAATTACTTAACTTAGATTAAGCTTTCATTAGCAACTCAACCTAACAACAGAGCTGACAAGTATGACAAGTCTTGCATACTCTACAGAGGGTCTCCCTGTAAGTAAAAGTCACCCACACAAATAGCTGGAAAGATAGCTGGCTCAGTTTGCGAACGCAAAGAAGAACCCCATGAAAATAGTTACATGCAATATTGCTTACCATGTCAAGGTAGTTTTGTTCCACCATAGTGCATAGCCAAATGATGACAGTTTCCTAATTCAGCTTTACAGGTCCTGGTATCACCTGCATACTCATTGAATAAAGAGTCAGTCATATGATAATGCTGAACTACGGTCCACCCAGCAGGTTAAGGTATCACAACCTTTTGTGCCTGGTTTGAAAAGAAGGGCAGTGCATCAAGCAAATAAAAGGTTATTGCTGATTCTGTTCTGAGTTACTACTAGTTGCCTTATTAAATAAATTGTAGCCCCTAAATACTATCAACTTCAGCATATTAACATGATTATTGGACAGAGTAGATGGTACAAAGGTTATGAGACACAATGGGGTTGATTTACTAAAACTGGAAAGGACAACATCTGGTGCAGTTGAGCATGGTAGCCAATCAAATTCCAACTTCAGCTTGTTCAATTAAGCTTGTACAAAATAACCTGGAAGCTGATTGGTTTTGATGCAGAGCTGCACCAGATTTTGTACTCTCCAGTTTTACTAAATCAACCCCAATCTCTCTACAGTAAACATTTCACCTTCTGGATTGCACCTTTTATTGTTTACTCCTGCAGGTATCACTATAAAGTTAATTACAAAAGTGCCATAAAAGGTTTTAGAAGTTAACTAGGTGTAGCCTTCAGTAGACATACTGAGAAAACTTGCCAAAGAGTTGTGCTTGCACCACTCTTCTAAACATAAAACAAATGGAGCAGATGGACCACAGGTTGAACTGGATGTACCAGTATCCTTATTCAACCTTGCTAACCAGGTAACTATGCTGCTTCTAATTAACAAAAGGGACCCAATAACCTTTGTTAATTGGGAGTGATCAGTTCTCTGTTCTGCCGTGTCTGTAAAAGTCATTACAGAAACGGGAGAGCTGAGGCTGCATTCTTCAGTCTGTCTGCTGTCTGCCCTTCCCTCCTCTGCTTAGCTTAGAATAGGAGGAGGAAGGTTGTTACCCTGTAGGCTCTGCTCATGTAGTGTGATCACTGCACGGGCAGAGAGAGGGATGTGAATTCTTAGCTCACATTCACTACAACAAATCACACCTGGTGGGAATCTGCGGCAGTTTTCTGTTCTTCAATCTTATTTTTTTAAGTTTTTCAGATCTATAAAACAGAAGTTACATTGATAATAGAGAAAAGGTGCAGGGGTAAAGAACATTTACAAGTTTTTGGAACACATTGTACATCTATATGGTAAACTGCCAGATTCCCTCAGTTATTTAGGGACAGACCTGAAACCAGTCTATTAGCTTAGTTAATGTGGCGCATGCCACTCCTGACAGTGTCCTGTGCCATTATACAGTAATGGTGCAGGAAGCTGAGTCGATTTCCCAGAAGATTATTTACAGTCAATACAGCCCACTGTTTAATTTGTGTTTACTGCAGCACTTAATTATAAACACATCTTAACTTACTGGTTTTCCTCCTGCAAAGTTCCACAAATACATGTTGAGCCTGCCAGTGAGGTCCACCTTGTGCAGATTCTTGTGATATGGTGGCAACAATGCTGCACTGCTCCTTTATTTAGGTGGGGTTTCCAATCTCAAGTAGGCTGTGCCTGCTTGCACTATAGTGGGATTAAAAAAATGTTGCAGGGGGTTTGACTGTCCTGTAGCTTGTCACCACCTGGCCACGTCTACTCCTACTTACTGATTTTGGATAGACAACACTGCCTCTGTTGCTGAAATCATGCCACTGTGAGCTGCAGTGTCTGGGAGGGGTAACCTGTGAGACACAAATGAAGGGGAATTTAGCATAGTCAGAGAAGGTGAAGGAAGTGTTTTGCACATTATGTAGTAACTAGAGCTTGTGCATTTCATAGTAACTAGATTTGGTATTTCACTTTCCAAATGCTGAGTCGCATAGTGATTATGCCACATGTAATAGATTTACAGCACAAACACACAGATAGGGATGGGCTGTCTGTTCATGAGTTTGACTTGAACATTGGCTCGAACAACACGAACAGCACGAACAACTTTGGGATGAATTAGAGCAGAGACTGCGAGCCAGGCTTTCACATCCAAAATCAGTGCCTGACCTCACAAATGCGCTTTTGGAAGAATGGTCAAACATTCCCAAAGACACACTCCTAAACCTTTTGGACAGCTTTCCCAGAAGAGTTGAAGCTGTTATAGCTGCAAAGGGTGGACCAACTCAGTATTGAACCCTACGGACTAAGTCTGGGATGCCATGTGCTTTTGTGCATAATTTTAAAAAAATTCAATTTTGAAAAATATTTTTCTGAGGATGAAGGCTACAGTATCAGCACCTTTCATCCATGATGCATCTTCCGGGTGCTGGCCTTCAAATTTCCCATCCACACATCCCTTTTCAGAGGCAGAGCATGCAGAGGATTTGAGTGTGAATAGGCAGACACAGAAGGGTAGGAGCTCCATAAGACGCACCTGATCATAAGACGCACCTAGGTTTTAGAGGAGGAAAACAAGAAAAAAATAATATAATATATATATATATATATATGTATATAATAATATATATATAGTGTGTGTGTTTGTAATTGTGGTATATTTAGTACTGGCTGGGTAAGTGCAGTGTTAAAAAAAATCATATATACATTTTAAATGCAGGACACCTTTTGGGCCCAAGAACTGTCCCTCTTTCACACAATGGGATTGATTTACTGAAAAGGAGGACGGGTGCGGAGCTGGCTGTGTTGAGGCCAGATGAACGGCACCGGCCCAAGAGCATCCCAGCTGCCTTATGCTGCATACACATGATCGGAAATTCCTCCAGCAAAACTCAGATGAGAGCTTTTTTGTCAGAAAATGTTTGTATGCTACATCGCTCTTTTGCTGGCAGAATTCCAGTCAGCAAAAGATTGAGAGCATGTTCTCTATTTTTCGGTCGGGAAAAGTTCCTATCCGAAAATGCGATCGTCTGTACAAATTCCGACGCGCAAAATTCCTACGCATGCTCGGAAACAATTCGACGCATGCTCGGAAGCATTGAACTTAATTTTCTCGGCTTGTCATAGTGTTGTATGTCACCGCGTTCTTGACGGTTGAAAGTTCAGAGAACTTTTGTGTGACCATGTGTATGCAAGGCAAGCTTGAGCGGAATTCCGTCGGAAAAACCATCCAAGTTTTTTCTGACGGAAAATCCACTCGTGTGTACGGGGCATAAGGGGAGTGATGGATGGGGACTGGGGACCCAGCCAGAAGGACATGGATGCGGCTCGCTCCGATGAGGCGGCCATGGAGCCGCCCGCAGTCAGGCTGTCGGCGGGTGAGCAAAGCCGGCCCAAGCAGCTGCCCAGGATGTCAGAGACTCTGGACCCAAAATAACATGTGGCCCAGCGGCTCCGGCCAGCTGTGGCAGCAATGGGTGGGTAGGCTTGGTCAATATTCGCTTCATAAGACACACAGACATTTCCCCCCATTTTTTGGGGGGAAAAAAGTGCGTCTTATGGAGTGAAAAATACGGTAATTTCTTTCTTTTTTTAAAGTGCGCTGAACCCCAATGATCTTTGATCTCTTTCGTGTTGTTCAGGTTGATCTCCACCTCTCAAAGGTTGCCTACCCCTGCTCCAGGGTATTCAAAAGAACTGGAGAGGTATCTCAAAATGTGGACAATTTCTTGAAGTATCTTGGCACGTAATAGGAGTATCTTAGCGCCCAGTAAAAGCCGCGGGTGGAAGTGCGGGGGCCCCAGGTTAACTTTTTCATTAGGGCTCACAAGCTTCAAGCAATGCCTCTGACAAACATATCATTCAGACCAGACTGTGGCACCCCAAGTAACTGAGTACCACAACCACCGAATGCATGTGCATGAGCACGGTGTGCCGTGGCATACCCTAATCTCCAGGGTTGTCAGCTGTCTGGAAGGCTGGCTGCAGTTGTCTAAGCTGAGTGTCTGTGACACTCTTTCTCACACTGTCCAGAGCCAGCACAGTCCCCCCCCAAACAGATAGTAGGGGGGAGAGGGCTTGATCTGCTGATTCTCCTCCCCCCCCTACTCTTCTGTTTCTGCCTATTCACGCTCAAATCCCCCTGCATGCTCTGCCTCAGAAAAGGGATGTGTGGGTGGGAAATTTGAAGCCCAGCACCCAGAAGATGCATCATGGATGAAAGGTGCTGATGCTGGAGCCTCCATCCTCAGGTGAGTGAGCTCACCATCCACTGTCTGTGACTGAAGTCTCCCCCCTCCCTTCTTTCATCTGCCTCTAAGCGAGTGAGTACACTAAGGTAAGGGGGACTCAGATGGAAGGGGTGCTCTGCAGTCCTTGATGTAAGGGGGCTTTCGGAATCCTGATTTAAGGGGTAATACAGGGAACTGAGTGATATGTAAGTGGGGGCAGAAACCCCCATACATTGGAGTTCCCCTTTACACTAGAGTCTACAGCGTTACCTCTTTTGTCGTGCTCCACTAAAGTGTTTGGGTTTAGCTTTAAGAAAAGGTGTTAATCTTAGGTTTGACAGTGCCAACAAGGCCCAAAGTGCAAAAACCTAATATACATAGAGTTGTTGGGGATTTTCTCTTTGTCTGCACCTAGTTTATAATTTTACACCAAGTCATTTACAGAGACAAGTATTAAAGTAAAGGGTAATATTTTGTGGAATTATGCTTTTGGGGATTTCATTCTCTTGGCAACATTCAATAAAAAGTATTTAACTAAGAATTAGTTTGATCATGTGCTGGCTGAAAACCAGTGAAAAAAAGCGTGTAAGCCAAGTGTAAAAATTTCTCAATCACACAGTCATAGATGTCTGCCAGATTTTAAAGTTTCAGTTGTTATTTGCCACATATAACTGACACTTGTGTCACATCCTTCACTTTATTATCCATGGATTTTTGGACAACAAACATGTGTTGCCAAGGAGAGATTAAAATCAATGACTCAGTTGCAGAAAGTGGAATTAAAGTCAATATCTTTTTTTTCCCTAAAAGGGATAAAAATAACATAATTCACATGCATTTGTTTCCCGTACTTCCTTTTTCAACTGTCCCCTGGCCGCACTGCTATATTCCCATTCTCTCTGTATTCCCTGTGCTGCTGGGACCAATGGAATCCTGTTTTAAGCCTAGTACACACTAGTAGTTTTTGTTTGCTCAACCCAGCTGGGCTGAATGAAACAAAACCTGGTAGCTCAGGAGAAGCCGCTGTACTAATTATCTGACATTGGTACAGCGATCTACCCTGCTGTGTTCTGACAGGAGGACACCCCCCCCCCCCCACCAGAACACTTTTTCAGTCATGCCTCTTCAAGCAAAGCCAGCCGGCATCTGTCGGACCAACTGCAGTACACACGGGTCAAACATCGGCCAGTTTTTGTTGAACCGGGTGATGCCACCCGAAATTCGGCCCCTGTGTACTAGGCTTTAGTCTCCACAACGTGTCCACTCTGTACTACAACTCTACCTGCATCCCCTCAGAGTGCTGCACAAGAGACATAGGTCTCAATGGTACAGGGGGCACAGAGAGAATGGGAATTTGGTGATGTTGCCAGGGGACAATTAAAAAAGGAAGCCTGAGGAGGAAATTGAAAAAAAAAATCGAAAGCATGTGAGTTAAATTATTTTGAACTGATTTAGGAAAATATTTTTTTGACTTTAATACCATTTTGGCGAGAGTGGACCCCTGCTAAATTGGAGCTGAATGGGATGAATGTCAGTTTTTTTACATCTGTGCCCGATCAGTTTGTATCCTGTGGACACGGGTGGACTCATGATAGCTCTACGGGTGGCCAGATGTAAAAGACGTATAAGGCAGGTTACAAAGGTGCTTCTACTTGTGTTTACATGTCTTGTAAAGCTCCACACAGCCCAGGTAGGCCTATAGACCTATTATCCAAAAACAATTTTAGTTCCTAAAGGCTTACCTGACACCACCCTGCCGCCCCCCATAACTCACTTTTATTCCATTAATATGAGGGACAGTATGGCCTATACAACATACAACATTGAATTTGCTATTGATATATATGAGTTCCCCAGGTTTAAGGTAAAAAGATTTGTTAAATTATATACAGACACCTTTAGGTACCCGATTTAGGTGTCCGTTTATGAAGCAGTGATCAGCGGTGATCCCGAGGATCACCGCTGATCACAGTCCATAAACAGTTTATGAAACAGTGATAATCGGGGGAGAACATGTTTGAACTTGTTCTCCCGCCGATTATCTCTACACATGGAGAATCCTCATTGAATGACACAGTAACGGCCAGTTTATGAAGCGGTGATCTCACCGCTTCACTGGCGATCTGTGTCAGAATTCACACTCCCAGGTTCACCAGCTCAGAGGTGGTGAATCGGGGAGTGAAGAGGAAATCTGGGGGGATCTGAGGGGGAAGGAGGAAGATTTTTAACTTCCTTATGCCTCGTTCAGACCCCCCAACACTGTAAGCATGTCCCCCTGTCATATTTATGTGTATACATATTTATACATATATGCATATAATGTGTATATGTATATATATATCATGTGTGTGTATATACATGTATATATAGTGTGTGTGTGTGTATACATATGTGTATAATGTAGGGGGACACATTATTTTATTAACATTAATCCACGCCGTTGAGCGGTGATAATTTATCACTGCTTGATAAACTGACATTTGGTACTGTAATCTCGTAAAGTCTCACGAGATTCCAGTATCAGGAGCCGTTCTCCACTATTTGAAGCATTTGTAGATCTCTTCACTCCTCCAAAGGTGAAGCGATCTACACCGCTTCATAAACAGGCACACAGAGGAGAAGATTCTTCACTGTGAATGCCGGAGAACGAAGCAGTGAATAGATTTCACTGCTTCATAAATGGACACCTTACATGGCTGTTTGTAAGGTTTCAGAGCTTTATTAAATGAGGAGCAGCAAGGTGATGATGAAAAGTAGATGCCTATGCTACATATCTCGTTAGCTTGTGATGCCAGCAAATTGCAGGTTACAAATTTTGCGGTCTGAAAACAGCTATTCTCAACACTAAGGTTACTTTCACACTGAGGCGCTTTACAGTCGCTACAGCACTAAAAACAGCACTTGTAAAGAGCCTCTCCTGTGTTTCCAGTGTGAAAGCCTGAGGGCTTTCACACTGGAGCGGTGCGCTTGCAGGACAGTCAAAAAAGTCCTGCAAACCGCATCTTTGTAGCACTGTAGGAGTGGTGTGTTCACCGCTCCTAAAGCACCCCTTCCCATTGAAAACAATGGGGCAGTTTATTTTGATTGAAGATTTTACTATCTCATACTATTAATTTTTGGAGTGAAGCCCGGGCTAATTCTTGGAAGCAGTAAGAAATGTCTATGTGAGGCTTCACAGAGTACAGCCAACGGAGGAAGGATTCCTTTCATTTTACATGCCTGGTGGTCACTTCGTGGCCAAAGATATCTGGTGAGCACAATTATATGTCACTTCGGGTGAAGCACTTTTTTGGTAAGAGTTGAAGCACGTTGCACTTTAGGTAGCATGGTGTTGGAGCTTATATAGAAGACCCAAATTATTATATTACATTGTTTTATATGATATACATATATTTTTTGTTTTTACTTTGGACTGTTGACACGTATGCACTTTAATATTGGATTTAGCATATGTTCTACTTGCGCCCTTAATCATTATTGTTCATGCCTGGGGATTGGTATGCAGATCAGCCCTCCTGGCCTCGGCCCACTAATTTCCAGAAGTTTCTCCAAACTTCCAGACCCAGGGGTTGATACCAGAGACCTGCCTGTATGAGTCATCCAGCCTGACCTGCAGTAAACCCTCACCCAGATTCAGACTCACTTTGCCATGAGTTAGACAAATAAATGTACCTGTACTAACCTGATAGCGTACTGGAGGATGCAACACATACTTTATTTGAACAAAAAAAATCCTTTAAAACATTGTTACATAAAATGTTTGTATTCTGGCATCATAATACACATTCCAGGTGACATTTAAAGATTGCAACACCTAAATACCTCCTGGAAGGGTTAATAAGCACACAGATGTATTGTTGAAACCTTTAGACAAAAAAAATTACTCTGCCAGGGGAACCTGATGCATTTCAATTTGTTCCTTGCAAATCTTCTTCAAGGGAAGGAGTATTGGTATCTATAAAAAATCAGCCTGTCAGTGCTCAGACCATATGCCGCACACTGCATCAAATTGGTCTGCATGGCTGCTATCCCAGAAGAAAGCCTCTTCTAAAGATGATGCACAAGAAAGCCTGCAAACAGTTTGCTGAAGACAAGCAGACTTAGGACATGGATTACTGGAACCATGTCCTGTGGTCTGTTGAGACCAAGATAAACTTATTTGGTGAGGCATGCAAACACAAGTGTGTCTTGCCTACAGTCAAGCATGGTGGTGGGAGTGGGGAGCTACAGTTCGTGAGGGAACCATGAATGCCAACATGTGATGCTGAAGCAGAGCATGATCCCCTCCCTTCAGAGACTGAGTCGCAGGGCAATATTCCAACATGATAATGACCCCAAACACACCTTCAAGACGACCACTGCCTTGCTAAAAAAAGCTAAGGGTAAAGGTGATGGACTGGCCAAGCATGTCTCCAGACCTAAACACCCTATTGAGCATCTGTGGGGCATCCTCAAACGGAAGGTGGAGGAGCGCAAGGTCTCTAACATCCACCAGCTCTGTGTTGTCGTTATGGAGGAGTGGAAGAGGACTCCAGTTGCAACCTGTGAAGCTCTGGTGAACTCCATGCCCAAGAGGGTTAAGGCAGTGCTGGAAAATAATGGTGGCCACACAAAATATTGACAATTTGGGCCCAATTTATACATTTTCACTTAGGGCTGTACTCACTTTTGTTGCCAGCGGTTTAGACATTAATGGCTGTGTGTTGAGTTATTTTGAGGGGAAAGCAAATTTACACTGTTATACAAGCTGTACACTCACCATAGCAAAGTGTCATTTCTTCAGTGTTGTCACATGAAATGATATAATGAAATATTTACAAACATGTGAGGGGTGTACTCACTGTGAGATACTGTACATATCCACAGCAGGTCCAAAAGACAACCATTCAAGCGGAGCCTAATTAAAATAAAGAAATCCCAAATTTAACCAATTACATATGTAGGCATGAACTATGATCCCAGACTCAATTAATTCCTAAAATAAATGGAGCAACCTAAACCACCTTTTATAAAAAAAAGTGTTATCAATATACAATAAAACTTGAATCAAAACATAATAAAGAGGCATTCAAAATCTCAAATTTCTTTACAGTATGTATCTTTAAATGGAAAACTGGAGCTGCACAGAGGGAGGAAGTGTTGGCCTGCTTTAACTAATGATCCGATAGTAGGCAGTTTTGTTAGTGAGACACCTTCCATCACTTTTAGAAGAGTGCCACTGCCTACCATCAAGGTGATTAAAAATTTGTATCTCCACAGAGTGGTACTATGGATACGACACTTGGGTATAATTTGTCACGTCCCGAAAGCTGGATTATTGAGAAGATTATAATTTTTGGATGATGGACTTTTTAGGCATAACACAATCGTGTAAAAAAATTAATATTTATTACAAAGATAAAAAATCAAGATAATTACATAAAATTTCATATATCATTCACAAAAAATGCCTATGAGCATGAATAGCACACCACCTGCATACACAATACAATCAAAAAATTCGAAGGACCAAACTGATCACTCTAAAGAATTATAAAATTTGACAAGGTAGTGTGTCATAAAAAACTCAGCTCTGCTCTACATGTTGCTCGTAAACAGAACGCTTCTTCAGGAGCTATGGTGAATTATTAATCACAGGTAGGGAAAGTAAAGATGAACAGAGAGCAATGTCCTCAATGATGGTAGAGATTCAAAGGAACTCAAGAGGACAGCACTTCAGGGAACTCCTAGAATTAGTCTATAAAGTACTTATATGGCAATTACCAAAAGGTAGTTAGTAATCTTGGACACAGTAAGTAAACAATGACCAGGACATCTGGTAATATATTGGCTCAGTCAGTTTAGGGAATCTAACTGATAACCAGAGTTTTCAAAGACTTAGATTTTTCTCTGGACAGTTGCCGATGCCTGTGGGAGAGGACGAGTTTGAAACATGGATGAGTCAAGCTTTACAGGCTATGGAAGAGTGATTGATAAGGGAGGGTCGAGAGGAAGAGGCTCTGTTGGAAGAAAAGAGTCAATGACCAAGAGATGTGAATTCTGTTACTGGGAGCAAAGAGAATGTGGTGACCCGCGCCGTCCATGCAGAGATAGAGATTTCCGATGACGACAGTGGAACTGAATCTGAACCAAAGTGATCGACTCCCCCGGATACCCATAAACCAGTTGCAGAACTGGGGCCAACGGAACTAATGGCCCAGGTAGCCCAAGCTCAGACTCAAATGTACCATGCCCTGATGCGAGTGATGGAGACCCAAGCAAAAGTTCAGAAGCAGGGGGCTTGCGAGCGGACCAAAACCGTACTCAGAGCAAGATAACAGATTTTATGGGTGTGGAGAAGCCTGACATTTCCAAGCCAAGTGCCCCAAGACGGCTGTCAGCCCTCAACTCCTCAATGAAGTCCTGAGAGCGTTGCAGAAATTACTCTTTCCCAAGCTGGCGGGAAACTTCAAGGGATCTCAGTGAAGGTGCTAGTTAGGAGTATCAAGGGAAGACTGGGCTCCAATGATAAGAAAGGAGACTGGAAGAAGATCAAGAAAAGAGGATGCAAACCGTCAATTCTCTGGTACCCGTCAGTGCACACGCACGACCCAAAATTAAAACCCCTGGACGGTGGGAGAAGGGGACAGGAAATCAATGCACACCTTGCTAAACAAGCAGTTAAATCACAAGCATCGCCGACCAAGAGGCCTGTTAGAAGACACACCTTAGAGTCACCTGGGGAAAACCTACCCAAGAACTTAGTGGGGCTTTCCATACAGTATCAATCCAAGTGGAGGGCATCTATACGCAAGCATTGCTGGATACTGGAGCTCAAGTAACATTGCTATATCAAGACTTCTATCATAAGTACTTGAAACATATCCCCTTGTGCAAACTTGACAAGCTAGAAATTTGGGGAATCTGAACTCAGAAGTGCTCTTATGATGGTTACATACAAGATAAACTTTGACTCTGCTATAGCCAGAAAACCAGAGACCTTCGATGCGTAAGTATTTGTATGCCCTCGACCACCCAGAGCCAGACTAATTTCCTTGCTGATAGGCACTAATATCAATCTAGTAAGAAGGCTACTCAATCCTTTGGCCGTAGAGGGTGCCCCTGTTGGAAAAATCCATCCTTAGTTGAGACAAGCATTCCAGAAGGTATTACAAGAAAAGAAGGCACCTGCCGAAGGAATGGGAAGGTTGTGGTGACTAGACACTAAAGAGAGTGTGCTATAGCCTGGTGGAAGAGCCTGTGTCAAAGCCACTGTCAAGTTGCCCTGTCTATACGTGGTGGTAGAAGCCGATCCCACAGAGGAAGAAGTTGGGATAGAGCCAGTTCCAGAGATTATACCCACTCGGACTCTACTAAGGAGTGGGGCCGAATTCCTGTTAGTGTGCGGAACTTCACTAGTCACCCAGTCAGCCTGAAGCCTCGAATGGTGATCGGGAAAGTGAGTGCTGCCACCCTGGTAGCGCAGAATGAGACAGCCCAAATGGGAGAAGGAATGAATGCATCTGTGTACTGCCCAAGCCACACCCCTGCTTGGAAAGGAAGGATTAAAACTTAAATAGCCTGGTGGGAGAAAATGTTCTCGAAAAATGACTTTGACGTGGGCTGTGCTAAAATTGCCCAACATCGAATTTGATTGACTGAAGATAAGACTTTCCGAGAGAGGGCAAGGCGGGTCCCTTTATGCAATTTAGAAGACCTTCAGGAGCAACTGGCTGAACTGAAGAGGTCAGGAGTGAATAAAGAGTCCCGAGGCCCCTATGCTTCTCCTATCATGGTGGGGAGAAAAAAGAATGGGTCCCTCCAGATGTGCATTGATTATCGAACCTTGAATCGAAGAACTATTCCAGATCAATACATGACCCCTCCCATAGAAGAAGCCTTGCAGTGCTTATCAGGGGCCAAATGGTTCAGTGTGTTGGATTTGAAGAATAGGTACTACCAGATCCCTATGCACCCAGAGGACCAAGCGAAGACAGCCTTTATTAGCCCACTGGGATTCTTCGAGTTTGATGGGATGCCCCAGGGACTGACTGGGGCTCTTGCCACGTTCCAGCGACTAATGGAGAACACAGTGGGCGATATGAACTTGGTAGAAGTACTAGTATATCTAGATGACATCATCCTATCAGAGTTGTTGCTCCACCTCTGCGAGATTTTGATTGGCAGGAGGTGGTTTGGCACCGTTCTATCAATAGGCAGCCCCTTCTGAGTTACACTGCCCCCTGCCATGTCCCACCCCAGATTGGGCGGCACTGCTAGCTTTTTAATTCACGGGTGGTGTTTGTTATTTCCCCACCACCTGCGGGGGACATGCAGCCATCACTCTGATTCATTGCTAGCATCGGGGACAAGGGGGAGGAGCGTTCGAGTTGACGTCGGGAACGCTCTGTTCGGCACACGTCTCTCCTGCTGCTCCGTCCCCTTGATGTTCCCATGGATGCACCACGTGACAGGGGAGTGACGTCGGCCGTGCGGCTCTAGTGAGATGTTTTGTTTAACAACAATGAATAGGTTAACTACATACCACCAATGGGAATGAGGGACGATTTCCACCTGGTTCAGCCAGGTGAGATCAGGTGATTCCATCTACCCAATGGAGACGCCCGATTGTCACTTCATACAATTTGCATTCATTAATGTTTTTATCTATAAATATAAGGCAACTAGGAGGGGATGCTGTATGCCCCAGTAGATGATCCATTGATCGAAACGCGTCGGGAACTTTCAGCATCCTCCTTGTTGCCCATTTTTGTTTTTATACTTTGTGATCACATTTTTATTGTAACCAGGCTTTTTAGCAATAAAAAAACCCACCGTGCTTATCTACACTATGTGGAGCCTGTTTATTTTTTCTCCACATACCATCTGAGAGAAAATCCAGTTTCTACTCCAGTTTCAAGCGTGACGCACCATCTCTTCGGACCCGTTCCTTGACCATCCTGTGTGAGGACCTACCTGGCGGCCCTGGGAGATCCATGCAGAGTTTGATATAGAAGGTTCCCTGAGTCGTGATGTCCGCTTCCAGGCCTTGAGAGGCAATCTGCTCGAGTGATTCCCTGCCGCTGACAAGGGAGTCCAATGTATCTGGTAAGAGTTTCTTACACACCATTTTTACCAAGATTTATGCAGTTGTTGGATACAGTTCCTCTGGAAGACTTAAAGATCTACCTGTGTTTGAACATTTGCTGTTGTACACATTCACTTATCATCCCAGTGGGACACTCTACACATAAAATTTTTAATCACTTATTGGACTTTATTCAGCCATGTTGTGAGACTCACGAGTAATTTTTTTGATGTGGACACTATTTATTAAGTGTTATTATCGAGCTGTTTCCCGGACGGGGGACTTTTTTCACAATTCATGCGCTACATTTTTTCACAGCATCATTGTGTTTGCCTGAACTTTGTTAGAATATGAAGCCTGATTGGTGAAGGTTTTCCAGCGATTACATGAAGAGGGGGTTGAAGCTGTCATTGGAGAAGTGCCAATTCTATCAGATCTCTGTTACCTACTTAGGACATGTGGTATCCGCAGAAGGGATAGCCACTGACCCCCAAAAACTAGAGACGGTCACTTCTTGGCCCCGTCCAACCACAGTCACCGAATTAAGGTCGTTTTTGGGTTTCTGCTCCTACTACAGCTGTTTTGTGAAGAACTTCTCCCAAATTGCTCGGCCATTGAACGAGATGCTACAGAAGCAAACGGATGGAGAACAGCAGAAAACCCAGAAAGGAGGCAGGAAACCAAGGGAATTTATCCAGGATCAGTGGACAGTGAAGTGTGAGAGGTCCTTTGAGATGTTGAAGGGGAGCCTGGTCGAAACTCTGGTGTTGGCTTACGCTGACCCTTCGAAGCCTTATTAATTACATGTGTATGCCAATAGAGATGGTATTGAAGGAGTGTTGTACCAAGAGTCGGAAGGAAAACTCGCCCAGTAGCATACATGAGCCGTAGTCTTACTCCTCCTGAGAAGAACTATTCGGTGCACAAGTTGGAGTTCTTGGCCCTCAAGTGGGCTGTAGTGGACAAACTCAGAGACTACCTGTATGGAGCCGCCTTTGTGGTGAAAACAGATAACAGATCACCTGACCTACTTGCTACCCACTGCTAAGTTGGACGCCACTGGGCCTTGTCGGAGTTCCAATTCAGTTTGAAATATCAGCCAGGAGTGGGAAATAGAGATGCTGATGCTCTTTCCCGAAGACCACACTTCACTCAGTGTGCAGTATGCCAAGGGGTGGAATACAAACACGGGAGCTATAGGGCTGAAGCTGCGGGAGTACCAAAGCACTACTGTAACCTGACTCAGGTATCCAGCCAAGAACTGCCTCAGCTGACTAAGGAGGACATAAGGAGAGATCAGCAGAAAGATCCGCTAGGAAATCTAATAAGGAAGTCACTATCGACTAAAGACCCCAAATACTGATGAATGGTCCCATTAACTGCGCCAAGGTGATTCATAGGAAATGGGAACGAATGAGAATAGAGGATCCAATATCGAAGAGGTCCCTCTGAAGAGGCAGAAAATGTAAGCCAGCTGTTCCTTCCGGAGAAACATCGCTTGACTGTGTCAACCGCCCTTTATGATGACCATGGTCACTTAGGCCCAGATAGAACTTTCAAACTAGTCAGGGACCGATTCTACTGGTCAAACATGAGAACTGAAGTGGAAAGTTACTGTTGCTTCAGGTGTATCCAGATGAAGACTCTACCAGGCAGGGCCACCCAATGGGCCATCTGCAAAGTCAAGGACCAATGAAGTTGCTGTGCATTGATTTCCTGTGCCTGGAACCTGATCTGAGCGGGAGGAGTAATGTCCTAGTTGTGACAGACCATTTCAAATGATATGCCCAGGCTTTCCCCACCAGAGATAAACAAGCCAGGTGGCCAAGACCCAAGTGGAGAAGTTCTTTGTTCATTACGGGCTGCCTCAGCGTTTACACTTAGATCAAGGCTGGGACTTTGAAAGCAAATTAGTCCGCAGACTGTGTGAACTCTTGAACATAAAGAAGTCAAGAACTACCCCTTACCACCCTCAAGGTGATCCACAACCGGAGCGGTTTAACCACACTCTCTTGAGCATGCTGGGAGCCTGCTTACCAGTGGATTTAGCCTTTGGAACCTCCATAGATCACACCTCCCAAGCCTCTTATTAGGGATACGTTGACAGGCTAAGGAAGGATCTCAAGGTAGCCTATGAGAAAGCTAAGAAAGCTACCACCCTCAGAGAACAAAGGAATAAGAAGAACTTTGATCTTAAAGTAGAGTTAAAGTAAAGTTAGAGTAGAGATTTACAGTCGGGGGATCGGGTGTTGTTACGCAATCTAGGGGTGCCAGGGAAACATAAGCTAGCTGATAAATGGCGTTTCCAACCGTAGATTGCTTGCCAGCGACTGCCTGGACTTCCTGTGTACCAGATCAAACCAGAAGGGAAGACTGGGCTCTAAAGACTTGGCATCGGAATCATCTGTTACCTATCTCAGAGGCTGTCCAGGTACATGCCT
This sequence comes from Lithobates clamitans, assembly GCA_037952925.1. Taxonomy (NCBI): domain Eukaryota; kingdom Metazoa; phylum Chordata; class Amphibia; order Anura; family Ranidae; genus Lithobates; species Lithobates clamitans. Next base: position 518,736 of record JBBGZY010000059.1, read on the forward strand.
GACACTGAGGCCATTGCTCCCTACCTGCTTCTGGAAATGGAAGGAGTTAAGCTGGAACTCAGCAAAGTGTCTGATCCGGTTGATGCACTCATCCCTCCTACTAACCTAACAGAGAGAGAGACAGAGACAGAACCAGAGCCTGAAATAGAACCAGAAGCTGAAGTAGAACCAGAACCTGCAATAACACCAGAACCTGAAATGGAGCCAGAGACCGAGGTAGAGTCTGAACCTGAAGCTGGATGCAGTCATTGGGGAATAGAACAGGATCCTGAGCCTCTGGAAGACACGCATTCTTGGCTGAGACAAAAGATATGTCCCCCAAAGAGGTTGACTTATGACACTCTTGGCGAAAACTCAGATGAACTCATACCTACTGCTCAACACTCCAGTCAAGCACTTGCCTCCTTCACCAAGTCTTTAGTGAAGGATAACCCTGATCCACCCTCTGACACTACTGGGTGGGCCACTGATCTACTTTTGGCCTGTCATAAACTTAACATGACTTCCTCTTCTGTTGATATATATATAGTTTGTTATCAGAGGATCCTGCATTAAGCCAGTTATTTGCAGCTTCTAGTTTAGTAGACCAATGATTGACTCATTTCATGCAGTAAAGTGATTTTAAGTTATACCCTGTCTTTAGGGACCAAAGACTTTCAAGTGGGGGGAGGATGTAGTGATATGGACTGTCAGCAAAAAGCAACATACCTTTCAGTGTTTCCAGACATCGCTTGTCCCTTTAGTCATCCGTGTTCTCAGTGACATCATATTTGTGTGTCCAACAAAGTGAAATATGGGACAGATAGCTCTCCTTCAGACTATTGCTATGCACCCATGTACCCTAAGACTACACATCCCAGGGATCTTTGCTGTGACATGAGGATTGCTGGGAGTGACCATAAAAGGAGTGAGAAGCCCGCGGAGAGCTCTCTTCCTCCTGGGCCTGATGGGGGACAGACCTCTCTGTGCAGCAGAGAGAAAGGTCACGGCCTACCACGTAGAGCCTGACGTCCAACCCGAGACCTAAAGGGCCTAGCTTCATCACTCGCTGTCGGACATCCTGTCACTAACACCACTTGGATCGCCTGCCTGTCGGTGTGTGTGCGTGAGGCAAGCTCTACTTCAGAAGATCGAGACAGCGGATCCGCTACCTGAGTGTGCTACACGTGTTCCTGTCCAGAAGACATTGTATCGATTTGGTCATTGGTGAGAGGGCAAGTTGCTTGAATCTTTATCTATCTATTGCCACTATTACAGAACACTGTGCACAGGCATCTTTACCCTAAGAACACTTTAATGCATTGCATGAACACTGTGCTCAGACATCTTAGATCTTCACCCCAAGGAAGCTATTGCTTAATCTACAGCCAAACTGATTACAGGTAACAAGCTCCACCTAGCTAACAAAGAACATCAGATCTGCAACGTGGAACATTCTGTCAGCACTTATAGAAAAGCATATCTATATAAAATATATATATATATATATATATATATATATATATATATATATATATATATATATATATATATATATATATATGTATGTCCCTTTGTAGAACCTGCTCTTTAATTGGGATAGCATAGGCTGACTAGATATAGGCGGTTAACTGAGACATCCACTAGGGGGCGACCTTTGATCTAAATATTGTGTACATATATGTGAATAACATTGTTTGTTGCTGAACCATTGTCTGTGTCCTTAGGAGGAATTTGTTTGCTGAGTTGGCACTGTTATGCCCCGTACACACGGTCGGATTTTCCGATGGAAAATGTCTGATCGGAGCGTTTTGTCGGAAATTCCGACCGTGTTTGGGCTCCATCGGACATTTTCCATCGGATTTTCCGACACACAATGTTGGAGAGCAGGAGATAAAATTTTCCGACAACAAAATCCATTGTCGGAAATTCCGATCGTGTGTACACAAATCCGACGGACAAAGTGCCATGCATGCTCAGAATAAATAAAGAGATGAAAGCTATTGGCCACTGCCCCGTTTATAGTCCAGACATACGTGTTTTACGTCACCGCGTTTAGAACGATCGGATTTTCAGACAACTTTGTGTGACCGTGTGTATGCAAGACAAGTTTGAGCCAACATCCGTCGGAAAAAATCATAGGATTTTGTTGTCGGAATGTCCGAACAAAGTCCGACCGTGTGTACGCCCTATTATCCCGGCTCAGCAGATTTATTACCTTTTTAGTAAGATAACCTTCCCTTTCTTTTGTTTCAAGTAAAATATTTCAGAACCTAACATTACTGAGTTGTTTGATTCTTGCTATACAGTGTTACTAAGATGTCTGAACCCAGAGTGTCAGGTGGGTTGGAAGGTTCACTTGGTCATGGCCGTGCAGATGTGCAGGTAATTCTCAGCAGTCCTCAAGGGGGCCGTGCTACAGAAGTATACCTGGTCTGTTTTGTTCTGAAGCTAAGACCATCACTGCCTGATGGATCTGTTCTTCTTGCCAGTCAACCCCAGAGATATCCAAAACTACACTCAGGCTTGACTGAACATTTTGCTGTATGCACCACTTGGCACTTGTGGCAGGGTCGATGGTGGATCCTGCGTGAGCGGTAGCTTTTGTTTTTCACTCACGGAACAGGGACTCATGGATGTGAGCCCTCACATGTAGTCCTTACACCTGAAGCTGCTGATGTATGGGTCCTCTTATTCCGGACCACAATGACCCTTCCGGCAATGCCACACCCTCTGACATCGATCAACTTGGGTACAACCAGTATATCGGATTTCTAGCATGCGATTATTGCCAGTGGCAGGGAAGGCTCCCTGCGTTCCCCTACTAGGAGAATACAACAGCTCTGGGATTCCCCCATCAACACTGACTGACCTATGGTTGCAGGAAAGCAAATCGCATCATCTATCGCCTGCCTTAGGAACAAGACAACACAATGTAATGTTGGCAGGACAAAGTACTAATCCTAATTACACAATCAAGCCTTAAAACTTAGAAAAAGAACTATAAGACAACAAAGGAAACACTGCCCCTCTCCCCTGCTGTGTACCTGCTGTGAACTGTGGTGCAGTATGTTGCAATAAAAAGTGCAGATCTGCTTTGTGCATGCCCTAGGCTTGCTGCCAGACCATTAAAAATCAAATGAATTAGCACAATGCATAGTGTGAAGAGGCCCTTACATACTTGCCAACTGTCCCGGATTTCCCGGGACATTCCCGGGACTTAGACGCCATTCCCGAATTTGTGGCGTCCCGGTAAATGTCCCGAGAAATCTGGTTCTTCACGAATTCGCATCCGCCGCTGCCGCCACCGCTAGAGGTCCGCGACCGGCGGAGACTTTGCCGCCATTTTTCTGTAGTTTAGGAAGACGGCTGGGGGGAGACAGAGCTCCTGCGTAGCCGCCCACCCTCCGCCCCGCTCTGCCTCGCCCCGCCCCGCCTCACCTACCCCCTGCTCCGCTCTGCCTCACCCCACCTACCCCCCGCCCCGCTGCCAGTCTAAAATGGAAAGGGGCGGGGGTTCTAGCCATGCGGAGGACACCTCTGAGGTGGGGGGGCGCACCGCTGTGGGACTCCTGATGCAAGGGGGGCTCCATTGGGGACACCTGATGTGAGGGGGTTCTGCCGGGGACACCTGATGTGAGGGGGGGCTCCACTGGGGACACCTAATGTGAGGGGGGCTCCACAGGGGACACCTAATGTGAGGGGGGGCTCCACCGGGGACACCTGATGTGAGGGGGGGCTCCGCCGGGGACTCCTGGTGTGAGGGGGGGCTCCACTAGGGACACCTGATGTGAGGGGGGGCTCTACTGGGGACACCTGATGTGAGGGGGGGCTCCGCCGGGGACACCTGATGTGAGGGGGGGCTCCGCCGGGGACTCCTGGAGTGAGGGGGAGCTCCGCTGGGGATTCCTGGTGTGAGGGGGGGCTCCGCTGGGGACATCTGATGTGAGGGGAGCTCCGCTGGGGACATCTGATGTGAGGGGGGGCTCCGCCGGGGACACCTGATGTGAGGAGGAGCTCCGCTGGGGACACCTGATGTGAGGGGGAGCTCCGCCGGGGACACCTGATGTGAGGGGGGGCTCCGCCGGGGACACCTGATGTGAGGGGGGGCTCCGACGGGGACTCCTGGTGTGAGGGGGAGCTCCCATGGGGACTCCTGGTGTGAGGGGGAGCTCCGCTGGGGACATCTGATGTGAGGGGGGCTCCACCGGGGACACCTGATGTGAGGGGGGGCTCCACCGGGGACACCTGATGTGAGGGGGAGCTCTGCCGGGGACACCTGATGTGAGAGGGGGGGCTCCGCTGGGGACACGATGTGAGGGGGAGCTCTGCCGGGGACTCCTGGTGTGAGGGTGGGCTCTGCCGGGGACTCCTGGTGTGAGGGGGGCTCCGCTGGGGACATCTGATGTGAGGGGGGGCTCCGCTGGGGACATCTGATGTAAGGGGGGCTCCGCTGGGGGCACCTGATGCAAGGACGAACCCTGCTGGGACATCTGACGCAAGGACGGACGGCTGGTGGCAGGCGGCGTGGCAGGTGACACGCTCAGGGATCCCACTGATTCTGCATTATGGTGAGTTGAATGATTTCATTTTATATTAATAATAGAAATAATGCACTTCAATCATCCTGACACCATAACAACCATGGTGTCGGGATGATTGAAGTGCTAACACCAGGTGTTTGGAGTATCTTTATCTGCCGATTGTTAAACTTTCTAGAATACACACATTTTTATTGTTTAGGATCTGGGGCTGCTGTCCCGTCATTTCCCTCTCCCCCTCTCCCCCTTTCCCCCTTTCCCCCTTTCCCCCTCTCCATCCCTCTCCATCCCTCATTCATCTCTGACTCTAACCACACCCTCTTGAGCCACGCCCATTTAAGCCACGCCAACTATGTCGCGTAAACCATGCCCGTACCTCGCCGCGGCGCGCTCTGCGCGCCGCATTTCTACTTTTTCCGTAAGCCACGCCCACAAACGAATGCCCCGCCCCCTAATTATTGTACGTCTCCGCCTACAGCCACTAAAGTGTCCCACTTTTTTTTTTTACAATGTTGGCAACTATGCCCTTACTGTGTCACTAATGTACAAAACTGCACCTGAAACACTTCTTTAAAAGGTGAACTGAGAATCACATAAGTGCAAGAAACTAGATTTCATCTCTTAAATTGTATATGAAGTCAACATTTATGTTAGTTTTGGGTAGAGTAGGGAGGGGTAAAATACATGTCAGTTTGTTATTGCTGTCTCTGTCTTTGGGAGATTCCCTTTCACTTACTGCCCTTTGAGCGACAGCAGAAACAAATAGGAGATCTCTCAAAGGAGAAGGGGTATCCCTTTTTAGACAGTTGTCCCCAGCACAGATTTCCCATGCAAATTTCAAAAATCTGGTTTTAACCCTTCCACGCTTTATTCACAACTAAAAAAGTTTTGAGCAGACATAGTCTTTAAGCCCTATCAAATTGAAGCACAATACAATGGGACATCACTCATAGTAGCATTGGAAGCATAGTGTTTACATTCTGCTATAGAAAATAAAGAATTCATAAAACACTGGGGACAAATGGTTCCTAAAGATGACTTTAACATGCAGTAGGTACATTGCCTTGAAAAAGTATTCATGGGATTTTTTGTGATAGACCAACAAAAGTGGCACATAATCGTGAAGTGGAAAGAAAATGATAAATGGTTTTCAAAATGTTTTACAAATAAATATGTGAAAAGTGTGGCGTGCATTTGTATTCAGCCCCCTTTACTCTGATACTCCTAACTAAAATATAATGGAACCAATTGCCTTCAGAAGTCCCCCAATTACTAAATAGAGTCCACGGGCCATCATGGCAACGATTCTCCGCCCGAGAAGCTTGGGACAGGACGCAGAGCGGCATCCCACTCTGAGCACAGCGATCCGAGGGGGGAGATGAGGAGGGAAGGAGAGCCAGGCAGAGACACAGAAGGGGTGACACGGAAGGCCGGGAAGACCGGAAAGGGGTGGGGCCAACCGGAACGGCGCACTGCGGGACAAGATGGCGGAGGTGGACACACACATGCCAGCCAGGTGACCATCAGGTCAGGTCAGCAACGCCTGTCTGAGGGAGGCGGAGTTTCCGAGGTGGGGCGGACCCCAACACTGTCAGGCATCACGGCCTCCGGGGCCTCATCACCCGGGAGGCTTGCAACGCCACCCATCCTGGAACGGGAAGAGAGGTCGGAAGGGGAAGTGTCTGATGAAAAGGAAATAAACAAAAATACCAAGGGCGATAATGTTCTAGTGTGACATATACAATCAAATAAGTGTAAATCAAATGTATGTGAATGCACGTGCAATTAATTAAATAAAAATTGTTAGATTGACAATGATATCAAGCTGCTATCAATTATATAGTGGTCAGAATCCCCTAAAAATTAAAACATATAACATAGATTGATGCGCTCTGATACAAAGTTCAATCAATGTGAGAAAAGAATTTTTTGTGCTAAAAAACCAATGTGAAAAAAATTGCTACCAAATCGCTAAAGAATTGCATATATATATAAAATCGCAAATATATGAAAAAATCGCAAATATATAAAAACTGTGTTCCTCCAGTAATACAAATCCACTGGAAGTGGTGCGATATCTCCAAAATAAACTAAGCAACAATTGTGTATAGATATACTAAAAATACGTTTGTAAATAGTAATCAATCCAAATTAGTGCCAATAAATAAATAAAGTTCAATCAATGTGAGAAAAGAATTTTTTGTGCTAAAAAACCAATGTGAAAAAAATTACTACCAAATCGCAAAAAAATCGCATATATAAATAAAATCGCAAATATATGAAAAAAATCGCAAATATTTAAAAACTGTGTTCCTCCAGTTATACAAATCCACTGGAAGTGGTGCGATATCGCCAAAGTAAACTAAGCAACAATTGTGTATAGATATACTAAAAATGTGTTTGCAAATGGTAATCAATCCAAATTAGTGCCAATAAATAAATAAATTAGATATATTCCCTGTGATAAGTGTTGAATCTTCCGTAATAAAAATAAATAATTGATATGCTTATAAAGGTGCAATATATATACAATTGATGAGTATAAATAGATAAATAGTGCCAATAGAATCTGATTAAATATAGATGGTTAAATTCATGAGATAGGATAAGTAGCAGGCGACAGTTCAATCCTCAGTAATCTGGGGTATCTGGATTCCTGCAGTAATTATTTGTTCACCCTCTGAGCTATTTCTTCCACAGCCACAATAAATGGTAATTTTCTCAGTATCAAGTGGCTTTATGTAAAATAAACAAAGAGAGAAAACATTGCGCAATATTGTTACAATAAAAGTTCACAGCCAAAACAGCGCAGTGATACACTCACGTGTGTCTGACTTGTTTTAGGCATGCAGATAAGCAGATAGGCAGATCTCAGCTGGTTTGTAAGGACAAGGCTACGCAAGCTGCTGCTGCTGCTGCTTGATACAATGAATTCAGCAGACTGTGTCCTAAGCTCCTCCCACGCGTTACATCACTGACACTGGACTTTCTCAAGGTCTTGAGAAAGTCACGTGTCAGTGATGTAATGCGTGGGAGGAGCTTAGGACACAGTCTGGTGAAAAGGAACCACAAGTACAAGCGAGGGAGAGCAGTGTAGCGGCTGTTGTGAGAGCTCCCGGTCAGCCCGGTAAGTCCATTGCTAATTTATCTTTGTCTGATGCATTGCTGGGTTTGTTAGGGGTGGTCACGGCGGGTACAGCAGGGCTAACAGATACTTCAGGAGGGGACATGCCGGACCAGCAAATGGCAGGCAATAGGCCTGCCAGTGCGGGGTCCGGTACGCAGCTGACGGATTTATTGGGAGGCCTGCGGGCTTTGATAGGCAGATTTGAAGGGGGACAAGGGCAGTCCCCTCAGGTGCCCCATGGATAGCACTGGCGAGCGGGTCAGCGGATGGGGGAACTATGGGAGCCGCGGTGGTGGTGCCCCCCGGCAACCCCGACTCCCGGGCAGTCAGGAATAGACGTTGTTACCGAGAAGGCAGGGGAAAAAGGGGCCACGGAGAAGGCGGAGAGGACCGACGTGGTCAGGATTGCGGATGCGGCGAGGTGCGAGGTGTACATCTGCTATAAGGGCCCACTGGGAGCACATCTAAAACAGGAGGTCCGGGATAAGATTTACAAGGGCGATTTTTTCGCTACTGCCATTGGAAAAATTTTACTTGGACAGGGTGAAACCTGATGATTCCAAGAAGGAAGATGAGGGAAAAAGAAGGTACAGGCTTATCCCGCGTACATTTGTTAATTGGCTGCAAGCGTTCGCCATTATGGGGAGTGTTATTGGCGAAAAGAACCCCGAGCATTGCTTGTTCTGTTACATGGACGCTATTGGAGAGGCACATAGGGTGTACGGTTGTTTTGCTTAGCTGAGATACGACGAGCAGTTCAGACAGCGCAGGGCGGTCCGCCCGTCTCTGCGCTGGGACCACAAAGATATTAGCCTATGGATGAGGCTTATGTCTTCGGCGAGGGCCCTGCCTCAGTTTCCTCAGGGGGGGGCCGGGGGTACTCATTCTTTAGGACTGCCGGCCGGAAAAAAGTGGGGAGTGTGCTGGCAGTACAATGAGGGCTCCTGTAAATTTGGGGGGGTGTGCAAGTTCAAGCATCAGTGCTCAGGGTGTGGGGGAGCCCATACATTGTCCAGGTGTTTCAAGAGAGGGAAGTGTGCCGGTGACTCTGCTCAAAAAAGGGACGACGCCGGTAATGGTGGAAAGGATGCTGCCTTTTCTAAGTAAGTATCCGGAGAGAGAAGCGGCGAGGTTATTGGCGTCGGGGTTTAAGGACGGTTTTAAGATCCCCTGTTCATTGGCGGTGGTTCCGCCAATGGCAAGGAATCTGAAATTGGCATTACAGCATCCGGGGGTGGTAGGGGAAAAATTGGAAAAAGAGGTGGCATTGGGGAGCATGGGGGGGCCGTTTGCCAAAAAGCCTTGGCACGATTTAGTGGTGTCACCATTGGGGGTGGTGCCCAAGAGGGAACCGAACAAATTCCGCTTAATACATCACTTATCCTTTCCAAAAGGGAGTTCAGTCAATGATTTCATTGACCCTGAAGCGTGCACAGTGTCCTACACTTCATTTGACGCGGCAGTCAGGTGGGTGAGGTGCTATGGACAAGGGGCACTTATGGCAAAAACAGACATAGAATCTGCGTTCCGCTTGCTGCCCATGCATCCGGATACCTTCTGGCTGCTGGGATGCCACTGGCAAGAGCAGTTTTATGTAGACAAATGTTTGCCCATGGGTTGTTCCGTTTCCTGTGCCATGTTTGAGGCGTTCAGCTCGTTTTTGGAGTGGGTGGTTAGGGAGGCTTCGGGCCTAGACTCGGTCATACATTATTTGGATGACTTTCTGTGTATAGGCCCCCCTGCTTCTGCTGTGTGTGCGATTCTGCTTTCTACGTTGCAACACAACGCAGGCAGGTTTGGTGTGCCATTGGCCGCAGAAAAAACAGAAGGCCCAACGTCGGAAATTAGTTTTTTGGGGATAGTGATAGACTTGGTGGCAATGGAGTGCCGCTTGCCTAGAGGTAAGTTGGAGGACTTGCAGAAAGAAATTGAAATCCACGGACTGCAGAAAGTTCAGTTGCAGACTCTGCAGTCGTTGCTGGGTAAGTTGAATTTCGTTTTCAGGATCATCCCCATGGGGCGGGTTTTTTGCCAACGGCTGTCGGCAGCCACAGCGGGGGTGAAAGCCCCGAATCACTTTATTCACCTGACAAGGGAACACAGGGAGGATTTAAAGGTTTGGTACGAGTTTTTAGCCACGTACAACGGAAGAGCGGTGTGGATGTCTGGCCCGGTGAGTAATTTCAATGTGGAATTGGTCACAGATGTGGCAGGCTCCATGGTCTATGGCGCATTTTTCCAGGGGCAGTGGAGCGCGGAACCCTGGCCACAGTCTTGGGAGAAGGCGGGGGTTCCTCAGGAATTTGGTGCTACTGGTACTTTTTCCAGTAATACTGGCCTTGGAACTGTGAGGGGAGGCATGCCAGAATCTAAAATTGAGGATAAATTGTGACAGCATGGGAGTGGTGCAGGTGGTCAATCGCATGTCAGCGTCATCACAACCGGTTATACGGCTGCTGAGACAGTTGGTGTTGAGGTGCCTGCGATTGAACATTTTTATTTATGCAGTTCACAACCCAGGCATTGACAATTCGCTGGCTGACTCCTTGTCTCGATTTCAGTGGGACTAGTTCAGGGAGCTTGCACCGGGCGCAGAAAAGGAAGGAGTTCCTTGCCCGGATTGAATTTGGGAGCTGCCCTTGGAGTCACTGCGGGATGGATTCGGCAGTCAGTAAGTGAATCCACTTGGACAGCCATGCAAAGGTATGGAAAGAATGGTCAGGTCTGGTGCATAAGGCTGGGGTTGGAAAAGTGGGGTCGGAAGTTTGGTTATTGGTGTTATACTTTGTAGCTAGGAATATGGAAAGTGGGTTTTCGGTCTTCGGTTTTCAGGTTTTTTGATTGAAAATTGGCAGGCCTATCATTCCTTTTTAAACTGATGGGGGGGGGGGGATTGGACTAAAGATTTTTGGGTGGAGCAGGCCATGAAAGGCTATCGTAAACGCCACCAGAAAAGGGATGCGAGACGGCCTGTCGCTTTCGCAAACCTAATGTCCATATGTGCAATGTTGGGTTCAATTTGTTCATCACGTTATGAAGTTTTGCTGTTTACAGCGGCGTTCTCGCTGGCATTTTATGGGGCTTTTCGGATAGGGGAGTTGGTCAGCCCATCCAAGTACATGGCGGGGGGGCTTTTAGAACGGGATGTGCGGGTGGAGGTGGATAGGGTGTGTTTGTGGCTGCGGAGGTCGAAAACTGACCAGCAGGGTAAGGGGGTGGATGTGTCGCTGTTTTCACTACCAGGGTCCAGGGTGTGCCCGGTGGAGGCAGTGCGGGAATTTTGGAAGGTTAGAAAAGATGGGGCAGGGCCATTCCTGAGGCACGAGGATGGGTCATACTTGTCAAAGTTTCAGTTTGTATCAATTTTTAGGAAATGTCTTAAAGTAGCTGGGTTGGATGGGGCGGAGTACACACTCCTTCTGCATAGGGGCGGCTACAGAACCTGCCAGATGTGGGTTCGATGAGGCGAATTGGGAGATGGGAATCTAGGAGATTCCAGTCTTATATCAGGCCTCAATTGGCCGTGGAATAATTTAAAAAAAAAAAAACTGAAGGAATAAATACTGGAATGGGGGGTGCATGCGGGCTTCGCATGTTGTGATATGGTAATGTTAGGAAGAGTGTGTGCTGCTATTTGTGTGTTATTGTTTTTTCGTTTCAGATGGAGGTTCAGTACACCTTGTCTGGATCGTAGGTCACTCCTATGTTTGTTGGGGAGCCAGGAGAGGTGACGTAAGACCGGATGGCAGGCAATTGGGTATTTCCAGGAGGGAGGCTTATGTGCACTGGTTGGGAATACCAGGGATGATGTGGGGTACAGTTATGGTGGAAGTGGAGTGGTACTCAAGGTTGGACAGACCACCTGACGTGTTAGTGATACATGCGAGTGGGAACGATTTGGGGATCCAGACGGTCAGGGACCTGATCGCGGACATCAAATCTGACTTTATGCAGTTGCGCAATAAATTCCCCAGCACCCTCCTGCTATGGTCTGGCATTGTGGCTCGGGCGACATGGAGCTGGGCTAGGTCCATTGTGAGCATTAATAAGACCCGTATCCGGATTAATAAAGTAGTGGGGAGGTTTGTTTTACAGAATGGGGGTATTGTTTTTCGCCACAGAGAGCTGGAGACAAATGTGGGGCTCTATTTGAGGAGGGATGGAGTTCATCTATCTGATGTGGGGATTGACTTATGGTCCATGGGTTTACAGGAAGGGATACAAGAGGCCCTGAGGATGTGGAGGTGCCCTCAAGTGTAAGGTATCAAAAGGGATCAAAAAAGGGTGGGGGGGCTCATCGTTAGTATGTGCCCCTCCGGTGTATTCCAGAACGGTGGATGGAATACTGGAATGGTTGCACTGCAGGAAGGGGTTGTCTCCGAGCGGTTACAGCTGAAGGCCTATCAGTTTGGAAAAGGTCCCGCAGTGCGTTGGTGTTCTATGTGGTTATATGTGGTAAAATGTGGGTAACCGTCAGAGACTATCAGACTGGGGTTAACAGGTTATGTAATTGTTTATATATTTGTTATATTTATATATATATTATGTTTATATATATATATATATATATATATATATATATATATATATATATATATATATATATTTGATTGGAGTGATTTAGTTGGATTGTTTTAATAAAAAGGCTGTTATGGCCATTTTACTCCATAAAATAAAGGTGTGGTCTCATCATTTTAGGTAGATAAGGTATGGGTTGGAGTATAAGTGGATAACAGTGTTATAATGAAAGTGACATTTGGACTACACTGGTCAAGGCTCTGACAGGGAGATAGACGTGCGGAAAGGTTCTGACGAGGACACAGATGTGTGGAAAAGCTCTGACGGGGACAAAGACATGCAGAAAGGCTCTGACGGGGATAAAGATGTGCGGAAAGGCTCTGACGGGGACACAGACATGCAGAAAAGCTCTGACGGGGACAAAGACATGCAGAAAGGCTCTGACGGGGATAAAGATGTGCGGAAAGGCTCTGACGGGGACACAGATGTGCGGAAAGGCTCTGACGGGGACACAGATGTGTGGAAAGGCTCTGACGGGGACAAATAGCATTCTTCTGTGCTCTGGTTTGGTTACTGTTAGTTTCTGCCTGCTTCCAGTGTCACTGTCTGGTGCCTCTGGCAATAGTATGAGATGCTCCTCCTCTTCTGTGTCTGACACCATAGCAAGCGCTTGCTATGGAGGCAGACATGTGGGCTTGCTCCTGAGTCGGGCTGTGTGTGTCCATAGACACACACAATGCAGTTCAGCCCCCCTCCCTTCATTAACTCATTTAGTATATTGGGGCACTCCGCTAGTGAGGGTACCCAGGTAGACTTCTGAATCACTTCTGACAATTGTTTCTGACACCAAGAGAAAAATAGTGACAGGGTAGGGACCTCCAGCAGATTGACAGCCTCAGCTCTACTCTTGTGAGCTGTGTGAAAGGGGGGGGTGTCCCTTCCCTCCCCTCCAATCAGCTCTCAGAGCTCACCTCACTGAGCTCTGCAGAGTGTAACTTCAGCTCTCCCCCCTCTTTTTTTTCTGAACTCTCAGACAAGCTGTCAGGGCAGGGCTCAGCCCTTCCTTCTCTGAGCTGGCCGCACAGCTGTCGGGAAATTGCCAGCTCCTATCTCTCCACAGTGACTCACCTGCTGATGATATCCTGATCATCAGTTCTGCCTACTTAAGCCGCCCAGCCCAGATGATCTCTGCCTTCGCCTTGTTCACATATCTAGAGATGTTCTCCTGTGTTCCTGTTAAAGACTCGCTTGGCTGACATTCCTTCTGGCTCCAGATCCTGCTTGCTACTACTACGCTCAACTCTGGCTCCCTGACGTTTTAGCTTGTCTGACTATCCGTTACGGTTCCTGAACTCTGGCTATGTTTTGACTACGTTTACCTGTTTTTATTATTATAAACAAGTGTGATTTAACTGTACTTCTGTCTCAGACTGATTCATGGTTTCTGACAGTAGGCGAAGGCCATGAATTCAGAAGATGCAGTCAATCCACTTGTTGGTAAAAAAAAATTCAGATTGGATGAGCAGGATCACCGCATGGATCAGTTTGCCATGGCATTACAAACGCTCCTGAGTCACACGGCTCACCTGGAATCTCCCACTGTGGCTGCCCCAGTACAAACTGTGTTGCAGGCCATCCCTGCTGCTTCTCCAGTATCTGTGCAGGCACCTGCCTCGAGTATTACCTCTATAAAAGGTATGTTTGGATCCGCTCCGCTTCCCCAGCGATTTGGGTGTGATCCAGTCCAATGCAGAGGGTTTTTCAACCATGTTGAGATACACTTTAAGATGCTGCTCCAGGCGTTTCCCATGGACAGAAGCAAAGTAGGTTTCATGATATCTTTGCTTTCTGAGAGAGCCTTGGCCTGTGCAAACCATCTATGGGAGATGCAAAAACCTGTTGTCTTGAGTTACCCTGAGTTTGTGGCTTCCTTTAAAAGGGTATTTGACGTTCCCGCACGCTCCGCTTCTGCTGCCAAGTACCTCATGTCCATCAAACAAAATACGAGAACTGTTGCTGATTAGGCCATTGAATTCTGTACTTTGGCAGCAGAGGTTGCTTGGAACAATGAGGCCCTCGTGGCTGCTTTTTCTCATGGTCTCTCGGATACCATCTAGGATGAGATAGCAGTCCGAGATATACCCACTGAGCTGGAGAAGTTGATCATGTTTGCCATCATTATTGACTCCAGACTCAGAGAAAGACTCTCTTTTAAGAAGCGCTTGCGGAAGCCTCCTGTATATTTGTTTCCGAGTTTTGCAGTTCCACCCTTGCCTCCCTCACCTCCCATGCCTCTTGGTACCAAGTTGGTCAGTGAACATAAACCCATGCACTTGGGCTTCACGCATCTCTCTGCGGATGAGAGAACCCTTAGGAGGAGGGAGAGATTGTGCCTTTATTGTGGCCAGGCAGGTCATTTTTTGAAGTCTTGTCCTAGCCGTCCAGGGAACGCCCGAACCTTGAGGTCCTGTCACGAACAGACCTTAGGTGGCGTTGTTTCGTCCCCAGTTATCCAGAAGGATAAGCCTGGTTTCGGTTACCCTTTCTTGGGCTAAGACGTCCGTCGAGATACAGGTTTTTATTGACTCTGGGGCTGCAGGCCTGTTCATTGATGCTAATAAAATTATGTAAAAATATCGCGCTGTCATAAAAATGTAAGCAGCTAGCACATACAAGTGATCTAATCCTGTAAGCAAACTTAAATAGAAAAAAGTGCAGCGCTAACAAATAAAAACGTAATGAATAACATTAGTTCATATCTTGAAATGAATAATATATATCAGTGCATAAAATCCATAGGTATATAATGTCAAATGATGGACATTCTAAATCATATAAATTGTGTCCGTGACGCAAAAGAATGTTTTGTGACACACTTATAATTGGTGTTATAAATAAAATAAATCCTGAAGAGTGAAGTCCTGAGAAGTGTATCAAAGAGGTTTTTTGACGTTTGACAAACCCTGCTCAAACCCAATCCATATTCTAGTCTGAAGTTGGTCCAGTCAAGCACCTGGGTCACCTGGATTTGCGTTCATGTTAAACAGACACCATCGTGGATCCCCACGTTTACAAGCTTGATTGACTCAGTGGGTGTACACCCATCTGAGTTCAATCTTTCCGGTAAGCCCCCTTTTTGAGCGGTGGTGGATCTTCTATCAACACTTCTTAATTTTTCTTCACTTCCTGACGTTATACAATTCTCAGGACTTCACTCTTCACGGATTTATTTTATTTATAACACCAATTATAAGTGTGTCACAAAACATTCTTTTGCGTCACGGACACAATTTATATGATTTAGAATGTCCATGATTTGACATTATATACTTATGGATTTTATGCACTGATATATATTATTCATTTGAAGATATGAACTAATGTTATTCATTCTGTTCATTGATGCTGCCTTTGTACCAAAGCACTTGATTCCGCTGCAGCTGCATGACACTCCACTTGTCATTGAGGCTTTTGATGGGAGACCTCTACAGCCTGCCCATGTGACTCATGAGACTGTTCCCTTGTCCATGGCCGTAGGGGCTCTTCACCATGAGATAATCCGATTCCAAGTTATTTCCTCACCTAAGTTTCCGCTGGTTATTGGTTATCCTTGGTTATAGAGGCACAACCCCTCTTTTGATTGGCTCCGTGCTGAGGTTCTCTCCTGGTCACTACAATGCAGTAAGACATGCTTCCAGAAGGAAGCCAAGGTCCTGTGCACCTCTTCATTCTCCTCCCTGCCAGAGGAGTACCGCAATTTTAGCAATGTCTTTGACAAAGGTCAAGCCGGTAGTTTGCCTCCACACCGGTCGTATGATTGCCCAATTGACCTTCAACCTGGTGCCATACCCCCTCATGACTGGTTTTACCTTTTGTTGGTCTTGGAGGTTAAGGCCATGGAGGAGTATGTTGCAGACGCACTTTCTCGAGGTTTCAACCGTTTTCACAAACCTTGATTTGAGAGGGGCATACAATCTCATGAGGATTAAGGACAAGTGGAGTGGCGTTTAATACCAGAACAGGCCATAATGAGTACCTCGTAATGCCTTTTGGCCTTTGTAACACCACAGCAGTTTTCCAGAAATTTATTAATGATGTCCTCCGCGATTTGTTGCAGTTATGTGTGGTGGTTTATCTTGACGATATCCTCATATTTTCCAAGTCCCTGGAGAGCAACCACACAGATGTCTGTCGTGTGCTTCAGAATCAGGGTCGTACCAGTCGCACTTGCAACTGGGCCCTGCCGTTCTGCCACAGTGGGGGGGGGCCCAGGACCCAGTATCTCCCCCCACGTCCAGTTGTCACTTCACTATGCAGTGGAGGTGCGGGAGGGGGCGATCGGCAGCTCTGTGGTGCCTGCAAGCCGCGGGATCTCTCTCCGGAGATCAGTTGATTTTCCTCTATACAGTGCAGAGGGGAAGGGCAACCGTACTTGCCAACTGTCCCGATCTGTGGAGATTACAAACTCCTCTTCAGCAGCGGATGAGGCGGCTCTCAGGTACACTCTCTGCTACTCCTGCAGAGCATGCCAGAGGCGGAGCCTGCCGAGGCTTGCATTTTGATTGGGCTGGACTCGGGGAGGGGGTTTGGCCAGCCTCAAATGTGATGGCGCCCGGTCCACCTTCTGGTGCAGGTGCGAGGCTCAAGCTGCATGGAGAAACCCTGTGAGAGACTGGAGCAGACGGTGGAGATACTCTGATAGAGGTAAATCAGATTGGTACACCAGATTAAACTTTGCTAGGTTTCATTAGTCATTGAATCATCTATTCATCTGTTTGCATAAGCTGATCCACTTGCTATATAGGTCTATTTTAGCACAACTCCTCTTGCTTTTATCTCACCAGCATCACCTTATAAAAATGACATTACAAATGTACACCTCCACCCTTAACTAAATTAGATGGAACCTCAGCATCTCCCCTGCCAGCCAGTGTAACACTTTGTTGTCAGTGAGCAAGATTACAGATTTAATTGATTATTATTGTTACTGGGACATTAGGCTTCCAATGGAGATGTTCCTAATATGTATGAAGATGTAAAAAATTGCTAAAGTCACCATATATACTGTGACAGTGTGAGTGATTTTTTTTTTACTTATTGTTAATTTGAACGTGGATATTTATTTGGGTTTATTGTTATAGTTTATAATAAGCTACTATAGGAAATCCAAATAAATATCTGCATGTTCGCATTACCATGAAAGTAATATAAAAGTACAGTCACAGTATATATGGTCACTTTAGCAATTTTTCACATCTTCATGCATTTTATGATAATATCTCATATAGCATCCCAATGTCCTAGTGACAATAACAATAGATACATGCAGTATCACCTCCAGCACCGGGCACTAAGAAAATGTACTCTAAATCTCTCATGGGGTGTCCTGGGTCCCTACAGCAGCATCTCTCCCCACTATTCACCACATGTCACAAAAGTTAAACAGTAAACTTTAGGGCTCTTTAACACGGGGCAGATCTGCCTGGCGGACTCCGCTTTGCTCAGCGGGGGATCAATCCACTGATCCCCACTGAACAGGCGGATGACAGGTCCATCTCCGCTCACTGTGCAGAGACAGACCTGTCAGATCCCCGCTCTCCTCTATGGGAGATTGGATAAAAATGGGCCGCCTGTCTGTTTTCATCCAATCCCATCCGATCCTCCAGGCAGATGGAAAATAGGGTCACCATACGGATTTCAAGGACAGGATTGGATTGGATAGCAGTGGGTGTCAGCAGACATGTCACCGCTGACATCCGCCACTCCATAGAGGTGGATGTAGCGTCCGATCAGGTCTGCCTGAAAAACTGACAGGTGGACCTTATCAAACAGCCCGTGTGAAAGGGGCCATGGAGATGAGGAAAGCTTTCCCCAACACATAAATATGTTAATTTTACACTTCTTGTAGAACTAGACCCATATTAAATTAATGCCCCGTCCCTAATTAAAGTAAATGCCCTGCCTCCAATGGCTTTCAGGACATGCATTAAAAAAAGGTGTCCCTAAATACTTTTTTGAAATGTTAGCAACTATGGGGGCCCCTGACCTAGGCAGGTATCAGCTTCAGTAAACAAGTGATTCACTCTGCTTATACACTGAAGCCGATACCTGCCCGGGTCAGAAGCCCCCCCCTCTCCACTGTATAGACACGGGAAGTAAACTGCTAGCCGGAGGGAGATCCCGCAGCTCGCAATGGGAGTAAAGGGCCCTGGATCAGTTGCAAGAGCTGTGGGATGGGGTCAGGGGGGGCCCTTCATGGTTTCTTGCACCGCTGCCCTGAAGGTTCTAGTTATGCCTCTGATTTCTATTGTAAATTGGAGAAGTGCGAATTTCATTGTGAACAAGTTAAATTCCTGGGTTATGTCATTTCCACTGCTGGTTTTTCGATGGACCCAGAGAAACTTTCAGCAGTCCTACAGTGGCCCTGACCCGTGGGTTTACGTCCTCTGCAGTGTTTTCTTGGTTTTGCCAACTATTATCGGAAGTTTATTCGTAACTTCTCGTCTCTGGTCGAGCCCCTGACTGATATGACCAGAAAGGACGGTAACCCACAGTGTTGGTCTCCGAAGTCCATTTAGGCCTTTGAGAGTCTCAAGGCTGCCTTTGTTTCTGCTCCTGTGTTGGCACATCCTGATCCTACGTTACCTCTTATCCTTGAGGTTGATGCTTCTGAGACTGGAGTTGGCACCCTTCTGTCTCAACGTCCTACCTCTGAGAGCGCTATGCATCCTTGTGACTCCTTTTCCAAGAAATTGTCACCTGCGGAGTGCAATTACGAGATTGGTGATAGAGAGCTGTTAGCGATCATTTTAGCCCTGAAAGAATGGAGACATTTCCAAGGTAGCACTGTACCGGTTCTCATTCTTACTGACCATAAGAATCTCACATTCTTGTCTGAGGCTAAACACCTCTCTCCCAGAAGGGTGCGATGGGCTCCTTTCTTGTCTAGTTTTAGTTTCACTTACATTGTCTCATTCTTACCCGGTACTAAGAATGTAAGGGCTTTGTAACGCATTTTTCCTCCACTTCCAAGATGGAGTCGGTTCCAGTTCTTGTGATTCCTCCTGATCGTATTCTGGCTATGTCTCACTTCTCCTTTGGGTGACAGAATTCTTGCTGCTCAGGTTCATGCTCCTCCTGAGAAACCTTGTGACCAATGCTTTGTCCCAAAAAGTCTCTGTACTGCCGTGCTCCAGACTTACCATTCTCCCAAGACTGCTGGACACCCTGGGAAGAATCAACTCTTTTGGGCCATTTCCCAACAATTCTGGTGGCCTAGTCTACGTGCTGATGTAACTGCTCTTGTAGCTGCCTGTTTCGTGTGTGCTCAGAGTAAGACTCCACGACACCTTCCAGTGGGCCTCCTACAACCCATACCCAATAGGGAGAGGCCCTGGACCCACCTGTCTATGGATTTCATTGTGGAGTTACCCAACTCCCAGGGCAACACAGTTTTCCTTATGGTGGTTGACCGGTTCTCGAAAATGTCTCATTGTATTCCACTTAAGATGTTGCCCGCTTCTAAGTAACTGGCTTCCATTTTTGCTCGGGAGATCTTTCGCTTACATGGGCTACTCAAGGTGATTGTCTCGGACAGGGGTAGTTAGTTTGTGTCCCGGTTCTGGCGAGCCTTTTGTGCACAGTTGGGAATTAAGCTTGCTTTCTCCTCTGCGTATCACCCACAGTCTAATGGGGCCGCAGAACGAGCCAATCAGTCCTTGGAGCAATTCCTATGTTGCTATATTTCTGACCTTCATAACACCTGGTCAGACCTCTTGTTTGCCCGGAGTTTGCTCACAATAGTGCCTTGAATTCTGCTTCCCGATTGTTCCCATTTATGGCGAACTATGGTTTCCAAACTTCCATGTTGCCTGACTCATTTGTTCTGCAGAGTATTCCTATGTTAGAGGAGTATCTCTGTGGTGTTGGTTCCACTTGGGCACAAGTCTAGGAGGCTTTGCGACATGCTAATGATAGGTACAGACTCCATGCTGAACGCAGACGCCTGCCTGCGCCTTCCTACCAGGTTGGGGACAGGGTCTGGCTGTCATCTCGCAACCTCCAAGTTCCCTCTCTGAAGTTCGCACCTCGGTTTATTGGGCCTTTCCGTATTCTTTGCAGGATTAACCCAGTGGCTTACGCATTAGACCTTCCTTTCTTTCCCCTTCCCCTACCCCTCCCTTCTCCTCCTTTCCCTTATTCCCTCCCCTTCTTTCCCCCATAATCATTTCTCACTATGTCTTTCCTATCTTTTTCCCTATCCCCCCCCTTCCCCCCTTCCCTTTTTTTTCTCTCCAGTATTTATATCTTGATATATTTACCTACAGTCATATTTTGTATGATTGATGATAAAAATATACAGCATAGAAGATACAATAAAATATAGATATATGTACATATTGCCTTTAGCTGTCCTTTTTAGCCATCCACTTACCATTCCCAATATAAAATATTCGTAAAATATTCCTACTAGCGAAAAATAGGACACACTCTTAGTATTGGTATTTGATGCCCCAAATGCAGGTGCTACATATCCACCTCTGCACCCCTCCCAGGCCACCGGGATTGCCACATCTATGTGACTCCTCATAAGACACGTATGAGCGTTTGGCTTCCATTTGTGGCTGCACCGGCCGACCAAGGATTCTTGGATTAAGCAAGGGGGTATCTCTTTAGAGGTCCTTGAGACATCGCTTAACACAATGTGATTGGTAACTAGATATGAAAATGTTCATCATTGTTCTTTTTATTTATTTATTACAATTATGAATTCCAACACATGTAAACATCTTCACAGCTCACATAATCCTCTGAAGAAGACCCGGTGGTGTTGAAACGCGTCAGCATTCATATACCATCTGTACATACATTTTTAGCACTATGTATCATTGTGTACTGATATATCAGTGATGTTGCCGTGTTTAATCTTTGTACCACAGCTCATGTTTTGACTGATTTTGCTCGAAACTATTTTTGATATTTTGCTATAATAAAATTACATTAATCCAATTCCATGTAGTATTTTTCAAACCTTCTGCTGCCTAGAAAACCCCTTACGGGGGACAATTCCCTTTTCTTTGCTACTACACGGGGTGTGCAGCTATTTCTATTCTTTTCTCCCATGAGCGTCTTTTCTATTCTAACTTATATTGGGTGGCTAAACACCCCTTCCCTCTTTTTTGACACTCGAGTCAAGACATGAGCTGTGAGCTGTTTCATGGTAAATCTTGGAATCTATTTGCCATATCCATTGTATATAAATTGTTTTAAATATTCTATTAAGATGAGCAAATTTGTAGGTGAAGATTGGGCCAACCTGATGTTGGAATATGAAACCACCTTTGAAAAGGGGGACCAAATAGAATTGTCAATTTCCTCTCTGTTCCACAAATTAACTAAGGTATTAGAAAGGAAGTCTGCCCTTTTTTGGCATATTAAAACGTTTGACAGGTATATTAATGAACACATCAATCCATTTGGACTACGTGTTCAAATATTTCCCAACATAGACTCAATAAGTGATGAATGTAAATCTGAGTGGGAGACCAATCTCATCTCTCGGGAGATGATGGCCATTCTTTCCTGCGAATACAACAGATTGCCCTTTTGGACACAGTGATAGCTAATTTAGAACTGGCTTTGACTCCATATGCTCAGCATGCTATATTTTTGGAATTACAGGCCAATCTTAAAGATGGCCTGTCTCTTTTCAATCAGGGTATTTTACAGAACAAAGAAATCCAATTCTGGAGGGATAAATTAACCTTTTCTGAGGGACGGGCCTATCGATGGAACATTCATCTGGCACAACCTAAAAATTACCCACGTGGGGAACAACAAAAAAAATAAATCTAAAACACTTAAATCCAAGACCATTCCCTCCACTGAACTGGGTCAAAATCCTTCCCAGGCAAACAAAAAAGAAATTGTGTCAACAGAGATTTAGTTGAACAAGATAATAAGAAAGGCACAGTGTATATTGATCCTTTAGATACACACTGTTTTCAGTGGTGTCCACTCTGATCCATCTGTAGACATGGATCCATCTGCAGATTTGGACCGGACATCTATCCCGGGTGCCAGTGAATGCCACTCTCTGCCACAAGAGACCCCTAGAAATACCAACATCACCCCCTACAGAAACCCTTAAACCCGGTACGGGGACTTGGTTCCCCACAAATAAACAGAGGACGCAAAGGCTTGGATCCTTTTGTTGTCTGGATTCAACCCACCAGTTAAATGCTATTAACTTATCTTCATCCGAACTATCATCAGCAGAAATTCAGGTTTTATCTTGTGGACTAACATTCTGTCCCGAACAAAATTTTGATGTCTTTGAAACCATCACAGACCTACAACTTTTTGCACGCAGGTTACTATTGAAGTACCTGCACGCAAAGGGTGATTCCAATGAAGACACTGTCAATTGGTCGACATATAGCATGAAGGAATTCAAGGCCTTACGAGACCTGACCCTCCTTTACCAAGAGAATAACACAATCAAGTTGATAGATCAGGTTGACTTGGATGCGCTGCTAAACGAGGTTGAAAAGTCAACACCAAATCCAACTGTCATGTTCAAAAAGACCTCTACAAAATTTCCAGCTTCGAACACCAATCCTAATGTAAAGATTTTTCTTAAACAGACCATCCAAGACATATGTAAATTACCTCAAACCAAATATAATCCCCACAATTTGACCACCGAAGAAAACCAAGCAAAAACACTAAAATTGTAATTAAACCCTCTGATAAGGGTGGCAACGTAGTTATTATGGACAATCAAGATTACACCTCCATGTGTTTAAACATCTTAAATAACAAAGAATGGTACAAACAAATTTCTGTTTTAAATATCCATTAATATAACATCAGGTTCTATGACATGGTAGATCGCGCCTTTCATACTGGCGCCATCACCAAGGATCTATATGAGTTTGTTAGAGCTCAACATCCAAAAGTGGCTACTTTTTATAGCCTACCTGTCAGAAAAGGACTTCTTCTACCCTTACTCGCCATGCTCCTGCGCGCATGCGTGGTCTGATGGTGCGGCGCGTGCGTGTGCACAACAGTTCCTGTGTGCACGCAGTAGCTTGCGAGTGCGCACAGTAGCGCACGCAGTGTGCGCAATGGCGCATGCCGATGCGCACGCTGCGGCGGGGCTATTTCAGACGGCTCTGGCGCCCAGACGGGTTGCTGGTTTGTCGTCAGCTTCCTGTTTGTGCCTGTTTCCAGTTTGCCATATCTGATCACCTGCCGTGACCCGGATTGTTCCTGACTACGCTGCTGCTCTCCTCGATCTGACCCCCGGCTTGCTTTAACGGGCTTTGCTTGATCTGCCTACCAGTGTTTGACCCTCGGCCTGCCTAACGGACTTTGCTTGATCTGCCTACCAGTGTTTGACCCTCGGCCTGCCTAACAGACTTTGCTTGACCTGCCTACCAGTGTTTGGCCCTCGGCCTGCCTAACAGACTTTGCTTATTTGCCTTCCTGGATTTGACCTCTGGCTTGTTTCACGGACTTGTTTACTTATCATTGCACCTGATCCCTCTGTCCTTGGCATTGCAAACTCAGCCAGTTCCTGAAGCTCAGCTATCTCTCATACAGCTCCTCAGATTCTTCAAGGAACTCACACCTGCTGGTGGCCCGTGCCTCCGCGTGCCACCTGTTCCCTGTATCACCTTCGGTGGACAGGGTGCGCGTGGTCGCAAGGGCAAGCCGCTCTCGGCATCTCAGCCTCGGTAATTACTATCCGTGACAGTATGAACCAGCCAGATGTCAGAGGCCAACAGAGCCCGCTATCCTCTGGAGATCTTGTGCCAGCAGGTCTCAGCTCTTACTGACATCGTCCAAAAGCTGCAAGAAGGATATACACAGATTGATAACCGTCTCCAGCAACTCACGGGATCACCTTTACCTGCAGCTGCAGCTCCCGCACCTATCAGTGGGGTCTCCTCTTCTCAGGCTACCACTAACCCTACTGTAGTAATGGCACTTCCAGAGCCCAGGGTTCCCACACCTGAGCATTTTGCAGGAGACCGCAAGAAGTATAGGGCTTTTAAAAATGCCTGTTCCCTCTATTTGGCCCTTCAGCCCAGAACTTTTTCGTCAGAAATTGTAAAGGTGGGTTTTGTGATCTCCCTCCTGGCCGAGGAACCCCAAGCTTGGGCGCACAGCCTGATGGAACAAAGTAGCCCTGTGCTGAATTCAATTGATTCTTTTTTTTGAGAGTATGTCCCAACTCTATGACAACCCGCAGTGCACGGCCACAGCTGAAGCAATCCTGCACAACCTGTCACAAGGAAGAAGACAAATAGAGAACTATACGGTGGAATTCCGTAAATGGGTGGCTGATACAGGCTGGAATAAGATATGAGTACCGTCAAGGCCTGTCTGAGGTCCTTAAAGTGGAGTTCCACCCACTTTTACAACTCTTCAGCATCCCTCACTAAACTGTGCACTGTAAACAAATTGGATATTTTTTTATTTTTTTTCTCAGCACCTACTGTATATCTGCTGTATTCATTTTTCACTTCCTCCTCCCTGGCCGCGGCCCATCGCCTCATTTCCTGTTTGCAATGCCTTCTGGGAAGGGGCGGCAACTTCCTCTGAAACTGCCGTTGCTATGGAAACCTGACCTGAAACCTATTACACTGCTTGTGCTGCACTGAGCAAGTGCGAGATCTGCAAGGATGAGATCCAGGAAGAAATACGGTCTGGCTTCAGATGCCCACACTTAAGATGGCCACGGCCTGTTGTAAGTTTATAAAATAACAAACTACTGCTATAAACTAACAAAACAGACCTTAGTTTACAGACTAACTTTACTAGAATACAAAAGGCTTGTGTATTATAGGGGTATTTTTATTTAAAAAGTACAATTTCGGCCGGAACACCACTTTAAGGACGAATTAGCCAGGATGTAAAACCCAGCCTCTTTAGAGGAGCTGATCCAATCAACCACCAAGCTGGATAGGTGCTTGCGTGAGCGACGCTCAGAGCGTTTTCAGGGGCCGCGTCCAGCTTGGACATCATCCAGGCCAATTCCGACCCATGTATCGTCTCCGGCTGCAGTCACCTCTTCAGCTCCCGAGGTCGAGCCTATGCAGCTCGGCTTGGTCCGTGTTTCTCTGACCCCTGAGGGAAGGCAACGCAGACGTCAGTCCAACCTGTGCTTATACTGCGGGGGTACCAGACATTTTCTACGCAGCTGTCCAGTAAGGTCTAGTAAGTCCTACCCGCAAAACTTTGTGAACTGTCAAGCCAGTACTGTGCCTAAAACTTACGTGATTCTGTTTGTCTCCTTACAGCTAGCGGAAGGGGAAACTCGCCTACCGGCTATAATTGACTCAGGAGCTTGCAGCTGTTTCCTAGATGTTACCCTGGCTCACAGTTTGCATATCCCCCTTCAAACCAAGGCACCTGGTTTACAAATACATCTGGCAGACGTGTCGCTTCCTCGCTCAGGACCCATCACCCAGGAGACTCAACCCATTCTTGCTACCACGGACTCTGGCCATCAGGAGTTCCTACGATTCAATCTCATCCATTCTCCAATCTTTCCTATTATACTAGGTCTGTCCTGGCTCCAGGCACCTGACCCTCAGATAAACTGGAGTACTAAGAAAGTATCTTTTTCATCTCAATATTGCTCCCAGCACTGCCTCTCCCCAGCTCCTACTGTCTGCTCAATTATCACAACCATGCCTGACAACCTCCAAGATGTCTCTACCTCGA
Organism: Lithobates clamitans; assembly: GCA_037952925.1. Taxonomy (NCBI): domain Eukaryota; kingdom Metazoa; phylum Chordata; class Amphibia; order Anura; family Ranidae; genus Lithobates; species Lithobates clamitans. The sequence goes on from JBBGZY010000059.1 coordinate 544,638, forward strand.
GTTCCAGGATGTGTTTGACAAATAAAAGGCCGACTTTTTAAAACCACATCGGCCGTATAATTGCCCAATTGACCTCCTGGCCAGCTCGGAAGTTCCGTTCGGGCGTATTTTTCCACTATCAGAAACTGAGCTAAAAGCCCTCAAGCAGTACATTGATGAAAACCTTGAGAAAGGCTTCATTCATCCTTCTTGTTCACCAGCCGGAGCTGGTCTTTTTTGTAGAGAAAAAAGATGGGTCCCTAAGGCCATGTGTGGACTACAGACAACTTAATAATATAACAATCAAGAACAGATACCCACTGCCACTCATTCCCGAGTTATTTCAACGGTTCCGATCGGCTCGAATTTTCTCCAAGGTGGATCTCAGAGGCGCCTATAATCTCATCAGGATCCGGGCTGGGGATGAGTGGAAGACTGCTTTTAGGTCCAGGTTCGGACATGTTGAATACCTGGTGATGTCATTTGGTCTCTGCAATGCCCCAGCCACCTTTCAACATCTGGTGAACAATATTTTTTGGGAATACCTTGACGACTTCTTAGTTGTCTACCTGGACGACATTCTCATTTTCTCCGCCACCATTGAATTGCACCGAGGGCATGTTAAAAAGGTTCTCACCACACTCAGGCAGCATAAGTTGTACCTCAAAGCCGAGAAATGTGAGTTCGAGAAATCTGTTGTGCAATTTTTGGGATTCATTATTTCTACCAACGGGGTCACAATGGACCCACAAAAGGTCAAAGCAATCCAGGAATGGACAGCTCCATCTGATAAGAAAGGGGTGCAGCAATTTATAGGGTTTGGCAACTTCTATAGGAGATTTATTGTTGGATTTTCTTCTATCGTGGCACCCATTACTCAGTTGACACGCCAACACAGTCATTTTCAATGGTCTCAAGCAGCACAGGAAGCCTTTACTAAACTAAAAGCTTTATTCACCTCCTCACCAATTCTCCGCCACCCTGATCCAACTCTACCATTTGTATTGGAGGTAGATGCGCCAGAAACCGCTACAGGGGCCATTCTCTCCCAGAGACATGGGCCCAAAGCTATTCTACACTCTGTAGCATTCGCATCTCGGAAGCTCAGCCCGCCAGAACTTAACTATGAAGTAGGTGATAGGGAGCTGCTGGCCATCAGAGATAGTATGACTGAGGGAAGAAGGAGAACCCAATTTTCAATGTTGGCGAGGAGGTCTGGTTGTCAACTGCGAATCTTACCCCTGCCCTCACGGAAACTTGGACCAAGGTTCATTGGGCCCTTTCAAATTAAGAGGATGATTAACCCCGTGGCGTTTGAACTGGCATTACCGAACTCTTATAGAATACACCCAGTCTTTCATGCATCCTTGTTGAAGCCTGTTGTGTCCGACCCTTTTCCCGGGAGAAGGGAACTTCCTCCCCCGCCAGTTGAAGTGGACGGGGAGAACGAGTTTGAGGTGGAGGCCATTTTGAATTGCAGAAAAAGGGGCAGGCAGCTTCAGTACCTAATTCATTGGAAAGGATATCCCCCTGAGGAAAATTCCTGGGAGCCCGCTAGGAACCTGTATGCTCCACGGTTAATTCAAGCCTTCCACCGGGAACATCCAGAGCTGATGTCCAGTTTGGGCATCCAGTGTCTGCCCCTGGGGGGGCACTGTCAGAGAAGGACTTCTTCTACCCTTACTCACCATGCTCCTGTGCGCATGCACGGTGGGTTTGCGCTTCGGCAAACACGTGCGCAGCTGGATGGTGCGGCGCGTGCACAATAGTTCCTGTGTGCGCGCAGTAGCTCGCGAGGGCGCACAGTAGCACATGCAGAGTGCGCAATGGCGCACGCCGATGCGCACGCTGTGGCGGGGTTATTTCAAACGGCTCTGTGGCCCAGACGGGTTGCTAGTTTGTCGTCAGCTTCCTGTTTGTGCCTGTTTCCAGTTTGCCATATCTGATCACCTGCCTTGACCCGGATTGTTCCTGACTATGCTGCTGCTCTCCTCGATCTGACCCCGGCTTGCTTTAACGGACTTTGCTTGACCTGCCTACCAGTGTTTGAATCTCGGCCTGCCTAACAGACTTTACTTATTTACCTTCCTGGATTTGACCTCTGGCCTGTTTCACGGACTTGTTTACTTGTCATTGCACCTGATCCCTCTGTCCTGCATTGGACCCTCAGCCAGTTCCTGAAGCTCAGCTATCCCTCATACAGCTCCTCAGATTCTTCAAGGAACTCACACCTGCTGGTGGCCCGTGCCTCCGCGTGCCACCTGTTCCCTGTATTCGGGGGACAGGGTGCACGTGGTCGCAAGGGTGAGCCGCTGTCGGCATCTCGGCCTTGGTAAGTACTATCCGTACTACCAAAAATTCATAAGAATCCCGAAAGTCCACCTGGCTGCCCCATTGTCTCTGGCAATGGGGCCATATCTGAAAATCTTAGCCGTGTCATCGATGCGCATCTTCAACCTTTTGTCCTTACCTTGCCATCCTTTGTCAGAAACACCATACAATTTTTACAGATGATCGACGATCTTACTTTATCGGACCATTTCATCCTCGTCACTATTGACGTAGGGGCCCTATATAGTAGTATTCCTCACACATTGGGCCTTTCTGTTGTACAGAAGGTTCTTCAACAAGGTTCACGCTATGATCCAGCGTTAAATGCATTTATCCTTAGTGGTCTGCAGTACATTCTGCACCCCAATTACTTCAGTTTTGATAACTCCCACTACCTCCAGGTGCAGGGCGTAGCAATGGGGACTTGCTGTGCCCCATCCTACGCCAACTTGTACCTGGGGGAGTGGGAGCAGTCCCTCCTGGATGACGAAGGCCTCGTTGAATACACTGGCCACATCACCAAGTGGCTTAGTTATATCGACGACATCTTCGTCATCTAGGAGGGACCTGAGGCCAAACTTGTAGAATTTTTCAATTAGATCAATACAAATGATCGGAACTTGAAATTCACCATGACCTACAATCATGACAGTGTCACTTTCTTGGATGTTCTGATTAAAACCTCTCCTGAAGGAAAGCTATCTAGCATCCTTTTCCGCAAAAGCACCGCTGGTAACACGGTGCTCCACGCAGACAGTTTCCACCCTGTACCCCTTAAGAATTTCATCCTGTACGGGCAATACTTGCGACTTCGTCGCAACTGTTCCAATGATGCCCTTTTTATTGAAGAGGCCGGTAACCTCCAAGATCGCCTCCTAGCACGCGGATTCAGCCGATCGTGCTTAAGGAAGGCATATAATAAAACTATAAGACAGTCCCGGTCCAATCTGTTATCCAAGCCCAAATCTCCCAAGAACTCTGACTCCAACATCCTTCGCGTCATCATGCGATACTCACGCCAACACGTGGCCATTAGAAACATCCTACAATGACATTGGAATATTCTAACTGATGACCCCACATTAAAGCATTTTGTTTCCAATCAACCAGCTATAACTTACAAACAAGCCATCTCAATCAAGGACAGACTTATACTCCAAAGCATGTGTGTAAAAACAAACAAAAAAGATTCAAACATTGCTAGATTGCTGGTTCCTTCCCATGTGGACACTGTTCGCATTGCCCACTAATAAGGAAAGAAAGGACCTTCTGTCTTCCTAATGGAGAAATCTTTACACCCTCACACTTCGCGAACTGCCAGACCCGTGGTGTGGTATACTTCATGGAGTGTGAGTGTGGTGCCTATTATATAAGCAAAACTAAGCAAGAGTTTTGGAGACGCATATCTAAACACATGTATAGTATGCAAATCGGCAATCAATATCTCCCTGTGGGGAGACATGCTGTTCTTGCACATGGCTATACAGTACCCAAAGTAACTTTTACAGCACTTTACAGAATGCATTTACCAGATAGAGGAGGCGACTGGAACAAGGTCCCGTTACAAAAAGAACAGAAATGGATCTTCCAGTTACAGGCCATGTCACCTCCTGACCTTAACGAATCTATTTTGTTCAATTTTCCTCAGGCAAAACGCATTAAAAACGGCATTTATACACATTTTTTACATCTTTAAGGTTGGGGATTACCGCCCATGTCCATATTTGCCCTCTTGATTAATACTATAATTCATGCTTTATTTATTATATTTTTTTTATTATTCATTATTCTTATTTACTTTTTGCTTCTCTAATCTTTTGCAAAGTATCTGTGCTATAGGATAATTCTGTAAGATAAAAACTCCCTATCCAATATTCTTGTTTATTATTTCCCATATTTCTCCTCAAGTAAAAAATCAGGATGACACTAATTAATGTCATTCAGGTTTGTTTCATATAATACTAACCTACTTGGTATACTAGCAATAATAAGCACTCAGTTGTCCTTGGTGAAGTTAACACGTGGATTCCTTTCTGTTATACCCCAACAGCTCACAGCTTAGAAGGATCTTTTTTCGTAAGAACTTTTTTCTACCAGTACTATATTCATAAATGAATTTTTGTTATTGACCAATGTATGCATGTAACAATATTGATACTCTGTGTATTTTTGATCGTTGTTTTTTCTCCTCTCTTTTCCCCTTGTTAGGCTTGACCCTTGACCTCCGATCTGCTGGTCCATCCAATGTGGAGCCTTTGCCACAGCGTGTCTTCCTGGCACGGTAGGGAGGCACAAGGGCCCTGTGCTTCCCCATACACCCATAAGGTGGCAGCACCACCTAGGGTCAGCAGCTTTCAGGATCATTCCCGAGCGCTGTGTTCACGCTCGCACATGCGTGTCCGAGGATGAGACACGCACATTCGCGCCAAATTCGAGTGGCGCGCCATGGGCCGTAATTCACTGCGGCATCGCAGTGCATTGCTGGCCGATGATTGGCCAAGCAAGCACTATGACTCGCATGCTTGGCCAATCACAGCGCCGTCTGTACAGAGAGCTGTAATTGGCCAAAGCCACGGTGGCTTTGGCCAATTATGGCTCATGGGGTTTAGTACACGCCCCACACTATATAAGGCCACCTGCACGTCGGACCTGTGTAGTGTGTTCCGGCGTTGAGAGACAGAGACAGAGAGACAGACAGTGTCATTTGATTTAAGTTAGATAGATCAGGCAGGACAGTCAGTCAGTTAGCTGCACTTACAGTGTATTGTGTATATATATGCATCCCAGGTGTTGTATATATATTTTAAATATATATATATATATATATATATATATATATATATATATATACACTGTATTCAGTTTAGCTAGATCCGTTCCTGTTATTATCTTCCTGCTGACAGGCAGGCAGGTATTGCTACAGTATTTACAGCTACCTGAAGGTGTTCTTCTGATTAGTACCACAGTCAGGCAGCTACAGTATTTACAGTTAGTGCAGTGTGACCTCTGCACAGTGTTCAGCTAAAGCTACAAGTTAGTGTAGTGCGACCTCTGCAAAGTGTTCAGCTAAAGCTACAAGTTAGTGTAGTACGACCTCTGCACAGTGTTCAGCTAAAGCTACAAGTTAGTGTAGTGCGACCTCTGCACAGCGTTCAGCTAAAGCTACAAGTTAGTGTAGTGCGACCTCTACACAGCGTTCAGCTAAAGCTACAAGTTAGTATAGTGCGACCTCTGCACAGCGTTCAGCTAAAGCTACAAGTTAGTGTAGTGCGACCTCTGCACAGTGTTCAGCTAAAGCTACAAGTTAGTGTAGTGCGACCTCTGCACAGTGTTCAGCTAAAGCTACAAGTTAGTGTAGTGCGACCTCTGCACAGCGTTCAGCTAAAGCTACAAGTTAGTGTAGTGCGACCTCTGCACAGCGTTCAGCTAAAGCTACAAGTTAGTATAGTGCGACCTCTGCACAGCGTTCAGCTAAAGCTACAAGTTAGTGTAGTGCGACCTCTGCACAGTGTTCAGCTAAAGCTACAAGTTAGTGTAGTGCGACCTCTGCAAAGTGTTCAGCTAAAGCTACAAGTTAGTGTAGTACGACCTCTGCACAGTGTTCAGCTAAAGCTACAAGTTAGTGTAGTGCGACCTCTGCACAGCGTTCAGCTAAAGCTACAAGTTAGTGTAGTGCGACCTCTGCACAGCGTTCAGCTAAAGCTACAAGTTAGTATAGTGCGACCTCTGCACAGCGTTCAGCTAAAGCTACAAGTTAGTGTAGTGCGACCTCTGCACAGTGTTCAGCTAAAGCTACAAGTTAGTGTAGTGCGACCTCTGCACAGTGTTCAGCTAAAGCTCCAAGTTAGTGTAGTACGACCTCTGCACAGTGTTCAGCTAAAGCTCCAAGTTAGTAAAGTACGACCTCTGCACAGTGTTCAGCTAAAGCTACAAGTTAGTGTAGTGCGACCTCTGCACAGTGTTCAGCTAAAGCTACAAGTTAGTGTAGTGCGACCTCTGCACAGTGTTCAGCTAAAGCTACAAGTTAGTGTAGTGCGACCTCTGCACAGTGTTCAGCTAAAGCTACAAGTTAGTGTAGTGTGAACTCTGCACAGTGTTCAGCTAAAGCTACCTGTAGAAGGTTGGTGGTGTTTTCCTAATCCTATCACTACCGCAGGCAGCTACATTATTTAAACGTTAGTGTAGTGCAACCTCTGCACAGTGTTCAGCTAAAGCTACCTGTAGAAGGTTGGTGGTGTTTTCCTGATCCTATCACTACCGCAGGCAGCTACATTATTTACACGGTAGTGTAGTGCATCCTCTGCACAGTGTTCAGCTAAAGCTAAAAGTTAGTGTAGTGCGACCTCTGCACAGTGTTCAGCTAAAGCTACCTGTAGAAGGTTGGTGTTGTTTTCCTGATCCTATCACTACCGCAGGCAGCTTCATTATTTACACGTTAGTGTAGTGCGACCTCTGCACAGTGTTCAGCTAAAGCTACCTGTAGAAGGTTGGTGTTGTTTTCCTGATCCTATCACTACCGCAGGCAGCCACATTATTTACACGTTAGTGTAGTGCGTTCTCTGCACAGTGTTCAGCTAAAGCTACAAGTTAGTGTAGTGCGACCTCTGCACAGTGTTCAGCTAAAGCTACCTGTAGAAGGTTGGTGTTGTTTTTTACCCTGATCCTATCACTACCGCAGGCAGCTACATTATTTACACGTTAGTGTAGTGAGACCTCTGCACAGTGTTCAGCTAAAGCTACCTGTAGAAGGTTGGTGTTGTTTTCCTGATCCTATCACTACCGCAGGCAGCTACATTGTTTACATGTTAGTGTAGTGCAACCTCTGCACAGTGTTCAGCTAAAGCTACCTGTAGAAGGTTGGTGGTGTTTTCCTGATCCTATCACTACCGCAGGCAGCTACATTATTTACATGTTAGTGTAGTGCGACCTCTGCACAGTGTTCAGCTAAAGCTACCTGTAGAAGGTTGGTGGTGTTTTCCTGATCCTATCACTACCGTAGGCAGCTACATTATTTAAACGTTAGTGTAGTGCGTCCTCTGCACAGTGTTCAGCTAAAGCTACCTGTAGAAGGTTGGTGTTGTTTTCCTGATCCTATCACTACCGCAGGCAGCTACATTATTTACATGTTAGTGTAGTGCGACCTCTGCACAGTGTTCAGCTAAAGCTACCTGTAGAAGGTTGGTGGTGTTTTCCTGATCCTATCACTACCGCAGGCAGCTACATTATTTAAACGTTAGTGTAGTGCCACCTCTGCACAGTGTTCAGCTAAAGCTACCTGTAGAAGATTGGTGGTGTTCTCATACTAATAATACTACAGGCAGGCAGTTGATTTTGCTAGCTGCAGTATCAATATATATATATATATATATATATATATATATATATATATATATATATCTCCCAGCTTAGTGCAGCTACATCTCACTGCAGGCCATTAGTATGTCTGGAAGGCCAACAAGGAGAGGCAGACAGTCACAAGCCAATAAAAGAGGGCAAGCAGGCTCTGTGTCTTGAGGCAACAGTGCTGGTCGTGGACACGGTGCATCCTCATCAGCACGTGGCCGTGGGACATGCTTGGCCTTTTTTTCGGCAGCTGGCCGTGTTGAGCCGCAACATGCGGAAGACTTGGTCGAGTGGATGACCAAGCGTCCTCATCCTCCTCATCCTCTCTCACCCATGCTCAGGGTACTTTGTCTGGCAAAGCAGCTGCCAATGCGGCCTCTTCCCTCGGCTCAATGGCATCAGTGACTCGTTCCCTAGCCCCACCATGTCCTCCTGAGTAGTCCCTCGAACTGTTTGACCACAGTGTTGGGTACATGCTCCAGGAGGATTCCCAGTGTTTAGAAGGCTCTGATGATGATACTGAGTTGGATGAAGCCAGTAACGTGAGCACGGACAGAGGGGGTGCCCAAGAAGGACAGCAGTCTGGCAGTCATGTTCCCCCTGCTGCAGCATACTGCCAGGTTTACTCCAGTGATGAGGAGGGAGGGGATGATGAGGTCACTGACTCAACGTGGGTGCCTGATAGGAGAGAGGAGGAGGCACATCACCAATGAGGCAGGATGCCCTCCAGGGGCCAGCCTAAGGGCAGCACACTGACTGCATCACACCTCGGAGCTCCGCATGTGCAGGGCACTGCTGTCTCTGCACGTTATTTCAAAAGTTCTTTGGTGTGGGCCTTTTTTGAGACAAGTGCATCAGATGGCACCGCTGCTATTTGCAACATATGTCTTAAGCGTATCTCGCATGGCCAAAACATCTCCCGCTTGGGTACCACATGCTTGACCAGACATATGTTGACCTGCCATGCAGTTCGTTGGCAAGCGTACCTAAAAGACCCACACCAAAAAACAAAGAGGACCTCTCCTTACTCCTCATCAGCTGGGATCTCCAACCCCACTATACCTTCAGTCCTCTCTGAGACCTGCACTGAGAGGAATGAAGGTTTAGAATTAGGTGTGTCACAGCCAAGTACTTGCGGGAAATCTGCTATCGGTACAGCAACGTCAGATTGTACCAGGCAAATTTCCCTTCCCCAGCTGCTGCACCGCAAAAAGAAGTTCGCTCCCAGCCATCCACATGCCCAGTGGTTGAATGCTAGCTTGGCAAAATTGCTAGCACTTCAACTGCTACCTTTTCAGTTGGTAGACTCTGCCCCCTTCCGTGAGTTTGTGGAATGTGCGGTTCCTCAGTGGCAGGTTCCCAAATGCCACTTTTTCTCACGGAAGGCGATTCCGGCTCTCTACCGGCATGTGGCAGGGCGTTCAGCGGTAAGGTGCATATTACCGCTGATTTATGGTCCAGCAGGCATGGACAGGGACATTACCTAAGTTTCACGGCGCATTGGGTGACTCTTCTGGCAGCTGGGAAGGATGCAGGACAAGGGGCAGTAGTAGGTGCAGTAGTGTTAGAGGTTGTTCCACCACCATGCCTCCAAAATTCCACTACTAGTGATTCTGACACACTTCTCGCCTCCACCTCCTCCTCTTCTTCTTCCTCCATGGCCTCTTCCTGTGCTTTGTCCTTGGAACCAGCGGTGCTCCATAGGCTTTCAAGGGGCTATGCAAGTACGCAGGCCAAAAGATGCCATGCGGTGCTTGAGCTGGTGTGCTTGGGGGACAGGAGCCACACTGGGGCAGAGGTTCTGTCAGCTCTGCAGGGGCAGGTTCAGAGGTGGTTGATGCCATGCCAACTTAAGGCAGGAATGGCGGTTTGCGACAATGGCACCAACCTCCTCCCTGCCCTCCGACAGGGACAAATGACCCATGTGCCCTGTTTGGCTCACGTCCTTAACTTGGTGGTGCAGCGGTTCTTGGGCAGGTACCCGGGCTTACAGGATGCCCTGAGGCAGGCCAGGAAAGTCTGTGTGCATTTCCGCCGGTCATATAATGCCAGTGGTCGGCTGGCAGACCTCCAAAAGGAATTTAACCTGCCCAAGAACCGCCTAATCTGTGACATGCCCACCAGGTGGAACGTTGGCCATGCCTCAGCGGCTGCACACGCAGCGGAGGGCCATCAATGAGTTCCTGTGCGACTATGGCACCAAGACAGTGTCAGGGAAGCTTGGTTTTTTTTCCCCACGCCAGTGGGCCATGATCAGGGATGCATGCACTTCCCTGGCACCATTTAAGGAGGCCATGAGGATGGTGAGCAGTGACAGTGCATGCGTCAGTGACACTGTCCCCCTTGTCCACCTGTTGGAGCACACGCTGCATGGAATAATGGACAGGGCACTTGAGGCAGAGCAGAGGCAGGAAGAGGAGGACTTCCTTAGCTCTCAAGGCCCCCTTTATCCAGACAGTGTTCCTGCGTGCCCGCTAATCACACAGGAAAAGGAGGAGGAGGAGGAGGATTGTGTCAGTATGGAGGTGGAGCCTGGCACTCAGCATCAGTAGCAGTTTCTAAGGGATCATTTACAGTCCCAAGAAATACATGGACTTGTACGTGGCTGGGAGGAGGTGGCTGCGGATCATGTCGTCCTTAGTGACCCAGAGGACTCCGGACCGAATGCCTCAGCAAACCTACACTGCATGGCCTCCCTGATCCTGTAAAGCCTGCGGAAGGATCCTCGTATTTGTGGTATCAAGGAGAAGGAACAATACTGGCTGATCCTTGATCCACGTTACAAGGGTAAGGTTGCAGACTTTATCTTGCCGTCGCAGAGGGAGCAGAGGATGAAACATGTTCAGGAGGCCTTGCAGAAAGATCTGTGCAACGCGTTCCCAGAGACTGGGAGGTTACAAACTCCTGTTTCTGGACAACGTGTTGCTGAGGCTTCGGTCAGTCAAAGAAGGAGCGGTGGAGAAGGTGGCCGTCTGACCGATGTGTTCAGACAATTTTTTAGTCCGCAGCCCCAAGGTATGATCGGTTCCAGCAACCATCGCCAGCGTCTGTTTTACATGGTGCAGGAATACCTAGGGGCAAGATCTGACTTGGACACCTTTCCCACCGAAAATCCTCTGGGTTACTGGGTCTTGAGGATGGATCACTGGCCAGAGCTTGCACAGTATGCAATTGAGCTACTGGCCTGTCCTGCATCCAGCGTTCTTTCGGAACGCACATTCAGTGCTGCTGGAGGCTTTGTAACCGATCACAGCGTGCGCCTGTCCACCGTCTCGGTCGATCGACTGACCTTCATAAAAATGAATCAGTCTTGGATCACCACCAGCTACCAAGCACCTGATGCTGATGTAACCGAATATTTTTTTTTTAAATGTTAGATCCCTTCAAAGACTGCCTATGCTGATGGTAAGTGACTATCCTGTTAATCCTGTTATGCTGAGTAATTATCCTCTTCCTCCTCAATGATAATGCTGATAGCTTGTAAGAACATTTTTGGTTCTGGGCGCCGCCACCAGTGCCTAAGGCCCAATTTTTTAGCCCCTGTTTAACAGGGGCATGTAATTACAATTTTTGATGCAATTCTTTGCAGCAGGGCTAGTTCCTGCGCTCCAGCTAGAGTATCTGTGAGGGGTTGCAGTGTTGTGGCACCAGCATCAGTGCCTAAGGCCCAATTTCTCAGGCCCTGTTTAACAGGGGCATGTAATTACAATTTTCGATGCAATTCTTTGCAGCAGGGCTAGTTCCTGCACTCCAACTAGAGTATCTGTGAGGGGTTGCAGTGTTGTGACACCAGCAAAAAAACAAAATAAATGTAGCGCTAAGAGAAAAAGTCTGGAGATGTAGTCTATGTACTAACAGTTCCAAGTTCATGTACTCAAAGGAACATCCTTGGGGAGAAGATAAAAGGTCCTCTAGAAAGGATCTCAACAAGGGTGTATAACATCTGTAGGGGGAACCCACACACCACCAATGAAAATGAAAAGCCTTACCGGACAAGATGGACCCAACAAGGCATACGCCAGGTGGAGTCAGTAAAGCTCGGGTGGTGCTGGACTACAGTTGGCCTGGGAGGGCAAAGTTGGTGGAGTGGCTACCACGTGGCTACGTTCCTCGAACTTGATCGGGACCACAGGCATGGGGTGCAGCTCCCAAAGATCGTATTCCTCAGATCAACGGTGGAATCAGCAAAAACCGCAACAAATGGAGAGAAGGAATGGCCAAATAGTGTGAATCCGTTTAAATGGAGATTTATTAAAAATAATGAACACTCACATAAAAGGTATCAAAAAAACAGCGCTGTGAAGAAGTGGCGACAGTGGGGTCCTACCCGATGCGTTTCGTCTGCATAGATGTCATCTGGGGGGACCCCCCAGATGACGTCTATGCAGACGAAACGCGTCGGGTAGGACCCCACTGTCGCTGGAACTTGGCGGGATTGCGAGAGGAGCCGCGAGGAGCCGAGTACACGGGACATCTGGCTCTGTGTATCTCGGCGGCGCTAATTTTAGACGAGCAAGGCTGCAATGACACTGGGCAAGACTACAATCAGACTGGGCAAGGCTGCAATCAGACTGCGCAAAGCTGGGCAAGGCTGCAATGAGAGTGGGCAAGGCTGCAATCAGACTGGGCAAGGCTGCAGATGGACACTGATCATTCTGCAATGATGGACAAGGCTGCAGGTGGACACTGATAAGGCTGCATTGATGGGCATTTACATGTAAATTTTTTTCCTTAAACTTCCCTCCTAAAAGTTTTTTTCCTTAAAATTCCCTCCTAAACTTGGGGTGCATGTTATACGCCGGCGCGTGTTATACGCCGATAAATACAGTATTTAATTTCAGTGCAGTAGGAGAGCATAAATATGAATATAACTTGCACAGCATTTGGCAACGGCGTTCTCTTATTCAGCGATAGGTAACCAGCCCCATCACTGAAGTGCATGATAGAGCTTTACCTTCCATACTAGAGTCTTCTGTTTATCTGAAGTGAAGTCATGCTAAAATAAAAGAGAAAGCCCATTTTGGTTCTCAATCAAGTATTACATCCAGTGGTGGTTTAGCAAAACTGGCCACCTCCCCAGGCTCTTAGATGTTACCTACAGAGCCCATAGTGGAAACAGTCTGTGCTTTCTATATATGACAGCTTCTTTCTAGTTAATGGTTGTTAAAAAAGTAAACAAAGAGTCAGGGATAGCGCTGACATCACTGACCAAATATGGCCACATTTTTACTTGTTTTTAAAAGATCCATGTTTTGGAGCTGTCAGTCATTCACATGACTTAGTGAGTCTATGACCCTAGAACAAGCATGTAGCTAGCTCAGTTCAAAAAGTCTAAACATCTTGGTTGCATGCCTGTTCTAGGTTGGTAACTTAATTGTCTGTGAAGCAAGTACACTCATTGAAATATAAGTGAGAAATGGTAATTTTCATAGTTTTATCATATTAATAGTTTTTCTTGAATCAGTTTTGTACAGTTTTAAAGGTTATTCTGAATGGTATCATGAACAGGAGTTTGCAATGCATTATATAAAATATTTCACAAGCCTCCTGTACCCTCATGCAACTTGGAATACAAATATTATAGGATGTGAATAAAGGGCAAGATGGAGAAATCAAACAGATAAACACCACATCCCAAATATGAAAAATTTTCAAAAGAGAAGAACGGGGAAAGAGGTAACAAACCTCAGGGACTTTAATGGTGTAGGGTATAGAGATCAGAACTCATTAGGTAACATTACAATTTGAATTATTTTATTTAATAATGATATAAAAACATGAGAAAGAAAAATACATCCATATAACAAGATACATTGAATTAGTGAAGCATATACAAACAAGGCACAACCACTCTCGACATGTTTCACTCGATAGAGTTTCTTCAGGAGATTGATGGCATGACTCTTTTTATACTAAAAATTAAAAAACAGTTTCAATATATCTCATAAATGTATTGACAGGCAATACATAACCATGATTGAGCGTGCAAATTGTCATAGAGTAGTAAAAAAGTACTATGCATGAATTATTTACAGGGAAAACCAAATATCAGAACAAAAAAGGGCATAGAAACATGTGGACACACAAAGGAACCAAACCTTACCAGAACTGCTTCAATCTCAAAAGAGATATCAATGAGGCAAAAATATAACGATAAAATCAGTTTATGCGTGTGTCATCCCAATCATCCAGACTTGGACACCCAAGCTACTTGCACAAAGGAGCTAAAGAGGTAATATTTCAAAAAGAAATATATAATGAATATATAGGGCCATATAAAGCACAGTGTAATAGCTAGTACACCAAATAAATAGGGCCATATAAAGCACAGTGTGATAGCTAGTGCACTAAATAAATAGCGCCATATAAAGCTAGTGCACTAGCTATCACACTGTACTTTATATGGCCCTATTTATTCATTATTTATTTCTTTTTGAAATATTACCTCTTTAGATCCTTTCTGCAAGCAGCTTGGGTGTCCAAGTCTGGATGATTGGGATGATGCACGCATAAACTGATTTTATCGTTATATTTTTGCCTCATTGATATCTCTTTTGAGATTGAAGCAGTTCTGGTAAGGTTTGGTTCCTTTGTGTGTCCACATGTTTCTATGCCCTTTTTGTTCTGATATTTTGTTTTCCCTGTAAATAATTTATGCATAGTTCTTTTTTTCTACTCTATGCCAATTTGTATGCTCAGTCATGTTTATGGATTGCCTGTCAATATGTTCATGAGATATAATGGAACTGTTTTTTCATTTTTAGTATAAAAAGAGTCACTCTATTAATCTCCTGAAGAAACTATATCGAGTAAAACATGTCGAGAGTGGTTGTGCCTTGTTTGTGTATGCTTCACTAATTCAATATACCTTGTTATATGGATGTATTTTTCTTTCTCATGTTTTTATATCATTATTAAATAAAATAATTCAAATTTTAATGTTACCTAATGAGTTCTGATCTCTATACCCTAAGTCCCTGAGGTTTGTTACCTCTTTGCCCCGTTCTTCTCTTTTTAAAATTTATTATAGGATGTGCTTGAAAAATGTTTTTCCAGTGAATTGAAAAGTCCTATGGTAAAGGAAAGCCTTCAGAAATGTCTTGATAACATGACTTTATTCAGGCATAATTTCCATAACAATAGATCAAGGTAAGTAAACACTATAAGAATTCAAAAGATATATAGAGGCTGTAATTCTTGGCTTTCCCTAATAAAACATTGGTTTTCTAGCTGATTTCATGGGTCTGTGTACTGGAACAAATATGTAACCATCACACTTATACTTCCTGCTGTAGCAGGGTGACCCTGTGCTACTCTGTAAAATGGAGGTTTATGCCAGATTTTGGGAGAAGCAGGCATGCTGGCTTCATATTGGAGCCAGAATAAAAGCTTAGGGTTCCCCCCCTCGAGGAAGTCAGGGTGTGAAGGGAGCAATGAGGTGCTGGTGCACCATGCTGTCCAGGTTGGAACAGACCAGGGCTGAAGCCTGAGAGAGAGTCCAGGGGGGACCAGCGCAGCTAGAGAGCTGCAAGAAAAGACGCAGAGCAAGATACAGCGTCGGGGCATAAACAGTGAGATGTGTTTGATGGTCAGGAAGACCCTGCAGAGGTACTCAGAGCAGTAAAGCTGCCACAAGAGAGCCAGGAGGCTGAATGTTATATCTTTGCAATGATGGTGAGAACCCCCTGTGTGGGAAGACCTATCTGTATGAACTTTGACTTGCTTTTAAATAAAAGTGGGCTGCCATGCCCTAAAATACAGTTATGGACTTGCGCAACTCATTAAAAACACACCTACAGCTTGAGTTTAATCACCCTAATCCCACACTGCTCTACATACTTGGTCCTTACTGGAATAGAACTAAGGTCAGTTTCTTCCTCCTTTCCCTGTCTATGGTGGGGAGATACCTCTTTACCTTGTTTTCTGATGACCAAGCAGGAAGGGATTAGAAATCTTCCCACTATGTGCACAGACAGCATAACACTGGCATGGGTTATTACCCTGCTCAAGTAGCTCCTAAAACAACAAAGGCCTACTCTCTTAAATTAAACAATAAATTGGTAGCTGGGCTGGGCCTATCAGATCTATTAAATAGGCAGCCTGATGGCCAGCTGAAGGCACTCACATGACAGGTTGACAATACTTAAATGCTTAAAATGATATTAAACCCTATGTTTTTTAAGCACTTTTGACAGCTGATTTAATCATTTACTTCATATGAAGCTTATTTTTTTCTATCCTTGCTATATTCCACTTTAAGTTGGTGCCATGATCACTGCCCCAGGTTTCCTGTTTCAGGGTGGCTCCTTTCTCTTGCATAGGGATGAGCTTCGTGTTCGAGTCGAACCCATGTTCGACTCGAACATCGGCTGTTCGACCGTCCGTCGAATTGCGAACGATATGGGCCGTTCGCGCCAAATTCGTGTGGCGCGTCACGGCCCATAATTCACTGCGGCATCGCAGTGCATTGCTGGCTGATGATTGGCCAAGCATGCACTATGACCCGCATGCTTGGCCAATCACAGCGCCGCCTGAACAGAGAGCCGTAATTGGCCAAAGCCAAGGAGGCTTTGGCCAATTATGGCTCAGGGGATTTAGTACACGCCCCACACTATATAAGGCCGCCTGCACGGCGGCCCTGTGTAGTGTGTGTTCCGGCGTTGAAAGAGATAGACAGAGAGACAGTGTTTGATTTGAGTTAGATAGATTAGGCAGAACAGTCAGTCAGTTAGCTGCACTTACAGTGTATTGTGTATATATATGCATCCCAGGTGTTGCATATATATATATACACTGTATTCAGTTTAGCTAGATCCGTTCCTGTTATCTTCTATCTAGACTATTTACATTCAGTGCAGTGTGTCCTGCTCACAGTGTTCAGCTAGATCCGTTCCTGCTATTTACATTCAGTACAGTGCTTCCTGCTCACAGTGTTCAGCTAGATCCGTTCCTGCTATTTACATTCAGTGCAGTGCGTGCTGCTCACAGTGTTCAGCTAGATCCGTTCCTGCTATTTACATTCAGTGCAGTGCGTGCTGCTCACAGTGTTCAGCTAGATCCGTTCCTGCTATTTACATTCAGTGCAGTGCGTCCTGCTCACAGTGTTCAGCTAGATCCGTTCCTGCTATTTACATTCAGTGCAGTGCGTCCTGCTCACAGTGTTCAGCTAGATCCGTTCCTGCTATTTACATTCAGTGCAGTGCGTGCTGCTCACAGTGTTCAGCTAGATCCGTTCCTGCTATTTACATTCAGTGCAGTGCGTCCTGCTCACAGTGTTCAGCTAGATCCGTTCCTGTTATCTTCCTACTGACAGGCAGGCTTGTCTGGTTACAGTATATAAAGCTACCTGAAGAAAATTACAGGTGTTCTTTTTGATCCTATTAGTACCACGGTCAGGCAGCTAGACTATTTACATTTAGTACAGTGTGTCCTGCTCACAGTGTTCAGCTAGATCCGTTCCTGTTATTTACATTCAGTGCAGTGTGTCCTGCTCACAGTGTTCAGCTAGATCCGTTCCTGCTATTTACATTCAGTACAGTGCGTGCTGCTCACAGTGTTCAGCTAGATCCGTTCCTGCTATATACATTTAGTGCAGTACGTCCTGCTCACAGTGTTCAGCTAGATCCGTTCCTGTTATCTTCCTACTGACAGGCAGGCTTGTCTGGTTACAGTATATAAAGCTACCTGAAGAAAATTACAGGTGTTCTTTTTGATCCTATTAGTACCACGGTCAGGCAGCTAGACTATTTACATTTAGTACAGTGTGTCCTGCTCACAGTGTTCAGCTAGATCCGTTCCTGTTATTTACATTCAGTGCAGTGTGTCCTGCTCACAGTGTTCAGCTAGATCCGTTCCTGCTATTTACATTCAGTACAGTGCGTCCTGCTCACAGTGTTCAGCTAGATCCGTTCCTGCTATTTACATTCAGTGCAGTGCGTGCTGCTCACAGTGTTCAGCTAGATCCGTTCCTGCTATATACATTTAGTGCAGTACGTCCTGCTCACAGTGTTCAGCTAGATCCGTTCCTGTTATCTTCCTACTGACAGGCAGGCTTGTCTGGTTACAGTATATAAAGCTACCTGAAGAAAATTACAGGTGTTCTATCCCAGCTTAGTGCAGCTACAGGCCATTAGTATGTCTGGAAGGCCAAGAAGGAGAGGCAGACAGTCACAAGCCAATAAGAGAGGGCAAGCAGGCTCTGTGTCTAGTGCTGGTCGTGGAGACGGTGCATCCTCATCAGCACGTGGCCATGGGACACGCTTGGCCTTTTTTTCGGCAGCTGGCCGTGTTGAGCCGCAACATGCGGAAGACTTGGTCGAGTGGATGACCAAGCCGTCCTCATCCTCCTCATCCTCTCTCACCCATGCCCAGGGTGCTTTGTCTGGCAAAGCAGCGGCCTCTTCCCTCAGCTCAATGTCATCAGTGACTCCTTCCCTAGCCCCACCATGTCCTCCTGAGGATTCCCTCGAACTGTTTGACCACAGTGTTGGGTACATGCTCCAGGAGGATGCCCAGCGTTTGGAAGGCTCTGATGATGATACTGAGCTCAATGAAGGCAGTAACATGAGCACGGACAGAGGGGGTGCCCAAGAAGGACAGCAATCTGGCAGTCATGCTCCCCCTGCTGCAGCATACTGCCAGGTTTGCTCCAGTGATGAGGAGGGAGGGGATGATGAGGTCACTGACTCAACGTGGGTGCCTGATAGGAGAGAGGAGGAGGAGGAGGAGGAGGAGGAGGAGGAGGAGGAGGTGGCACATCACCAACTAGGCAGGATGCCCTCCAGGGGCCAGCCTAAGGGCAGCACATTGACTGCATCACACCCCAAAGCTCCACATGTGCAGGGCGCTGCAGTCTCTGCGCGTTATTCAAAAAGTTCTTTGGTGTGGGCCTTTTTTGAGACGAGTGCATCAGATCGCACCGCTGCTATTTGCAATATATGTCTCAAGCGTATCTCGCGTGGCCAAAACATCTCCCGCTTGGGTACCACATGCTTGACCAGACATATGTTGACCTGCCATGCAGTTCGTTGGCAAGCGTATCTAAAAGACCCACACCAAAGAACAAAGACGATCTCTCCTTGCTCCTCATCAGCTGAGATTTCCAACCCCACTAGACCTTCAGTCCTCTCTGCGACCTGCAGTGAGAGGAATGAAGGTGTAGAATTAGGTGTGTCACAGCCAAGTACTTATGGGCAATCTGCTTTTGGTACACCGACGTCAGATTGTACCAGGCAAATTTCCCTGCCCCAGCTGCTGCACCGCCGAAAGAAGTTTGCTCCCAGCCATCCACATGCCCAGCGGTTGAATGCTAGCTTGGCAAAATTGCTAGCACTTCAACTGCTGCCTTTTCAGTTGGTAGACTCTGCCCCCTTCCGTGAGTTTGTGGAATGTGCGGTTCCTCAGTGGCAGGTACCCAAACGCCACTTTTTCTCACGGAAGGCGATTCCGGCTCTCTACCGGCATGTGGAAGGCAATGTCCATGCCTCGCTGGACAGGGCGGTCAGCGGTAAGGTGCATATTACCGCTGACTCATGGTCCAGCAGGCATGGACAGGGACGTTACTTAAGTTTCACGGCGCATTGGGTGACTCTGCTGGCAGCTGGGAAGGATGCAGGACAAGGTGCAGTAGTGTTGGAGGTTGTTCCGCCACCACGCCTCCAAAATGCTGATTGTGACACACCTCTCTCCTCCACCCCCTCCTCTTCTTCTTCCTCCATGGCCTCTTCCTCGGAACCAGCGGTGCTCCGTAGGCGTTCAAGGGGCTACGCAAGTACGCAGGCCAAAAGATGCCATGCGGTGCTTGAGCTGGTGTGCTTGGGGGACAGGAGCCACACTGGGGCAGAGGTTCTGTCAGCTCTGCAGGGGCAGGTTCAGAGGTGGTTGACGCCACGCCAACTTAAGGCAGGAATGGTGGTTTGCGACAATGGCACCAACCTCCTCTCTGCCCTCCGACAGGGACAACTGACCCATGTGCCCTGTTTGGCTCACGTCCTTAACTTGGTGGTGCAGCGGTTCTTGGGCAGGTACCCGGGCTTACAGGATGTCCTGAGGCAGGCCAGGAAAGTCTGTGTGCATTTCCGCCGGTCATATAATGCCAGTGCTCGGCTGACGGACCTCCAAAAGGAGTTTAACCTGCCCAAGAACCGCCTAATCTGTGACATGCCCACCAGGTGGAACTCGACGTTGGCCATGCTGCAGCGGCTGCACACGCAGCAGAGGGCCATCAATGAGTACCTGTGCGACTATGGCACCAGGACAGGGTCAGGGGACCTTGGTTTTTTTTCCCCACGCCAGTGGGCCATGATCAGGGATGCATGCACTGTCCTGTCACCATTCGAGGAGGCCACGAGGATGGTGAGCACTGACAGTGCATGCATCAGTGACACTGTCCCCCTTGTCCACCTGTTGGAGCACACGCTGCGTGGGATAATGGACAGGGCACTTGAGGCAGAACAGAGGCAGGAAGAGGAGGACTTCCTTAGCTCTCAAGGCCCCCTTTATCCAGACAGTGTTCCTGCGTGCCCGCCGATCACACAGGAAGAGGACGAGGAGGAGGAGGAGGAGGAGGAGGAAGATTGTGTCAGTATGGAGGTGGAGCCTGGCACTCAGCATCAGCAGTCTTTAAGGGATCAGTCCCAAGGAACACATGGACTTGTACGTGGCTGGGAGGAGGTGGCTGCGGACGTTGTTGTCCTTAGTGACCCAGAGGACTCCGGACCGAATGCCTCAGCAAACCTACGCTGCATGGCCTCCCTGATCCTGCAAAGCCTGCGTAAGGATCCTCGTATTCGTGGTATCAAGGAGAAGGACCAATACTGGCTGGCAACCCTCCTTGATCCACGTTACAAGGGTAAGGTTGCGGACCTTATCTTGCCATCGCAGAGGGAGCAGAGGATGAAACATCTTCGGGAGGCCTTGCAGAAAGGTCTGTGCAACGCGTTCCCAGAGACTGGGAGGTTACAAACTCCTGTTTCTGGACAACGTGTTGCTGAGGCTTCGGTCAGTCAAAGAAGGAGCGGTGGAGAAGGTGGCCGTCTGACCGATGCGTTCAGACAATTTTTTGGTCCGCAGCCCCAAGGTATGATCGGTTCCAGCAACCATCGCCAGCGTCTGTTTTACATGGTGCAGGAATACCTAGGGGCAAGATCAGACTTGGACACCTTTCCCACCGAAAATCCTCTGGGTTACTGGGTCTTGAGGATGGATCACTGGCCAGAGCTTGCACAGTATGCAATTGAGCTACTGGCCTGTCCTGCATCCAGCGTTCTTTCGGAACGCACATTCAGTGCTGCTGGAGGCGTGGTAACCGATCACAGGGTGCGTCTGTCCACCGACTCGGTCGATCGGCTGACCTTCATAAAAATGAATCAGTCTTGGATCACCACCAGCTACCAAGCACCTGATGCAGATGTAACCGAATAATTTTTTTTTGAAATCTCAGATCCCTTCAAAGACTGCCTATGCTGATGCTGAGTGACTATCCCTGAGTAATTATCCTCTTCCTCCTCAATCATCACGCTGATAGCTTGTAAGAACATTTTTGGTTCTGGGCGCCACCACCAGTGCCTAAGGCACAATTTTTCAGCCCCTGTTTAACAGGGGCGTGTAATTACAATTTTTGATGTAATACTTTGCAGCAGGGCTCGTTCCTGCATTCCAACTAGAGTGTCTGTGAGGGGTTGCAGTGTTGTGGCACCAGCACCAGTGCCTAAGACCCAATTTTTCTGCCCCTGTCTAACAGGGGCGTGTAATTACAATTTTTGATGCAATACTTTGCAGCAGGGCTTGTTCCTGCATTCCAACTAGAGTGTCTGTGAGGGGTTGCAGTGTTGTGGCACCAGCACCAGTGCCTAAGACCCAATTTTTCAGCCCCTGTCTAACAGGGGCGTGTAATTACAATTTTTGATGCAATACTTTGCAGCAGGGCTTGTTCCTGCGTTTCAACTAGAGTGTCTGTGAGGGGTTGCAGTGTTGTGGCACCAGCACCAGTGCCTAAGACCCAATTTTTCAGCCCCTGTCTAACAGGGGCGTGTAATTACAATTTTTGATGCAATACTTTGCAGCTGGGCTTGTTCCTGCGTTTCAACTAGAGTGTCTGTGAGGGGTTGCAGTGTTGTGGCACCAGCACCAGTGCCTAAGGCCTAATTTTTCAGCTCCTGTTCAACAGGGGCATGTAATTACAATTCTTGATCTAATATTTCACAGCAGGGCCCTGTGAGGGCTTACAGTGTTTTGGCCACAGCAACACCTAAGGCCCAAATTTCTGCTGAGTATATAGGGCAGGACCCTACTTTCAAACATCTAACTTACAAACGACTCCTACTTGCAAACGGAAGGAGACAACAGGAAGTGAGATGAAATCTACCCCTAAGGAAGGGAAATTCTCTCCTGTAAGAGTTAATATGGGAAAACAATTTTTCCTTTCCACTGATGCTTTCCAATCCTTGTTCCACAAAAAAACCCAAATTTTCAAAAAACATTTTTCATTGGGACAAAAAAGTGAGGTGAAATCTTCTGAAGAGGAGGAAAGACGCAAAACAAATGTCACAGGGGTGATAACCCTTCCCTATGTTTTCCAAAAAGCTTAGAAAAGATTTTTTGGCTGGAGCTAAACACATTAAAAATGTTCAAAATTACAAACAGATTCTACTTAACAACAAACCTACAGTCCCTGTCTTGTTTGCACCGCCTGTATACTGCTGTTCAGAGTATATAGGGACCTTTCCTTATTTTAATTTGGGTGCGGGGTTCCCCTTAATATCCATACAAGACCCAAAGGGCCTGGTAATGGACTGGGGGGTACCCATGCCGTTTGTCTCACTGATTTTCATCCATATTGCCATGACCCGACATGACATTAAACCCGCAAGCAGTTTTAAATGAGATTTTTTCCTTTAAAAATGACATTTGGTGCAGGGACTGTTCTAAACATGGGAAACACGCGTCACTTTACAGGCATACTATAGACACCCCCCAGGTACGATATTTAAAGGAATATTTCACTTTTTTTTTTTTACTTTAAGCATCATTAAAATCACTGCTCCCGAAAAAACGGCCGTTTTTAAAAGTTTTTTTTGCATTGATACATGTCCCCTGGGGTAGGACCCGGGTCCCCAAACCCTTTTTAGGACAATACCATGCAAATTAGCCTTTAAAATGAGCACTTTTGATTTCGAACGTTCGAGTCCCATAGACGTCAATGGGGTTCTAACGTTCGTGCGAACTTGCGGTCCGTTCGCGGGTTCTGGTGCGAACCGAACCGGGGGGTGTTCGGCTCATCCCTACTCTTGCAGAATCCTATAGAGCCTCCCTTGCATGCAGGGACTAGAGTTGTATCTCCCTACACTGTTATCTCAAAAGAAACATGCAACCCTAGTGGCCTAAGATGACAAAGCCCTCCCTTGCTCCTCCTCTCTCCTCACTTCTTGAAGCTAACAGACTTACTCCCAGCTGTACTGTCCACAGCTAACTTTTATAGATATAGACTGGAATTTCAGGGAAGTAGCACTGGGGTAAGAACTTTAACAAATCTTTTACTGGAAAATGCTTATTTAATTTAAATGTGTCAAGCTAAAAAAAACTCTGAGGGTATAATACTATTTTGAAGTGGTTCTAAAGCTAAAACTTTTTTTTACCTTAATGCATTCCCTGCATTAAAGTATAACTAAAGGCAAAACTTTTTTTTAAGTTTTGGATAGAGCGGAGAGGGATTAGAGAACACCTGTTAGTCTCTATTGCTGTCTGTGCCCTGTTAGGGAGATTCACCCTCTCTATTTGTCCTGTTTACCATTATCATTGAAGGTGAAAGTAAAAGAAAATCCTAAATCTTGGGTTGTCCCCAGAAAAGGATTAGAGGGGAAATCTTCCAATGGGGACACTAGTTCTGGCGACCTGGGGGTCCCCAAAAATCCCCCTAATTTGCAGGGATTTCCTTTCACTTCCTGTTTTGGCTATGGGACAGGAAGTGAAGGGAAATTTCCACAATGGGACACAGATGGCGAAAGAAAATCTAACAGGGGTTAACTCTATCCAAAATGAAAAAAAAAATGCTTATTGTTCTACTTTAAGGTAGAAAAAGTTTTACAACTTGCTGTGCTCCCCCACCTCCCCAAATACTCTCCTAAATCAATGTGTCCATTGTGCCCATGCAATACTGTTGCACAGAGCAGATAAGTATAACATGTTTATTATTTTAATTTAAAAAACAATTACTATTAGAAATGCTTTGATTGTTGTCATCCTGCATAATGCTAAAAAATAGATTTTAGGCTTACATACAAACTAAGGTGTGGTGGGCTAAAATGGACTAAAAGGCTAAACTAGGCCAATTTAGAAGATATTTTATATTTGGAGCACCGAGTTAAAGAAAATCCAAAAATGTTTTACAATTTCTTAACACCATATGATATTCAAAAAAAGTTTTATTTTGTGGTATTCCAAATGTAAGATGCTCATACATAACATATAAATCAAGAGAAGATAGTGACTATTTTACAACATTTCATCCCTTCTGAGGACTTTTCTTGGATGATAGGCATGGTATTATTTCCTTTCCTCGTTCTCTGTGCAAGATACAGTAATTATTTATAAGACTGCCAAACTGATGGAATTTTTTTTAAAGGTTTAGCCTATGTGGAATAATCAGTTAACATAAGGTCAGAAAACTGTTATACAAATGGGGCTGCGTTTTCAGCTAATGCTGCAATAGGCATTTATTTACTAAATTAGTAGTTGGCCACGCTGCAGTGTAATTCTTTCCACATATTAAGTCCCTATCATTTCAAATGTGACATAAAAACAAAGGAAAGTAAGGAAAAACCTGAGACAATGTTTCACTAAAACACATGAGAACAGATGTATAACAGTGTTGAGTTTTATGACCCATCTTTTCACTGGAAAGCAAGTAGTGTAACACAGAGACATGTGTTGTCTAATACTTCACACTTTAAATATCCTGCATAGCCTAACTATAACGACCCTAGGATATTTTTGTGACACTGTTCCCTTAAGCATATTTAAAAAGTCAGATGTAAAGCAATTTAATGTCTCAACAGGTACAAAACACACAGCCTTGCCATGATACATACCTGGTTACAGGCAAACAGCAAATATAGCTGATATAGGATATACATATACGGTATCTCACAAAAGTGAGTACACCCCTCACATTTTTGTAAATATTTTATATATATCTTTTCATGTAACAACACTAAAGAAATTACACTTTGTTACAATGTAAAGTAGTGAGTGTACAGCTTGTATAACAGTGTAAATTTGCTGTCCCCTCAAAATAACTCACACAGCCATTAAAGGGGGGTTCCGACCACGAAAAAAAAATTTAAAAGTGAACTGAGTAATATGCCTGAGGGGAGCAGGAGAATGCCGTGGTGCTGCTTGATTTCTCCTCCTTCCATCTGGCCCGTGCGGCACCAGCTCCGCCCACTAGTCTGCATGCAGAGTCACGAGTGAGGGCAGCAGGACTGCAGGAGAATAGGAGAAGTGAACGGCCATCGAGTGGAAGAATTAAGGTGCTGCAATCTGTATAATCTCTCTCTCATCATTTCACGGTGCATCTCTCTGCCTCTCTATCTCTCCCTATGCCTGTCTCTCTCTCTCTGTAAAGCAAACTAATTTTTTTACAGGTAAAAATAAATGGCCTGCAGAGCATTGCACTCTCTCTCTCACACCATTGCAGCCCTTCTCTCTCACCATTGCAGCCTCTCTCTCTTTCACACACCATTGCAGCCCCTCTCTCTCTCTCTTACTATTGCAGCCCCCCTCTCTCTCTCTCTTACCATTGCAGCCCCTCTCTCACACACACCATTGCAGCCCCTCTCTCTCTCTCTTTCACACCATTGCAGCCCCTCTCTTTTTCACACACCATTGCAGCCCCTCTCTTTTTCACACACCATTGCAGCCCCTTGCTCTTTCTCTCTCTCTCTCTCACACACCATTTCAGCCCCCTCTCTCTCACACACCATTGCAGCCCCTCTCTCTCTCACACCATTGCAGCCCCTCTCTCCCACCATTGCAGCCCCTCTCTCTCTCACACCATTAGCCTTATTGATAATTTGCATTTTTATTCTTGTGCGTGATTGTGTAGACAGGGCCCCAGTGCACTGTATTGCCCAGGGGCCTATAATGCGCTTAAGATGGCACTGAGCTCACCTGTGTTGTCATTTGTGCTTGCAGTATTGTTCAACCAGGTGTGCTTAAAGGACTGAGGCTGTACTTGGAGTTGAGGCGGTACACTTACTTAGGTATTTTCATCCAGACTCATAAAGTTACTGAAAGGTAAAGCTTAAAGCCTAACTCAACATGGAGTTAGGCTTTAAGCCAGTGCTTCTCAAACTTTGTCTTGCGGTGCACCAAAAAGATCTAAAAGATTTCACAGCACACCTGAAAAGATTTAACAATTTTTATGGTGAAGAACTTATTTATTTGTACATATATATTTAATTTTAAATTTAATGTGAAGGATGTGCCGGCTTTCGAGAGCAGATCAGGTGGAAGCGATTGTAATCTTCTTTGTACTTTCGCTTGCTTCCTTGCTTTTCATTTAACAGTTTCTCTTTCAGAGTTCCAGACTTGATTAAACATTTCTCCATCGCTAAACAATGAACAAACTTTATTTATAAGCATCAAAGTTGG
Organism: Lithobates clamitans; assembly: GCA_037952925.1. Lineage (NCBI taxonomy): Eukaryota > Metazoa > Chordata > Amphibia > Anura > Ranidae > Lithobates > Lithobates clamitans. The sequence continues at coordinate 570,942 of JBBGZY010000059.1, forward strand.
GATGGAACGGTCTCTATTATCATAATATAATTAGAGCAATCGAGTTCTCCTGAGATCTCGCACAAGTTTTGTGTTACGAAAGGAACCAATGAATGACAGACTGACAGAGATTGCGTTTTTCTTATGTTACTTTTTTAACTTTTGCGACATTGATTTACCATTTAATTTTTATATATGTTCAAAGTTTCAAAACGCTAGCAATTTTAAATATTTTTTAAAACTCCCATGGCACACCTGCAAATCTCACGTGGCACACTAGGGTGCCACGGCACAAAGTTTAAGAATCTCTGCTTTAAGCAGTAATGCTTAAACCTAACTCCATATTTAATGTCCCTTTAAATAGTTTGTTTGGGCCAAGCTGCCCCAAATGAAATATTTACTGCACTAACAGGTGCGTTTGCTGGGCACCTGTATTAATTGTTTGTAGCCTCAGCTACATACAGTAAACAACGCGTTCTGGAAGTGGGATAGGGACTTCCTGCCCCACTCCCAGACAAAATAGAGTCAGAATAAGGGGCTGTTCAGCCATTCATAGGAATTTTTGTATATTCATTTTTTTGTATGTTATCTTTTTATTGTTACTATTCTTCCAATATTCTTTTATCAAAACCTTTACATACACTTAAATCTATCTCAATAAAACATTTCTTAACACCTTACCCCTACTCCACTCCCCCCAGGCCAATACAAATAATTTTCTTTCCCTGGCCTAAAATAGTTTGTGTCTATTAATGAAATTAAAGGTGCATTATATTCCCAGTTATACTGTATAACCTGCACGGGCCATCCCATGCCCTTAAAGTGTTTCTAGTCAGTGAATTTGTGCTATTAGCTAATTCTCGGTAACCCCGTGGACTCCAAACCATTTTACCTAGATCCACCTTACTTTGTGTCAATTCAATCTCTACCCAACTTTTAACTTCCTTACTATGTATCCAATCCGCTATTCGTGAAATAGTAATTTCCTGATAATACTTTTTAAAATTGGGTACTGCTAACCCCTCCTCCCATTCTTCTTCCCCTTTGCCAGCATGGCATAAGAGACCCTTGGTCGTTTATGTGCCCATGCATATTTTAATACGATAGATCTCAGTTTCCTAAAGTATTCCTGAGGTACAGTAATTGGTATCATTTGTAAGATATATATTAACTTAGGAAGGATGTCCATTTTTAATATATTTATTCTCCCTAGCCATGAAAGGGGTCAATACCTCAAAATACTCAGCTGCTCCTTAATCTGGAAGCTTTGTATATTCTATGAATCAATATAAAGCTTCCTCTAATTCTCTGAGGTGGAGAGGTGGGCAGATGATGTCAAGATCTCAAATTCAGTCAGTCAGTCAGTCAGTCAGTCAGAGAAGGCTTTGTGTTCATCTCATAGAATACAAAGTTTTCCTTGAATGGCTGAACAGCGCTCAGTCCAACTCTACTTTATTCTGGGAGTGGGATGGGAAGTTCCATTTTCACTGCCAGAACTCAGCGTTGTATACTATATGTAGCTACATATACATACTGTAGCTAATACAGCGCACCTATTAGTGCAGTAAATAGTTTGTTTGGGCCAGCTTTGCCCATACAAGCTATTTAAAGGTAGATTAAACATTGAGTTAGGCTTTAATCAGTGAACCACCCCAGGCTGTTGATTGGACAGCAACACACTGATAAGGTCACCCTTCTGCTCTTCTTAGTAGGTGTATTCACAGTGGTTGACTGATAGAATTGTGAAAATCAGTGCAGTTCTGATTTTGTCATATTGCTGACCTTCACTCTACCAGTCCTGCTCCAAAGAGGATAAAAAGCTGAAATTAGGTACACTGTATTTAAAATATAATTCATTTTTTGGTTAGTGGATATTTAATAGGATTATATTGTGCTTTTATAACTGCCATAAGTTAAGCACTAATCCACCAAGTTATATCCATTAAAAACTCCATCAGTTTTGGTTTAGAGAAACCATAGGAGATGTAATTAGCAGAACATAAATACAAACTGGTCCTGCTGAGGCAATTGTTACTAATAAAAATACTGCTTCTGCAGTATACTTATTGTGATATTCCTTATTATTCAATTGACTGTATTTCCTGTAGATCCCCAAAAATATTAGAAGCCAAACAAACTATTACAATAATAGTTTTAGAGCCTAATCTGTATTCTTGCATTGTAAATGCACCAGAAGACATGTATGGAGAGTACTTTTTAAGCAGTTTAAGTCTATTTTGTTATTATTATAGATATTAGCTTTTGGCTGCAAGAAAACAGTGGATTTTCAATTGATTTATAGAAAAATGGTTTTAATAAGACAAAGCTTTGATGTAAAACCTTTCCTGTTTTTAGAATCTTTCATAATGATTCATCTTGAAATGCTTTGTACATTGTAGTTGGAAAGGCTGTAATTTCAGAAAGGTAGTGCTTTGATTTCTTGAATGAACACGCCAAGTGCCTGCTTGCTGGTTGTGCTTGCACTAAATGACTATAAATCAAGATTATTTCTTTATAAACTAGCACTTTGGTCTCAATAGATTTATACTCTATGCAATACACATTCAGCGCCATCAATGAAAAATTCAAATACCTTCAATAAACTACAATGAGTGCAAACAGATGTGACAATGAGCATTTTATCAATAGTATCTCCAGCTACCAGGTGGTAAAGAGATGCCTCTAGAGGATATTATAAAATAATTTATGATCAGTGTCAGATGCCTTGATGTTGTAGTTTATAATCATAGTGGTGGAAATTAAATGGAGCTATGAAAAATAGTATTCCTTTAAAATGATTTCCAAGAAATTATTCAAACAACATGAAGCAACGTTTTGCTTGCTGTAAATAAAAGTGTATTTGGAGCAAAAATGATTTTTTTAGTTATTGATAGGGTAATGGTTAAGACTCATGCCAGCTCTTTTTTGCTGCAGATGTTTTCCATCGGATTTCCTTTCACTTCCTTAAGAAACACAGCAGGAATAATGAGGGAATCTCTCCAAAATGAGGGGATTTTGAACCTGAAAAAGGGGGATGGCTTTCAAAGGGGCAGAATGCGGCGGGTGTAACTAACCACAGCAAAAAGTGAGATTGGCTAGCAAAAAGTGGGCGTGGCTATGTGGATATAGTTTTGATGATATGACTGCAACAGCTTTGATAAGAATCCCACCTGGCACTGGAGGATTTATAAAAGGGAAAGAAGCATATAGAAAAAGGCATTCTTCATTAATAAATGTTTTTATGCATTTGGTTTGCTAGCACTCTCATTTTTGAAAAATCAAAGTGTAACACTACCCCTGAATGAGCTGCTGTTGTTACTGGGTCTCTGTTTGTTCTCTGGCCCTGGCCGGAGCCTCACTCTTACTGACACCACCAAATTACCTCAACTGGGGCCTCCCAGCAGTCACACAAGGATGCCACACACAGATTGTTGTAAGATAAACAGTCTGTATTGGCAAACCAATGTAGAAAAATAACACAGTATTCCCCCTTTTTTTCCGCTATATCCAAGTGAAACACTTCCTTACTCCTCTGATTCCCTCCGACACCTCCACCCCACAATTATCCCTCTTTGAGCGCACCTGTAAATCCGATCCTCATAGGAGGGGACTTATATCGGACTTGTACAAATGATTGTTGGAGCCAACAACTACAAGTACCCCTTCCTACGTTGCAAAGTGGGAAAGGGACCTTGGCCTTACCCTAGACCCCATTGACTGGATCCACATCTGGGAAGCCACTAAGTCAGCCTCACAAAACATTGTAGCCTTAGAAATTAACTATGAGGTCCTCACTAGGTGGTATTTGGTCCCACCTCTATACCCTCCCCATTGTTTCCGGGGCTGAAACTCAGCAGGTACACATATTTAGTGGTGATGTCCGTTGGTACAAGTCTTTTGGTCATACATCTTCCGCATCCTATCTGTTTGATACTCAAATTACACCTGACCCCACATTGGCACTTCTGAATATGAAACCCCTGCCCATCACACACCGTCAATTCAAACTATGCCTCCAGGTAACAAGAGCAGCCAAATAATAGCGAGAGCCTGGAAAGCCCCCAACCACAGTGTTTTAACGGCCCAAAATAGGGTCACCCAAGCTGTGTTGCTTGATAGGATCCCTAAGTATGAGAAACTTTGGAACCCTTGGGTTGAAAATTATTTACCCTCCAACTTTGATAGACTACACTTCCATAATTTCTCCTATATACACACATGAAGCAAATTCTACAGCCCCTCTAGACGTCCCAACTCCCCCCGGGGATACTCACCTCCTACCCAACTCCTTCTTCTACCTTCCCACTTTTCTCCTGCTATGCTCTTTTCCCTTTACCCAATACTTAATAACATGACTCCTTCGAATCTATTATGGTTTACTGAAGCCATTACATATCTCAACTCCAATCATCCCCCAAGTTGACGTTCACCACACAATTCTTGGCTCCTCCTGATACTTAGGAATTGGGGCATCCAAGTTGAAGTGATTGTAAAGGACCATCTTTTTTTTTTTTAAATAACAAACATATCATACTTACCTCCACTGTGCAGCTCGTTTTGAACAGAGTGGCCCCGAACATCTTCTTCTGGGGTCTCACGGCGGCTCTCGCGGCTCCTCCCCACATCAGATAACCCCCTAGAAGAAGCACTCTCCTGAGAGGGTTACCTTGCGGGCGCGCTCCCGAGTCCAGCATTTGCGTCCACAGATACGAATCCCGGACTCGGCCCTGCCCCTCTGCGCCCACGTCATTGGATTTGATTGATAGCAGCAGGAGCCAATGGCTGCGCTGCTATCAATCTATCCAGTCAAGAGCCGGGACCCCATGGAGCAGGGACAGCGCGTCCCTGCCGAGGAGATGAAGGGGCTCAGGTAAGTAAAACAGGGGGCTGGGGGGCCGGTGACTGCCAGGTTTTTTTCACCCTAATGCATAGGATGAAAAAGGTAGGTGAAAAAACATGAGGGTTTACAACCCTTTTAAGCCCTTCTTAACCACACACGCAGACCCAGGCAACCCACTGGACTGGATGCTCACACTTGTATGAATTATAGTATTTTACAATATTTTCTCACTAATCACTCACATGGAGTATTGATTGTTTAGTACACCCCCTATCATAACCAGACACGTTGTTGGGTGGAGGGTACTAAACATATGCTTGCTGGCTCTATGAGCTTTCACCTGTATATATTGTATTCAATTGGTATATTACACAGTTTGTAGAGGGGCATTTTACAGAATAGACCCCCTTCACATAATAGGTGGGGACATTATTTTAAGCACAAAGTTTTTCTTTATGAGGAGCGGGTGCCCTTAATCACTTAATTAGCACATTTATTACACAGATACCCCATTATAGGCAGCGCCACTTACCCCTATTTTAATATTTTCCTAACATTAGCCACCCTCTAGGAGGGTTGTTTAAGGGGAGGCTGCACACCTAAGTCCGTGAGCGCGGAAACTTTCCCTTTTATCCAGGCAACCCACTGTTCCACAGGGTTATGTTTTTATGGACTACCTGGACTTAACGTCACTATTTGGGCAACACTTGTCTAACGAATCTTGAATGAACAATCCTTAATGTGAATGTTTTACCATGTTCTACGGATGCTTAGCTTGTTCTTATTCTCGATTCAAAACTGGATGATTGTACTGATATTTTAAGCCACAAAATGTAATTGTGATATGTTTTTGTCTTTCGTCCATCTTCATTTCAATAAAATATTTGAACAAGAAAATATAATGAAAACAATTTAGGTGGACAAAAAAAGAAAAAAGAAAAGTTACCCAGTAAATCAGTAGTTTGGCATCAACACAAACAAAAACACGGTGTAATGTGATACAATACAGAAACCCAGTTACTCCTAGGAGTAAATACAGTATGTACTGCAGTACTAAGCATAAACAGTAGTCCTCCATAGGGGAGATTAAGCTTCAAGTGAATGAGAAAGGTGAACAAAATATGCAACAGCTAGCTCACTTGAAGACTATCAGGCCAGAGGTACTAGGCTTAGGCTTCAGAGTTCAACACACTTCTCTCAACCCAATTCTGCTTCCAAGTAGGTCACAAAATCTGGACACTTCTGAATGTTAGCTTCTGCTGGCTCAGATGGGGCCCTTTAGCATTGCATGCATAAAATGTTGTGTTTTGTGGCAGAAAAAGTTCAGGGACATGTATCTGGCAGGTTATCCTAAGCCAGTGGGTGTGCCCTTTTAAAAGCGGCATGATGTGGGTGCATGCATGAAGTTGGGAATGCACTATGAATGGAAGGTTTGGAGGAGTTAAGTTCCCATGCAGCACTTGCCATGTGGAAAAGGGGTATAAACAGCAATCTGGGAATGCTAACAATAGTGGAAATTATCTTTGGCCTCTGGGTTTCTTGCTGCCAGTGGGAAAAAAGGCAGCAATAGAGTACTTTGTTTCCAATTTAGAGGAATCAGACAAATGTAACGAAAAGGTACCTCTGGGTCTGATTTGCAGAGGGGAGTCACTAATTACTTAAAGCGGAGTTCCACACAAAAATGGAACTTCCACTTTTCGGAACCCTCCCCCCCTCCGGTGTCACATTTGGCACCTTTCAGGGGGGAGGGGGGTGCAGATACCTGTCTAAGACAGGTATTTGCACCCACTTCCGGCATAGACTCCCATGGGAGTCTATGCCTCTTCCCGTCCCGACCGCGCTGTCTGCTGGGAACACACAGCTCCCAGGAGAGAGCGGGGACCACTAGGGACGCGCAGCGCGACTCGCGCATGCGCAGTAGTGAACCGGGAAGTGAAGCCGCAACGCTTCACTTCCTGATTCCCTCACCTAGGATGGCGGCGGCAGCTGCCGAGAACCAATCGGGTTCTCGGCGTCCCCTGCCGACATCGCTGGACCCTGGGACAGGTAAGTGGCCATGTATTAAAAGTCAGCAGCTGCAGTATTTGTAGCTGCTGGCTTTTAATATTTTTTTTTTTTGGAGGTGTGGGTGAACCCCCTGCTTTAAAGCTGTTAAATGGGTCTGAGTCCCTCTCACCCAGGGCCGGCCCTACCATGGGACCCAGTGAGCCCATGGTCCCAGGCGACATCTTAAGAGTGGCGTCTGTCTCCTGAGATCTGCCTGTGGGACTGCTGTGAAATGTTGCATTCAATGAGTGTGCAGTTCGTGCTACCTGTGAGACAGTTTCACACTGAGCCGATATTGATGCTTGACAGAGCTGCTGAGTGTGTGACACTGTTGTGTAATGTAACTGAATGCAGAGAGAGACCAGCTGTCAAAATTCAGCGCTGATGTCGGGGTTGGGGCGGGACCCAGGGTTGGTAGGACCCAGCAGTTATCAAACACCAGCCAATGGGATGGGGTCTGGGTGGGCCGCTACATGTATGTAGCCCTGCCCTCTTTTTTTAAGTAGCTCAATCATTGGCTGGTGTTTGATAGCATCTGGGTCCCACCCACTCCAGACATTACCACTGAATTTTGACAGCTGGTCTCTCTCTGCTTGCAGTTACATTACATATCAGTTTAACACACAGTTTCACTAAGCATCAATATCGGCTCAGTGTGAAACTCCCTCTCCTCTGTCAGTGCCAATCAGTGCCGCCTGTCAGTGTCAATTAGTGCCACCTGTCAGTGCCAATCAGTGCCACCTGTCAGTGCCAATTAGTGTTTCCAATCAGTGCCACCTGTCAGTGCCAATCAGTGTTTCCAATCAGTGCCACCTGTCAGTGCTAATCAGTGCTTCCAATCAGTGCCACCTGCCAGTGCCAATCAGTGCCACCTGTCAGTGCCACCTGCCAGTTCCACCTGTCAGTGCCAATCAGTGCCACCTGCCAGTGTCAATCAGTGCCACCTGTCAGTGCCAATTAGTGTTTCCAATCAGTGCCACCTGTCAGTGCCTTCTAGTGTTTCAAATCAGTGCCACCTGTCAGTGCCAATCAGTGCTTCCAATCAGTTCCATCTGTCAGTGCCAATCAGTGCCACCTGTCAGTGCCAGTCAGTGCTAAAAGTGTTTCAAATCAGTGCCACCTGTCAGTGTCCATGGGGGGCAGGCCTGGTGGGGCACAACTGAAATCTGTTGATGTGTATTAATTTAACATGCCAATCTTTAGTATAATAGGTAATCACCACACTACTATTTACAATAAACTACTGGAAGTAAAATAAAAAAAGTTCAGTAAAAGGCCTTCCGCTAAGCACTGTTATGTGTTCCCACACCACAAAAAAAAAACATGCAGCGCTAACTTACTGATCAATAACTTAACAATAATTGTGGAATCCTCTAATGTATGGAAATCTCAATAGGCTTCAATATTACAACAATACCGGTCTCTGATACGCAAAATGAGACATACTGTATAAAATGAAACTTAGCAGGGATGGTGGAAACCCCTCCGATAGATATTGGCTATAAAAAAGTCTTCATCGGTTTAGGCCAATATCTATTCTGCTACATATTTATGGTTTAAAAAATCACTATAAGCGAATATTGATTGGTTTGCGTAAAAGTTATAGCTTCTACAAAATAGGGAGTAGATTTATGGCATTTTTAATCTGATTTTCTGATAAATTAAATTTTAGTTATCATGATATAAAATAATGAATGTGGGGGCCTTTTGGTGAGATTTTTTTTTTTTTTGGGAGGGGGGGACAGTATTTTATTCCTGGGCCTGCCCTGCTCTCACCTGACCATATAGAGGCAGTCTATGGTTGCTGGAGCACACTCTCTGCATGGTGGGGGCCCCCTTAGTTGGTAATGCAGCAGCAGAGGTCCAGACAAGTATAGCTTGCTGCAGTTCTGGATGATAACTGCACCACCTTGGATCCTCTCAGCAGTTCAGCATTTGGCTTGAGAGTCCAATTCTCCTGTTTGGTACTGTTGGATGCAGTCCAGCCTGGCCTTGTCAAATTCAGCACAGCATGGCACAGCTCTCCCATCCACCTCTTCAGTTGCTGTGTCTCTCCCCAACTGCCAGTCTCCTTACGGGGCTTTTCTTTTTATAATGTTCCTCCCCTTTGCAGGTACTTGTGGGCCTTGTAGTTGCACCCCAGCTTCACTGTATATAGAATCCTCCTTCGAGACTACATTTTCCAGATTGCACCAGGCACTTGTATTGGAGTTATAGCAAGGCAAAACAGTGAACACTGCCATATTGTGGCCATATACAGTTCTGCACCTTCAGTAGCAATTAGGGTTGCACCAATGCCACTTTTTTAAGACCGAGTACAAGTACCAATACTTTTTTTCAAGTACTCGCCGATACCGATTACGACACCTTTTTTAATGTCAAATGACAGTTTTCAAAGCACAATACAGACTAACGATATCGTCTTTATAATTATCTTAGTTTCTGTCAGAAAATTTTGCAAATAAGTACTTCTCCTTCACTGATGTGCGCTAATGAGGCTGTACTAATGGGCACTGATGAGGCAACAATGAAGGGCACTGATGGGGTGGCAGTAGCACTGATGAGGAGGCCCTAATATGCAGCAGCACTGCTGAGCACTGATAGGTAGCACTGACTAATGGGCACTGATTTGCAGCACTGATAGGTGGCACTGATTGATGGGCACTGATTTTCAGCACTGATTGGTGGCACTGACGGATGGGCACTGATTTGCAGCACTGATAGGTGGCACATACTGATGGGCACTGATATGCAGCACTAATGGCTGGCACTGATAGGTGGAACTGACTGATGGGCACTGATTTGCAGCACTGATAGGTGGCACAGACTAATAGTCACTGATATGCGGGACTGATAGGTGGCACTGACTGATGGCCACTAATTTGCGTCACTGATGGCTGCCACTGATGGCTGCCACTGATAGGTGGCACTTATGGGCACTGATAGGTGGCACTTACTGATGGGCACTGATTTGCTGCACTGACTGATGGGCACTGATGGCTGGCACTAATAGGTGGCACTTGTATGTGGCACTGACTGATGGACACTGATTTGCAGCTGATAGGTGGCACTAATAGGTGGCACTTAGCACTAATAGGTGGCACTTATGGATAATGATAGGTGGAACTGATTGGTAGCACTGGAATTTGCTGGTAGCCTGACATGATAAAATTAAATCGATGTAGAGTATACAAGAGCCCATCTTGATACACCCTGCACTTGGCCTCAGTAAGCCTAGTCAGAATGCAGCAGCAGACATCTTGTTACACCCAGCCCATATAGTTAGTGAACTATATGGGCTGGGTGTAACAGGATGTCCGCTGCCGCATTGTGACTGCAGGCTTACCGAGGCCGAGTGCAGGGTGTACCAAGATGAGCGTAGCGGTGTACAGTCTCTGACAGAGACATGGGTCGTCACTTCCGTTAACTATTCTGACGGCCCGGGCCACCAATTCTGATGGGCAGCACATGCGGCTGCGACCCACATCCCTGCCCCAGCCAGCTTACCTTCTGCTGTAAGGACTCACTCTCCACGGTGCCAGGACTCGTACCCCGCTCCCCCTTCTCCGCCCACTGACTTCCGGAGCCTCTGCATGCAAAGGTATCGGGTGAAGCATTGGGAGCATTTGCCCAAGTACAAGTACTCAGGCAAATACTCGGTATCGGCACAGATACCGATACTAGTATCGGTATCGGTGCAACACTAGTAGCAATACCCAGTGTTACAGAAGTGTTCCATTAAATATGCTTTTCTGCACACAGGTTACTTTAAAGAAGAACTTCAGGAGCAAATAATGAAGTGTAGTAGTCAGAAGTATGTGATATAAAGCCCAGTATATAGAGTGCAGTGGTCAGGAGTGTGCTTATCAGGAAGAAGTAAGGAGTGCATAATGCACAGAGTGAAGGGCTCAGAAGTAGGTATTGCACAGAGTGCAGAGGTCAGGTGTGGGTGTCACAGAAAGTACAGGGGTCAGAAAAAAGGACATGAAGACATCACTGGAATGCACACTTGTAGACAGAAATTGTCTACCAAGATGATTTAAAAGATCTGCAGCGCTGAGATGCAACAAAAGATGAATAAAGGAACATATAAAAACAAGTACTTAATTTGAAAAATTTCAGTTGTTTATGTTATGCAGTGCTTTAACATACCGTAACTAAATGTCATTCAGTTATTGTTCTTCAGAAATGGGCCCCTATGTGTGCACTATGTGTATGATGATGTGAATTCTATCCAGCTTTAGTTTTTACTGCAAATGGCAACAAATAACAACTATTTTACAGATGCTAACTGAAAACATTAACGAATCTCAGGATGGTAAACACACAGCTAACACTTGTATGCTTTGAGGAAGCTAATATAATATAGTCTCTCTCTCTCTCTCTCTCTCTCTCTCTCTCTCTCTCTCTCTCTCTCTCTCTCTCTCTCTCTCTCTCTCTCTCTCTATACATAGTTGCCAACATTGAAAAAAAAATATGTGGGACACTTTTTTGGCTGTAGGCGGAGTCGTACAATAATTAGGGGGTGGGGCATTCGTTTGTAGGCGTGGCTTAGCAAAAATCAGATACGTGCGACGTGCGAAGCGCGTCGCGGTGAAAAATGGGCGTGGCTTATGTGAAAAGTGGGTGTGGCTTATGTGAAAAGTGGGCGTAGCTTATGTGAACAGTGGATGTGGCTTAAATGGGCGTGGCTCAAGAGGGTGTGGTTAGAGTCTGAGATGAATGAGGGATGGAGAGGGAAAGGGGGAGAAGGAAAGGGGGAGAGGGAAATGAAGGGACAGCAGCCCCAGATCCTACACAATAAAAATATGTGTATTCTAGAAAGTTTAACAATCAGCAGATAAAGATACTCCAAACACCTGGTGTTAACGCTTCAATCATTCCGGCACCATGATTGTTATGGTGTCAGGATGATTGAAGCGCATTATTTCTATTATTACATTGTAATATAAAATTAAATAGTTTAACTCACCATAATGCCGAATCAGTGGGATCCCTGAGCGTGTCACTAGCCACGTCGCCTGCCACCAGCAGAGTCTGTCCTTGCATCAGGTGCCACCAGCAGAGTCTGTCCTCGCATCAGGTGCCCCCGCCAGAGTCTGTCCTTGCATCAGGTGCCCCCGCCAGAGTCTGTCCTTGCATCAGGTGCCCCCGCCAGTCTATCTAGACCTCCGCAGTGCAGACCCCCTCCATCAGTGCAGACCCCCCTCAGTGCAGCCCCCCCTCAGTGCAGCCCCCCTTCGATTAGTGCAACCCCCCTCAGTGCAGCCCCCCTTTATTAATGCAGCCCCCCTCTATTAGTGCAGCCCCCCCTCAGTTAGTGCAGCCCCCCCTCAGTGCAGCCCCCCTCAGTTAGTGCAGCCCCCTCAGTTAGTGCAGCCCCCCCTCAGTTAGTGCAGCCCCCTCAGTTAGTGCAGCCCCCCTCAGTTAGTGCAGCCCCCCTCAGTTAGTGCAGCCCCCCTCTATTAGTGCAGCCCCCTCAGTGCACCCCCCCTCAGTTAGTGCAGCCCCCCCCTCAGTGCAGCCCCCCCTCAGGTAGTGCAGCCCCCTCAGTTAGTGCAGCCCCCTCAATGCTGCCCGACCCCCGCTCAGTACTGGAGCGGCCGGTGTTCTGCCGAGATAGTTCCACTCGGCAATGGAGGACCCCCTGCACTGTGCAGGCGCAGAGCTTGCGCAGTACGGGGCTGGGAGCTTTCAGCAAGACACGGCGAAGACGCCGTATCTTCTGCTCGCTTCAGTGGAGAGGGGAGGGGCCGTGCAGCTAAAGAAGGCGCTTCATTGGCTGCACGGATCGAGCCCCCTTCCCCTCTCCACTGAACACTAGAGGAAGAGAGAGCGGCGGCGCCGGCCGCCATTTTGCTGGAGCCCGCTGCTCCAAAAGAACAAAAAAAACCCAAAAACCAACATTCCCGATTTTCCTTATGGGAAATCCCGAATTCGGGACACTCTCCAATCGGGACGAGGGTCCCAAAATCGGGATTGTCCCGGGAAAATTGGGACTGTTGGCAACTATGTATATATATATATATATATATATATATATATATATATATATATATATATATATATACTGTGTATGTACAGTATATACAGTATGTATACATACAGCAGGTAAAATAAGAATTGAACATGTCACCATTTTTCTAGGTAAATACAGTATATTTCTAAAGGTGCTTTTGACATGAAATTTTCATCACATGTCGGTAAGAACCCATGCAATGCATACATACAAAGAAACCAAAACAAACAAGTATAGAAATAAAGTTATGTGTAATAAAATGGACAAATGTAGAGATACAAAAGGCAGGACTTTAAAGGTGCCAGAATGAGTCTAAAAATAATAAAATAATATTAATGGAATATAATAAAATGGAATGACACGGGGAAAAAAGTATTGAATAAGCTAACTGAAATGTAATTAATACTTTGTACAAAATCCTTTGTTGGTAATCACAGCTTCAAGATGCCTCCTGTATGGAGAAACTAGTCGCATGCATTACTCAGGTGTGATTTTGGCCCATTCTTCCACACAAAGTCTTCAAATCTTGAAGGTTCCGTGGGCCTCTTCTATGAACTCTGATCTTTAGTTCTTTCCATAGATTTTCTATTGGATTCAAGTCAGGTGATCGGTTGGGCCATTCTAGCAGCTTTATTTTCTTTGTTTGAAACCAATCGAGACCACCAATTTCAAACCAATTTCCTTGGCTTTGTGTTTGGGATCATTGTTTTGCTAAAATGTCCACCCTCATTTCATCTCCATCATTCTGGTAGATGGCAGCAGATTTTATCAAGAATGTCTTGGTGCATTTTTCTATTCATTCTTACCTTAATGACTGGAAGTTTGCCAGTAGCGTATGCTGAAAAGCAGCCCCACACATGATGCTCCCACCTCCAAACTTCACTGTTGGTATGGTGTTTTTGGGGTGATGTGCAGTGCCATTTGACTGACAAAACCAGAGAAAATTTCCAGCTCAACTCACCAACCAGTCTGCTTACCAACCAAATTATCCTGTCTAACAGTATGCGTCAAAAACAGGGGTTTAGTTAGCACACATTTGCAAACACATGCGTAAGCTGCAGAGCCACTTGACGGCACCCTGTATTACCTGCAATTCTAACTCTTGTAAATGTATGAGAGTCTCCAACAGTGGAAGCACAGTGCCATTTGACCTCCAAACATAGTGTGTATTATGGCATCTAAAGAGTTCAATTTTAGTCTCATCTGGCGAGACTATATTCTCCCAGTATTTCACAGGCTTGTCTAAATGTTGTGCAGCAAACTTTAAACAAGCTTCAACATGCTTTTTCTTAAGCAATGAAGTCTTGCGTGGTGAGCGTGCATACAGGCCATGGCGGTTGAGTGCATTACTTGTTGTTCTCTTTGAAACAATTGTACCTGCTAATTTCAGGTCCTTCTGAAGCTCTCCACAAGTGGTCCTTGGCTTTCTGACAACTCTTCTGATAATTCTTTTCATTCCTCTGTCAAAAATCTTGTGTGGAGAACCTGGTTGTGGCCGGTTTATGGTGAAATTATGTTCTTTCCACTTCCGGATTATGGCCCCAACAGTGCTTACTGGAATATTCAGAAGTTTAGAAATCTTTCTGTAACCAATGCCATCAGTATGTTTTTCAACAATAAGGTTTGGAAGGTCTTGAGAGAGCTCTTTGCTTGTATCGTGAGATGTTTCTTGTGTGACACCTTGGTAATGAGACACCTTTTTATAGGTCATCAGTTGAGACTGAACCAGCTGATATTAATTTGCACTCACAAGGGGCAAGATTGCATTCTAATTACTGATAGATTTCAGCTGGTGTCTTGGCTTTCATGCCTTTTTGCACATCCCTTTCTTCATGTGTTCAATGCTTTTTCCATTGGTGTTATTCCATTTTAATACACATAACTTAATTTCTGAACTTATTTGTTTTGGTTTCTTTATATGTATGGATTGCATGGGTTGTTACCGACGTGGTGAAAATTTCATGTCAATAGCACCTTTAGAAATATATTTACCTAGAAAATGGTGACGTGTCCAATACTTATTTTACCCACGGTATATATGTGTGCATATATATATAGAGAGATATATATATCTATATATATATATATATATATATATATGTATCTATATATATATATATATATATATATATATAGATATATATATAGATATATATATATATATGTATCTATATAGATATATATATATATACATATATATCTATATATATACAGTATCTCACAAAACTGAGTACACCCCTCACATTTTTGTAAATGTTTTATTCTATCTTTTCATGTGACAACACTGAAGAAATGACACTTTGCTACAATGTAAAGTAGTAAGTGTACAGCTTGTATAACAGTGTACATTTACTGTTCCCCCAAAATAACTCAACACACAGCCATTAATGTCTAAAGCGCTGGCAACAAAAGTGAGTACACCCCTTAGTGAAAATGTCCAAATTGGGGAAAGTAAGGGCACGACTAATAGTTGTCCTGTGGACAGATTCTTCCACCTGAGCTGTGGATCTCTGTAGAGTTACCATGGGGCTCTTGGCTGCTTCTTTGATTAATGCTCTCCTTGCCCAGCCTGTCAGTTTAGGTGGACAGCCATGTCTTAGTGGGTTTGGAGTTGTGCCATACTCTTTCCATTTTTGGATGATGGATTGAACAGTGCTCCATGAAATGTTCAAAGCTTGGGATATTTTTTTATAACCTAACCTGCTTCAAACTTCTCCACAACTTTATCCCTGACCTGTCTGGTATGTTCATTGGCCTTCATGATGCTGTTTGTTCACTCAGGTTCTCTAACAAACCTCTGAGGGATTCATAGAACAGCTGTATTTATACTGAGATTAAATTACACACAGGTGGACTCTATTTACTAATTAGGTGACTTCTGAAGGCAATTGGTTCCACTAGATTTTAGTTTAGGTATCAGAGTAAAGGAGGCTGAATACAAATGCACGCTACACTTTTCAGATATTTATTTGTAAAAAAATTTGAAAACCATTAATAATTTTTCTTCCAATTCACAATTATGTGCAAATTTGTGTTGGTCTTTCACATAAAATTCCAATAAAATACATTTACGTTTTTGGTCGTAACATGACAAAATGTGGAAAATTTCAAGGTGTATGAATACTTTTTTAAGGCATGGTATATTGCTGTTTTTTTCCCTTTAAAATGAATAATGGTTTATTCATTTGCTATGCAGCCCATAGCTTTGAAAATCTGCTGTTATACCAAGGAGTTGGTTTCATTTAATTTCATTACATCACTACTGCGGTTGGGTATCATTTTCAGTGCAAAATGCAGATTGATCCAGAAAAAATATAAGGTTGGGAAGAGGTCAGGATTAAGTAATGGAAGATTTCCGTAAATAGGAAGTTCTTGAATTTTTGACAAATTGAGGTCTTTCTATTGAGTAGTGGGCCCTTAGAAAATGTATAATGAGCTATCCAAGTAAATTCAATAAGCACAAAGAACAAACCAAATGAGCAAACATTTTCTTCCCCAGCGATAGCTGAAAAAATCCCTACAACTCTGTGCCAAATGGCACCATTTAATATTTTTTTATTAATGAAATGGATATAAAATAAACATATTGATTTTCTTAATTAACATTTGCAGTGGGTGTTTGATAGTCCTTTGTGATCCAAATCTGATTCATTTTTTATAAAAGTCAGCTCCTCAGTCACAAATTCTCCTGGTAACACTTGCAGCAGGGCAGGGCAGGGCATTATTTTGAGCGCTTAATGGGCTACCTCCTCAACATCCAGTAGTCAATTTTTTCATTTAAGAAATGGAAGGGGGTCTACAATTCCCACCTGTTGTTGATGGAACCTGTTATTGATGAAACCCTCCTGGCCAGAGGCTCCCTCTCAACATCCTTAATATTTATGAAAAAAAGAAAAGTCCACACATTAAATGTATTTTCAACACTTTACTCTAACTTCACAGCTCCACAGACTTTCTGTGACATCTGATATCACATTTGACATATTATCAGAATTCTTTGGTGCAGAACGCCACATACAATTGTGGACATTCTGTAGCTGTCATTTCTGCACAGAATGTAAGCACATCTCATTTAGGCCATCTTCCATTTATACCTTCTTTCCTCTTTTAGGGACCACCACTTATCACAGCACCCACAGCTGACGGTAAGGGGGATCAAGGTGCTTTCTGTAGTTCGAGGTGTGTCTAAAAAGTTCAGTGAATGGTATCAGAAAACAAACAAATTACCTTTTTTTGGCCTTCACAATAATCGCCATCCTTTACAGCACACTTTTGGCAATGTTCAAAAACCTTCTGGAAACTGCCAGCAAAGGCCTCTTTAGGAATTGATTACAGAACCGCTGTCACATTGCTGGATTGCCGCCATGTCTGCAAAACATTGTCTTGACTTTTGCAGGCTACTCTTTTTGGGTCGCAGGGAAGACGGTGAATGCCATTCCATCGATTCCGTATCAAACTGGTAGCACCAGGTCTCATCCCCTGTGATGATGGTTCGCAGAAAGGATGGATCCTTGTCACACATGCTAATGAAATCCCCAGAGATTTCCATTTGTTTTGCTTTCTGTCAGCTTGTGCGGCACAAACCAGGAGCATATCTTCCGCTTACCCAAATGTTCTGCTTATCGATGGCAGACCCGAATGTGGCACATCCTCAGTCATTTCCTTCCCATCACGAAAGCATTTGAACAAGTCGTAAACACATTTTCTGCTCATGGCTTTTGTCTTGTACACTTGTACAAACATTAAATGCAACTCTGCCTTCATTTTTAGCAGAACTTTATGTGCACTTGTTGCTCCATTGCACCGTGACCCTACTTCTCACACGGACCACGTTCGGCTGCCCGAAGCATGTTTACCCTGATGGTCACGTGTACTCCACACTAGGTGGCACTTCTCAATGTGTCTCTGGATAGCCATGTGCATGCGCACGCACCTAGCCCATGTTGCCGTTGAGATGTTGCACCATTCCTTGAACTTTTTAGACACACCTACCAGTCTTTTCCCAGTTTCCCCACTATAGCTCTGCCAAGCTGGGCATGCTCCCAGAATACACATACTCTCTCAGGCTTCCACCACTACTCATAAATGCTGTTCCAACTCGCCTGGGGCCTCAGCGCTGCAGAGGGCCTCTTAGGCCAGTAGTGTAGAAGACTAGATTTTTACATCTTTGGGGTGTTAAGCTCCCATGTCTCATCTGAGAGCAGACCCCCCCCCCCCACACACACACACACACACACACACACACACACACTGGCATTTATATTGGAACTGACTAACTCCACCCATTAAATCACAAAGCAGAGGAAAAACAGGTTTGCCTTGCCTCTGTTGTATGCAGCCCAACCACCTCATCAATACCAAATAAAGTGACAAAATAATAATAAATTAGAAATATAAATAAATATTAAAATAAAATAAAAATTTAAAAATAACACAAATAATGATAAAAAAGACATTGTGGCTGGGAATATGCCACTCTGGGGCAACCTAGGTCAGGAATTTTTTGTTAGATTATCTGAGAGAGGTTGCAGGGATAAGAGCTTGGACAAAGTGGTGCTCAGACCACATGACCTGAGGTTGGTTAATACTCAGCTTTTTTTTTGTAGCTCATAGCAGTTCACGTTTGCTGTCCACTGTGACATCCCCTGCTCCCTCTTTTAGTCATTGCTCTCCCACTTCTGCCTTTTCTTTAGGAATGTTCTGTTTTCCTCTCCTTACCAAATGCAGTCTGACACATAATCTTCCTACGGCCCACTGGGGCTCAGCTTGCAGGAAAGCACCAGCTGCTGGCCATTTGAAGGATGGTGCTGCTACATGGCTGCTGTCCTCAAACTGAAGCATGGCATCCTCTCTTAAACATTTTCTCACTGCCAGTCCTTCTTCTGAAAACAAAAAGGGACATAACATGCAACAAGACAGAAATGGAGCGTCCAAACAATTCCATCTTCTTCAGTGGTAGATAGTTTGAAGGGGGCAGGAGGGATATAGATACAGAGGAAGGTCCCATGTGGATAGATAGATAGATAGATAGATAGATAGATAGATAGATAGATAGATAGATAGATAGATAGATAGATAGATAGATAGATAGATAGATAGATAGATAGATAGATAGATAGATAGATAGATAGATAGATAGATAGATAGATAGATAGATAGATGGATAGATAGATGGATAGATGGATGGATGGATGGATAGATAGATAGATAGATAGATAGATAGATAGATAGATAGATAGATAGATAGATAGATAGATAGATAGATAGATAGATAGATAGATAGATAGATAGATAGATAGATAGATAGATAGATAGATAGATAGATAGATAGATAGATACATAGATAGATACATAGATACATAATTATAGTGAGAGATTAGGATGAGATGAGATGAAATGGAGTGCTCAGACAATTCCACTGGATCCAGTCTTTACCAATTTCAGAGGTTCTAGCCCGATTAATAGATGAACAGGGATAAGGCATGCCAGTTACCAGTTTTTTTTCTCTGACCAAAAAATTACAGTATTTTAGGTCTACTACTTTTGTCAAACTAGTTAAAAAATATATTTTTTAAAACTTATATCAATCAAATGAAAGCAATTTGAGACGCTGTTGCTTTCTTTAATTTCTCACCCAAGAATATGCTGCCAAAGTATGCTGTGACTGAGAATGTCCCTTAAAACTGTACTTTTTCCAAAATATCACGTACAGCTTTAAGACATCCCCCAACCTGTCATTTGAAAGATTTGAGTACTTTTAATGCTACCCTAGAAGCAGCATGAGCAGCACTTTTTCCCCACTGTAACTTTTTTAAAGATCTTTTCCCCATGGTATTGCCCAGTTTCCTATGTCTTTTTTTCACAATTGCTTGCTCATTAGCCTTAAAAATGGCCAAAATTTAGTATTAAGATTCAACTCAATAGACTTTAATAGGATTTGCTGCTAGTTGCCTTGGGTTTCATGAATGTCAAAATATTTAACCTAGCTCCCCATGAATCAAACCCTGGCAAGTTTGCCCCACCGCTATTATGCACCCCAGACTAAAAAACACAAGGCAGAATAAGGACACTGGGTACGAACCAGTAACAGAAAAAAGGTAAAGTAAGCTAACAGGTTATGTGAACATATAATGTTTTAGTAAAATATTTGTATTTTTTTTTTTTTTTTGCTTGAATTGACTGCAGGCATGTTAAGGCAATCTTCTGTATTTCTGTTTCTTTTTTGTGATTTAAATAGATTTACTGACAAGTTTTATAAACACAGACTCCTTTCATTGCATTTTCCTTGTTAATGTGATTCTGTGATTGGTGATTTATCCTTCCTTCACCGCTTTCCGCCTTAGGATGTTGAAGGTATTTTATTTGGCAAGATTTGCTTCCCTCTGTGTGCATGGCCAGTGGAGCCTAACACCTGGCGTTGCTTCCTGCCATGCAGATGGGTATATTATTATGTAAGCAACAGTTACATCCTCTTCCACTCAACTTTCTGCTTTATCTATTCTATATCTTAGATAATACACACAGCCAAAAGTTGGATAAAACTGAGACAATGAGATCTTAAAGAATAATAGTATGAGAAAATTCACAGAGGAATATCATGGATTGCACTTTTTGTTCTCCAATTATTTTTAAGAAAAGTTATGCTGTTTCTAAAATATGGCGCCATGAAAACCACAATAGCTTATAGCTAATGGCTTATAGCAAAGTGGACTTAGTACAAAGGGAATAGAAGGCATGTTGCAAAGATTCATCAAGAAAACTCTGTTGCACCTTATACCCTCACATACTGGAAAAGAAACACAAATATCAGAGTTTTGGCGTAACCACTCCGATAGTCGAAATCTCCATGGAGTGTGGGATGCCTTTAAGGCTTTTCTACATGGAGTATTTATTTCTCAAAGAGAAAACATTAAAAGGGCCACTAACTCCCACAAAAACAGGCTGCACAGCTGGTAAGTCGTTTAGAGGCTGAATTTATTGCTGGCCCAGCAGACCCACTTAGAGAGACTTGGACCTCTGCACAGGAGGCTTTAGATCTTATTAACACAATCTTCAGTAGATAGGAAAAGTTTTTTTTACAAATTGGCCTTTTATGAAGAGGGAGAGCAGACTGGTCGCCTACTAGCTAGGATTGTTCAATCACATCAAGCGTCTCCATCCATTGGTGCACTGCGCACACAAAATGATACTGTGGTACATTCCCCAGATCAAATTATGACTGAGCTAGTAGTGTTCTATTCTGATCTGTACCAGTCTAAACAACGGTACTCTGCAGATTTCCTACAAAACTTTTTGGATGGGATAGAATTACCCTGCTTGTCGGAAGCTCATAAGTGCTTCCGGGATTCTCCGATAACCATAAAAGAACTTTATCATGCGGCCAGTCTGTTCCCGAATTCTAAGGCACCAGGGGATGATGGTCTTCCTGCTGAGGTGTATAAGCAGTATGGGTGTCAGGAGCCATGAATCAGACGGAGACAGAAAATGCTGTAAAAATCACACCTTTTAATATAATGGTAAAAATGGTACAAGTCAGTAAAAATGTAGTCAAAACATAGCCAGGGTAGGGTAGCCAAATTGGATACTCAGAATAAGCCAGTAAATCAGGAAGCCAGAGATCAACGTAGTCGGAGGCAGCACACAGGATCCAGAAAGAACGTCAGCCAGGCAACTCTTCAACAGGAACACAGAAGAGAGTCCCCAGACATGTTTGACCAAGGCGAAGGCACAGAAGAATTGAATCAGGCCGTTTAAATAGCCAGAAGGGTCTGGCTGTAGGCTGGACTGACGAGCAGGAAATGATCCCCAGGTGAGCCACTGTGGAACGATGAGTGCTAGCAATTAACCGACAGCTAAGCACTGAGAAGGGAGGGCTGATAATAATTGGCAAAACCAAGAAAACATTTTAGCGGATGTCGACCTATAGGACGAGGCCACTGCAGAAATGCAGATAGTTTCTCCGGGTCCATTGAAAAATCGGCAGTAGAAATGACATAACCCAGAAATTTAACCTGTTCAAGATGGAACTCACACTTTTCCAACTTACAATACAGATTATTATCTCTCAGCCTCTGTAGCAAACAGGAGACATCTGTGTGGTGGTGTCAGAAACCATGATTCAGACTGAGACAGAAGTTCAGTTAAATATCACTTGTGTAATAATAATAAAAAAGGTAAACAGAGTAGAACAGCAAGCAGGATCTGTAGCCAGAAGGAATGTCAGCTAAGCAAGTCTTTAACAGGAACACAGGAGAGCGTCTCTAGAGATTTGACCAAGGTGAAGGCAGAGATCATCTGGGCTGGACAGCTTAAGTAGGTAGGACTGATGAGCAGGTGAGTCACTGTGGAGAGATAGGAGATGGCAATTAGCCGACAGCTGAGCGGCCAGCTCAGAGAAGGAAGGGCTGAGCCCAGCCCTGACATTACCCCCTCCTCAATGACCCCTCCTCCTCGGAGGACCACCAGGCTTGAGGGTAAAATGTCTATGGAAATCACGAAGGAGGACAGGGGCATGTACGTCCGAGGATGAGACCCAACAGCGTTCCTCTGCACCATACCCTTTCCAATGCACCAGGTACTGTATGTACCCACAGAACCTACGGGAGTCAACAATGGACTGTACTTCATACTCCTCATAGTTCTCAACCTGTACAGGGTGAGGACAAGGCACCAAGGTGGTAAAGTGGTTGCAGACCAAAGGTTTTAATAAGGAGACATGAAATACATTTGAGATACGCATATTAGAAGGAAGGTCTAATGCGTAAACCACTGGGTTAATCCTACGGAGTCTGTACCTATCATTAGCATGTCGCATAGCCTCCTGGAGTTGTGCCCAAGTGAAACGAAGACCACGGAGATGCTCCTTTAACCCGGGAATACTCTGTGGAAAAAAATTAGTCAGGCAACATGGAAGGTTGGAAACCATAGTTCACCATAAACAGGGACAATCGGGAAGCAGAATTCAAGGGACTATTGTGAGCAAACTCTGCCCACGTTAAGAGGTCTGACCAGTTGTTATGATGGTCAGAAATATAGCAACATAGGAATTGCTCCAAGGACTGATTGGCTCGTTCTGTGGCCCCATTAGACTGCGGGTGATTGGGTAGCCCTTGTAAGCGAAAGATCTCCTGAGCAAAAATGAAAGCCAGTTCCTTAGAAGTGGGCAACTACTTAAGTGGAATACAATGAGACATTTTCGAGAACCGGTCAACCACCATAAAGATAACTGTGTTGCCATGGGAGTTGGGTGAAATCCATAGACAGGTGAGTCCAGGGCCTCTCTCTTTTGGGTATGGGTTGTAGGAGGCCCACTGGAAGGTGTTGTGCAGTCTTACTCTGAGCACACACAAAACAGGCAGTTACATCAGCCCGTAGACTAGGCCACCAGAATTATTGTGAAATGGCCCAAAAGAGTTGATTCTTCCCAGGGTGGCCAGCAGCCTTGGGAGAATGGTAAGTCTGGAGCACAGCAGTACGGAGACTCTCTGGGAAAAAGCAGCGGTCACAAGGTTTCTCAGGAGGAGCTTGAACCTGAGCAGCAAGAATTTTGTCACCCAAAGGAGAAGTGTGACGGGTGCCAATCCGTAGCCAGAATACGATCATTAGGAATCACAGGAACCGGAACCAACTTCATCTTGGAAGTGGAGGAAAATTGTGGTGACAAAGCGTCAGCCCGTACATTCTTAGTACCGGTAAGAATGAGACAATGTAATTGAAACTAGACAAGAAAAGAGCCCATGACGCCCTTCTGGGAGAGAGGCATTTAGCCTCAGACAAGAATGTGAGATTTTTATGGTCAGTAATGCCCCGTACACACGATAGGATTTTCCAATGGAAAATGTTTGATAGGAGCTTGTTGCCGAAAATTCCGACCGTGTGTAGGCTCCATCGGACATTTTCCATCGGAATTTTGAGAGCTGGTTCTCAAATTTTCTGACAACAAAATCCGTTGTCAGAAATTCCAATCGTGTGTACACAATTCCGACGCACAAAGTTCCACGCATGCTTGGAATCAAGCAGAAGAGCAGCACTGGCTATTGAACTTCATTTTTTTCGGCTCGTCGTACATGTTATACGACACCGCATTCTTGACGTTCGGAATTTCCAACCAACTTTGTGTGACCGTGTGTATTCAAGACAAGTTTGAGCCAACATCTGTCGGAAAAAAAACATGGATTTTGTTGTCGGAAAATCCTATCGTGTGTACAGGGCATAAGGATGAGAACCAGCACAGTGGTACCTTCGAGGAGATGTCTCAATTCTTTCAGGGCTAAAATGATCGCTAACAGCTCTCTGTCACCAATCTCGCAATTGCACACAATTTCTTGGAAAAGTAGTTACAAGGATGCATAGCGCTCTCAGAGGTAGGATGTTGAGACAGAAGGGTGCCAACTCCAGTCTCAGAAGCATCAAGGATAAAAGGTAATGTAGGATCAGCATGTCATGACAGGACCTCAAGGATTGGGCGTTTCCTTGACGGGTAGGACAAAACTTCAAAAAGTGACTTGCCTGGCCACAATAAAGGCACAATCTCTCTCTCCTCCTAATGGAGGTAAATTGGGTATCTGGCGCTCCAGGAAACAATGCCCTCAGTTTGTAATAATGTACATTTGATTAGTCAGTCTTTAGGTAAAAACAAAGAATCACGGTAAGGGGGTGATTTAAAAAGAGGCAGCCATCCTCAGAGTGTCCAGCAACTCTGCAAAACATATAAAAGAAACAAGGAGGGGGGGGGTGCCTCTAAGTGTAATATTAAAAAAGTATAATTTATTGCACAAGATTAAAAACACTTACAAGATATACAGTGCCATGCAAAAGTATTCACCCCCTTGGCATTTTTCGTGTTTTGTTGCCTCACAACCTGGAATTAACCTGGAATTAACATGGATTGTTTGAGGATTTGCATCATTTAATTTACAGAACATGGCCAGAATTTTGAAGATGTTTTTTTTTATTATGAAGCAAACAACAAATAGGACAAAATAACAGAAAAAATCAATGTGCATAACTATTCACCCCCCTAAAGTCTATCCTTTATAGAGCCACCTTTTGCAGCTATCACAGCTCCAAGTCGCTTTGGATAAGTCTCTATGAACTTGCCACATCTTACTACTGGGATTTTTGCCCATTCCTCCTTGCAAAACTGCTCCAGCTCCTTCAAGTTGGATGGTTTACGCTTGTGAACAGCAATCTTTAAGTCTGACCACAGATTTTCTATTGGATTGAGGTTTAGGCTTTGACTAGGCCATTCTGTAATGGATGTGATTAAGGTGTCACATCCAGTTGTCACATAAGGTACCAGGTAAAAATGTTAAAATGCCTATTTCAAATGTAATATTGTGTCATTGCTTAGCTTGTTAAATCTTAACTCTAAGAATTCAGACAACAACAGATCTCTGCAACAGATATCTGCTAGTTCCCTTTTCTCAGTTTGAAGCCGAACCGCAAAGAATTATAAATTGCACCAAAGGCAGACACGACATCAACATCCAATGTCTGAAGAGGAAGTTACCAAGATATTTAATAATAGCTATGATTAATTGCTGAAATTGTTGCTAAAAGTGTTGAAACTGTTAAAATCTCATATGTTGTCATAACAACATGTTTTGCATATGCCGTATTGTCTGTCTGAAAAAAAGTGTATAAAACTGAAGGAAAAAGAGGAAATAAAACTCAGAAATGACTTTCACACTGAGCCTGTCTCAGGGGAGATTATTTCAAGAACGAGAAGTGTACACTTCATATATATATATTCGACAATCTGATCGGGGTAGATATAATATCAGACTTTGTTCTGAATCCAAAACATTTTGGTCAATTTTGTGTTTTGTGGTGGCTGTTGGGAGTTGGGGATTGCTTATATAGTCACGGATGACAGATGAAATTAGTTGACGTGGTTTAAACTTCTCCTGGGACTAGGAGAGGGCGTCAGGATGTGGTTAAACTTCTCCTGGGGGGAATAAAAACAAATAATTGTGCAGCAAAGTACGGGCAACCGGGAAACCCCAAGGGGGCGTCAGGAACACGCATAGCGGCGTGGGGGATCCCATGACAGTTTGAGTAATCCTGTACTTCACTGCAGTTGTCACATATTTTGTTGGTGGTTGATTATGTCATGTCCTAAATGTGTTTGCGGACTGTTGTTTGGCATACATGAAGGAGGCTGGGGGTTGGTTAAAGTGGTAGAGCCAGGATATAAGAGAGAAGTTCTTGGTTACAAACCCTTGTTAGCAGAGATCACAGATGTGTTGGTATTTAGATTAAACGTACATTATCCAGTTAAACTTGAAGTTGGCAAGTCGCCACAAGCTATAGAGAGTGAAGTTAAAAGGAGGGGACACGCAGCCAAAAGGTGTCCGTTGCAACTTCAACAACCAGAACAGTTTGAAGAGGAAGGAAAAATACAGTGAGAAATTTGGGCATGGTTCTGGGAAATGTAGATGACATTTAAAGTGGTGCATTGAATATCAGTTACTGTACTCCTTATCTGTTTGTTAAATGTCTTGTTGAGAGTAATAAGTAGTCACATATTACTCACTCCCCTACCTGTGGCCACCTGAGTGGAGTGAATGAAGAAGGGTGAATAGAACAGGAAATATGTCAGAATGGTTGTTTTGTGTATGTGTACAAAAAGCCAGAAAAGGGGTCAATACACAAGTCCAACAGCCACCACAAAACTCAGAAATTACTTTCACAATGAGCCTGTCTCAGGGGAGATTATTTCAAGAACGAGAAGTGTACACTTCATATATATATTCAACAATCTGATCAGGAGTAGATATAATAATATCAGACTTTGTTCTGAATCCAAAACATTTTTGGCACCCAACGTGGGGGAACCTCTTTGGAGAATGATGCTCATCTCACCGCTCATGACTGTTTAGAGGTGATGAAAATGGAGACTTCACATTTTCTAGACAGTCAGTGAAACAGCCCTTGAGAATCCTGACTTGACAATCTTTGTGGATGGTTCCAGGTATGCTGACAGCGCTGGACGGTACCACACAGGATACGCAGTCACCACCGAAGATACAGTTCTTCAGGCTTCAGCATTGCCTTCCTCCATGTCTGCCCAGGAAGCAGAACTCCAGGCCCTAACAATGGCATGCAAATTGGCAGAGGGGAAAAGAGCTAACATCTATACAGACTCAAGATACGCCCTTGGCATTGCCTGCGATTTTGGGGTCATTTGAAAAATCAGAGGGTTCCTAACAGCAGCAGGTACACCTGTAAAACACAGTACAGCTATCAAGGATTTAATGGATGCCCTACTCCTACCAGCACAAGTGGCTATACTCAAGATAAAGGCGCACGGCAAGCTGGATTCCCAAGAAGCATGAGGCAATCACCTGGCAGATACTGCTGCGAAACAAGCTGCAAACAGAACACAAGAAGTGGCCAGTGGAGTGGATGCACCCATTCTGGATGGTACCATGGATACCCCTGAAGAAACTGTACAGACCACCATGATTCTAGAAAACCCTCCTGTGAGCAGGACCCATCTCAAGGAGCAGCAAGAAGCAGCTGACAAAGAAGAAAAAGAAGTGTGGATTAAGAAAGGAGCCACAGAAACTGAAGGGATCATGGAATTAAACAAGAGGCCGTGTCTGCCACGATCAATGTTTCCTGCAGTGGTACAGTGGGCCCACGGTGCCTCTCATCTGTCAAAAACTTTGATGAATGCCCTGATCAATAAACACTACTTAGCCCCAGGGATTACACCACTTACCAACAACTTTTGCAAGTCATGCACTATCTGTGCTAAATGTAACCTAGGAAGAACGGAAAAGGTACCTTTGAAGCATCTAGCAAAGGCCCAGTACCCCTTTCAAAGGATACAGATTGACCACATCCAGAATTCAGATAACAACAGATCTCTGCAACAGATATCTGTTAGTTCCCTTTTCTCAGTCTGAAGACGAACCACAAAGAATTATAAATTGCACCAAAGGCAGACATGACATCAACATCCAATGTCTGAAGAGGAAATTACCAAGATATTTAATAATAGCTATGATTAATTGTTGCTAAAACTGCTGAAACTGTTAAAATCTCATATATTGTCACAACACAACATGTTTTGCATATGCCGTATTCTCTGTCTGAAAAAAAGTGTATAAAACTGAAGGAAAAAGAGGAAATAAAACTCAGAAATGACTTTCACACTGAGCCTGTCTCAGGGGAGATTATTTCAAGAACAAGAAGTGTACACTTCATATATATATTATTCAACAATCTGATCGGGGGTAGATATAATAATACCAGACTTTCTTCTGAATCCAAAATAATTCCAACACATTTACATGTTTCCCCTTAAATCACTCAAGTGTTGCTTTAGCAGTGTGTTTGGGGTCATTGTCCTGCTGAAAGAAGAACCTCCGTCCTAGCCTTAAATCACACACAGAGTGGTACAGGTTTTGCTCAAGAATATCCCAGTATTTAGCGCCATCCATCTTTCTCTCAACTCTGACCAGTTTCCCAGTCCCGACTATGGAAAAACAGGGGATGGTGTTTATTTGGGTGATGTGACGTGTTTGGTTTGCGCCAGACATAGCATTTTCTTTGATGGCCAAAAAGTTCAATTTTAGTCTCATCAGACCAGAGCACCTTCCTCCATACATTTTGGGAGTCTCCCACATGCCTTTTCCAAACTCAAAATGTGCCATTTTGTTTTTTGCTGAAAGTAATGGCTTTCTTCTGGCCACTCTGCCATAAAGCCCAACTCTATGGAGCATACGGCTTATTGTCGTCCTATGTACAGATACTCCAGTCTCTGCTGTGGAACTCTGCAGCTCCTCCGGGGTTACCTTAGGTCTCTGTGCTGCCTCTCTGATTAATGCCCTCCTTGCCCGGTCCATGAGTTTTGGTGTGCGGCCGTCTGTTGGCAGGTTTGCTGTTGTGCCATGTTCTTTCCATTTGGTTATGATAGATTTGATGGTGATCCTAGGGATCATCAAAGATTTGGATTTTTTCTATAACCTAACCCTGACTTGTACTTCTCAACAACATTGTCCCTTACTTGTTTGGAGAGTCTCTTGGTCTTCATGGCAGTGTTTGGTTAGTGGTGCCTCTTGCTTAGGTGTTGCAGCCTCTGGGGCCTTTCAAAAAGGTGTGTATATGTAATGATGGATCATGTGACACTTAGAGTGCACACAGGTGGACATCATTTCACTATTTATGTGACTTCTGAAGGTAATTGGTTGCACCAGAGCTTTTTTATGGGCTTTATAACAAAGGGGGTGAATACATACACACATGCCAATTATCAGTTTTTTATTTCTGAAAATTTTTTATGTATATATTTTTCTATTTTTACTTCGCCAACTTAGACTATTGTGTTCTGATCCATCACATATAATTCAGATTAAAAAAACATTGAACTAAAAGCTGTATTGTAACAAAATAGGTAAAAAAGCCAAGGGGGTGAATACTTTTGCTAGGCGCTGTATGTCATGGCCCACAAGCTGAGAATCTGTCAGCTAATGTATAGAAAGATGTCTCTCAGGACCATTTTGTGTGAGTTGGACACAGTACTCTTACTGACAAAATGCTAATGAGTTAAAAAGGTTTTAAACCCCATTTATGTAATCTGACCTATGCACATATATCTGTAGTGTTTACTTATCTTGCTCCAAAACCTTAAGCCCCGTGTCTTTCTACTCTGTTATCAGCATGATAACTTCTGACACGTTCTCTGACACAGGAGATATAATCAGCTGGAAATTTGTGTTGGGGAGGGAGCTTAGAGATAGATAAGCAGAGAGCTTGTCTATTCACAGTACAGCTCTGCAAGTTTCTTTGTTCCTCTGCCTATGTGGAGGGAGGTGTGTGCCTTTCCTCCAATCAGCTCACACAATGTATGCCCAGACTCCACTCCCACTGCTGAAACAGGAAGAAAGGTTTGTAACATAATGTGCACTTTCTAAAGAATGTAGAAAGCTGAAGACAGATATACTTGTTATGTAGGAGGATTTGTTTCATGTCTGTGTATTATCTGAGGCTATTCGCTTTACTGGGTATAGGAGAGGGTTTACATCCACTTTAAAGTGGTTGTAAACCCTTGCTTACAACTTTATGTTACAGGTAAGCCTATATTAAGGCTTACCTGTAGCTAACAAGGATATCTCCTAAACCTGCACGGTTTAGGAGATATCCCTATATTTGCATGTGCCAACGTCATGCAGCACATGCGCACTTAAGATAACTGAAGCAATGGCGCTATATGCCGTTGCTTCAGTTGTACTGTGCCGTCATCGCGGCTCCGGCTAATTACAGCGCCAGAGCCGAGATACCCAGAAGTCACTCCGGGACAACATGTTGGTGGTCGGAGGGGGTGACGTGGACCGATGCGGGGGCTTCGATCTGAGGTAAGTATTACATAATTAGCTAGTATGCTATGCATACTAGCTAATTATGCCTTTGTCTTGCAGGGTTTTTTGTTTTTTCATTTTTTTGCTGAGGGTTTACTTCCTCTTTAAACAGGATGGCCTGCAAGCGACACTTTATATGTGTTGTCACAACTAAGGTTAAGAATCTGTGCCCCATGTAAAATATCTTGCAGTAGAAAGTGATCTCATTAATGATGTATATAACTACTACAAATTTTCTACATTTACAGTGCATGCTAATGAATTTCCCATCATATGAAGCATTCTTTAAAAAAATCTACTTGAAATAATATTAGAGAAACTAGCATCACCAGCAGAGAACTGAATTGCATAGCTCAAATAGCAATTACATCCATGAAAATTTGTCTTTCTTCCTTGAGGTCATAAAATGACTTTGGGTGATGTCAGATGGGCGTTAAGTTGTGCAATGCTTCTTTAAAGGAGAAGTGCCATGTGTCTCTCTCCAACTGAGCTATGACAGCTTATCACTGAAATGGATACGTTTTACTCTTTGAAAGTTAAAGCGGTAGTAAACCGCTGTGTTTTGTTTTTTTTCATACAAGGCAATGTCATAATGTCCTAGTATGCATTGCATACTAGCACATTATGTGAAACGTACCTTAGAACAAAGCCCTCCAGCAGCACGCTGTCACCATTGAAGGCACTTTCATCTTCACCCAGTCTTCCTTCCGAGTTCGCAAACTGTGTGAGTGGCCGGTGCATGTTTAGGAGATATTTACTGTACCTATAGGTAAGCCTTACTATAGGTTTCAAGAGAAATATATAAAATTACCGCGCTTCCCTACACCCCCCAAGCTGCAGTCCTAATCCTCAGGTATAAGAATCAAGTAAGTAAAGCAATTAAAAGAACCGCGCTAAAGAATTACAAAGTTAAGTGGACTCACGAATACCTCAAATAAGGTGATACACTCAACCTATTAATTTAAATTGCAAACCCAAATGACAACACAATATAAATGTGATAACTCGAATAATCAGAAAAATGTGTAAAACACTTAATACAAATATATATAAAAAGTGACAGAAAAAATAGAGTCCGTGACTTTAAAAATGACTTTAAAAATCAACAGTCCTTATTGTAAAAAATTCCACCGATAGTGATTGGAGACTTTTAGTGAATAAAAACATCTCGTGAACAAAATCCACCACCTGTATAAATATGTGTTTACCAGAGGTAAGCTTTAATAGAGCTTATGCCCGAAATCCACTCTGTGGGGACACCAACATCGATCTCAGCATGGAGGGAGGATCACCCGGAACCCACCGACAAAAGGGCCAAATAATCAGCAATGGAAACCCAGGGAGATAAAAAATAAATCCTCCATAGTGTGAATCCGTTTTAAGCAGTTTATTGGAAAAGATAAAAGTAGCGCACTTACTAGAATTAACGAATAAAACAGCGTATAATAACAATCAGCCGGCCGGCCTGCATGCACCCGTTCACTGTGGGATGGAAACGATGACGTCAGCGCGTCTGCCTTCCGACGTACGTTTCGTCCTATTGGACGTTGTCATAGGAAGGCTACTTTTATCTTTTCCAATAAACTGCTTAAAACGGATTCACACTATGGAGGATTTATTTTTTATCTTACTATAGGTTTACCTATAGGTAAAAGTCATGTATGGGAGTTTACTCCCACTTTATTCACGCTACCTGATGAGCTCTAGCTGATCACTATTAGATTAGCAAAAATTTGGTGGAGACTGCACTGTCCCATGAAAACGCCCATTTAGCATTACCCTAGGAACTGCATGGGCTTTGTAGACTGTGCAGCTACAAAAATGTTCTCAGGGACTTATGGGACAATTTATACTAGATTTTCATGATTTGTAATATCCAAGTGACATCAGTCCCTCTGACCAGCCCTGAGATAAGTAGAGGGGTTCTCCTATTTCTCATTGATTCATTTCCACTAAAAGGGCTTTGATCTGTGCTTCCATGGGCCTTGTAGAATATATATATGGGCTGCAGATTTACATAGAGGTCTGAGGACCTGTGGGTGGGCAGACTTTCCGGCGGACTAGGTCCGACGGTCCTTCCGACGGACTTTCTGACTAGGTCCGACGGACTTTCCGAACCAACGGACTTGGCCACACAAAAAGGATGTTCCCTAGCCCCCCCCCCCCAGTCCATTACCAGGCCCTTTGGGTCTGGTATGAATATTAAGGGGAACCCCGCACCAAAATTTAAATAAAAAATGCGTGGGGGTCCCTCCAAAATCCATTCCAGGCCCTTCAGATCTAGTATGGTTATTAAGGGGAACCCTGTGCCAAATTTTAAAAATAAAAATGGCATAGGAGTCCCCCTAAAATCCATACCAGGCCCTTCAGGTCTGGTATGGATTTTAAGGGGAACCCTGCACCAAAATTAAAAAAATGGCGTAGAGGTCCCCCCAAAATCCATACAAGACCCTTATCCGAGCACGCAACCTGGCAGGCCGCAGGAAAAGGGCGGGACGAGAGAGCACCCCCCTCCTGAACCGTACCAGGCCACATGCCCTCAACATGAGGAGGATGCTTTGGGTCCCACCAAAGCACCTTGTCCCTATGTTGATAGGGACAATGGCCTCACCCCCACAACCCTTGCCGGTGGTTGTGGGGGTCTGTGGGCAGGGGGCTTATCAGAATCTAGAAGACCCCTTTAACAAGGGGACCCCAGATCCCGCCCCCACTATGTGAATGGGTACTGGGTACATTGTACCTCTACACATTCACCAAAATAGTGTCAAAATGGTAAAAATGACAATAGACAATTTGGGACAAGCCCTTTATTAAAAAAGAACAAAAAATTGTCCTGCGATGTCCATTCATTCTATGCATTAAGATAAAAAACCTTTGGTGTGTAGCAGCCACCCCAGCACCCCCCTAAATACTTACCTGAGCCCCATCTCTCTCCAGCGATGTCCACAAATGTCTAAGCCATCTGGGACACTCCTCCTGATTGGCTGAGACACAACAGCAGCATCATTGGCTCCCACAGCTGTCAAGAAAAGTCAGTCAGCCAATCAAGGGGGGCCGGGTCGGGGCACTGTGTCTGAATGGACACACTGAGCTGTGACTCGGCTCCCGTGCCCCCATAGGAAGCTGCTGGCTGCGGGGGGCAGTCGATAGGAGGGAGGGGCCAGCAGCAACAAAGAGGGACCTGAGAAGAGGAGGATCCGGGCTGCTTGGTGCAAAAACCTACTGCACAGAGGAGGTAAGTATAACGTGTTTGTTATTTTTTTTTTTAAACGAGACTTTACAATCACTTTAACCCTCATGGTGCGGAAGTAGCACAGCTGCAGCAGAGGGTTTTTACCTTCCCCAGAGTTCAGCTTCTGTTCAAGACTCAAAGTGAAGGGATTGTTCCCTGTCTGACCCTAGTTGCTTATTATAAAGAGAGTATAGGGTATTGTAAAGTGTACCCTTCATTTACATCACTCTTTCTCTCACTCTTATCTATCTACAGTATTTATACATTAAACAAGGAATATACTGTATATCAATTGCGGCTGGTAAAGTTTTAGGATGGGGGCGCCAGACCCTGCCCTTCCTTTTTGACCCCTCCCACTTGGTGAAAATGGGCGTGGTTTCAGTGAAATAGTGGGCGTGGCTCTAAGGTGGTGTGATTAGCGTCTGAGATGAATGAGGGATTGAGGGAGAGGGAGGGAGAGAGGAAGGGACAGCAGGCCCAGATCCTACACAACAATAGAAATATGTGTATTCTAGAAAGTTTAACAATTAGCAGATAAAGATACTCCAAG
Organism: Lithobates clamitans; assembly: GCA_037952925.1. Taxonomy (NCBI): domain Eukaryota; kingdom Metazoa; phylum Chordata; class Amphibia; order Anura; family Ranidae; genus Lithobates; species Lithobates clamitans. Next base: position 604,977 of record JBBGZY010000059.1, read on the forward strand.
CACCTGGTGTTAGCACTTCAATTATCCCATCACCATGGTTGTTATGGTGTCAGGATGATTGAAGCGCATTATTTTTATTATTACATTGTAATATAAAATAAAATCATTCAACTCACCATAATGCAGAATCAGTGGGAGCCCTGATCATGTCACTTGCCATGTCGCCTGCCACCAGATGCCATCAGGTGTCCCCAGCGGAGTCCTTCCTTACATCAGATGCCCCCACGGAGTCCCTCCTTACATCAGGTGCCCCCAGCGGAGTCCCTCCTTACATCAGGTGCCCCCATCAGAGTCACTCCTTACATCAGGTGCCCCCAGCAGAGTCCCACCTTACATCAGGTGCCCCAGCGGAGTCCCTTCTTACATCAGATGCCCCCAGCGTAGTCCCTCCTTATTTCAGGTGCCCCCAGCGGAGTCCCTCCTTACATCAGGTATCCCCAGCGGAGTCCCTCCTTACATCTGTGTCCACGTCAGTGGAGTCCCTCCTTACATCTGTGTCCCCGTCAGCGGAGCCCCTCCTTACATCTGTGTCCCCATCAGTGGAGTCCTTTCTTACATCTGTGTCCCTGTCAGCAGAGCCCCTCCTTACATCTGTGTCCCCAGCGGAGCCCCTCCATACATCTGTGTCCCCAGCGGAGCCCCTCCTTATATCTGTGTCCCCAGCAGAGCCCCTACTAACATCTATGTCCCCAGCGGAGCCCCTCCTTATATCTGTGTCCCCAGCAGAGCCCCTCCATACATCTGTCTCCCCAGCGGAGCCCCTCCTTACATCTGTGTTCCCAGTGGAGTCCCTCCTTACATCTGTGTCCCCAGCGGAGCCCCTCCTTACATCTGTGTCCCCAGCGGAGCCCCTCCTTACATCTGTGTCCCCAGTGGAGCAGCAGGGTCCTCCTCACATCTGTCCTCCTTCAAGCCGCATCTGTAACTCTCCCCAGCTAGTTCCTGGCTTTCTTCGTATGTTCAGTGGAGAGGGGAGAGGCCTCCCCTCTCCACTGAACACAAGGGGATTAGCCCTCATGGCGGCCATCTTTTTGTAGCCCACCGGAAGTGACTTTGTTCTCACACTGAGAACAAAGCACCCGGACGGGCGGATGCTGCTCAGCGCGATGGATTGCGCCGCAAAGCAGCTCCAAACCCTGCCAATGAAGCGGCATGTCTGCAATCTTGTGATTGCATTGACGTGGCGCTTCCCATAGTGCACTGTGTCTGGCGCCCGAACACTGCACTTAGTTAAAGGACAATTTTTTTTTCTTAAAGGGGCCGTTTTAACAAAAAGTTTTTTGGTTTTTTTTGGTGACTACAGGAGGGGGGGCAGCGCCCCTTATGGATGGGCCGCCACTGCTGTATATGTATAATGCCCCGTACACACGGTCGGACTTTGGTTGGACATTCCGACAACAAAATCCTAGGATTTTTTCCAACGGATGTTGGCTCAAACTTGTCTTGCATACACACGGTCACACAAAGTTGTCGGAAAATCCGATCGTTCTAAACACGGTGACGTAAAACACGTACGTCGGGACTATAAACGGGGCAGTGGCCAATAGCTTTCATCTCTTTATTTATTCTAAGCATGCGTGGCACTTTGTCCGTTGGATTTGTGTACACACGATCGGAATTTCCGACAACGGATTTTGTTGTCGGAAAATTTTATATCCTGCTCTCAAACGTTGTGTGTCGGAAAATCCGATGGAAAATGTCCGATGGAGCCCACACATGGTCGGAATTTCCGACAACACGCTCCGATCGGACATTTTCCATCGGAAAATCCGACCGTGTGTACGGGGCATAAGTGTGCTAAAACACATTGCTTAATAACAACAAATCAGCCTTCAACTACCATTCCTGCAGTTCAAGTTTAAAAATTCAGCAAACGTTCTGATTGGTTGCTATTTTCCTTTTAGCATACCTTTCATGCATCAGTCCACAAATAGCACTGTAGAAGGAGTGCCCTGCTCTAGTCCCCTATACTGGGGGCACAATATGTAAAAGAGGTGACCGCCCTCCAATCTTCAGAGAAAATAGAGCTTTATTCCATAAAATCCATGTAAGACATCAAAAAATATATACTGGAGGCCCTTAGCAGCTGCCTGAGCTTCCGTTGCAGTAGACTCACCACTGAATGTGACCTAAGCTGTAAATATCAATCATTTTGCCAAATAAACTAGATAGCCTGCCGAACCAAGATAACTTCATTAAGAACTTTTCTCACACAAGTATACAGTGCCTTAAAAAGAATTCATAACCCTTGAAATTTTCCACATTTTGTCATGTTACAAAAACGTAAATGTATTTTATTGGGATTTTATGTGATAGACCAATACAAAGTGGCACATAAATGTGAAGTGGAAGGAAAATGATAAAAAATTTTTCCAAATAAATATCTGAAAAGTGTGGCGTGCATTTGTATTCAGACCCCCTGAGTCAATACTTTGTAAAACCACCTTTTGCTGCAATTACAACTGCAAGTCTTTTTGGAGATGTCTCTACCAGCTTTGCACATCTAGAGAGTGCCATTTTTGCCCATTCTTCTTTGCAAAATAGCTCAAGCTCAAATGTCTGATTGGATAAAGAGCATCTGTGAAAAGCAATTTTCAAGTCTTGCCACAGATTCTCAATTAGATTTAGGTCTGGGCTTTGACTGGGCCATTCTAACACATGAATATGCTTTGATCTAAATCATTCCATTGTATCTCTGGCTGTATGTTTAGGGTCGTTGTCCTGCTGGAAGGTAAATCTCCACCCCAGTCTCAAGTCTTTTGCAGACACTAGCAGGTTTTCTTCTAAGATCGCTCTGTATTTGGCTCCATCCATCTTTCCATCAACTCTGACCAGCTTTCCTGTCCGTGCTGAAGAAAAGCATCCTCACAACATGATGCTGTCACCACCACGTTTTACGGTGGAGATGTTGTGTTCAGGGTGATGTGCAGTGTTAGTTTTCTGCCACACATAGCGTTTTGCTTTTAGGCCAATTTTGGTCTCATCTGACCAGAGCACCTTCTTCCACATGTTTGCTGTGTCCCCCACATGGCTTCTCGCAAACTGCAAACAGGACGTCTTATGGCTTTCTTTCAAAAATGGCTTTCTTCTTGCCACTCTAACCCTGCTTTAAACTTCTCCACAACATTAACCTTCACCTGTCTGGTGTGTTCCTTGGCCTTCATAATGCTGTTTGTTCACTAAGGTTCTCTAACAAACCTCTGAGGGATTCAAAGAACAGCTGTATTTATATTGACATTATATTACACACAGGTGGACTCTATTTACTAATTAGGTGACTACTGAAGGCAATTGGTTCCACTAGATTTTAGTTAGGGGTATTAGAGTAAAGGGGGCTGAATACAAATACACACCACATTTTTCAGATATTTATTTGTAAAAAAATTTGAAAACCATTTATTATTTTCCTTCCACTTCCCAATTATGTGCCACTTTGTGTTGGTCTATCACATAAAATCCCAAAATACATTTACGTTTTTGGTTGTAACATGACAATGTGGAAAATTTGAAGGGGTATGAATACTTTTTCAAAGCACAGTACATGTGACACAATATATGAGAGGATAAGTGAATAAACATGCATTATGAAATGTGCAGAGGGAGAAAGATTTTGAGCAAAAATTGATATAGAAGTCAAAGCCAAATGACTCATAATACATATTTAAATAATTACAGGTCACTATGTCGCCACAGAGGGCTGTGAACCATAATTGTATCCTGAAACAGTTGCACAATAACATTTACATAGCATGGATAGCAACATTTTGATATTTGCCAAGCTCTGCACAGGAGACTTATGGAAAAACCAAAGAACATTTGTTTCAGTGGAAATGCATCCAGCCCTGTCAACAAATAACTGACAGAAAGGCAAAACATACGGGGCGAAGTTTTTAATACTGTCGTTCGCACTTAGTATGTTTCTTTGCTATTTTTTACTAGCATACTGTATTAATACAAGAAGAAATAGGCAATATGTACACTAAGTCAGTCTAGGAATTAGGGATGCCCATTTCAATCCACTAAACCTATTGTTTCCAAAAAAGTTAATTTTAATTAATTTAATTAATTTAATTAAAATACAATCATATTATTTTAGGAAAATGGAAAGGCATTCAAAAAGGACCATTTTAAAGCATCTGTGCCCTTTATCACATTTCACCTGTGCTTGTCAGAGTCATGTCAGAACAGAAAAATGTCACTAATCTTTAAAGTGTATGTTACCCCAACCTTTTTATATTTCTGATGTGTGTCTGTGCATGTACTTGTATTAAAGCCTAGGTGCAGCCACAATTACTAACAGAAAAATCAGCACAAAGGACATAACTTACAGTCAGTAGGATGTCTCCCTTGTTGGATGTGCAACAACATGTACTATGCACTCCAAACTATAGATGGCGCTGTAGTAATATACTAGATTATGTGTGTTCAAATATGCTTGTATATTCTGCACAGGAAGGACGTTTTTCTCTCTCTGCTCTCGTCTGCAATTCATTTCTTATACATAGAGGTGCATCTCAAAAAATTAGAATATCATCAAAATCTAATTTATTTCAGTAATTCAATTCAAAAAGTAAAACTCATATATTTTATAGATTCATTACACACTGAGTGATGTACAGTATCTCACAAAAGTGAGTACACCCTCACATTTTTGTAAATATTTTATTATGTCTTTTCATGTGACAACACTGAAGAAATGACACTTTGCTACAACGTAAAGTAGTCAGTATACGGCTTGTAAAACAGTGTAAATTTGCTGTCCCCTCAAAATAACTCAACACACAGGCATTAATGTCTAAACCGCTGGCAACAAAAGTGAGTACACCGCTAAGTGAAAATGTCAAAATTGGGCCCAAAGTGTCAATATTTTGAGTGGCGACCATTATTTTATAGCACTGCCTTAACCCTCTTGGACATGGAGTTCACCAGAGCTTCACAGGTTGCCACTCTCTTCCACTTCTCCATGACGACATCAAGGAGCTGGTGGATGTTAGAGACCTTGCGCTCCTCCACCTTTCGTTTGAGGATGCCCCACAAATGCTCAATAGGGTTAAAGTCTGGAGACATGCTTGGCCAGTCCATCATCTTTACCCTAAACTTCTTTAGCAAGGCAGTGGTCATCTTGGAGGTGTGTTTGAGATCGTTATCATGTTGTAATACTGCCCTGCAGCACAGTCTCTGATCATGCTCTGCTTCAGTATGTCACAGTACATGTTGGCATTCATGGTTCCTTCAATGAACTGTAGCTCCCCAGTGCCGGCAACACTCATGCAGCCCCAGATCATGACACTCTCACTACCATGCTTGACTGTAGGCAGGACACACTTGTCTTTGTGCTCCTCACCTGGTTGCCACCACACATGCTTGACACCATCTGAACCAAATAAATGTATCTTGGTCTCATCAGACCACTGGACATGGTTCCAGTAATCCATGTCCTTAGTCTGCTTGTCTTCAGCAAACTGTTTGCAGGCTTTCTTGTGCATCATCTTTAGAAGAGGCTTCCTTCTGGGATGACAACCATGCAAAACAATTTAATGCAGTGTGCAGCATATGGTCTGAGCACTGACAGGTTGACCCCCCACCCCTTCAACCTCTGCAGCAATGCTGGCAGCACTTATACGTCTATTTCCCAAAGACATCCTCTGGATATGACGCTGAGCACGTGCACTCAACTTCTTTGGTCGATGTCAGGGAATCAACAGCAGGAGAAGGGTTCTAGGACCCAGCATCTCTACCAGCACTTATGGCAGGAGAAGGACTTTAGGACCCAGCATCTCTGGCAGGAGAAGGACTTTAGGACCCAGTATCTCTACCAGCAGGTCACATGGGCCTAAAAAAGGAAGTCTGCTGGTGTCAGCAATTGCTGGTTTGTCTTCAGCTCCCACTGTGTTCCTGTGCCCTGTATTATCTGCTGATCTGATCTCCTGTGTACCGACCCGGCTTGTTTTGACCTGCTTTTCCTGATCCTCTGGCTTGACCCTTTGGCTTGCACCTGACTTCCTCCTGCCTGCTCCCAGCATCTGACCCCGGCCTGGCTTTTGGACTCTGCTTATCTTGCTCCCTGTACTAAGACGCAGCTGATCTTAAGTCATTCTGATCCTGGACTGTCTCTCTGTGAATGACCCCTGGCCTGGCTCCCGGCTCTGCTATTCAGTTATTCCACTGGCCTCTGACTCCTGGACCCTTCAAGCACGCCTGTCCCTAGCAACCTGGCACCCGTGCTTCTGTGGGCACCACACCTGCTGTTCCACCTTCATTGGTGTGCTGTGCTCGGCCACAAGGGGAGCCCTCCCAGCATCTCGGCCTCCTACCAAGTTACTGACAGTCGACCATGGCCAGGCCTGTTCTTAGTGAAACTTGTCCGGGTAAACCATTGTATGGTCTTAGCCACCATGCTTCAGCTCAGTTTCAGGGTCTAGGCAATCTTCTTATAGCCTAGGCCATCTTCATGTAGAGCAACAAATCTTTTTTTCAGATCCTCAGAGAGTTCTTTGCCATGAGGTGCCATGTTGAACTTTCAGTGACCAGTTTGAGAGAGTGAGAGTGATAACACCAAATTTAACACACCTGCTCCCCATTCACACCTGAGACCTTGTAACACTAACGAGTCACATGACACCGTGGAGGGAAAATGGCTAATTGGGCCCAATTTGAATATTTTTTCTTAAGGGTGTACTCACTTTTGTTGCCAGCGGTTTAGACCTTAATGGCTGTGTGTGTTGAGTTATTTTGAGGGGACAGCAAATTTACACTGTTATACAAGCTGTACACACACTACTTACATTGTAGCAAAGTGTCATTTCTTCAGTGTTGTCACATGAAAATATATTTAAAAAATTTACAAAAATGTGAGGGTGTACTCACTTTTGTGAGATACTGTATATCACTCAGTGTGTAATGAATCTTTATAATATATGAGTTTTACTTTTTGAATTGAATTACTGAAATAAATTAGATTTTGATGATTTTCACATTTTTTGAGATGCACCTCTATGTATAAAAAATGCATTGCAGGCGAGAGCTTCTGTATTTTTTTTTTTGCAGAGTGTTGCCTTATGACCCAGAATTCTCAACCAGGAGAGGCTTCAGGGAGCTTGTGTCATTGTGTCACTGGCTTTTCAGTTTCCTCAGTATTTGGCAGTTTGTTTTGGGATCTGGAGCCTGGAGATTTCTAAGAAATCTGGGTGTGATGAAATCTCCAATCCTGGGTCCAAAGTTTGTGAACAGCCAGCACACTAATTGGTCAGGTGTGTGCTGGGCTAATAGTAGGGACCTGACCATGGTTCTGGGTTCCACACAGGCAGACAGATGTCTGGCCCAGGAGTCAGGAGGACTCCACCTAGGACAGAGGTGGGAGCCAGTGCAGCAAGGGGCTGCTAGCTGTGTGTTGTGTAGGAAGATGGGAGACAGACAAAGGCCTAAGCCCCGGTTCACACAGGGGCGGCACGACTTGCAGGTCGCCTCACCGAGGCGACCTGCACACGACTTCTATGGCGACTTGCAAAATGACTTCTGTATAGAAGTCTATGCAAGTCACCTCAAGTCGCCCCCAAAGTAGTACAGGAACCTTTTTCTAAGTCTGAGTGACTTGTGTCGCTCTTATTAGAACGGTTCCGTAGTACAGAACGGGAGGCGACTTGTCAGGCGTCTAGGTTGCCTGACAAGTCACCCCTGTGTGAACCGGCAGTAAAGGGTAAGGCCAGAGCAAGAGTGCTGCATGTATAAGCCTGGAGGCTGAATGTTAGTTTTTTTGATGTAAGATAAATAATGGAAAAGCCAGTGAGGGAAAACTCATGTTTTGTGTTTTCTGGAACTTTCTGTTAATAAAAGTGGGCAAGAAAAGCCCTTAAAAAGAAGAAGTAAGTGAGTGGCTGAGTCCTCAAAGCTCTACATTTGATGCAAGTTCTCACAATATATACACAAATGTCTTGGCTTGCATTTCTATTTTAAACTAAATAAATTGTTTTGCAAGGTAAATTTTCACATACACTATAAAGTCTGAGAGGCTGGCTTTCAGCGGCTCACTGAGAAGCTCCTGGGTGTATCCCGAACATATGGTCACGATCTTTCCCTAGCCAGAACTGGCTCTGTGATGTCAGCTTCAGTCCGCTGTTGGCTGAAAACGGGTCATGAAGAATGAATGCACAGAAGTACAGCCTAATGATCTTTGGCTGTACTTCTCCTTTAAATTGAGAATCCTCCATGCCATCGGTCAAGCATATGCTGAGGCCTGACAATATCAGTTCTCCAGTAATACAGCTGTTTCCCAGGGGCAGAGGCCCCAGGACAGAGAAAGCTGACAGACCCACCCGAAACATTTATTTTTTTCTCAGCCGCACCTTCTGTATGTCTTCTCCCAGGGATTGGCTGAGGTCAGGTAAGTGGTTGACCCTCCTACTCTATTTCTGGAAGCTTCTTCCACAGGCAGGTAGGAGCAATCCACCACCAGGCTTAAGAAGAACTGTCCAAAATAAATTGCTGCTCAGCTGGGTACAGCAGGGCTAAAAACTAAATTTAACCAGCCTAGGGCAGGGCTCTACAAAAATATGTCTGCATCATTCACTACCATGCCTTAGACAAGAATGTAAGTTTACAATATGGTAGATTTCTCAAAGGAGCAAAATTCCTTTGATTTTTTTTTAGAGCATTAAGATATTCAACTTTTATTTTAAAATATCGTATTAAAGAAAATAAGAGAAACCAATGCAGCAAAATATTTACAGAACAATACAGATATAAGCTACAGAATAATAAATGGATCAAAAGTGAGAAATACTAAAGTAAACTTTGCCTGGCCTTTGAGTCTGTGCAGAGTAGAACCACTCTGAGTCACTGGCTCTCAGTATTGTTAGTAGTTTTAATGTCAAATGAGAGCTGTAGTAGCCTGATGTAGCAGCATTTTGTTGTCCATAAAAAGGCTGTTGCAATTGTAATGACAACCAATTGCAGGGTCTGAGGGGTGTGTCAAAAAGAGGGATGAAGTTTTTTTTTACTATGCTCAGCAGACACAACCTTGACAGAGTGCCAAGTATTCTAATTGCATCTAAATTCCATATGACGGAGCGTGGCTTGATGGTGGAGCGAGCGGACGTGTAGAGACACTGATCCGGCTCACGACTAGCATCCTACAATGATTCTGGGTCCCTTCTCCTCCGGATAGGCACCCAACTATACACACAGTCATGGGAACATTGAAATATGGGCCAACCGTGCCGACATCAACAGCTGGACAACTCGCCCGTTTCAGATGGCAAGATGGTGCAGAGACACAGGCAGAGTGGCATGACATGCTGCAACCATCCTCCTCCGCTCCCCACACACAGCCTGCAGCCCTGGTGAGGGACTCTACCCTTGCCCTGTTTGATACTCAACCTGACTCCCTGCAACCCCAGGACTCCCCCCTGGACAGTGAGGACAGCCAGGTCCCCGGTTCCCCCTCTGCTGAGCCCACACTAGCCACTATCATGCTGGCTATACAGGACTGTAAGGCCTCCCTTTCCACACAGATTGCATCTATCTACATGGACTTCTCCCTATTGAAACAAGATGTGCAAAACTTGAGAGATAGAACAGGGGACAATGAAGATCCCTAGAAAATGTTGTGCAGCCCTTATCTGCCACTGTGTGGGATCACACAGGTGAAATGGCGGCTCAATTTCCAAATTGATGATTTGGAAAATAGTTTGCGCAGGAACAATTTCCGCTTTGTGAGGTTTCCAGAGCGTGCAGAAGACTCTCACCCAGAAAAATTCTTGTATACCTTTCTAAGGGACATTTTTGTCATGGGTGCACCCTCCTTTTCCTATGTTATTGAGCGTGCACACCGTACCCTCCCCCCATGCCCCCCCTGCATGAGCTCCCCACGTTCCATGATTGCACGAATCCTTAACTTTCAGGATAAGGTTGCCATTTTATGTCTTGACAGAGAGAAAGGTCCTCTAAAATACAACAGAAATACCATCTCAGTCTACCCTGACTTTTCAGCAGATGTCCAACGACAACGCATATCCTTTGCAGCAGTGAAGGCCCGCATACGCACTGAGGGTCTCTCTTATGCCATGCTTTTCCCCGCTAAGCTGCGTGCTATCCATGATGGCAAAGCTCACTTCTACACAAACCCTAAGGAAGCCATGGCATGACTAAACGATTGTTATGGAGTTCTGCTTCCGCGCAGGGCTGTTTGATTACAGATGGCCAAAGCTCCTTGCACACATGGACAGATAGAGGGTGTGCATACTTTGCCTTTAAATGTTGTCTATGCTCCTCAGGATGACTATTGCCCCTCCCCCTGATGTTTACGGAACTGGTATCCTAACATTTCCAGCATTTCCTCAAGTGACCAAGGTATGTGTCAATATTCTTGCCATTTGGATTCTTTCCACACCATGTCTCGCATAAACCTGGCATTTGGTACACACAATATTCTCCCAGTGGTCTCCGACATATCCTACTTACCTAGGGGTGTATCGGATCATGACTCCCTTCCAAGTTCAGGCCCGAGTGTGTTGCGCCTGAATTCTCACTGGCTGGAGGATGAGATAGTACAGAGGGAATGTAAGATGGGTATAGTGGAATACTGGAATGAGAACTCGGGCACAGTGGACCCGCTTACAGAATGGGAGGCCTGTAAGACCACGTTGCGGGGTAATTTTATGTCCATTACTGGCATTCTACGTAAAAATATACAGCAACATACTGTGGAATTAGAGACAGCTATGACCTCTGCTGAAACTGCTTATGCCTTTAACCCTACTCCAACTAACAGGTATACTTGCTTGCAATGTCATAAGGGTTATAAGCTCCGCCTGCTGGACCTCACACAAAAACGCATGCTACATACCACCCAAAAATCTTTGGAGCATGGTAACAAGGCTGGCCGCCTCTTAGGTTACTTGACTAGACCTGAGCATTCCCCTATTTCAATCACGCGGATTATGACAGCGCAGGGACAGATTAGTGACGCTCCTAGGGATATCATGGAGACATTTCTGGACTTTTACAAGGACCTGTACTCACCCAGAGCAGAATGCACTGACTCCCAACTAAATGACTACCTGGCCCAGATATCTCTCCCCTCCCTTTCAGCTGAAAGCTGTGGAGACTTAGAGGCGCCTCTCTCTGTTGAGGAAATGACAATGCCCATTTCGCAATTACCGACACATAAGACACCAGGCTTAGACGGCTTCCTTGCTGAGTGGTATTCCCAGTTTCAACACCTAATATGCCAATTTCTTGAACACTGGAATCCCACCCCCGACGAGGGAGTCTTTGATTATCCTACCATTGAAGCCACGCAAGGATCCTCTTAAATGTGACTCATACCGCCCGATTTCTCTTATTAACGTGGATGTTAAAATCCTTGCCAAAGTCTTCGCCAACCGTCTGAACATTTTGGTTGCGAAACTGATCAGGAGCAATCAAGGAGGCTTTATACCTGGCAGATCTACGAGAATGAATATCTGTAGAATGTTGCACAATCTCCCCATGACTGCACACCTACCCAGGCCATTGTGTCCTTGGTAAGGCCTTTGTGGTAGTGTGGAATGGCCTTATCTTTTTCAAGTATTACAGTGGTATGGCTTCGGCCCCCCCCCCCCCCCCCGCATTATTGCTTGGATAAGACTTCTATACACCTCCCTACTGGCCCACATATGAGTTAACTCCCACACTACAGATACTTTTCCTATTACTAGAGGCACTAGGCAGGGGTGTCCGTTGTCACCCCTCCTATTTGCCTGGGCTATGGAGCTGCTAGCTGTGCGTATTCCCAGCTGATTAAGGGCCTTCCAAAGTCCACAATAGAGGAACGAATCTTGTTGTATGCGGATGTCACCCTGGTATACCTGGCTGATACCCAGGACTCACTAAAGACGCTGTGTGTAAACACACAGATCCATGTCCTGTCACAGGAGACCGATGGTGTGTTCCCAGTACAGAGGAACACCGATTGGTTTCCTCCCCTTGTGAGTCCCCTCCCCCTACAGTTAGAATCACTCCCTAGGATACACATTTAACCCCTACCTCGCCCCCTAGTGTTAACCCCTTCCCTGCCAGTCACATTTACACAGTAATCAGTGCATTTTTATAGTTCTGATCGCTGTATAATGTGAATGGTCCCAAAATAATGTTAAAAGTGTCCGAAGTGACCACCGCAATATTGAAGTCACAATAAAAATTGCAGATCGCCGCCATTACTAGTAAAAAAAAAATAACAATAAAAATGCCATAAATTTATCCCCATTTTGTAGACGCTATAACCAATCAATATACACTTATTGCGATATTTTTTTTACCAAAAATATTTAGAAGAATAGATATCGGCCTAAACTGAGGAAAATATTTGTTTTTGTTTTTTTTAATGGGATATTTATTATAGCAAAAAGTAAAAAATATTGAGTTTTTTTCAAAATTGTCGCTCTTTTTTTGTTTATAGCGCAAAAAATAAAAACCGCAAAGGTGATCAAATACCACCAAAAGAAAGCTATATTTGTGAGGAACACAATTATCAAAATTTCATATGGGTACAGTGTTGCATGACCGCGCAATTGTCATTCAAAGTGTAAACAGTGCTAAAAGCTGAAAATTGGTCTGGGCAGGAAGGGGGTGAAAATGCCCTGTATTGAAGTGGTTAAAAAATAAAAAAAAAATCCATATGACAAGATTTTACAAATGTTAGTGTGCAGAATAAATTTAAAATTTATTCGAGCCCAAATATTATATGGATCTTATGTAATCACATTTGGAAGGTCTAATGTATTTTGTTAGCCTGCTGCACCCTGCAATATAGGCGTGCTTGGAATCTAATTTAATGGTAATTTCTTACAGGTTTGTGTAATCACTTGTTACAAAGGTACCTCCTTCGGACGTAACTCAGCAACTGCTAAAGACAGCCTTTAGTGGCCAATCTACAAATTTATATCTGTCCACTTCTCTTCTTCAACATATTTAAGTGGGTCTGTAATGGTATGAATATGATGTAACTTATTATCAGTGTGTGAAAAGAAAACACAAAGAATATGGATATGCCTAATCATATATCTGTGCCCAACCTTCTGCATACTTTTAGAGCTTTTGTAAATATTTCAGACTTGCATTTTAATGAAGACAAGTTTAAAATGACTCATATTACCTAATAATTATATTATCCTGCCACTCTGTATACCCAGCCACATTTTATGAACTGATCTTAAAAATATTTTGAAATTCATCTGATACCCACACAGACCCAGAATAGCTAGCAACATACTATATTAACATAAACTGCCTGGAGGCCAACTTGAGTAAATATTTTGTGAGGTACAAATAACACCCCTAGTTTCTCTCTATGCGATAAGTGAGTTACACTTGTGGATATACTGTACAGTGTATCAAAATTGTCGAATGGGTACTGGCTCTTATAACTTCAACACTGAGACAAAATCAAATTCTTAAATGGTCTAGTTTTTCCACATTTACCCCTAGCTAGAATATTGTTCCCTTTCCCCTCAGCCTATGAAAACCCACTGGTCTTCTGATATGGCACTTCCCAAGGAGCAAAGCATGTAAACAACCTGCTTTGAATTGATGGTATCCAATCCCTCTGTACAAGCCACCAATAGAAACATTTCATTATCTCCAAATTAAATATTACATGTTCGGACTTGTAAAGGAATTCAAAACTACTTCTATACTCCCCTTTTCTTTTAAGGACAACTGTTTACAAGATCTTACACTCAATGGTCTTATTTCCCAACTCTACTACACTTTAATCTCCCTTTCAATTCCAACAAGCTGCCATACAAAATGAGCTTGGAAACAGATCTCAGGGAAACCCCAAATCTTTGGGAATGGAAGAAAATATGGATCGTAGCTGCCAATTGTTTGACTAACATCATAGCTCAGCAATACTCGCATAAGGTCCTTTTTCTCTGGTACATGACTCCAACACCTATTGCCAAATTTGCACCTGGGTCTCCCTAAACTGCTTTAAAGGTTGCAGAACCTCTTATTTTATCCTCCACCTCTGGTAAGAATGCTCCAAAGTCAAGATTTTTTGGATATGGGTCTTCAACCTCATATGATAAGTAATAAACACATCATTCCCAAGGAACCCTTGGGAAGCTCTACTCCATAGACCCACATTCAACCTAACCAAGCAAGATTTAAGACTTGCATACTTCCTGGATACAAACAAACACAAAACCTTAGAAATGACCATCTGTTAGCTTCAAGGAAGCTAAACAGAGAATAATGGGCACTATGATACAGGAGAAGACAACAGCTGTTCTGAACAACACCAAAAAGATTCTTCAGAACCTGGTGCCACTGGATGGACCACCATTGACTACTTAAAGTAGACTCATAACAACTATGCTTATGAATAACTATTTGTCCTGCAGAGCCCATGTGCCCCCCAGTTGGGTCCTGCCTGCTTCCCAAGTTGCCCACCCCCTTCTACCTCTTCTATAGCTTTTTTTTCTAGCTTTTTGTTAATTTCCCATTCCCCCTTTCCCTTTTTATATTTCAGCCCAAGAACTGTGCCTCTCTCACTCTGTTTGCCTGCTCCCAGCCTTTAGACCTTATTTTCTTCAAGACACCAGTAAAGGTGTCATTTATATAAATATATACACTCACCGCCACTTTATTAGGTATACCTGTTCAATTGCTTGGTAACACAAATTGCTAATCAGCCAATCAAATGGCAGCAATTAAATGCTTTTAGGCATCTAGACGTGGTGAAGATGACTTGCTGAAGTTCAAACTGAGCATCAGAATATGAAAAAAAGGGGATTTAAGTGACTTTGAACGTGGCATGGTTGTTGGTGCCAGACGGGCTGGTCTGAGTATTTCAAAAACTGCTGATCTACTGGGATTTTTCACGTACAACCATCTCTAGGATTTACAGAAAATTTTCCAAAAAGAGAAAATATCCAGTGAGCGGCAGTTGTGTGGATGAAAATGCCTTGTTGATGTCAGAGGTCAGAGGAGAAAGGCCAGAGATGATAGAAAGGCAACATTTATGCCCTGTACACACGTTCGCACATTCTGACAACAAAATCCATCGGATTTTTTCCGACGGATGTTGGCTCAAACTTGTCTTGCATACACACGGTCACACAAAGTTGGTCGGAAATTCCGAACGTCAAGAACACGGTGACTTTCAACACGTACGACGAGCCGAGAAAAATGAAGTTCAATAGCCAGTGCTGCTCTTCTGCTTGATTCTGATCATGCGTGGCACTTTGTGCGTCGGAATTGTCTACACCCGATCGGAAATTTCCGCGAATGGATTTTGTTGTCGGAAAGTTTTAGATCCAGCTCTCAAACTTTGTGTGTCAGAAATTCTGATGGAAAAAGTCCGATGGAGCCCACACACGGTCGGAATTTCCGACAACAAGCTCCGATCGCACATTTTCCATCGGAAAGTCCGATTGTGTGTACAGGGCATAACTCAAATAACCGCTCGTTGCAACCAAGGTATGCAGAATACCATCTCTGAACACACAACACATCGAACCTTGAAGCAGATGGACTACAGCAGCAGAAGACCACACCGGGTACCACTCCTGTCAGCTAAGAACAGGAAATTGAGGCTACCATTCGCACAAGCTCACCAAAATTGGACAATAGAAGATTGGAAAATCATTACCAGGTCTGAAGAGTGTTAATTTCAGCTGCGATATTCAGATGGTTCAGATGGCCTTGTATTAATGGTTCAGGCTTGTGGTGGTGATGTAATGGTGTGGGGGATATATTCTTTGCACACTTTGGGCCCCTTTGTACCAATTGAGCATCATTTAAACACCACAGCCTACCTGAGTATTGTTGTCCATTCCTTTATGACTACAGTGTACCCATATTCTGATGGCTACTTCTAGCAGGATAATGCACCATGTCATAAAGCTCATATCATCTCAAACTGGTTTCTTGACAATGAGTTCACTGTACTACAATGGCCTCCACAATCACCAGATCTCAATCCAATAGAGCACCTTTGGAATGTAGGGGAATGGGAGATGCGCATCATAAATGTGCAGCTGACAAATCTGCAACTGCGTGATACATGTCATGTCAATATGGACCAAAATCTCAGAGGAATGTTTCCAATGTCTTGTTGAATCTATGCAAGGAAGAATTAAGACAGTTCTTAAGGCAAAAGGGGATCCAACCGGTTACTAGCAAGGAATACCTAATAAATTGGCCAGTGAGTGCATATTGTATATCCACCCAACCCAACATCGCCCCACTCCATGTTTACTCATCCCCCAGCTCTCATATATTGTCTCAGAAATCCTATTTTGACACCTGTTAAATCTGGATGTTACTGTTACATAGAAGACTTTGTATGGAAAAATATGATACTCAATTGTACTGTCATACTCCTATTTTCAGAAATCAAATAAATATAGTGTGAAAGAAAAGGATATAATATGTATTTCCTAAAAACAGTTTACTGTGAGAAGAAAACCCTTTAACGAGGTTTGGTAATATGGTCAGCCAAGAAGCCCCTGTAACCTACCAGGCATTGATCACCACCAGGCATGTACTGCAACATATACAATCACAACTGATGAAACATGGCTGTATAGCACTACTCCTCTCAGAGTTGTTGTATTATGTATACTGTATGTTTAGCATTGCAAGTGTGCAGTGTAAATAATACTTTACTATATAAAAGCTGTGATATTAGTCAGGAATGACAAAATGGAAAGGTTGTGCACAGGAATAACATTTTCAAGGCTGTCAGGTAGAGTAACATATGGGGCATCTGCAGCATCTTAAAAGCAGAACTGTGAATTTGGTGGTACAACATGTTATACTTTGCTGGCAATGCGAAGACCTGTCAGAATGTTCCATTAATATGAGTTATGCAATTTTTGACCACAGAATGTGTATATCCATATAAATTTCTACACATGTGCCACACTTTGCAAACATCTATTTTTATTGGTGACATGAGCCTACTAAAGACTTCCTGACCAGCTGTGTTTTGCTTGGTTAGCATTTTTGTATAACGTCTTTAATATGGGCGGCATATTGCAGTGTGTTCGTGTTATAGCAGAAGTATTATCCCTTTTGGAAAGAAGAGTAGAAGACACATTCAACAGAATAAGGAAAGACTGAAGATTGTTATTTGTAGAGGTATACAATAAGTAGTAATAATAAAGTTGATGTGTTTCACATCCAATCCAGCTAACACATTTCTGAAAAAGTCATACACGTGATCTTAGTATATTGTAGCTGATCAAGTAATATCTGAATACAAATAAATATATCCCTAGTTTATTTACTTGAAAGAATGGTTTGTTTCATCCAGATATTCGGACGCAACTGTTTACTGCCTGCAAGGCCTCTGCCATAATATGGGTTCCTGAAAGCTGTATATCAACATCTAAAATACATTAAACATATGAATAGGGATGGTCCGAACACCCCCCGGTTCGGTTCGCACCAGAACACGCGAATAGGCAAAAAGTTCAAGCGAACATGCGAACCCTATTAAAGTCTATTGGACATGAACATGAAAAATCAAAAGTGCTAATTTTAAAAGCTTATATGCAAGTTATTGCCATAAAAAGTATATGGGGACCTGGGTACTGCCCTAGGGGACATGTATCAATGCAAGAAAAATGTTTTTAAAAAAAGAGTTTTTTCAGGAGCAGTGATTTTAATAATGCTTAAAGTAGAACAAAAATAATGAAATATTCCTTTAAATCTCATGCCTGGGGAGGTCTCCTTAGTCTGCCTGTAAAGTGGCGCATCTGTGCGATGTGTAGAACAGTGCCACAGCAAATTGACATTTCTAAAGGAAAACTTGCTTGCGGCTGTAATGTATTGCCGACTTCCGGCAATATAGATGAAAGATCAAGGAAAAAAATAGCGTAGAGTTCCTCATGGGGAGGATGTTTTTGGGGCCAGGATCTGGGGCTTCCAGATTCTGATATACCCTCTGCCCGCAGACCCCAACAACCAATGGCCAGGGTTGTCGGGAAGAGGCTCTTGTCCCCATTGCTGGATTTTGGGGGGGACCCCGTGCTGTTTTTTTTTCAAATTTTGGCATGGAGTTCCCTTTAAAATCTATGTTAGACCCAAAGGACTTGATATAGATTTTGGGGGGACCCTATGCTGTTTTTTATTTTATTTTGGCGTGGAGTTCCCCTTAACCGCTTGCCGCCGGCTGTCACATGACGGCCAGGCGGCGTGGCTCTCGTTCAGGGCGGGTGTCATATGCGCGCATCCCTGTTCCTTCGGTGGCGGCGTGTCACGGAGACACCGCTCGCCACCGAGGGGGGTGAACAGCCATTGGGCATGGCTGTTTACCAAGTGATCGGCCGTGATGAAGTCACAGCCGATCACAGATGGTACCGCCCCACTTTGCACGGTGCATGCGCACGATCGCGAGCTCACTGTGCCCGCACGTCGGTGGCAGCGTGCTCCCAGGAACACTGCTTGTCACCGATGCTGGTAAACAGCCATTGGCCTGCGGCTGTTCACCACGTGATCGACCGTGATCCTTTCACAGCCGATCACTATATGTAAATACAGAGCAGTAACAAGATGTTACCGGGTTATCCTCCTCACACACCGATCGTGCCCTTCAGAGTACCCGAATACCAGTCACCAGCCCATCAGAATACCCGAATACCTATCTGTAGCCCATCAGATTACCCGAGTACCTGTCACCAGGCCATCAGAGTACCCGAGTACCTGTCACCAGGCCATCAGAGTAACTGAGTACCTGTCAGCAGGCCATCAAAGTAACTGAGTACCTGTCACCAGCCCATCAGAGTACCCGAGTACCTGTCACCAGCCCATCAGAGTAACCGAGTACCTGTCACCAGCTTATCAGAGTACCCGAGTACCTGTCTGCAGCTCATCAAGTTACCCAAGTACCTGTCTCCAGCCCATCAGAATACCCGAGTACCTATCTGCAGCCCATCAGAGTACTCGAGTACCTATTTGCAGCTCATGCCTCATAGAGTATAGGTTGGGGTATTTGCTTTCCAAAATGGGGTCATTTTGTGGGGAATTCCACTGTCCTGGTGCTCAAGGACCTTCAAAAGTGTGATAGGTAGGAATGAAATTTATGCTCCTAGAACACCTGAAGGTATTACGTCAATGTTGGGCCTCAACATACTCGGGAAGAGTAGCAGAATGTATTTTGGGGTGTAATTTTTGCTATATACATGCTATGTGTTAGAAATATCTTATAAATTGACAACTGTGTGTAAAAAAAATGCGTTTTCATTTTTTTTACCACATTTTCCAAAAACTTCTGGAATAAAATTAATCGTTCAAAAGACTCATTATGCCTCATATATTATATGTTGGGGTGTTTGCTTTCCAAAATGGGGTCATTTTGTGGGCAATTCCATTGTCCTGGTGCTCCAGGGTCTTTAAAAGTGTAATGCCCCGTACACACGGTCGGATTTTCCGATGGAAAATGTCCGATCGGAGCGTGTTGTCGGAAATTCCGACCGTGTGTGGGCTCCATCGGACATTTTCCATCGGATTTTCCGACACACAAAGTTGGAGAGCAGGAGATAAAATTTTCCGACAACAAAATCCGTTGTCGGAAATTCCGATCGTGTGTACACAAACCTGACGGACAAAGTGCCACGCATGCTCAGAATAAATAAAGAGATGAAAGCTATTGGCCACTGCCCCATGTATAGTCCCGACGTACGTGTTTTACGTCACCGCGTTTAGAACGATCGGATTTTCCGACAACTTTGTGTGACCGTGTGTATGCAAGACAAGTTTGAGCCAACATCCGTCGGAAAAAATCCTAGGATTTTGTTGTTGGAATGTCCGAACAAAGTCCGACCGTGTGTACGCCCTATAATAGGTGGTTGAGAAATGAGATGTGTCATTTATGCTCGTAGAACGTCTGAAAGTGCTACTTCAATGTTGGTCCTCTGTATGTGGCCAGGCTGTGTAAAAGTCTCACACATGTGGTATCGTCATACTCGGGAAGAGTAGCAGAATGTATTTTGGGGTGTAATTTTTGTATGCATATGCTGTGTGTGAGAAATAACCTGATAATATGACAATTTTGTAAAAAAGAAAAAAAAATCTAGATTTTGCAAAGAATTGTGGGAAAAACTTAAAAAAACTCAAGATGCTACTTTCTTAATACCTTGGAATTTCTACTTTCTAAAAAGGGGTCATTTGGGGGGGTATTTGTACTTTCCTGACTTGTTAGTGTCTCAAGAAATGAGATACACCTGATGTACTGAAGGCCTGATCAGATGTGATCAATTTTCAGTGATTGCCATCATAGTTTGTAGACTTTATAACTTTCACAAAGACCAAATAATATACACTAATTTGGGTTATTTTTACCAAAGATATGTAGCAGTATAAATTTTGGCCAAAATTTATGAAAAAAAATTACTAATTAGCAAAATTTTATGACAGAAACAAAGAAAAAGGCATTTTTTCACAAAATTTACGGTCTTTTTTTATTTATAGCACAAAAAATAAAAAACCCACTAGTGATTAAATACCACCAGAAGAAAGCTCTATTTGTGTGAAAAAAAGGACGCAAATTTCATATGAGTACAGTGTTGCATAACTGAGTAATTGCCAAAGAGTGAGAGCTCTGAAAGCTGAAAATTGGTCTGGGCAGGAAGGGGGTGTAAGTGCACTGTATTGAGGTGGTTAAAATCTATACCAGACCCAAAGGGCCTGGTATGGATTTTTGGCGGGACCCCACGCCGTTTATTTTTCTTAATTCTGTCATAGGGTTCCCCTTAACCACTTCAATACACTGTATTATATATTCTGCACTATATACCCTGCACTTTATTTTATATACTACACTGACTGCACTATATATTCTCCACTGTATTATATATACTACACTGACTGCAGTATATACTCTGCAATGTATTATATATACTACACTGATGGCACTATATACTCTCCACTGTATTATATATACAGTATCTCCCAAAAGTGAGTACACCCCTCACATTTTTGTAAATGTTTTATTGTAGGGATGCACCAATACCATTTGTTTACAACGAGTACCAATACTTTTTTTTTTTAGTACTCGCCGATACCAATTACCGATACCTACCGCAACTGTTTTGTTTACACTTCAGCTGTCAGAAATGGTACAAAGCACTGAAAAGTAATTTACAAATTAAATAAATTGTTTGTTTTTTTTAAATGTTGTGCTTTTTCAATGTGAAATATGTAAATATATGTTAATATATATGTGTGAAAATATTCACTAACAAAGCAAACCAAACAAAAGTTTTAATTGTTAATCGTTTATAAAATAGACGTGAAAAAAAAAAAAAGAAGGAAAATAATAATTAAAAAGAGGAGAATAGGGAGTTAATTAAGGCTGATTAGAGTAAATTAAGGGTTAATAAGGGGTTAAACAGAGGAACATTTTTTCATCCCCACTAACAGCTCAAAGAACTAAGCCTGAAAGTACCTGTTTCATGCATTGGTGCATTTGCACGAGTAACAATACTTGTGCAAATACTCGGTAACGGCACCGATACTAGTATCGGTGCAACCCTATTTTATTGTATCTTTTTATGTGACAACACTGAAGAAATGACACTTTGCTACAATGTAGAGTAGTGAGTGTACAGTAGACATGTTAACACTGTAATATTTTGTTTTGGAATTTCGTTTTCGTCCGAAAAATAAATTTATTTAGTTACTCCCTAAATTCATTTTTATTTATTTCGTTTTTCGTTAAAAATTGCATTCGTCCGAAAATCCAAATTAAGGTTGAATCTGTCATTGAAGGCTTATGGTGTCTGTCGAATGTTCAAAGAAGATTTGAAGGAGCAGCTAAACTGTACGACGCCGTATAGTTTACCGGCTCCGTCGAATCATAAGCCAAAGTACGTGTGTACTTAGTTCTAGCTATTTTACTGCTCCTCCTCTTTGGTTACAATCAGCCAATAACATTCATCATCATCATTATTTTTAATTATCTTTTCTCCCCTACGTCGAATCTTTTATCCCCTACGTCGAATCTTTCTCCCCTACGTCAAATCTTTTCTCTCTATGTCGAATCTTTTCTCTCTTTGTAGAATAATCTTGGACTAATAGAGTTAAGGTTAGGCACATTCGACCACAGGTTTGATGGACACAGAAAATAAAGCATTTGTTTATGGCGGATCTTTCGTTTTTCGGATTCTGCACTTTCGTTATCGTTTGTTAAAATGATAATGAAAATACCTGAAATTCGGACGAAAATGCATTCGGACGAAAAGGAATGCACATGTCTAGTGTACAGCTTGTGTAAAGTGTAAATTTGCTGTCACCTCAAAATAACTCAACACACAGCCATTATGGCAACACTCTAGGGGGTGGCTAATACCGCGTAGCCGGAAGTGATGAGTGCACTTCACCTTCAGCTGTTCCCAAACCAGGAAGTGATCGCGGATGCCATGTATGCAACACGCGCTGTCTTGGGACCAGGAGACTCGGTGATTATACACTCAGTTTCCAAATTTTTTTCCAACAGTGTCTAAATGTACATAGATTGGGTTCAGGGTTTGCTATATTTGGGGATTTTTAATAAAACAGGATTATGCTATGTCAGCTTTTTTTGTGTTTTTATGAACCCCTTTGGAGCACAACATTAGCCTTTCTATGCTGATAATGGGAGTCTAGTTGGAGAAAATGCTTGATTAAGACTGTTTCTTTTCATCTGTTTGGTGAGTTTAAACCCCATAGGGGAAGGAGTGCCTCATGTGGTGAAGACTGGAAGTTGGTGTAGGGTGCACTTACCATCTACTGCAGGATCACCCACTGTTATAAGACTCATTTTGCTACATCATCAGATTATGTTTGTGGAGTTGGACATTTATCCAGCATTAGCGCTGCTTTAACTATTGGACTGTGTATTTATTATACTGTCTTTCTACTATATATGTTATTTTTGGTATATATATATATTATATACCCCCTAGTAGGAGCTGCTGAGTGTTGTGTCCCACCTGTCACCCTGCCCGGCCCAGCATTCAATCCTAAGTCGATCCAAGGCAATGAAAAGTCCATTAGCTTTGTTTTTATTTTTACTGAGGGAATTGAACTTGGATAGGGTATAGGAAGTATGGGATGCCCTACTTGCATGAGCTTCCAGGCACAGGTAAAGCAGGAGGTCTCTGGTATTAGTAAGAAACTGCCTCCTGCTTTACATGGTGATTCCTGGGTGATCATCTGGGAGCTCTCCATGTGGAGATATTTCTATGCTGACAAGTGAGACCTGTTCCTTCCAACTACCCCCAAGTGTGTCCTAACGAAGCAAAACAGCGAAACGTGTTGACGCACAGGGGCTCACTGCCGTTTATTTGGTGTCAACTCTCTGGTTTACACTAGATACTCATTACTATCATGTGCCTATTGTATGTTTTTAATTCTTTTTTACTTGACCTGTTTGATATGACTTATTACTAATAAAATATATTTTTGTACTATATTATTGTCCATCTTTCCTGTAAAGTCCAAATTAGGGCCCTGTGGCTCTTTATCCTTTCTCTCTTCTAATCCTGAACACTGTAACCCCTCACAGTTACTCTTGTTGGGCGCAGCAACGGGTCCTGCTGTTAAAAACTTGTGAGAAAGTTGTAATTACATACCCCTGTCAAACAGGTGCAGAAAAATTTGGCCTTGGGTGTTGGCGGGTGCCTGAACACTGTAACCCCTCACAGTTACTCTTGTTGGGCACAGGAATAAGTCCTGCTGTTAAACATTATTTAAAAATTTTAAATTACGAGCATATGTTAAACAGGTGCAGAAAAATTGGGCCGTAGGTGTTGGTAGTGCCCTAAACCAAAAATATTGTTGGAAGCTAGCATACTCAAGAGTCATGAATAGGAAAGGCAGCATAGGCAGTCTTCAAGAGATCCCAGATCCCTAGCAAACTCAATCAGTTACATCAGCATCAGGGGCTTGATAGCTGCTAATCCAGGACTGATTCATTTTGATAAATGTAAGCCTATCATCAGTCTGTGGACAGATGCACTCTTTGATCCATTATAAACCCTCCAGCAGCACTGAATGTCCATTCAGAAAGCACGTTGGATGTAGGACAGGATAGTAGCTTGATTACATATTCAGCAAGTTCTGGCCAGTGGTCCATCCTCAAGACCCAGTAACCCAGTGGATGCTCAGTTGGAAAGGTCTCCAAGTCTGCTCTTGCCCCTAGATATTCCTGCACCATATAATGCAGATGCTGCCGATGGTTGCTTAAACCTAACAGCACTGGGCGCTAAGGACTAAAGAATTGTTTAAGGGCATCGGTCAGCAGGCCACCTTCTCCACGGCTCCTGAAGATGTTTCCTCCTCTGCTCCCTCTGTGAAGACAGGATTAATTCTGCAACCTTACCCTTGTAACGTGGATCAAGAAGGGTTGCCAGCCAGTACTGATCCCTCTCCTTGAGACCACGAATTCTCGGGTCCTTTCGCAGGCTTTGCAGAATCAGGGAGCCCATGCAGCGTAAGTTTGAAGATTCTGAGTCCTCTGGGTCACTAAGGATGACATTGTCAGGAACTACCTCCTCCCAGCCACGTACAACTTTTTTGGTTTCTTGGGACTGAAAACCATCCCTTGAAAACTGCTGCATGTTATCCTCTACATCCATGCTGACACAATCCTCCTCTTCCTCCTGTGTGTTTGGCAGCCCTGCAGGAATGGAATCTGCATAAAGGGGGCCTTGAGAGGAAAGGAAGTCCTCTTCTTGATCCGCTGTTCTGCCTCAAGTGCCCTGTCCATGATTCCATGAAGCATGTGCTCCAGAAGGAAGACTAGAGGGACAGTGTCGCTGATGCATGCATTGTGGCTCCTCACCATCCTTGTGGCCTCCTCAAATGATGACAGGACAGTGCATGCATCCTTTATCAGTAGCCACTGGCGTGGCTTAAAGAAGCCAAGCTCCTCCGAGCCTGTCCTTGTGCCATACTCACACAGGTACTCATTAAAGGCTCTCTGCAGCAATACCGCTGCAGCATTGCCAATGTTGAGTTCCACTTGGTGGGCACGTCACAAATGAGGCAGTTGGTGGGCAGGTTGAATTCCCATTGAATGTCAGCCAGCCGAGTACTGGCATTGTATGGCCGCCGGAAATTACCACAGACTTTTTTGGCCTGTCTCAAAAGATCTTGTAAGTCTGGGTACCCGGTCAAGAAACGCTGCGCCACCAAATTCAGGACATGTGCCAAGCATGGAACATGTGCCAAGTGTCCCTGTTGGAGGGTGGAGAGAAGGTTGGTGCCATTGTTGCATACTACCATTCCTGGCTCAAGCTGCTGTGGCGTCAACCACCTCTGAGCCTGCCCCTGCAGAGCTGACAGAATCTCTGCCCCAGTTGGCTCCTGTCCCCAAGACAGACCAACTAAAGCACCGCATGGCATCTTTTAGCCTGACTGCTTGAGTAGCCCCTTGAACACCTAGGGAGCACTGCTGGTTCAGAGGATAATTAAGCAGAAGAGGCCATAGAGGAAGAAGAAGAGGAGGGGGTGGAACAGACAGATGTAGAACAATCACCAGCAGTTTTTTGGAGGCGTGGTGGTGGAACAAGCTCCAACACTGAACCCTGTCCTGCGTCCTTCCCAGCTGCCAGCAGAGTTACCCAGTGTGCCGTGAAGGAAAGGTAATGTCCCTTACCATGCCTGCTAGACCATGAGTCAGCGGTAATGTGAACCTTGCTTCTGACTGCCCTGTCCAACTACACCAAAACATTGCCTTACACAAGACAGTAGAGAGCTAAAATGGCCTTACATGAAAAGAAAATTCTTTCTGGATCCTGCCACTGTGGTACAGCACATTCACAAAAGGGGGCAGAGTCTACCAGATTAAAAGGCAGCAGTTGTAGTGCTAGCAATTTGGCCAAGCTAGCATTTAGACACTGAGCATGTGGATGGCTGGAACAGTATTTTTTTTACAGTTTAGCAACTGGGGTAGCGAAGTTTGCCTGCTGAAATCAACAGGTGGTGTACTGCTAGCAAATTGGCAGCAAGTACCTGTGGCACCTATTGCTATACCTTCATTCCTCTCAGTGCAGGTTTTTGAGAGGACTTGAGGTATAGTAGGGGTTGAGATCCCAGATGAGGAGCAAGGAGAAGTCCGCCTTTTTTTATTATGTGGGTCTTTCAGGTGCTGTTGCCAATGGCTGCATGGCAGGTCATAATATGTCTTGTCAAAAATGTGGTGCCCAAGCAGGTGGCGTTCTGGACACATTTGATCTGCTTCAGACAGAGATTGCAAACAGCAACGGTGCGATCTACTGCACATGTGTTGAAAAAAGCCCACACCAATGAACTTTTGGAAGTCAGCGGGGATTCAGCAGTGCCCTGGACCCGTGGAGCTCTGTGGTGTGATGCAATAGGCTGGCTTCCCTTAAGCTGGCTCCTGGAGGACATCCTGCCTCATTGGAGTTGTGCCTCCTCCTCCTCTTCCTCCTCACTTTCCTCCTCTCTTCTCTCAGGCACCAAAGTACAGTCAGTGACCTCATCATCCCCTCCCTCCTTGTCACTGGAGCAAACTTGGCAGTATGCAGCAGCTGAGGGAACATGACTGCTAGTTTCTTGTCCTTCTGTGGCACCCCCACTCTCTATGCTCATGCTACTCCCTTCCTCAACCTGAGAACCAACATCGGAGCATTCAAATTGCTGCGCATTCTCCAGCAGCATGTAACTGACACTATGATCGAATGATTCTGGTGACTCCTCTGTGCATGATGGTGGGGCTACGGAAGGAATAACTGTGGACAAGGAGCTGGTAGAATAGTCCGCTTTGGCAGATGTGTTGGAAGGCAAATTAGTATGAGCCTGGATGACAGAGAATGAGAAGGATGAGGATGGCTTAGCTAGCCACTCCACCAACTCTTCTGCATGTTGTGGCTCAATAACACCATCAGCAGCAGAAAAAAAGACAAGCATGCCCCGCCTGCAGAGGATGCACCATGTCCGCGACCACCACTTTTCACTGTAGACACAGAGGCTGCTTGCCCTCTTTTAGTGTCTGCCTCTCCTTAGTGGCCTTCCGGACATGATGGGGACTTAATTTTTCACACCGCACTACACTGTATTATATACTGTACACCGCCTGCACTGTATTATATACTGTACACCGACTGCACTGTATTATATACTGTACACTGCCTGAAGTGTATTATATACTGTACACTGACTGCACTGTATTATATACTGTACGCTAATTTCAATGTATTATATACTGTACACACTGTATTATATACTGTGTACACCGCCTGCACTGTATTATATACTGTACACCACCTGCACTGTATTATATACTGTACACCAACTGCACTGTATTATATACTGTACACCACCTGCACTGTATATTATATACCGTGCACCTACTGTACTGTATTATATACTGTAATACTGTATTATATACTGTGTACACCACCTGCACTGTATTATATACTGTACACCAACTGCACTGTATTTTATACTGTACACCACCTGAAGTGTATTATATGCTGTACACCGACTGCACTGTAATATATACTGTACATACTGTATTATATACTGTGTACACCACTTGCACTGTATTATATACTGTACACCACCTGCACCCTTTTAGATACTATACACCGACTGCACTGTATTAGATACTGTACACTGCCTGAAGTGTATTATATACTATACTCCGACTTCACTGTATTATATACTGTACACTGTCTGGCACTGTATTATATACTGCACACCACCTGCACTGTATTATATATTGTACACCACCTGCACTGCATTATATACTGTACACCTCCTGCACTGTATTATATACAGTACACTGCCTGCACTGTATTATATACTGTACACTGACTGCAATGTATTATATATTGGACACCGCCTGCACTGTATTATATACTGTACACTGCCTGAACTGTGTTATATACTGTACACTGACTGCACTGTAATATATACTGTAACCTGCCTGCACTGTATTATATACTGTACACTGCCTGCACTGTATTATATACTGTAACCACCTGCACTGCATTATATACTGTACACCGCCTGAACTGTAATATATAATTGACCCTGCTTGCACTGTGTTCTATACTGTACACCGCCTGCACTGTATTGTATACTGTACACCGCCTGCACTGTATTATATACTGTACACTAACTGCAATGTATTATATATTGTACCCTGACTGCACTGTAATATATACTGTACCCTGCCTGCACTCTATAAATATACTACACTGACTACACACTCTATCAACTCACTAACTAACCTGCCTAATCTATCTTACGTTCTCCACAACACACTACATATGGCCGCCGCGTAAGCAGCATTATATAGTGTGGGGCATGGACTTAGCCCCTGAGCCATGATTGACCAAAGGCACCCTGCCTTTGGCCAATCATAGCTCTCACAGCACATCGCGCTGTGATTGGCCAAAGCATGCAGGTCAGGTGCATGCTTTGGCCAATCAGCAGCCATCAATGCACTGCGATCTCGTATAATTTCCCTGAATTTGCCCGATATGTTCATTTGTTCTGCAAACAGATGAACACACGATGTCGACTCGAACATCTAGACCATCTCTACATATGAATAGCTAGCAAGAATAATACAGCACAATTTACATCTGTTAAGCTAATATGTTGTTTAGCATGTCCCTTTAAATCAATAGTGCAAATAAAATATCCAATAATAAATCTGCCTCATAAATTTCATATGAAAATTGTGATAACTGTAAATAAATTAATGTAAAAAGTCCACAATTCATGTGTATAGAAAATCCCACTCCAGTGGCAAATTGTTGCCTCGTGACATAAGGTCATCAAATCCAGAGCTGTGCTAGAAATAATTAATCAACATAACTTATATTTGAATGTACACCATATAGATAAATAAAAAAAACATTACAATGGAGCCAAGTGCTGATGTCTTCATGTTTTCGCAATCCCGGAAGTGCGAGTGTTTGTTTTGCTGCCGGCAAGGAAATTTACTGTTTAGCGATATTATTCTCAACTTGATGTAAGTATGATTTTAATATTTTAATAAACTACAGAAAAGGATTGTATGCTATTGGAGCAGTTTGTTTTCCATGTTCCTATACACAGTCTAATGAGAAGATGTTTGGTGGAGGACTATTATAAGATCCCTGGCCCCCTGGGAGAGTGTTTGGAATTTTCTGATGGTCTATGATTGGATTCTGTCCTGAGCCCTTATGACCTGTCTAGAGATAGGAGGTCAATGATTGTGGATTACACAAGGATCCCATTTTCCATTTGGTGATGGATATTCACTAATCTAGTGAGCACGTAAGAGGATATTTTCTTGATTCACATGGACTTTTTATGGACTAATGTTTTGGTGTAAATTTATAGAGCATAAGTTATGTTGGTTAAAAATTTCTAGGGCAGCTCCAGATTTAATCATTAATGTAACACTGTGTTCAGGGCCATCTTTAATATTGATTGGACCCTGGGCAAAAATCCCCCCCCCCTCCCCATGCAGTTTCGCTCTCTACCTGCTCTGACTCATAGTCTGTTTACTGAATCAGATCAGGAAGAGATTGCGATTGGTTGCCAGAGGTTACAGTGTATCACTACCTCTCACTGACTGGTTGCTAGAGGTTACAGCACACCTTACGGCTCATTGATTAGTTGCTAGAGGTTACAGCACATGATTTCTGCTTGTTGATTGGTTGCTAGAGATTACTGTACATCAATACTGCTCACTGATTGGTTGCTAGAGGTTACTGCACATCATTACTGCTTACTGATTGTTTGCTCGAGGTTACAGCACATCATTTGCTCACTGCCTGCACACCATGGACTGGGAAGGTGAGGGGACCCATTAATAGACAGAAAACTCCTAGGGATCCTAGGACTCCTGGGATCAGTGGCAATGCTGGGGGGAGGGGAGGTTGTGATCAATGGCAATGCTGAATTTTAAAAACTACCAATATAAAGAGGAGTTTCAACATTGACCACTAATGTAATAGAAACATTCACAGTAACCACCAATGTAAGGAGGGGTTTAAACTGACCACCCATGTAAGGGGGACATTCATACTAGTCACTACTGTGAATGAAAGGATTCTACACCAAGCACCAAATTCCTGACACCACAGATACGTGCTGCCCTTTAGCAGATACACAGCAGTGCTATTAATTGTTAATGACACCCTCACGCATCTGCTGACATTTGCCTTGGCACCGTGTGATTTTGAAAAAGGGTTTGGGACTTTCTTCCGCATTTGTAGCGCATAGAGCAGCCCATTCAAATGAATGGGCTGCCCTACACGTGACCTACATCTTTATCCACCCTGTCAGTACATCTTTGCATACTAAAACCCATGCTAACCTCTACACCCCAAACCTCCCTCATCCTCTCCTACTCCAATCCCCCTCCCCTTTAACTCTACCTGCCTCCTTGCTCACCTGTGCACCTCAAACTATTATTCCTTCTCTGCCTACCTCTGCACACCCCACACTACCCTCCCCCCACACTAATTTGCTTACTTTTTCAGAACAGGCTGATGGTAGGCTTAATGACCACAGTTGTAGACAGGACTTTCGAGCATGCCCCTTTATCTCCCCAGCATTCAGTATAGGTTATGGTGGATATGACTTCAGGGAGGCTTGATATACATATGAATACCGCCTCTATTTACATATGAATGCTGCCAGTTCGCCGCTATTTACATATCAATGCCAGTATTTACATGTAAACACAGGATCTGCAGGTGAGTCATCTGTACACAACAATAGGGCAGAGCTGGGTAGCATTAGTAACAGAACTTCACACTGAGATATCAGGACACAGCATGGAACTAAAACCTCAAGAGACGAGGGAATTTAAACTGGGATAGTTGGCAAGTATGAGGCAGCTGCTTTGGGCCCACAACAATGACAGGGCCCGGGGCAGCTGTCCCTTTTGTCTTGCCTTAAAGACGACCCTGACTGTGTTGACTATCTCACGGTAGAGTTGCTCCTTCACACATCATTTTTGTATATATATATATATATATATATATATATATATATTTTTTTTTTTTTTTTTTTGTTTGTTTCACAAATCGTGACATAAGGTGCTTGCAGTGCCAATATATTAAAAAGTGCTACAGTGCTCAGGTGCTGTTCCTCATACAGAGCCTCTTACCAAGCACTGAGATCTCATCCAAATGAGATGAACTACGCTTTTAAATTATGACTGATCTGAACCTTTACTGGCTGGCTCCAACTTATATCACCATAAAGATGTCCAAACAGGGCACTCCAAAATAAGATCTCACCCACAGCCGCACTCAACATAGCCATTATAGGATAAAGAAGCCTTATTGTGTACTAAATTTGAAAAACAATCCAAAGCACCGTCACGGGACCCACCGGCGTGTGTGATGGTGTTACAGAAACAGCTCCGCCCGGCACAGCTCCGCCCGGCAGCCTCCTTCCTTGATAAAGCCTATTTAGGGGAAAGGCAACGGGTAGAGCTGTTTTTGTGACGTTATCAAGCATGCCAGCGGGTCCTGTGGCGGTGCTTTGGATTGTTCATTCTGCATGTTATACTGCTTGCTATGTAAGTGCATTATCCTTCCATTAAATTGATTTTAACATATACTACACCACAAGGCTTCTTCTGTGTTTTATCCTCTGATGGAAATGTTGAGTGAGGCTCTGGGTGAGATCTAATATGGAGGGCCTTCTAATATGGAGTCCCCCCCCCCCCCACCACCCAGAAATGTAATTTTCTGCTTGTGTGATTGGCTCATTGATTTTCCCAGAAGTCTAGACTTATGCCACGCACACACGATTGGACTTCTCGTCTGAAAAAGATATGACGGCTTTTCCGACGGGATTCTGCTCAAGTTTGCCTTAGATACACACGGTCACGCAAAAGTTCGCTGAACTTACGACTGTCAAGAATACGGTGCTTCCGAGCATGCGTCAAGTTGTTTCCGAGCATGCGTGGGAATTTTGCACGTCGGAATTGCTACAGACGATCGCATTTTCGGATAGGAACTTTTTCCGACCGAAAAATTAAGAACATGCTCTCAATCTTTTGCTGCGCCGAATAGAGAGATAGTTTCTCAGTTCCCCATCAGGCTTTGTCCACTAAGTCATTTCCTATCTGTGGCCATTGCCATATTTGGTTAATGGCTTTACCAGTGTCTCTAGCCCCTTTGCTTACATTTAGCTTTTGAACAGGGAATCTAACAGGCAACAGCTGGGGCTAGGTATAGAGTCCTGTGTCGGAAACTATCACATACTTAGGCACAGACATTCCCCACTCTGGGCCCTGGCTTACCCTCTTCGGAGCTGGTCATAATTACTGCCAATTTTCTAATCATCACAGTGCATTGCTTTATGATGATTGGCCAAAGCATGCACCTGACCTGCATGCTTTGGCCAATCACAGCGCCCCCTGGCTAAGAGAGCCATAATTGGCCAAAGGCAGGGTGCCTTTGGCCAATCATGGCTCAGGGGGACTAAGTCCACGCCCCACAC
This sequence comes from Lithobates clamitans, assembly GCA_037952925.1. NCBI lineage: Eukaryota > Metazoa > Chordata > Amphibia > Anura > Ranidae > Lithobates > Lithobates clamitans. The sequence continues at coordinate 637,434 of JBBGZY010000059.1, forward strand.
TATATAAGGCTGCTTACACGGCGGTCGTGTGTAGTGTTGTTGGTATGGACAGCGAGATAGCTTGATTTAGATTAAGCAGGCAGGTTATTCAGATAGTGGCAGTGTATTTGATATATATATACAGTCAGTCTAGTATAAATATATATATACTCTGCATCCAGTGTAGCCTATATCTACAGTGCATTCTGTGGTGTACTGTTTCTAATACAGTTCAGGTGCTGTACACAGTATCTAATACAGTGTGTACAGTGTCTACTACATTTCTGGTGGTGTACACAATATAAAATACAGTGAGGTGTTGTACAGTTTCTAATACAGTGCAGGCGGTGTACACAGTATCTAATACAGTGTGTACAGTTTCTACTACACTTCTGGTGGTGTACACAGTACACAATACAGTACAGTCATATTACAGTTGCTAATACCGTGCAGGTGGTGTACACAGTATCTACTATAGTGTGTACAGTTTCTACTACACTTCTGGTGGTGTACACAGCACACAATACATTGCCGCCGTAGTACAGTTGCTAATACAGTGCAGCCGGTGTACACAGTATCTAATACAGTGTGTACAAGTTCTACTACACTTACACAGTACACGTACACAGTACACAATACAGTGTAGCCATAGTACAGTTGCGAATACAGTGCAGGCGGTGTACACAGTATCTAATACAGTGTGTACACAGTGCAGCCATGGTACAGTTGCGAATGCAGTGCAGGCGGTGTACACAGTTTCTAATGCAGTGTGTACACTTTCTACTACACTTCTGGTGGTGTACATAGTACACAATACAGTGCAGCCATAATACAGTTGCTAATACAGTGCAGGCGGTGTATACAGTATCTAATACAGTGTGTACAGTTTCTAATACAGTGCAGGTGGTGTACACAGCATCTAAAACAGTGTGTACAGTTTCTACTACACTTCTGGTGGTGTACACAGTACACAATACAATGCAGCCGTAGTACAGTTGCTAATACAGTGCAGGCGGTGTACACAGTATCTAATACAGTGTAGTGTGGTGTTGCAAAACAAAATATACATCATGTCCGGTAGGCCACCAAGGAGAGGTAGACGCTCACAGGCCACTAAAAGAGGGCAAGCAGCCTCTGTGTCTACAGTCAACAGTGCTGGTTGTGGACGTGCTGCATCCTCTCCAGGTGGCCGTGGGACACGCTTGTCCTTTTTTCTGCAGCTGTTATTGAGCCAGAACATGCAGAAGAGTTGGTGGAGTGGATAACAAAGCCAATCTCATCCTCCTCATCCTCTGTTACCCAGGTTCAGAGTAGTTTGCCTTCCAACGCAGGTGACAAAGTGGCCTATTCCACCGGCTCCTTGTCCATAGTCACTCCTTCTATAGCCCCACCGTCATGCACGGAGGAGTCCCCAGAATTATTCGACCACAGTGTTGGGTACATGCTGCTGGAGAATACACAGCGATTTGAAGGCTCCGATGTTGGTTCCCAGGTTGAGGAAGGGAGTAACGTGAGCCTATAGAGAGAGGGTGCCCAAGAAGGATGAGAAGTCATGTTCCCCCAGCTGCAGCATACTGCCAAGTTTGCTCCAGTGATGAGAAGAGAGGGGATGATGAGGTCACTGACTGTACTTGGGTGCCTGAGAGAAGAGAGGAGGAGGAGGCACAACTCCAACGAGGCAGAATGTCCTCTAGGGGGCAGCTTAAGGGCAGCCACCCTATTACATCACACCGCAGAGCTCCGCAGGTGCAGGGCGCTGCTGAATCCCCACTGAAAAGTTCCCTGGTGTGGGCTGTTTCGACACATGTGCAGCAGACCACACCATTGCTGTTTGTAACCTATGTCTGATGTGGATTAAACGTGGCTAGAACAGCAGCCGCTTGGGCACCACATGTTTGACCAAACATATGACGACCTGCCATGTAGTCCGCTGGCAACAGCACTTGAAAGACCCACATCAAAGAAAAAGAGGGACTTCTCCTTGCTCCTCATCTGGGATCTCCAACCCTACTGTACCTCCAGTTCTCTCAAAAACCTGCACTGAGAGGAATGAAGGTATAGCAATAGGTGTCCCAAGTACTTGCAGTCAATCTGCTAGCAGTACACCACCATCTGATTTTAGCAGGCAAATTTCCCTACTCCAGCTGCTGAACCGTAAAAAGAAATTTGGTCCCAGCCATCCACATGCTTAGCATCTAAATGCTAGCTTGGCCAAATTTCTAACACTTCAACTACTGCCTTTTCAGCTGGTAGACTTTTTCCACATTTGTGGAATGTGCTGTACCTCAGTGGCAGGTTCCGAAACGCCATTTCTTTTCACGGAAGGCGATTCCGGCTCTCTATCGGCATGTGGAAGGCAATGTTTTGGCCTCGTTGGACAGGGCAGTCAGTAGTAAGGTGCATATTACCGCTGACTTGTGGTCCAGCAGGCATGGGCAGGGACGTTACCTTTTCTTCACGGCGCACTGGGTAACTCTGCTGGCAGCTGGGAAGGATGCAGGACAGGGTTCCGTGTTGTTGGCGCTTGTTCCACCACGCCTCCAAAATGCTAGTGGTGATTCTGCCACAGCTCTCTCCTCCACCCCCTCCTCTTCTTCTTCCTCTATGGCCTCTTCTGCAGATTTGTCCTCTGAACCAGCGGTGCTCTGTAAGCGTTCAAGGGGATATTCAAGCAGTCAGGCTAAAAGATGCCATGCGGTGCTTGAGTTGGTCTGCCTAGGGGAAAGGAGCCACACTGGGGCAGAGATTCTTTCAGCTCTGTAGGGGCAGGCTCAGAGGTGGTTGACGCCATGCCAGCTTCGGCCAGGAATGGTTGTATGCGACAATGGCACAAACCTTCTCTCCGCCCTCCAGCAGGGACACTTGACCCACTTGACCCATGTTCCCTGTTTGGCACACGTGAATTTGGTGGTGCAGCGGTTCTTGAGCAGGTACCCAGGCTTACAGGATCTCCTGAGGCAGGCCAGAAAAGTCTGTGGTCGTTTCCACCGGTCATACAATGCCAGTGCTCGGCTGTCTGACATTCAAAGGGAATGCAACCTGCCCACCAACCGCCTCCTTTGTGACATGCCCACCAGGTGGAACTCAATGTTGGCAATGCTGCAGCGGCTACACACACAGAAGAGGGCCATCAATGAGTACCTGTGCAAATATGCCACCAGGACAGGGTCAAGGGAGCTTGGCTTCTTTTCACAACGCCAGTGGCTACTGATCAAGGATGCATGCACTGTCCTGTCACCATTTGAGGAGGCCACAAGGATGGTGAGCAGCGACAATGCATGCATCAGTGACACTGTCCCTCTAGTCTTCCTGTTGGAGCACACGCCTTGTGGAATCATGGACAGGGCACTTAATGCAGAATAGCGGGAAAAAGAGGAGGACTTCTTTACCTCTCAAGGCCCCCTTTATTCAGATAGCATTCCTGCGGGCCCACCAAACACACAGGAAGAAGAGAAGGAGGAGGATTGTGTCAGCATGGATGTAGAGGATAACACTCAGCAGCAGTCTTCAAGGGATGGTTTTCAGTCCCCAGAAACTCAAATATTTCACAGCAGGGCCCATTCCTGCGCCCAACAAGAGTATCTGTGAGGGGTTACAGTGTTGTGGCACCACCATCCCAAGGCCCAATTTTTCTGCCCCTGTTTAACAGGGGCATGTAATTACAATTTTTGATATAATATTTCACAGCAGGGCCCGTTCTTGCACCCAACAAGAGTATCTGTGAGGGGTTACAGTGTTGTGGCACCACCACCACCACCCAAGGCCCAATTTTTCTGCCCCTGTTAACAGGGGCATGTAATTACAATTTTTGATATAGTATTTCACAGCAAGGCCCATTCCTGCACTCACCAAGAGTTATTGTGAGGGCTTGCAGTGTTCTGGTACCACCACCTAAGGCCCAATTTTATGCAGAGTATATGGGGCAGGCCATATAGTATATATTCTGCTGTTCAGAGTGTATAGCGCCTGGGGGCCTTGGGGACCCCCACGCCATTTTTATAAAAATTTGGGTGCAGGGTTCCCCTTAATATCCATACCAGACCCAAAGGGCCTGGTAATGGACTGGGTGGGGGGGAACCCATGCTGTTTCTTTCAATGATTTTCATCTATATTGCCGGGACACGACATTACATTACAGCCGCGAGTAGTTTTAAATTACATATTTTCCTTTAGAAATGTCATTTTGCTGTGGTATTGTTCTAAACACTGGAAAAATGCGCTAATTTACAGGCATACTAAGGACACCCCCCAGGCACGATATTTAAAGGAATATTTCATTTTTATTGTTTCACTTTAAGCATTATTAAAATCACTGCTCCTGAAAAAACAGCGGTTTTTAAAACTTTTTTTTTGCATTGATACATGTCCCCTGGGGCAGGACCCGGGTCCCCAAACACCTTTTATGGCAATAACTTGCATATAAGCCTTTAAAATTAGCACTTTTGATTTTTCACGTTTGTGTAAACGGTGTTTAACAGTGTTCAGACAAATTTTTTGCCTGTTTGCATGTTCTGCTGCGAACCGAACCGTGGGATGTTCGGGTCATCCCTAATATTGTGTAGTGTGAGTATAGTGTAGTGTATCAGTTCAGTGTTAGTGTAGTGTGAGTATAATGTAGTGTGTCAGTGCAGTGTCAGTATAGTGTGTCAGTATAGTGTGACTATAGTGTAGTGTCAGTGTAGTGTTAGCATAGTGCAGTGTTTAACACAGCATTACATAACATTTAGCGCTGTATACCCCCTTTTTTTTTGATGATTGCTGCCTTTTTTTTGTTTGTTTTTTTTTTGCCGTGCCTGCCCCTTTTTTTTAAATTGTCAGCTGCAGTTTTTCTGAATGCGATGCTGTTGTTGCCACTTTTTTATTTTTTATTTTTTTAAAGTTTTTAAATTTCTGTCAGTGGCAGTCCTCAATTTAAAGTGCACCAAACACCAGTTTTCATTGAATAAAGTGCATCCAATTTCACATTTCCCAGTATCTATTAAATTTGGGTAATAAGCCCCCCATCATGTGTAGGAGGCCAACAAGGAGAGGCAGACATTCTCATGCCACTATGAGCGGGCCAGCAGCATCTGTATTCACAGGCAAAGGTGAACGTGGTCCATCCACTGGCAGGGCACGTTTTTCTCTGTGTAGTGATGTTGCCTTTGCTATCCAGCCACAGCATGCAGAGGAGGTGGTGGACTGGCTTACTAAACCATCTTCCCCTCATCCTCTATTATCCAAGCTGAGACTAGTGTGAAGTCCACTGCAGCTGCCAGAGTGGCTTATTCTGCCTCCTTGTCCACAGCTACTCCTGCCATAGCCCCAGCATCATGCATTTGAACACAGCGTCAGCCACTTGCTTCTTAGCGATGAACAGGCTTTACTTGATTCTGATGTTGGTTTTGAGGATGAGGAAGAGAGTAACATGAGCCTACAGAGAGGGGAGAACACTGATAAACAACACATTGGCATTCATGTTCCACCAGCCGGAGCATATTGCCAAGCAGATCAAACATGGCAAAAACACCAGCCATTTGGGTAACACATGCTTGTAAAGGCATGTAACCTCCCACTACTCAATTGCTGACTTTGCAACTTCCGCTTTTCTGTCTGGTGGATTTTGCCCCCTTCTGTGAATTTGCAGAATGTGCTGTACCACAATGGCAGGTTTCCAGTCGCTTTTTATTTACACATTCCAGCTCTGTACCTTCATGTGGAAGGCAATGTTTTGGCATTCTTGGGGAAGGCAGTCAACAGCAAGGTCTATTTCATTCACAGCACACTGGGTAACTCTGCTTGCAACTAGGAAGGATGCAGGACAGGGCTCACTGCTGGAGCTTGTTTTGCTGCCACGTCTCCATAGAGCTGGTGGTGATGATGCCATATCTGTCAGTGTCACCCCTCCTCCTCCTCCTCCATGCCCTCCTCTGCTGAATTGTTCTATGAACCACTATTACCCCCTATGCATTCAAGGGGCTATTCAACGAGTCAGGCTAAAAGATGCCATGCAGTGCTTCAGCTGGTCTGTCGAGGGGATAGGAGCCACACCGGAGCAGAGATTCTTTCAGCTCTGCAGGGGCAGGACCAGAGGTGGTTCACACCATGGAAGCTTGAGCCAGGAATGGTGGTGTGCAATAATGGAACTAACCTTCTGTCCGCCCTTCGACAGGGAAAGTTGACACATGTGCCATGCCTGGCACATGTCCTCAATTTGGTGATGCAGCATTTATTAAAAAGGTACCTAGGTTTGCAAGATCATCTAAGGCAGGCAAGAAGAGTCTGTAGCCATTTCAGGCGGTCATACACAGCCAGTGTTCAGTTGGTTGAAATTTAACAGGAATTCCACCTGCCCATAAACCGCCTGATTTGTGACATGCCCACCAGGTGGAACTCAACTTTGGCAATGCTGCAGCGGCTGCACGTGCAGCAGAGGGCCATCAACGAGTACCTGTGTGAATATGGCACATGGACAGGTTCAGGGGAGCTCAGTTTTTTTCCCCCACGCCAATGGCTGCTGATAAAGGATGCATGCACTGTACTGTCACCATTTTACGAGGCAACAAGGATGGTGAGCCATGACAATGCATGCATCAGTGACACTATCCCTCTTGTGTTCCTGCTTGAGCATACTCTGAGTGGCATTATGGGCAGGGCACTCAAGTCAGAGAAGCAGGAAGAAGAGGAGGACTTCCTTTCCTCTCAAGGGCCGCTTTATGAAGACACCATTCTTGCAAAGCCACAGAACACACAAGAGGAGAGGGAGTAGGTGGAGGAGGATTCTGGCAGTTTTGGAGACATTGAAGCAGAGGAAGACATATGTAAAACCTTAAGCGATAGTTTTCAGTCCCTAGAAACCTTGGGAGCAGTACGTGGCTCTGAGGAGGCAGTTCCAGATACTTTAATCCTCAGTGACCCCGAGGATTCTGCTTCTCATGCTTCTGCAAGCTTGCGATGCATGGGTTCCCTTCTTCTTCAAAGCCTGTGAAAGGACCCGAGAATTCATGGCATTAAGGAGAAGGATCATTATTGGTTGCCAACCCTCCTTGACCACTGTTACAAGGTAAAAGTCTCGGAACTCATCCTACCCTCACAGAGGGAGCACAGGATAAAAGATCGTGAGGACACCTTAAAGAGGAGTTAATGTAACACCTTTCCAGACTCTGGTAGGTTACAGTTTCATGGAAAAGGTAGTTTTGGGGCTTCTGTTGGTCAATTGAGGAGCGGTGGGAAAGAGGGGCGCCTCAGTGGTGCATTTAAAAATGATTTAGTCCTCTTTCCCAGGGCTCTCAGCTTCCACATTCCATTGGCAGCGTCTGCATCATATGGTGGAAGATTATCTAGGGGGGAAAACAGACATGGAGAGCTTTCCAATAGATGATCCATTGGATTACAGGGTCATGAGAATAGACCACTGGCTAGAACTTGCCCAGTATGCAATTGAGCTGCTGGGCTGCCCTGCATCCAGCATGCTTTCCCGAATGGGCATTCAGTGCTGCCGGAGGTTTTATGACAGATAAATGAGCGTGCCTGTCCACAGACTCCATTGACCGGCTGACATTTGTTAAAATGAATCAGTCCTGGATTAGCAGCAGCTATCAAGCCCCTGATGCCAATGTCACAGATTAAATGCTTTTGGGATCTGGAATCTCTGCAAGACTGTCTAGGCTGCCTAGCTTTGTGGGTGTTGATTTTATCCAATTTTTCCAAGAACCAATTTTTCCACACCTGTTTGACAGGTGCATATAATTTTAATTTCTTACAGCAAGGCCAATACTTGCTTTCATCAAGAGTATCTCTATAGGGTTATGGTGTGAAGGCACCACCAACACCCAAAGCCCAATTTTTCCACACCTGTTTGACAGGTGCATATAGTTGTTCTCAGTGTGTTCTCAGAGCATTCCGCTGGGAAAATTTTTCTTTCTTTCACTGGTCTGTACAGGTGGCTTTAGCAGCCTTACTGGTAAGCCAGTAATGGTGAAACTGAAGTGGGGTATACAATACAAGGTATACCTGGTCTCTGTGGATGGCTACATGAACATGCAGCTCACCAATACAGAAGAGTATATTGATAGGGGCATTGTCTTGGACATCTTGAGAAGTTCTAATAAGGTGTAATAATGTATTGTATGTAAGAGGAGTGGAAGAGAAGGAAGAAGATGACGAGAATAAAGCAATTTCCAAATTAGTTTTGTAAATTTATTTTGAACGTTATTTTTGGACAGACATTATTTTTATTAACAAAACATGCAAAAACAAACAGATTTTTGTTCAAGAGTACCTCTATAGGGTTACGGTGTGAAGGCATCACCAACACCCAAAGCCCAATTTTTATGCACCTGTTACTTCTATCCAAAATCTGCAAAAGAGACACCAGACTTTATATAAAGAAAATTGTTAATCTTCGCCTGAAAGTACTATAATTTGGCTTCTTCACATAAGGCTTGATGAATGTGTGAATGGGGCGCTCGTTCAAAACAACTTCTATACTAATATACAGTGAAGTACTATGCCATGAAATATATATATATATATATATATATATATATATATATATATATATATAATTAATCACAAGACTTACATTACTAGAAAATTTATTTTTGCATGTGCAACGTTATTATTTATAAATAAATCAGAAAGAAATTGTGTTAAAAATATTTGTTTAAAAAAATACATATGTAACGTGTTAGCCCAAAAAGCATGCAGGTGCTTCATCCACAGTCGATTGGCTCCTATTACCAGATGTGCTCGAATGTTATAAGATAATGAATGAGTGACCTCCACCAGCCACCTTCTAGTAAATTGGCTGCTCACATTAGGAAAAGGCCATATGGTCAGATAACGCTTTTTGTCATGAATAACTGGTCCCCAGTTTCTAGACACTTCCACCAGATGTAATCCGTGTCCCCAGTAGTCCCTCTGATGTGACTATCCACACCTTTCTCCAGCGGTCCTCCTGCTGGGGCTATCTAGGTCCTTTCCTTATGCTTCTCGTTTACTCAGGATATATAAGGAAAACATCATAGTGCAATACTGCTAAAACCATCTGCTTTTATTAGGACTAAAAAATATCCACTCACATTTAGACCATGTTTCAATATCGCATAAAAGACAAGGTGAACACTCAATGGATTGCTTCCTCACCACACTTTCAGGTATCGGAGACACCGGAAGTGACCAGGTAATTCATAATTTATCTGGCTTATAGTGTTTGAGTTTATTATTTAATGGTTGCAGATGTTTTTTTCAATTAAGTATTTATTTATTGATTTTTCATTTTTTAACATAGCAGCACGTTAGTTGACTATTGTAACTCCCTCCTCATTGGCCTACCTCTCCGCAAGCTATCCCCTCTACAGTCTGTCAAGAATGCCGCTGCCAGACTCATCCACCTTACCAACCGTTCAGTGCCCGCCGCTCCTCTCTGCCAATCCCTCCACTGGCTTCCCATGGCCCAAAGAATACAATTCAAAACACTAACAATAACATACAAAGCCATTCACAATTCTGCCCCGAGCTACATCACAAATCCTATCTCCAAATATCACCCAAACCGTCCTTTCCGCTCCTCCCAAGACCTTCTGCTCTCTAGCTCCCTTGTCCCCTCCTCCCATGCGCATCTCCAGGACTTTTACAGAGCCTCTCCCATCCTCTGGAACGCGCTACCCCAATCTGTCTGGCTATCTCCTACTCTGTCCCTGAAAACTCATCTCTTCAGGGTGGCCTATCCTGCCTCCAGCTAACATCCAAATCTTGTACTCCCCTCATCAGTTCATCCCTCACAGTCCTTTGTTTCACCAGCCCCTCCCGCTTATATTGTAAGCTTGCAGGAGCAGGGCTTCTCTAACCCTCTTGTTTTGAATTGTACTATTGGTGTAGTGTCTCCCTACATTGTAAAGCGCTGCGCAAACTGTTGGCGCTATATAAATCAAGTATAATAATAATATGTATTTAACACAGATTGTTTATATAAGGCTTGCTCACTGCGGTGCAAAAATGTGATTTTTCACTGATCACTGTACTGGTGTCACTTATGATACTAATTTGACACACACCATACACCTCCCTTACTAGTATAGTGTTTGAATGGATCAATATCTTTGATCTGATCAAATCTATACTAGCGTCCCCAGTAGTATAGTGTTCCCAAAAATGCGGCATTAGCGGGATCAGCCCAGACACCTGCTAGCACCTGCATTTAGCCCCTCCGCCCAGCCCAGCCCACCCAAGTGCAGTATCAATGGATCGCTGTCACTTCCAAAACACAGCACACAAAACTGCAGCATTAGCAGAGTCACGCCCGATCCCTGCTAGCACTAGCAGTTAATTTTTTTTGTAGCGATTCAAGCAGTCGTTGACAACCAGTTGCTCTTTTACCTGTGAGTCGCACTAGCTGTACCTGTATATTTAGAGGCCAAAATGTCCAAGCAGAGGTACACTAGTGAAGAGGCCTACACATTGCCGAGCATGACGGATGAGAGCGAAGGTGAAGCCTCACTGTTAGATTCAGGCTCAGTATATGAACCCATAGAGAGCAGCAGCACCCTGACAGATAGCTCTGACAACAGAGTATCAGTCCCTGCTAAGGTCAGGCATACCCGACCCCATTCTTCTGTTGCTGAGGTGCAACAACTGCATGGTTCTTGTATGGAGCAGAGAGCCAGTACTAGTGCCACTCAACTTTCTGGTGAACTGGCAAGTGGCCTAGTACGTCCTGGTCGTAGACAAACCAGCACTGCAGTAACACTTGGTGATGTGATGAGTCCCATAAGTACAGTTCAAGCTGGTGTGGTGGCTAGCACAGATAGTGCCCCGCAGCCACCAAAAATTCAAAGACAGGCCTGTAGAGCACATAGTGCCCTTTCTGATGCATTTGCAAATCCTGATTGGCGGCCCACCACTTCTGCAGCGCCCGTACTTCCCCCATTCATTGCCCAACCCAGAATTCAGGTGGAAACAGCGGATTTTAGTAGCCTTGAGGACCCTGTCTTCTAGAATCAAGAATCTTAGAGACTTCAAACTCATTTTGTCCATCAACCAAAAACAGGAGGAGGTAGCTGTTGCGTTCTGGAGTAGCAATTGAAAATTGCCTTTTTGAGGAGGGAAACATGGAATACAGGGTGTATCAGGAGAGAGGAGGGCAAATTCAACCGATATCCAGGCTCGAGCAATAATTCTGTAAGGATGAGGAATCAAGGGCCCAATTTGGTAGAAGGTTGTTTCAGTCTCACGTATTTGGTTGATAGCCAAACTCTGTCCCCCACCACATATGGAGGTATATGGCATCTTCGTTTGTTGGAGAAAAGCACATACTTGCCTGCTGACTTCCGTAGTAATAAGCAAATCTTTTTCCAATGTAGCAGAATATCTTTCACCCACAGATCTGCTACTGGTACACCAGAAGAAGGCTGAAGTAGGGGGAAAGTCTGAGGGTGATAGCCTAGGGCTGCGTAGGATGGTGTGGTATGAAGAGCACTGTGCCAATGGGAATTAATGGCGAACTCAGCCAAAGGCAAAAACTCAGACCAGTTGGAGTGTAAGGCATTGACATAATGTCGAAGATAGCTTTCCAGGGTCTGGTTCATGCGTTCGGTTTGACCACCTGTTTGAGGGTGATGTGAGGTAGAGAGTGAGAGCGTTACTCCCAGTTTCTTGCAGAATGCTGTCCAGAATCGGGAAACAAACTGGGATCCGCGGTCTGAGACAAGATTGGTAGGTATGCCATGATATCTCACAATATGGGAAAGGAAAACGGTAGACAGTACTTTCGCTGTAGGTATTCCCGGGAGTGGCACAAAATGAGACATTTTGGAAAAGCGATCCACTATGACCCATATAGCAGTCATGCCCTCAGACTTGGGTAAGTCTGTAATGAAGTCCATAGTCAAATGGGTCCAAGGCTGGCAAGGTGCCGGAAGTGGTTGTAACAGTCCAGTAGGCAATGTGCGGGGTACATTATTAGCAGAACAAGTTGGACAGGCAGCCACATAGTCAGTAACATTCCTTTTCATATGAGGCCACCAGACATGACGTTGCAAGGTCTTAAGAGTGATGGTGACACCAGGATGACCGGATAGTGCACCATCATGAGCCCATAGGAGTACAGGTTTTCTGAGGCTAGGGGCTACGAACAGGCAACCTGGTGGTATCTTCAAGCCTTGGGGAACACGATTCTGGGTTTCTTGTCACTGTTGAAAAAGAGCCGTAGAGATCTGTGCGATAATTTTGTGAGGTGGGATTATATACTGCTCGGTAGGTTGATCTTCTTCAGAGGTAGCGAACTGTCTGGAAAGAGCATCGGCTTTCTTGTTTTTATGCCCAGGAACATAAGAAAGAGCAAAATTAAAACGGGAGAAAAAAAGAGCCCATCGAGCCTGACGTGAGTTCAAATGTCTTGCAGTCTGAAGATACAGCAGGTTTTTATGGTCGGTGAGGATAGAAAAAGGCTTGGGAGCCCCTTCCAGAATATGTCACCATTCAGACAATGCCAATTTGATGGCCAGTAGTTCTCGATTCCCAATGTTGTAATTCATCTCCACTGGAGAAAACTTTCTAGAAAAAAACGCTACTGGATGAAATCTATCAGACTTAGGCTGTCTCTGGGACAGCACAGCACCTGCTCCTACTTTGGAGGCATCAACCTCAACTATGTACTGGAGATCGGGATTTGGATGCTGAAGAATTGGAGCCTTGCTAAACATGTCTTTTAATTGCTGGAAAGCCAATTCTGCTTCTGAGGGCCACACCTTTCAATTTGTACCTTTCTTAGTCATAGCAGTAAGGGGGACTGCAATGGAGGCAAAACCTTTGATGAAGCGTCTGTAGTAATTTGTGAACCCTAGAAAGCTTTGGAGCCCTCTTAAAGTGGTCGGTTGGGGCCATTGCAAGACAGCGGAAAGTTTTTGAGGGTCCATTTGGAAACCGGCAGCACTTATAATGTATCCAAGGAAAGGAATACGGTTTTGATGGAAACTGCATTTCTCAATCTTCGCGTAAAGATGGTTTTCTCTCAGTCGTTGTAATACCTGCTTTACATGTGAGATGTGCTCTAGATGAGTCTTGGAAAAGATTAAAATGTCGTCCAAGTATATGATTACAAAACTGTTGCTGAAATTGTAAAAAATGTCATTCATGAAACGTTGGAAGACAGCAGGGGCGTTACACAACCCAAATGGCATAACCAGATATTCAAAATGTCCATTACGAGTGTTGAATGCCTCCTTCCACTCGTCCCCATCTTTAATTCGAATCAGATTATAAGCCCCTTGTAGGTCCAGCTTAGAGAAGATAACGGCACCCTTAAGTACATCAGCTTCAGTTCAAGAATGAGAGGCAAAGGGTAGGAGTCTTTTACAGTGATTTGATTTAACCCTCGATAGTCTATGCATGGTCGAAGACCCCCATCTTTTTTTTCAACAAAGAAAAAACCTGCCCCTACTGGAGAAGAAGAGGGTCGGAAAAAACCTCTTTCCAAGTTGTCTTTTACGTATTCCTCCATGGATTCTTGTTCAGGCAAAGACAGGGGATAGGTCCTTCCTTTGGGAAGAGGTGCTCCAGGAATCAAATTAATTGCGCAATCAAAAGAACGATGTGGAGGTAAAACCTCTGCCTTTTGCTTGCAAAATACATCTGTAAACTCATGGTATTCACGTGGCAAGCTAGGTGGGATGGCCACTGAAGCCAACAGACAACCAGAAAGTCTTTTGGGTTGAGACAAATAGTTTAGATGACAGAACGACCCCCAAGAGGTTAGTTCTCCATTTTCCCAATCAAAAGAAGGGTTATGTTGTTGTAACCATGGGTAACCATGGGTAACCAAGGATAACGGGCAGAAGTGGGGAATCAATAAGAGACAACTTCCTCTTTCTGGTGTACGCCTACCTGAAGGGTGATAGTTGTAGTCTCAAATTTTACAATGCCATCTCCCAAGGGTTGTCCATTCAGGGTAGTGATGTTCAAGGGTCTAGACTTTGGAACAAATGGGATTTTATTTTTTTTACCAAAAGTGTAGTCCAAGAATATGCCAGCAGCTCATAGGAGACAAGTTTAGAGGGTAAATGGATAATTGCGGGAACGGTAATCTTGGTTTTGGAGGATATACCTGTAAGGTCTAACCCAGCTCCTCCAACACTGGTTAGACCCTGCCTTTTACTGGACGGGAAGGGCAGACAAATAACAAATGTCCTTCAAGTCCACAGTACAGGCATAGGCCCAATGCACGCCTCCTTTGTTTCTCCGACTCAGTTAGGTGGAGACGGCTTACTTCCATGGGTTCCACAGGTGCCTGGGGTTCAACTGAGATTTCAGGTTCTGGCTGAGGTGTTGCTTGGAAGTTACGGGCCAAACGGTAAACTGGCCTAGGAAACTTGCGAGTTCTAAGTCTTTCTTGGCACCTTTCATGATACCGGACATCCAGGCGATCACACAGCTCTATGAATGTCTCAAGGTCTTCTGGAGCATCCTTATAGACGAATTCGTCCTTGATGCGATCTGTAAGACCTTTTCGGAAGGCTGCATGTAATACCCTTGAGTCACAATTAGTCTCAGCAGCCAGGGTACGGAACTCAATAGCATATTGTGCCACAGACCTGGTACCTTGTTGTATGTCCAAAAGTGAGTACTTAGCTGCAGAAGCTCTATCTGGCTTGCCAAATACAGTCTGGGGAGAAGAAAGAAATTTGTCAGCGTCTAGCAGCACAGGATCATTGCGTTCCAGGTAAGGAGAGGCCCAGGCCAGGGCCTTCCCCTTTAACAAGGAAATTGCTATCATAGGGGATATTTACATTCCCTGTGATAACAATAAAAAGGATTAAAAAAAAAGAAAGAAAGGGACAGAGTAAAAATAAAATAAAAAGCAAAATGAGTAATAAAAAAAAAAATTAAAGCACCCCTGTCTCCCCGTGCACACGCGCAACGGTGAACACAAGCGTCTGTCTCGCGTCGTATGTAAACAGCAATTGCAACATGCATGTGAGGTATCACCGCGAACATCAGATTGAGGGCAGTAATGCTAGCAGTAGACCTCCTCTGGCTGAATAAATGTTGGCCTAAATGTATGATTAAAATTGATTTTTTGGGGTTTTTGTTATAACAAAAAAAGAAAAGGACACAAACTTCGTTTGGGTACAGCATTGCATGACCGCGCAATTACCAGTTAAAGCAGCACAGTGCCAAATCGTAAAAAGTGCCCTGGTCATTAAGGGGTAAATCCTTCTGGGGCTGAAGTGTTTAAAATCAGTGCTCCTTTAAAAACAATCTTTTAAAAAAAGAAAGTTTGCTTTGATACATGTCCCCCAGGGCAGTACCCAGGTCCCATACCCTTTTTATGGCCAGTAACTTGCATATAAGCCTTCAAAATGGACACTTGATTTTTCAAGTTCGGGTCCCATTTTCCGCCAACAAAGTTTTGTTGGCGGAAAATTTGAGAACCTGCTGGCAAACATTTGTTGGCGGAAAGTCCGACAGCAAATGTTCGATGGAGCATACACACGGTCGGACTTTCTGACAACAAGCTCACATCCAACATTTTTCGTCGGAGAATCTGACCGTGTGTACGCGGCATAAGAGTCATGTAGTAGATTAAAGATGGTAGATTAGAGTGTTCTCAGGTAGATATCCCTATTCATTAAAATGGGGGGTGGGTATTAGTGTTTAGTAAAAGTGCATGTACTCATTACAATATTTTAGGGATTTTTTTCAGTGAAAGTAATTTTCTTTTTAAGCTGGCTGGTGTGGGTCTTGTTGAAAAAGATGGTAATAATACTGTGCCCGTAGTCACTTTAATATTTTGGTGGCTGTTTTCAGTGAAATAAATACACTGTAATACCTGCAGGTACAAAAATTGCATTTTAATTGTTTATTCTTATCAATTCACAAAATGCAAAGTACACCAAAAGAAGAAAAATCAACATTAATTTTAGGTTTGGCTACCCTTTGGCTTCAAACCAGCTAACCTTTAGCGGGCCGCTGGATTTTGGATCCCCCTACTCCTCCACAACCAGGCAATATGCATTTTTCAACTTGCATCCAGACACAGAAACCAGTCCTATGGCTAGTTTTGTTGTTTTATTAGGGGATTAACAACTTGGATAGGGATGAAGGGTTATGGGTTGCCCAAAACTGAATTTAGTAGATGAGAGGACAAAACTTCCCTATAAACTTCTTGCAGAAAATAAAAAAATGAATCCCAGACTGTACTCCCTCTGGAATAGTTTCAGTCTTTACAGGATTAGGAGCCAATATCCCAACAGCTGGCAGGAGTTCTATGTCCCCTTAGTGAAACTGGCAAAGTCCCAACTGTTTGTTTTTTGAAAAATTCCCGGAGCAAAGGATTTAGGTTAGCTGTGACACTGTCCCATGAAAGCATGTTAAATATTGCATTTGGCAGCCTTCTCCCTTATTGGCCCTGGGGGTAATCAGGTAAAGGGTACTCACACTGTCCCTTGAATCCTACTGCTTGCATAGACTGCTGTTCAGGCTTCCTGCTGGACAAATCTTTACTCGCTTACTCAGTTGAAACTACTGTAGTAACCATATTAGTGCTTATGTAATGAGAAATAGTTCATTAACCGATCGCAATTCCAACAACTTTTAGCCTTAAACACTCTTCAAAATAATCACTAGATAGTAATCAAACCTTCTGATAAAGGAGGGAACGAAGTGATCATGGACAATGATTTTTATAAATAAATGTGATTAAAGATTTTCTGTAACAATGAATGGTATCGACCAATATAAAAAGAACAGGTAATTTGAGCTTAAATATAAAAACCCCATTCTGAACATATACCAACCAGCTATTATTAATAAAAACACATGAAAATATTTACACATCAAATATCCCAAAATACCCACTTTTAACGCTCCATCAAAAAAGATTTGTCTAAACTTCAGGTCGACTGATAGTTTCAGGTGTGCACTGCTTAACTGAAACCGCAAGTCGCCTTGTTGATGACTACTTAACACCCCATGTCTGTTCACTATCGTCTTATGTCAAGGATACCATAGGTTTATTAAAATTTATTAAGGGTGTCATAATTCCCTCAGAGGCTTGGCTTGTCACATCTGACACTGAGGCTTTATACAGCTTTATACCACATACTAATGGTATCCAGGTAGTTGACAATTTCCTTACAAAACTACTTGGACATACATTGAATTTGTTGTGGATTTGCTTAAAGGCTAAGTTCCCCTTGTAAAAAAAATAATAAATGCACTTCTTTTTGGAGGTAAATATGCATTTTCTTTGCTTTGCAGCCTTTACCACTTGCCCACTGGGCATTTAGACCCCCTTCCTACGACGCTTCTGTTATAAAATTTAGCAAATTAGTAATTATTCTTCATAGATTATGAGCAAAATTTATACTGCCGCATTGCTTTGGTAAAAATAACCCAAATCAGTGTATATTATTTGGTCTGTGTGACAGTCACAGAGCCTACAAGCTATGGTGCCAATCATTAGAAATTGTTCACACCTGATTTCAACTGATGTACTGACGATCTCATTTTTTTGAGACAAGCCACCAAATTACCCCCTTTTGGAAAGTAGACATTCCAAGGTATTTAGTAAGAGGCATGGTGAGTTTTTTGAAGTTGCAATTTTTTTTCCCACAATTCTTTGCAAAATTAAGTTGTTGTTTTTTTCACAAAATTGTCATAATAACAGGTTACTTCTCTCACATGGCATAGGCATACTTGCAACTACACTCCAAAATACATTCTGCTACTCCTGAGTATGGCGATACCACATGTGTGAAACCTTTTCACAGCCTAGCCACATAGAGAGGCCCAACATCCAAGTAGCACCTAATTTCCTGACAACCTATCACACTTTTGAAGGCCCTGGAGCACCAGGGCAATGGAAACACCCACAAAATTACCCCATTTTGGAAAGCAAACACCCTAACATATAGTCTGTGATGCATAATGAGTTTTTTTAACATATCATTTTTTTCCACAAGTTTTTGGAAACTGTGGAAAGAAAATGATAATGTATTTTTTTTCACACAAAGCTGTCCATTTATAAGTTATTTCTAACACATAGCATGCACATACCAAAAATGACACCCCAAAATACATTCTGCTACTCCTTGGTGATACCACATGTGTGAGACTTTTCCACAGCCTGGCCACATACAGAGGCCCAAAATGCAAGGAGCACCGCCAGGTGTTCTGAGACCATAAATTACATATCTAATTTCCTGACTACCTATCACATTTTTAAAGGCCCTTGATATTTCTAACACATAGCATGCACATGCCAAAAATTACACCCCAAAATACATTCTGCTGAGCAAAGGGTAAACAAAAGATTACCTGTGGTTTTAGTAGTGCAGTTGTCCACAGAGGAGAGCATTGGTCCAGGCAGCAGGCAGGGAAGTGGTCAGCAACAGTGAAAGGAATTGTCCAGGCAGCAGGCAGGGATACTGTCCATATACAATCCAGGGTCAGTGCAGGCAGCAGGCAGAGATATTGTCAGCACAGCCAAAATATTGGTCCTGGTAGTAGGCAGGAACATGGTCCATAGTACAAGTAGCAGGCAAAGGTATGGTCAGTTCATGAGGCAGAAGCACAATGGCAGTAAGTGGGCAGCAAATATCCGATTAGGGACTCGGTCTGGAAAGAATGGGGACAGGGGACAGGGGTAGAGGCTTCTCCCACCCAAATCTTTTGGAAGCCTCCAGTCTCCAGACCCTGATCTGGGAACTACAAAACCTGGCAAAATACTAAAACTTTGTTTTCCCCATTCAGAAAAAACATTCTGAAGCCCCTCACATATGTGAGACCCCTGTGTTATCATGAATACCACTACTACAGCATCAGGGTAAAGGATCGGTCTAAGCCGCAGGCAAAAAACATGCTCAATAAACAGTCTAGGGTCAGTTCCAGAGCAGGCAAAGGTATAGACAGTTTAGGTGGCAGGCAGAGGCGTGGTGGAATGACAGGTCAGGGTCAGTTTTGGAGCAGGCAGAGGTATGTACAGTTTAACGGTAGGCAGTGGCGTTGTCAAATAACAGGCTAGGGTCAGTTCAGGAGCAGGCAGAGGCATGAGGAATGCAAAAGCAAATGGCAGGAATCCAATATTAAGTTTGCCATACTTCACTAATAATGTAGAGACCCTGACCCTGGCTCTGTTCATTGTTAATTCTGACTTCTGGAATCCCTGACTACGGATTCACCTCGACAGTCCTTTGGTAAATTCCCTGTCAAGACCCCAATGCACAGATTCACAGCCCAGGTAGCTTTTTACCTTGTTCCTGTGGGCTGAGTGAATTTGCAAGGGTGAGCATACATCTCTGCACTATGGACTCCAACCAAGGTAAGCCCTTACAGAAGGACACAAGGGACAATAAGAAATGGCGTCTCATCTAACTCCTCTTCTGAAGCACACCCTACATCTTTTTTTACATGTTTGGCCTCCTTCTCTGGGAGGGACTTTTTTGGGAAAATGGCATTCATGGAGTCTGCTTACTGCATCTGAGCATTCATGGAGTCTGCTTACTGCATCTGAGCGAATGCTTTCTGGTGGGCCTTCAAGGTACAAAAGGCTATGACAATTTCTTCCTGATAGCGAAGAAAGGATATGGGGGGTCTTGTGGATTTTCAGTAAATCACATATGTATTATAAATGGCCAAATTGAAACAAATAATAGAGACTTTTTTGTACAAATGGTGGGTTCTTCTTACAGCAAGGTAGGGTTGAATCATTGGATCATTGAGGTCAACTCCCCCCCATGAACAAATTGTAAATGTGAACACATTCTAGTTTCTGGATTGGACCATTCCTTCTGTGGATTTGCACGTAGGTGTCATTGTGAATTGATGAAAGCATGTAGATGTCTCTTTTGTCCCTCCACTTCATAGCCAATGTTTCCTCATTCCGCAAAGTCACAGACTCCCATCGTTGTAGTCTTGCATTAATAAGCCTTTGTGGGAAGCCTTTCCTACTAGCTCTCATGGTGCCACATACTAGTGTTTTTTTTTTCCAGTGAAGATTGTGGAAAAGGTGAAACTGGGGTAGTAATTAAATAAAAGAAATATAAACCTGATAAATATATCATAATAAACACAATAAAATAAAGTCTATAAATTAAGTGCTCTGTGTCTTTAAATCCATCCATGAAGTAAAAAAGGAAAAAAGGTGCCGCCAAATAAAGTAAAGTGTTGCCTCTTCCTCGCCAGTTCACACCGCACTCACCAGAGGGATTTGACCCACTTTTTTCAAAGTGAAAGTGAATTTGCTTAAATAAAAGATCTCCGTATGTGTCAGTTGTGATCTCTCCTTCCCCACTTGTGTCCTAGACGGCTTGACTTCTGTGTGGATATCTGTGCTTCTGCTCCTTTAAAATTCTCTGTAAGGGATTCCCTCACCAGGGATAGGAATATAGGAATCGCTCATAGTGTAGCAAGTCATAAAAGAAGTTTATATAAAACATTAAAATGCACTTACATTCAAGTAATGAAAAACCGACATCTCTCTATGCGCTCCAACTGTGCTCCAGATGAAGGAAATGACACGTCTCAATAGTACCGCTCTGTAGCTGACTTTTGGCAAAAGCATGGTACTAAAGTGGTTAATGGTACCTTAAAATTTAAATGTGTTTGTATTTGCTTTTTTTACCTATTTGTAGTAAAGTATAGCCAGGCGTAATCAGGTGTAGGGAAAAGAAGCGGAAAAACACTCAAGTGTGAATGAGGGCTGAAACCCACTTTAGAGTCTATGTTGTGAACTTTGAAGATCACTGAGAATTAATTACTTCACAGTACATTCAGCTAGAGAGGTATACATAGTTGATTTTCCACAGACTTTAAATTTGTAACTAAACATATCAATGCTGTTTTCTGCAATGCTTTTATTTGTATGCTGCCTATAAGTACATGTGCAGTGTATGCCTCTGGCGAAAAGCGTCACAGTTGACAGTGTGCAAATGTTAGTTCTTGAATTCCTTTCAAGCCCTCAAATGGCTGGTGTCATAGCTGATTACATGTGCAGTACCATGGAAACTGCAGATCTAAATAAAGACTGAGGTGGTGCCACTTTCCGCTGCAAAAGGATAGGAGGGTATATTTCCAGTTTAACTGCAAGTCATATGCACATGTGAATGAGTTAAGGTGAAATTTAGAAGCATCTCAAACAGATCTCAAATGCAAGCTGAACCAGTCTAAAAGCACACTATATTTGCCCATCTACACAAGCCCATATTACTGAGGAGCTTTGGAGCACTATGTAATCTCACGGGAGAGTTTTCCTGTCCTGACAGGAAGTAAGGAGAAACTTCCCCACTGGGAACACAGATTGCAAATAAAAATCTACCAGACACTCTAACCTTTTCCCACTATATTTAAAACTAAAAAGAAAAGGTTTTTGTTGGCATTGTTTTTTAAACATCCCTAGCAATATTATAGTTTGTTCCAACCCCTGTATGTTTTACTGAACATCATTAAGATCTTAAACCCATCCTACAAAATTTTCCACCAAAAGTGGTATGGATTTCTTCCATCAGTGGTATTATAAACGACCACAAACAGCTTTGAAATAGTTGTGTTCACAGAGACTGTCACAAACTTTTTTTTTGTTAAAACCTTGGTACAAGCATTGACATTAAGATTTAGATGGAGCATTTTAACAGAGAAGTGGTTACTGCAATTCACATGCCACATTTGGGAGCATGTAATCAAGCCATTTCCACCACTATTATAAAAGATCAATCAGATTGCTGTTGTACTAAAAAAACAATGCTGTCTTGCTATTTGAATGTGCTGTATTAAACAAAGGTGTTGTATTTAAAGAAAGTGCTGTATTTTTTTACATTCACCACACTCATAGTGCCTTTATTTTCAAGATACCCGTATGTATACTTTAATAATATATTGCAAAATGGCTAAAGTGATTGGAAACTGGTTAGAAAATGGTGAACTGGAAAAAGGGTAAATTGACAAATTTCAGTGGTGAACGTAATCCAACTAGAACAAAAAAAGCCTAAAATTTAACAAAATTTCACCAAAAAATACAGGGTCATTGGACTATGTATACTTGCCCTCAAAAGTGTCAGCAAATCATCTGTGTAGGATTATGGGTTGTAGGGGATGTAGAGGTCTGCTCTCTGCTGTCTCAAAAAACTGGTCTACGGTGATACCCAATTGCAACCCTGCTACTATACCAACAATATCATAGCTTCCTTAATTTTCCACTTAATAAAGACCTAAGGGTATGCTTTACCTATTGTAAAACAAAACCTGAGAATATGTGACTCAATAAAATACTCAAGTGGCCTACTGTCATTGCATATGAATCCTGACTATTCTGGTAACTGTTTCAGGGGCTGTACAACTAAAGAAGATATGTTCACAACTGGTGGACCTGTTCTACTTTCACTGATTTTTAGTACTTACTAAGTGAACTTTTCCTCAAGTGCCTATAGAAGAATCAATAGATTGCGCTTCTATGTGGCAAAGCAATCTCATCAATGTACAAAGGCAAAATCCTATAAGAAATAATACATGCCAACAGAACATAAGTTAACAAAAGTTAAAAAGAGTTACATTTTGATTAATAAAAAGTTGACAAGCATAATATGTGGTCTGGATTCCATATTGCCTCAAATTTGTGAGCTCTGGTTACAAAATATACATCCAACCATTGATATCAATAGTATATGGACTCTATAAACCTATGAAATAAAGACACCACTCTTCTTTAATACAAGTGCAATCCCCTGATTGGATCTTTTCTTAACATCTGACTTAAGGTTTTCAATAGGCCTGAACTCTACATTGTACCTCACCTTACTCTTCTCTACCCCATCCTATACCATTTTAGTCCCTTTCCACTCAAGTTTCTTCATCTATATCTTGCTGCTTTATTGTTTCTTGTTTTTTGACAACCAATGAAAATCTTTCAGTTTAGCTTATTGAGATGTTACTACCTTCAGTATGTAAAACAACCTAACCCAACCCAGTTCTTCTGACTCTGTACCACGTTAGCTTCTTCTTCAGTGGATACCAACTGAAAGATAATAAGGATTTGTCAATTACAGGCCCATATGTAATGGATGTCAATGCATATAGCAGTCACAATAACTGAGGCTGTCTAGCTAATCATGCACTAATGTTCAATGCAGTCCTAATTTACAATGCACATTGAGCTACACCACAGAATGTGGATACTAACATTTCCCTTATAAATGTATTAAAATGACAAAAATCAAACAGCTCGCTAATCAACTGAGTGCAGATGAATCAAGCTAAATGCTATTTTAAAAATGCATACACCATGCTGTCTTAGAAAAAAGGTAACTTATATCATATAGCTATATTCCAAGCACCAGAGTATGCAATCTCATACTCTGACTAGTGCCTGAACATCTATGCATATGTAGCACAGTGACCATCTAAATTCAGTTCACAAATGCTTTTTTATAAACTAGGGGTTTTTTACAGTCTCCTTTTATGATTATTGTGCATACTTGATGCAGTTTTATTCCTACAAGGTATGCATGTTTTTAAATGCTAACAGTGGCTATATTGACCCAAAAAACATTAAAGAAAAACACATTTAAATTAAGGCACAGCACAGCCAAACAGGATAGATTCAGACAGCGGAGCATGCATTCTCCAACAAACCACACTCATACCTCCCAACTTTTTTAGATGGGAACGAGGGACAACTGTTAGAAAAAGTATGCAGACATAGGGCACGCCCCCTGCCATGCCCCCTTTAAAGGATAATTATACAAACAAAAATGATTAGTTAAACCTACAAGTGCTTTTTTTTACCACTACTATTCCTTTATACTGGCTTTTGAAATGTACAAATGCAGCAATTTAGAGATTGATTTAGCACTGGGGAACACTTTTTTAAAGCTAAAAGGTGCATTTTATATGCAACTATATAGATCAGACCAAAATGAGGGACAAATGAGGAGGAAAGAGGGACAGAGGGACTTTGTTCCAAATCAGGGACAATGCCTCGAAATCAGGGACAGTTGGGAGCTATGCATACTTCTTAGTAAATTTCACACATATATATACTTTAACTTGACCTCGCCTAATCAATGTGCTAGAGATTGTGCATATTCTTTGTTAAGTGACACCCAGTGGGGGTTATTTACTAAAGGAAAATCCACTTTGCACTGCAAGTGCACTTGAAAGTGCACTTAAAGTGCACTTGGAAGTAAAGTCGCTGTAGATCCGAGGGAGACATGCAAAGAAAATAAAAAACAGCATTTTAGCTTGCACATGATTGGATGATAAAATCAGCAGTGCTTCCCCTCATTTCAGATCTACCCCTTAGATTTAGAGCGAATGGACTTCCAAGTGCACTTTCAGTGCATTTTCAAGTGTGCTTGCAGTGCAAAGTGGATTTGCCTTTCATAAATAACCCCCAGTGTCTTTTTATGTTATTTTCCATTGTTACTACTAGCATCTATATGTTGTGCTCATAAAGAAAAGCTAGATTGTTTAATAATAAAAGAATAATACCACAAACACAAATCAATTTTTGCCCAGTGGTCACACATTTTTACATGGCCCATAGTGTGTCTAGAAGCAAAACTTTTATTAAATTCAGACGAGCTGTAGAAATGCATTAAAATATGTGGCATTCTTTCTTTACAAATGGATTACGTATCCACCAGTTCATATAAACCATGCTGGGAATGGCATGCAGGCTTCTATTGTGTTCTGCCAAGCAAGTGGTATTGAACCTCTGTGATCTTCATCCTGTGCTGCTCACTGGGACAGATATGCCAGATTTCCAGACATATTTGAGGATTACGTATTCACTTTTAACAGACCAAAATGCCTTAAATATCTTAAAGCTCATCAAAGGAAAAGCTTTGATCACATCTCAGCATAAAAAAATGTTTGAATAGCTATTTGGTGCCAGAACACTTTTTCGAAACACAAATTAGTATACACATCTCATTTAAACTTCAAAGTGTAACTGAACAAAAAAACAAAAATTACCTTGACAAATGTTAATAATATATGAAATTCTTGTTAGGGTTTAAAGTGCCTTGCAACAGTTTGAATAACTCGTACATTTTCCTATATAATCAAAACTAAACTCTAGAAGATAGCTAACACATTTTAATCCAGTTATGTCTTTATTAAAGTGTATCTAAGACCGAAACCTATTTTCTATGGATAGAAAATGCCTGTAATTTCTTTTTGTGTTGTTGTCTGTGTCCCCTTGGGGATATTTTTCTTCACTTCATGTCCCAGTCCCAGAGATACAACAAGAAGTGTGGTGAAATCACCTCTTGAACCGTTGGTTCCATTAGAAAAATTCTGCTCACCGTTTGTTCCACACACTACAAGCATGGAGTCCCAAGTATTAATTGGCCAAAGGAGCATAAAGGCAGTCTATTATGAACCAAAAGTCCAATAGGTTAAACAAAGTGGCTGCCGCTGCTGTAGAGTTAGAAGATACTCTGCAATAAGAAGAGGAGAAGAAGCTGTGCATTCTGAGTGTAGCAGGTTAGTACTTTTAATAAAGACAACAAAGTGGCAGTAGTAGAAGTAGAATTAAAAAGCGGTCATCAATGCAGGTGTGAATCACTGCTGCAGTTAGCGGGATGGTCGGCGTTCCTCCTCAGCGGGAAACCAGATGAACCCTTGACAGTGCTGGAATTTCCCAGCACTTCCTGGGTGGCTCTCTGGGAACCCTGGGCAGGCGGAGGTTGGGTTAGCATCACTGGTGTCAATGGCGGTGGGCCATGGCACGCGTTCGGAGAATGTATGCTTCTTCATCAAACTGTGGGGGAAGCTATGTTGGAGATGGTACTTATGGGCAGCGGAGCAGCGAACAAGGCTATAGTATAAGTCAACAAGGAGCAACAACAACATCATAGTCCACAGGGTGCCACTAAAGACATACATGGATTTCCACAATAAATTAGTATCTCATGATGATCAAGAATGGCTTAAATAGTAAATTAATGCACAACTTAAAGAGGAGGTCCAGCCTGGGTGAAAAAAATTAACAGTCAGCAGCTACAAATACTATCAAACACAGGTCACCAGTCCCCCCTCCCCCTGAAAGGTGCCAAATGTGGCATCGGAGGGGGGGAAGAAGCATATAAGCGGAAGTTCCACTTTTGGGTGGAACTCTGCTTTAATAATAAAATACAAACAATCATGACTAAAATATACATTATGTACTGGCATACTTACAAAAAGATGGGTATTTTCAATATGAAAAAAGAGAGATGGAAGACCTTAAGGGTCCTGTGTAAAATAAAAAATAAAATAAATCATTAAATAGGTAAATCCTAATTAATATTCTAACGGGTAGTTCTACTCACAATTTATCATGTATTTATAAAAAAATCAATGATAAAAATTAGAACTTAAGACCTTTTTGTTGTGTGTACTTATGGGCTCAATAGATGATGGGGGAGGGATGGTGACAAGATAAAATGAAATAAAAATAAATAAATAGAACTCTTAGAAACAACTAGTGCTTGGAGAAAACTAGGTAGAGGATACTTCTAGAATGACTACCAAAAGGACCAGATAAAAGTAATCTATTATTAATATAGAAAATTATTAAGGGACACTGAACCAACTGGATTAACCAATAGATGATAGACTAGCAGGGCTTTAAAGAACAGGTCACCCATCTGTCAGGGACCAGGGGTCAGGGTCTTAAAGAGACTCTGCCACACCTAAGATGGCTGCCAGAGTCACATCGGCGGCCAGCAGCCAATCGGATTGCTGCTCCAGTGACTCAGGAAACCATAGAGGAACCATGTTCCTCTTGACTTTCTCTCCCTCTGCATTGCTGCTGCAGTTGAGCACCACCTGCAGTGGAAAAAACAGACTGCACCTGACCACAAGTAGGCCCTAGTAAGTGCCCCTTCCCTTTAAAAGGTGGCTGCAATAACACTACTCCATTGCCTCCACATCGCAGTTGGGCACAGATATATTCTCCAAAGATAGAATGAAAAAGAATAGTGCTTTCCATTTAAAATGTTTAAAGATAAAAATATAAAAGATACACTCACATCAAAAGGTACACAAGACCTGTGCATGAGGATAAAAACTCATCCAGAACTTGCCTTCAGTACAGTCAGCAGCTCTCATAGTACCTACTAGTTGTAATGTGATGATAACATCAAGCTTCGCCACTGAAGAGCTACAACATTTTTTTGGGTCATATATTAAAGGTACACTATCATATAATTCTGAAGAGACTCTTATCATTTTCATTTATTATTGTGGTGTGATGGCACTGATTTACAAGTGAAAACAGTCTATTCATTCACTCAAATTTTGTTTAGATTATAGTGCTGGCTTCTATTGTTTATTTATGTGTATAGCGCAATATTTTATATCAATGCACTGATTTACATGTAGCATCCTCCCAGAGTAGTATAGGCTGTTACATTTAGTTAGCTCCTCTGTCATCAGTGGAGCAGGAATAGATTGTTTAGGCCTGCTCAGTGTATCACAAGCTGCTGCTCTGATTTACTTCCCCCTGTAATCTAGAGAATTCTAGAACTATAGTGGAAGGAAGAACAGAGTACAGTACGTAGCTTTAATAATAATTTGACTCCAGCCAATCCTTGGGGAGATGTGCCCAAAAGGTGGAGGAAGAGCATATAAACAGTATGGGGCCTGAGGCAGGGGAGCAGAGATTCTAGGTCCAGTCCTGCTGGAGGAGACTCCTGTGCAGGGGCTCTGCCCCTGAGGCAGGATTTCTGAAGGTGCCATCTATGTCTATCCCTTTAGCTGCTATTCCCAGTCAATTATATTGTAGGTGTCTAAGCTACACACTCACATAAAACAGAGAAAAAAAATGTCACCAGCACACCAAGGATCTCTTAGAATGGGTCCAAAGCTTTAACCAGCGGTCACATCGTTACAGCAGATTGCAACATTCCGGAGCCATGCAGGACCCCTTCATCAGGTATGTGCCACTCACATAAAGAGTGCCAAACCCAAGAGCCTGGGCCTTAAATAGACTCTGCCTGACACAAAATGGCTGCTGGAGTCACATAGGCAGCAGCATCCAATAGGATAGCTTCCCCAGTGACCCAATAAACTATAGAGGAACCCTGTTTCTCTTGACTCCCTCCAACAATAGTTTCACTGCAGGAGAGCGCCACCTGTTCTGGTGAAAGTAGATGCACCTGCCTATAATATCACTAGTATTACAACACTAATCAATGGCCAAAGATGTGAAATAAAATGTTGGAATTTCTGTGTCATACGTCAAGATTCTGTTTTTTTATAATGCTTTGTTTACATGTTTAAGGTTTTGTTAAAACCAGAAGACACGGTACTAAAAATATTTTCTTGTTGGATAAATCCTTAACAGTTCATAGGTTATTAAAGCAGATGTTGAATCAGCTCCTATATGAACATAATTCTGACTGCTCTATAAACAGTCCAAAATAGCTCAGTTGGGAGAGCCTTAGAATGATATGAGGTTTCGGCAGCTGTGTTGAGGGGGGATAGGATTCCCCTTCATGGTAGCAGTCTTTCACATTGAATGGATTAGCCTTTGCTCAATCCGTTTTCTGCTCATTTATATTCTGTAAACAAAATGAGTACGACAATAATTATTAATTTCCCCAACTGTTTCTAATTTAAAACAAAAAAATCCAGCATTCACAAACAACAGTGTGTTGCCAAAATAAAAAAGGACACAATAAAGCAATATAAGTTAAACTTTTTTATCTTTAATAGAAGCTGGAGCTATAATTATTTAAAGCAGTTCTTCACCCTGAAAGTAAAAAAAACTGAAGTCAGCAGCTACATATACTGTAGCTGCTGACTTTTAATAATAGGACACTTACCTGTTCAGGGATCCAGAGCTGTCCGCACTTGAGTTGGCTCTTTGGCCGTCTTTGGGTCCAGGTGGCACCATGTTTACTTTGGGAAGCTGGCTGCAAGGGCTTGCAGCTTCCCACTGTGCAGCTTTCTGGGACCTGTGACGTGTCCCAGAATGCTGCAGGGGGAAGGAGGGGGACCTGAATTTCAGCTTGCATTGCCTCTGCGATCCGACAGGAACTGGGAGTGGGTACATGTCAAAACCAGAAACTTGCCCCCCCCCCCAAAAAAAAGGGACCAAATATGGTATGGGGGTGGAGGAGGCACACAAGCAGAACTTGCCCTTTTGGGTGAAGTTCTGTTTTAAGACTTTTTGTTACATCACGCATTTTCTTTGGTGTCCATCCCCTTTACCCTCAGCTTCTTTAAGAAGGCAGCAGTTGTCTTGGAGGTGTGTTTGGGGTTGTTATCATGTTGGAATTCTGCCCTGCTGCCCAGTCTCTGCTTCAGTATGTCACAATACATGTTGGCATTCATGGTTCCCTCAATGAACTGTAGCTCCCCAGTGCCGACAGCACTCATGCAGTCCCAGGCCATGACACTCCCACCACCATGCTTGACTGTAATCAAGACACACTTGTCTTTGTACTCCTCATCTGGTTGCTGCCACACGCGCTTGACACCATCTGAGCCAAATAAGTTTATCTTGGTCTCATCAGACCACAGGACATGGTTCTAGTAATCCATGTCCTTAGTCTGCTTGTCTTCAGCAAACTGTTTGCGGGCTTTCTTGTGCATCATCTTTAGAAGAGGCTTCATTCTGGGACGACAGCCATGCAGACCAATTTGATGCAGTGAGCGGCGTATGGTCTGAGTACTAACAGGCTGACTCCCCACCCCTTCAACCTTTGCAGCAATGCTGGCAGCACTCATACGTCTATTTCCCAAAGACAACCTCTGGATATGTTTCAGAAACCATGAACCTGACCGAGACAGAAGTAAAGTAAAATCAAACTTGTTTATTAAAAAATAAAAAGGTAAATAGAGTGACCGTAGTCAAAGCATAGCCAGAGTCCAGTGACCGGATCGAGTAGTCAGCCAAGTCAGAGTTCAGTAACCAGATCCGGTAATCAGCCAAGCCAGAGTTCAGTAACCAGATTGGGTAATCAGCCAGGCCAGAAGTCAGGGATCCAGGTAGAGGAGCAGCAAGCAGGATAAGGAGTCAGAAGGGATGTCAGCAAAGCCAGTCTTTAAACAGGTACGCAGGAGATGGTTTCTTCTGATGTGACCAAGGCGAAGGCAGGAATGAAGTGAGCTGGAGATCTTTAAGTAGGCAGGACTGATGAGCAGATCCACAACAGCTTGTTAACTGTGGAGAGAGATGAGATCTGGCAATTAGCTGACAGCTGAACGGCCAGCTCAGAGAAGGAAGGGCTGAGCCAGCCCTGACAGTACCCCCCTCCTCAACGCTCAATGACCTCTCCCCCTCAGGGGACAACCAGGCTTGAAGGGAAAATGTCTATGGAAATCACGGAGGAGGGCAGGAGCATGTACGTCCGAGGATGAGACCCAGGAGCGTTCCTCCGGACTGTACCCCTTCCAATGCACCAGGTACTGTATGCGCCCATGGAACCTACGGGAGTCAACAATGGATTGTACCTCATACTCCTCATGGTTCTCAACCTGTATAGGGTAAGCATGTGGCACCAAGGTGGTAAAGTGGTTGCAGACCAATGGTTTCAATAAGGAGACATCAAACACATTTGAGATGCGCATACTAGGAGGAAGGTCCAACGCGTAAGTCACTGGGTTAATCCTGCGAAGGATACGGAAAGGCCCAATAAACCGAGGTGCGAACTTCAGTGAGGGAACACGAAGTCAGAGGTTGCGAGATGACAGCCGGACCCTGTCCCCAACCTGGTAGGAAGGAGCAGGCAGGTCTACGGTCAGCATGGAGTCTGTACCTATCATTAGCATGGCGTAAAGCCTCCTGCACTTGTGCCCAAGTGGAACGAAGACCACGGAGATGCTCCTCTAGCGCAGGAATACTCTGCGTAACAAACGAGTCAGGCAACATGGAAGGTTGGAAACCATAATTCGCCATAAACAGAGACAATCGGGAAGCAGAATTAAAGGCACTGTTGTGAGCAAACTCTGCCCATGGTAATAGGACTGACCAGTTGTTGTGATGGTCAGAAATATAGCAACGTAGGAATTGCACCAAGGACTGATTGGCTCGTTCTGCAGCCCCATTAGACTGCGGGTGATGTGCAGAGGAGAATGTAAGCTGAATTCCCAGCTGTGCACAAAAGGCTCGCCAGAACCTGGGACACAAACTGACTACCCCTCTCCGAGACAATCACCTTGGGTAGCCCATGTAAGCGAAAGATCTCCCTAGCAAAAATGGAAGCCAGTTCCTTAGAAGTGGGCAACTTCTTAAGTGGAATACAATGACACATCTTTGAGAACAGGTCAACCACCATAAGGATAACTGTGTTGCCTTGGGAGTTGGGCAACTCCACAATGAAATCCATAGACAGGTGGGTCCAGGGCCTCTCTCCATTGGGTATGGGTTGTAAGAGGCCCACTGGAAGGTGTCGTGGAGTCTTACTCTGAGCACACAGGGAACAGGCAGCTACGAAGGCAGTCACATCAGCACGTAGACTAGGCCACCAGAATTGTTGGGAAATGGCCCAAACTAGTTGATTCTTACCAGGGTGGCCAGCTGCCTTGGGAGAATGGTAAGTCTGGAGCATGGCAGCACGGAGACACTCTGGGACAAAGCAGCAGTCACAAGGTTTCTCAGGAGGAGCATGGACCTGAGCAGCAAGAATTTTGTCACCCGAAGGAGAAGTAAGACTGGTGCGGACTGTAGCCAGAATACGATCAGGAGGAATCATAGGAACCGGAACCGACTCCAACTTGGAAGTGGAGGAAAATTGTTTTGACAAGGCGTCAGCCCTTACATTTTTAGTACCAGGTAAGAATGAGACAATGTAATTGAAACTTGACAAGAAAAGAGCCCATCGCACCCTTCTGG
This sequence comes from Lithobates clamitans, assembly GCA_037952925.1. NCBI lineage: Eukaryota > Metazoa > Chordata > Amphibia > Anura > Ranidae > Lithobates > Lithobates clamitans. The sequence goes on from JBBGZY010000059.1 coordinate 669,214, forward strand.
GAGAGAGGCGTTTAGCCTCAGACAAGAATGTGAGATTCTTATGGTCAGTAAGAATGAGAACCGGCACAGTGGTACCTTCGAGGAGATGTCTCCATTCTTTCAGGGCTAAAATGATTGCCAACAGCTCTCTGTCACCAATCTCGTAATTGCACTCAGCAGGTGACAATTTCTTGGAAAAGTAGTCACAAGGATGCATAGCACTCTCAGAGGTAGGACGTGGAGACAGAAGGGCGCCAACACCAGTCTCAGAAGCATCAACCTCAAGGATAAAAGGTAATGTAGGATCAGGATGTGCCAACACAGGAGCAGAAACAAAGGCAGCCCTGAGACTTTCAAAGGTCTTAATGGACCCTGGAGACCAACTCTGTGGGTTACCATTCTTTCTGGTCATATCAGTCAGGGGCTTGACCAGAGACGAGAAGTTACAAATAAACTTCCGATAATAATTGGCAAAACCCAGGAAACGCTGCAGAGGACGTAACCCCACAGGTCGAGGCCACTGTAGGACTGCCGAAAGTTTCTCTGGGGTCCATCGAAAAACCAGCAGTGGAAATGACATAGCCCAGGAATTTAACCTGTTCCCGATGGAACTCACACTTCTCCAGTTTACAATAGAGATTGTTCTCTCTTAATTTCTAATTTCCACACATAACTGCAACAAATCTCGGAGGACATCGTTAATAAATTCCTGGAAAACTGCCGGGGCGTTACAAAGGCCAAAAGGCATTACAAGATACTCATAATGGCCTGTTCTGGTACTAAACGCAGTTTTCCACTCGTCGCCCTCCTTAATTCTCACGAGATTGTAAGCCCCTCTCAGATCAAGCTTAGTGAAAACCGTTGCTCCCTTTAGGCAGTCAAATAACTCTGTAATCAACGGGATCGGTTAGGCATTCTTAATTGTGAAACGATTGAAACCCCTACAATCAATACAAGGTCTCAATTTACCGCTCCTCTTCTTCACAAAGAAGAAACCAGCACCAGCAGGAGACGAGGATTTACAGGTAAAACCCAGAGAAAGTGCGTCTGCAACTTACTCCTCTATGGCTTTATCCTCCGAGACCGACAAAGGGTAAACCCGGCCACGAGTGGGAGTGGCACCAGGTTGAAGGTCAATTGCGCAATTATACGGCCGGTGTGGAGGCAAACTACCGGCTTCACCTTTGTCAAAGACATCGCTAAAATCACGGTACTCTTCTGGCAGGGAGGAGAGTGAAGAGGTACACAAGACCTTGGCTACCTTCCGGAAGCATGTTTCACTGCATTGTGCACCTCAGCACGGAGCCAATCAAAAGAGGGGTTGTGTCTTTGTAACCAAGGGTAACCAATAACCAGCGGAAACTTAGGAGAGGAAATCACTTGGAATTGGACTATCTCATGGTTCACCCTGGCTCCAATAATCTAGGGGTTTTCTTTTTGTAATTTATGGCTTGTAGAACTTGTAACAGGAGAGGTATTAGAGCATTGGAGTCTGGTACACTTCAAAACGATTAGCAATTAGCAGTTAAAGTGGTTGTAAACTTTGTTACACCACTTGTACCTACAGGTAAACCTCTAATAAGGCTTACCTGTAGGTACTGTAAATATCTCCTAAACTTAGGAGATATTCACTATATGCGTTGCTGCCGACGTCACTGGCGCATGTGCACTGAAGAAACAGCCCGCTCCTGCTATTTCTTCAGTACCTGTGCCGTGACTGGCGGCACCTATGCGGAGTGACATCATCATGGCTTCAGCCAATCACAGTGCTGGAGCCAGTGAACTGGGGAGTAACTCCGGTGAAAGATGTCGGCCGTGGGAGCAGAGTGTGCACGGCACTGCAGGGCATCGTTCTAAGGTAAGTATTTCATAATGGGCTAGTATGTGATGCATACTAGCTCATTATGCCTTTGTCATGCAGGGTTTTTTTGTTTTGTTTCTTTTTTTCTGAGGTTCACAACCTCTTTAAGTAAATGCGAATATTGAATAGTCAATACCCTCACAGCTGGGGACCAGGGGGTGGCTTTCTGACAGGCTAAAACCTCAGCTTTGGGGACCATGAGGCAACTTCTAACCAGTTACAGAGGGACAACTTTTTTTAAACTCTCACATCAACATTTTCATAGTTGCCAACATTTCCCCAAAAAATTTTGGGAAACTTTTTTTGCAGAAAACCAGTACAGGCGGAACACTATGTTATTTGGGGCGGAGCATCCATTTTGTGGGTCCATCCACTCAGCACGTCATGGCAAAAATGGTCATGGTTTAAATGACCCTAAATTTTGGGCGTGGCTTAAAGGGGTGTGGTTAAATAGAGTTTATTTACATCTGCCTGTACATAGGGATGCATGGACCTTCCCATCAGGTCCACCTGCAAAAACTGACAGGCAGACCTGATTGGACCCGCTGTGTGAAAGGGGCCTTAGTGATGGTGTCAGCTAGGAGTGACTGTGAAAACTGAGTATAAAACTGCACTGCCCAATTTCTCCGAGTCAGGATAGTGCTACATGAAAAAAGGAGATCTTTGTCAGTTAACAGCATTTTCTTACTTCTATCTAAAAGTCTAAAAGATAGAAATAAAAGAGTGCTGATAGCTAACATGTAGCACTGTCCTGGCTGTGAGAAATTGGCCAGTGCAGTTTTAAACCCTATTTCTCACTGTCCAGTGACTGCTGGATAAAAAAACCTTTACCTTTAAAGTCCCCCTGTAACATCAGAGCCCCCCTTTACTATCAGTGCAATCTCATCAGTGCCCATCAGTGCAGTCTCATCAGTGCAGCCTCATCAGTGCAGCCTATCAGTGCAGTCTCATCAGTGCCCATCAGTGCAGCCTCATCAGTGCAGTCTCATAAGTGCCCATCATTGCTGTCTCATCAGTGCAGCCTCATCAGTGCCATCTCATCAGAGCAATCTCATCAAAGCAGCCTCATCAGTGCAGTCTCATCAGAGCAGTCTCATTAGAGCAGTCTCATCAGTGTAGTCTATCAGAGCAGTCTCATCAGAGCAGTCTCATCATTGCAGTCTATCAGTGCAGCCTCATCAGTGTAGTATCATCAGAGCAGTCTCATCAGTGCAGTCTATCAGAGCAGCCTCATCAGTACAGTCTCATCAGTGCAGTCTTTTTGAGCAATCTCATCTGTGCAGTCTCATCAGAGCAGTCTATCAGAGCAGTCTCATCAGTGCAGTCTCATCAAAGCAGTCTCATTAGTGCAGTCTATCATAGCATTCTCATCAGTGCAGTCTCATCAGAGCAGTCTCATTAGAACTGTCCCATCAGTGCAGTCTATCAGAGCAGTCACATCAGTGCAGGCTCATCAGAGCAGTCTCATTAGTGCAGTCTCATCAGAGCAATCTTATCAGAGCAGTCTTATCAGTGCAGTCTTATCAGAGTGGTTTCATAAGTACAGTCTCATCAGAGCAGTCTATAAGCGCGGTCTCTTCAGTGCAGTCTCATCAGGACAGTCTATAGGAGCAGTCTCATCATTGCAGTCAGTGCAATCTATCAGAGAAGTCTCATCAGTACACCTAGTGAGAAACCGAGCTCTGCTCACCATCCACAGGCTCACCAAGCAGTGCTGCTAGCTCTCACTCTGACATTGGCCGGGCTGAATCTCCATGTGCTCCTGCTCCCACATCCGCCACACCCCGCCATGCCCCCAGGACTCCGTCATGTCCCGATGTCCGTGAGAGAGGCGGATTTTCGGAATTTTGCCTGAGACCAGCTCAGACCAGGACATCGGTCTGATTTCCGGGCAAATCGGGACTGTTGGCAACTATGCATTCGGCTGAGGACAAGGGAATGACCAGTAATTTGAGACCCTATGAGAGATGTCTCAGTTCAAAGCTCCCACTGGCACTTATATCCCAAAGCACACAGTCACCAATGGACAATTCAGCATCATTACTCACAAGTACCCAGGACAGCTGCCTCATTCCAGCTTCCTCTAAAAGGGAGGCAATCCTTTCTCCAGACTAGATTCCTTGCAGTGAAGTCCTACAGCCAGCTTCAGATCATGTCCATGTCCTCAGTCCTGCCATAGCTGAGACCTCACAGGATATAAACACAGTCCACAGGCTGCCTCAGGGGCAATAGCCCCCTGAGACTTGGGATGCCCCCCCCCCCCGAGAAACACAATCTCTCCAGGGTTCCAGAATATTTAACAGCTGCTCAGCTATCATCTGGGAGCACCTCCCCAGGGATTGCCCAGGGGGTATGGCCTGGTCGGAGTCCAGGCTGAGGCTGCCACTCCATTCATCTCTCTGGGACTTCCAGGAGCTGCCCTTCTTTCCCTTGATCTTTCTTTTCCCAGGCTGCTCTGTAACCAATCACCGTGTCTTCTGTGTCTTGGGGGGTGGAAGACTTTACTTCAGCAGCTGTGGCACAGTGACTGTGTTCCCTCTCTCCCCCTTTCTCTCCACAAAACTGCTCCACACAGCTAGCACCCGAGAAGAGGTGAATGTCAGCTCCAGTGTGAGGTAAGTTGTGACAGCAATGCATGGAAAGCTGCCACATTCATGACTCGTTTATCTACATGCCAGCTCAGAGTTGGTCTTAATTGCCACCAGTTTCTTATTCTGCAAAGTGGGAGCATTTTTTCTGAATCTGTTGCAGCCAATGTGACAAGTTCTTAACCACTTAAGGATCGAGCCTCTTTCTGAGATTTGTTGTTTACAAGTTAAAAAAAAGTTGTTGTTTTTTGCTAGAAAATTACTTAGAACCCCCAAATCTTATACTTTTTTTTTCTAACACCCTAGAGAATAAAATGGCGGTCGTTGCAATACTTTCTGTCACACCGTATTTGCATAGCGGTCTTACAGCTCACTTTTTTTGGAAAATATACACTTTTTTGAATTAAAAAATAATGCCGCGTACACACGAGCGGACTTTACGGCCGACTTTGCCCGGCGGACGGGATTTCGTCGGACAATTCGATCGTGTGTGGGCTCCAGCGGACTTTGTTTTCTCAAAAGTTGGACGGACTTAGATTTGAAACATGTTTTAAATCTATCTGTCGAACTCGAGGCCGGTCGAAAAGTCCGCTCTTCTGTATGCTAGTTCGACGGACAAAAAGCCACGCTAGGGCAGCTATTGGCTACTGGCTATGAACTTCCTTGTTTTAGTCCGGTCGTACGTCATCACGTACAAATTCGACGGACTTTGGTGGATTGTGTGTAGGCAAGTCCGTTCATTCGGAAAGTCCGTCGTAAAGTCAGTCGAAAAGTCAGCCGAGCAAAGTCTGCCGTAAAGTCCGCTCGTGTGTAGGCGGCATTAGACAACAGTAAAGTTAGCCCAATTTTTTCATATTGTGAAAGATAATGTTACGCCGAGTAAATTGATAACTGTGACGGGAGTCACTGTTGGGCACAGGGTGACCAAGAAAAGAATAACCCTAAAAATATGATTGGATAACTTAAAATGGGACAGTAATATTTATCCACAATATCTCCCAGGATATATGTAAAAACTATTCTTGGTTTGTTTGATTCTGAACTCAACATGTTAGTTGAGAGAGCTGATCACATTGGCCTCTACAACTGGGTAGGAGCCGGACAGTCTACTCCTACTATAGTTTGTTGCCTACTAGGCTGAGGGGGGGAGATCACTGTTTGTATTGTTAATTGTAATTAGCTCCTGCTATTGTGAGAAGGTGTCCTGTGTTTATACTAATGTGTGAAGCTCGGTGACCACAAGTCTGTCTTAAAGGTCATGTCTCTCAGTCACCTAGTCTGGGTAAATGATTTAGTAAACTAGCTCATGTTAATTAGGTTTCTGGTTACCTTTGTGCTGTTAGGGTAATATGAGCAGGAGGGGGAACCTCCTCTTTAACTGTATATAAAGACTTATAATTTTGGTTCTAATAAAGAGCCTGATTCCTGTTTGACCCTCCGTACAGAGCCTTGTCTCGTACTTGGGGGGGAAGAATTATTCATATGGGTTTCTTGTTCGGCTGATTGGAGTGTTCGGTAGCTGCCTTTGTGTTCGGAAATGGAATGTCCTAAACGGCTTTAACCCTTTTCATACTCAGGGTGTCGTTACAATACCCAACATGTCATGCTTCAAAATTGCGCCCGCTCGTGGAATGGCAACAAACTTTTACCCTGAAAAATCTCCATAGGCGAAGTTTAAAAAATTCTACAAGTTGCATGTTTTGAGTTACAGAGGTGATCTAGGGCTAGAATTATTGCTCATGCTCTCCCAATCGCGGCGATACCTCACATGTGTGGTTTGAACACCGTTTTCATATGCAGGCGCTACTCACGTATATGTTCGCTTCTGCACGCAAGCTCGTTGGGACGGGGCGCGTTTAAAAAATTTTTTTTTTTCTATTTATTTTACCTTTTATTTTTTATGTTTACACTGTTTTCTTTAAAAAAAAATCACTTTTATTCCTATTACAAGGAATGTAAACATCCCTTGTAATAGAAAAAATGACAGGACCTCTTAAATATGAGATCTGGGGTCAAAAAGACCTCAGATCTCATATTTACACTAAAATGCAATGAAAAAAAAAATGTCATTAAAAAAAAAATCATTTAAAAAAAAAATGGCCCTTTAACAGCTGTGGGCAGAAGTGACGTTTTGACGTCCCTTCCGCCCAACAATTGTATGTAGACGGTGGGGGCCATCTTCCCCTCACTCGTCTTCATACCTGACAGGAGACAAAATGTGATTGCCTCCGCCGCTGCCGATGGCTCTGGTAAGCGGCGGAGGGCACCGGATCGCGGCGGGAGCCCTCTCCCGCCACCGATAAAAGTGATCTCGCGATGAATCCGCCGCAGAGACCACTTTTATCTTGTAGCGGACCACCCGCTGAAGAAGTGGATACCGGGGTTATGGCAGCTAGCTGCTGCCATAACAACGATATCCTCCTTCAAACAGCCGATGTAAAACTGCGGCGGGCGGTCCATAAGTAGTTAAAGTGGTGGTAATAAGAATTAATTGAATCTGTTGCACATGTTGAAACCTTACCAAAAATGTTAGAGCCCTGGTTTACATTGATGCAATTGCTGGCACCGATTTCTCAAAGTAGTTTCTGTACTACTTTTGGCGATTTTGGGGTGCAATGTCCATTGACATCTGTGCAGAAACCCGCACAGATGTCTCTGAAATCGTCCCCGAAATCAGAAATGACATGCGGGAATGAAATTGTGCAAGTTCAGCTGAACTCTCGCCGATTTCCAAAAGTAGTTTCTGTACTACTTTTGGCGATTTCGGGGTGCGATTTCCATTGGCATCTGTGCAGAGACACGCACAGATGTCTCTGAAATCATCCCCGAAATTGGGACTGACATGCGGGAATGAAATTGTGCGAGTTCAGCTGAACTCTCACAATTTCGTTCCTGCACTCAGTGTAAACCTAGGCAGCGTGGTTCCATGAATTAGGCACAGATTGTTTTAAAAGGACACCACTGTCAGAAAAGCATTGTAAATGCTTTATTGAATTACCCTCATTGTTCACTCAGCAGATCCCACTCCATTGTGGATATAATCTTTTATAGTCTTTTTATTAGGACCCCAGCACTTCATCAGTGCGTACAACACTAAACACTCTACACGCTTGTGTTGACCCTCTTTCCCTATACGCTTGCCTCCATTCTCCCCATTCTGTATGCAATACCTTCTCTTGTATTCTAATTCACCCCCTCCCCCTGCCAGCTGTAGGCTCTCTGCAATTTCTTTTCACCCCTTGAACTCAATTAAAATATGCACCAAGATTTAAAAAAGTGTGTAGCACAAAGCATCCATCATCCACACATGTGAGGAGAATTTATGAATATTGGATACCAAAACATACATACTTCCATTCTATTAAGATTGCAAGAGCGATGTATGGAGTATGGAGGAGTATGTGACTTAATCCTAATCCCCTCATGTAATAGTTCTGGTGCTTGGTGATTGGGCCAGTGCTACCAAATGGGGGTAGGGAGAAAGCCCCTAACCCTGTGTAAGCTCTGACTATAATGACACAGAGCTTGCACAGGACTTCCTTACCTCGCTGTGGCAAGGCTTCTACCTTAAAAAAAAACAAGTCAGCGCTGGCTGTCCTCATATCCTGGAAGGCTTATATTGGGTTGTAACACTTTGTTTAGCCCTTAAAGTAAGTACAAAACTAGACAGGTGGGATCTGTTGTATCTAATGTTAAAAGAATGTGTAGATGTGAATATTCAGCTATTTATAATAACCATCTGTATTCACACAGGATGTTTTACATATTCAAAAATGTCCCTTTGTTTGTTGCCTAGTTAACTCAGTAATAACAACAACGAACTTGCATTAATGCAAAGTTTACACATAGATTTAAGGAAAGGAATGTTCATGTCAATGACTTTTAAACTAGAAAATAAAGCAGATCATTGGAGTTATGAAAAACTGACATATACTGTACAGTATATTACAACATATGTACATTAATATGATTTAAAGCAAACCTTTCCCCTGAAAATGAACTTTCTTCCTCTCCACCCCCCTTCCTTCTCTACATGAAAATCCCCTTTGTATGTTTTTATTTTTACAGTTATTATCTATTTTTCACATTCCGGCTTGCCTCCATCCTTCACTCTCGCCCAAGGGAGAGTGACATACTGTGCTCCTGGTGCTTCTTGGAAGCAACAGCCAATGAGGCATCGAATTCAATTCACGAAGATGGATTCAGCAGGCCTGGCAGCACACCATCAGGAGATGGCTGCCTAAACTAAGAAGAGACAGTCACCTCCCAAAAGTGCCACAAAGGACAATGGCGGGGCAGGTTCCAAGCTGTGGCAGCAGAGAAGCAGATTGTAGCAGGACAAGCCTGGATCCACTGGGTGGGTAAGTATCTGAATCAAAGGCAACCCTGCATCATCTAAGTGGGAATTTAGTAAGAAAAAAAATATATATAGGGGGAAGGTGAAGTTCTTCCTTAGATGATTTGTGACAGAAAAACATGTTTGTTTGTTTTTTTCACAATACATTGATTTTAAAAATTATACAAGCCATAAGGTTGTGCTTTGTGTTTACTACTGGCTTCAGAGTTACTTTCCAGAATATACAGAACTACCATATGTACAATTGCTGTGAATGGTTAGAAGAAACCAGCAGATGATGTGTCTAGGCCCACACAATGTTATCAGGAACACCCAAAACTCCCCAAAGTCCCCAAGAGATATAAGAAACCAGCAGATGACGTGTCTAGGCCCACACGATGTTAGCAGGAACACCCAAAACTCCCCAAAGTCCCCAAGAGATATAAGAAACCAGCAGATGATGCAACCCACCAGATTTCACCTTTACCCAACATATTTTTGTGTGAATAGATTCCTTTAAAATTATGTAGAAAAAGCTAGAAAGTATCTTGCGCTGAGTTTTGCCAATACATTTAAGCATTGTTACAGTATTTATTTCCAGAAAAAAATCAATTTAGAATGAAACTGCTCCCTATGCAGTTGCATCGTATGATAAATTCTTGGCCGTTTACTACTAGCTGAAAAAAAAAGGCATTCATTCTCACAACCTACTGATGTTCAAGTCATGACTAGTGAAATTATAACACTTTTATTTTTTAAATGTTCTTTCAAGATGATAAATAATGTCAGTGCTTAAACAAATTACAATTTCCAGATGTTTTCATAGTTCACTTAATTTAACATGATCTACAATCCAGCAAATAGCACCCAGGAGAAGATAACAGTTGTGTAAGTTAACGTGAGTTTTTAACTGTTGGCAGTCTTCTAACTGTAAACCATTCAGTAGAAAAACATTAGTAGGTAAAACAATAGTTGTTTTATATATATTTTCTTTTCACTTTTTAGTATGATCAGGACTAAAATACAAATTGCAAGAATGTATTTTAATTTTTTGGTCAGCGAAGTAAATTTAAAATATAGCATATTACTATCTTGGATTTTCAGATCCAACCAGGAGGTGGAGACCTTGGCTCCCTTTAATGTTTTCCAGGCTTTGCTCCTCTGTTGAATAAAGCCTGTTACTTACATAGCTCAAAAGCCCAAGCTGACATGAAAAACATAGTAATGAATCAGTCAGAACAGTGACTCATAACCCTTTATCCCCTTTCCTGGCCACTTGTTCAGCTGTGTTCTGTCCAAAAGGAAACAGCTTCTGATGTTCTCTGCCTTTGGAATACCCATAATATTCTCTGAATTCAGTGTCATGGGTTTATTCTGTTTGTTTGTAGAACAAACATTTTATGAATAGTGTAAATCTATTACTAATGACCACTAAATGGCAAAATGGGTCACATTGTGAATGTCCTAAGCACACTTACATGTCAAAAAGGCCAGAAGGAGATTTATCTCATTGCTTTTCTTCTCCATCACAGTAAACAAAGGATGAGCACCAGTCTCTTTTCAAATTACTTTATTTAGATTTTTTGCAGACTGCATCAAGATGAGGAGAAGTGCAAGGTAACACAAGATACCTAAAACAAACTGTCAACATGCAGTAAATGCCTGTCTGTTATACAACTTTCTAATCTCCCTGTACATACAGACTATGCTGGCTGGATGATACTTAGGGCTTTGGCTCAATAAAGATCAAGGTTCTAGTTCTGTTTATAGATTTTAAAGGCAGGAATGCCAAGAGGGTTCTTCTGTTAACATCTCACACAACCAGTCTCTTACTATCTCTCTTGTAGGGTAAATCTACAGTTGCTTTCTCAATTCTGAATCCTTTACCTTCAGCAAGCATCTTCGGGGACCTTCCAGGAGTGGAGACTCCTGAAGCATTCAATCCCTGTGTCCTATCTTTAGGGGAGAGGGATATTTCTACACTATCCTACTAGGGCTTAAGCACAGGAGGGAAAGACCATATGGCAGGGTCTGTGCCAAACATTTAACACCTTCCCAGATTACACCACCAGGCCTTGACCTCTGATAACTGGCTGTTTTTTTTATACATTCCTAACACAAGTTATTAGCCCAATGTGTACACTGCTACATTTCTTTTATAGAGTCTACAAACTATGGCATATATATATTTTAAATTTGATTAATCCTGATGTACTGACTGCCTATGCCTATCAAATTTCTGGAGGCCCTAAAATTATTATTATTATACACAATTTATATAGCGCCAACAGTTTACGCAGCGCTTTACAATGTAGAGGGGGGACAGCACAAATATGATGCAGTTCAATACAGAAGGGACAGAAGGGCCCTGCTCATAGAGCTTACATTCTAAAGGGAGGGACAGTACAAATACCTCACAAATGACCCCTTTTTTTGGAAAGTAGAGGCATGATGAGTTTTTTGAAGATGTAATTTTGTTACAATCTTTTGAAAAATGTTGAAATTAAATAACATTTGTTGTTTTTTTTCACAAAGATGTCATTTTATCAAGCCCTTTCTCACACACAGCATAGGCATACTTATAATTACTATAAATACTTTACTTATATATAATAAATTACTATAAATAAATTACTTATAAATACTTATATTTAAACACATTTAAACCCAGTCTGTTATGCCTCCTGAGTATGAGATACCACATACCACAGACTTTTTCACAGCCTACGTGCATATAGGGACACAAAATCCAAGGAACACATTTGGGCTTTCAAGGAGCATAAATTATGCATAAATGACTACCTATTACATTTTTAGAGGCCCTGAAGCACGAGGACAGTGGAAACACCCACAAAATGGCTACATTTTGGAAAGCAAACATCCCAAGGTATTTTTTATCCATGGTTTCTGACAAAAGGACCTTTGTAAACAAAGTAAAAAAAGGTGGAATTAAAATCAAAGTACAATAATAATGAAAACATATATGTATATCCATATATCTCCATATGGCATTAAGGAGTAGAACTATACAATAACACTACAAGGTGGTTATAGAGATAAAAAGTTAGAGACAGGTTTAGTCACTGCTGAGTAAAACAAATAAAATGTATATATTAAATAGCGAGTCACAGAGTATATATATATGAAATAATAAGTTAAAACACTGCAAATCTGGAAAAGTGAGGCATATATGCTGGATAATGCTGTAGCCAAGGGTTTGCTAATATAAGGCATTACAGTAGTTATGGTTACAAATGAGTTTGGCTCCCTCTCGTGTCCTTTTAATGCTGTTAGGTCTTTCTTTTCATTCCTGAGAAGCAGCGCTGCAAAGCATTGTGGGAGATGAAGTTAGGAGGAGGAAGTGACTCTGTTAGCTGGATCCGCCCTGGAATAGAATACAGACAATGCAAAGCTTGCAGCACTGCATGCTGGGAGCAGTAATAAAAGGAACAGCGTGGCCATCTTTCGGCCTCTCTGAACGGCAGCAGAAGGTCTGTGTGTGTGACCAGGAGACTGCGGCCTATACAGTGCGGAGCAGGATTGCCAGCCTCTGAGGTGCTTCAGAGTACAGCCCTGCTGGCCTAGGAAGTGGATCGGTTTGCAGAACCAGGGCATCTGGAGGTTTCCTGCAATTTCAGCCATCCGAAGGAGCGGTACAGCGCGGCGGCCTCATCTTTTCTTCAGACTGAGACATCAGGAGTGTGGACCGAGCCTCACAGCCTCTGAGTCTACTGTGGCACTTGCCCATTTTAGTAAAGTGCACTGTTTGCTGAGTGAGTTATTTACAGACTGCTGGTGAGACTTGTAGTTCCACAGAAGTGATTCTGCTTATTCACAGGCCACATACAACTGAACTCTGGGGTTTGTTATTCCCTGTGCTGTAAGGTCAGTACTGTATTACACTCACACATAAGGAGGAAGTTACAAGTGCCATATTTCTTCAATTAAACAGTTATCAACGTACCATTTATTCTACAGTTTGCTTTCTCTCTGTTTCCCTGTCGGATTACAAATACTGCAGTTTAAACTACAGGCTAGCTGAGAATATCTGGAGTCAAGGAACTTTTATCATCTTTTGCAAAGCATCACGGTTCCATTTGGTAGTTTGAACATTGAATTACAACCTAGGGGGAGCCCTTGAGTACAGGTTAAATATTGCATTGTGTTATTGAATGTAAGTAACATTATATTGTGATTAGGTGTGTGTATTGAGGCCTCAGTGGGAAGGTGTTTAATATAGGTTTTGGAGAATATTGAACACTTGTCCCATTGTACACCTGTCTACATATACTCCCTACTGTGATTATTGAATGCACAGTTTTCATATCTACACTGGTTGTTATCAACTGTCATTTATTGTTTGTGTTTAATCACATTGTTCATTGTGTTTAATATTTACTCTAGTAAACTTTCTGAGTGGTTCAGTGACAGTGGTTCAGTGTGAGTGGTTCAGTGTGTGAATTTCTCATTGATAACATCCCATTACAGAATGGAACCCAAGGTGTCAGAGGTAAGAGAGGATCTGCAGAGTCGGGTAGCCAGTGGGGTATAGAGTCAATCAGCAGCCCTCACGGGGGTACCACTACAATGTGATAAAATAACCATTTCCTACCAAAATTATGGGCTAAGAATGGAAAGGATGACACTTTAAATATATAAATATATAAAGGATGATGAAGGCATAATAACAGAATTCTACTAAAATTATAGATAATACACAAAGACCATAGAATTACTAAAAACACAAATGCACGTGGATACGCTTTGAAACATGGGTATGTGTATTAACCTCCCTGGCGGTATGATTATTTCGGATTTTAGGTGCTGAAAGCGGTACAATTATTTTGCATGGAAATTTGGCGTTTTATATTGTAGGTCTGTAATTCTTAACAATAACACACTTAAATCTGTCCAAACAAGAGTCTAGTAGATATCCCGGGTATGATAAAGTTTGAAACACAAAAACATAAATTATAATATAATAAATAAAAATAAATAATTAAAACAAATAAAAATAAATAGTAATAAAATAAATTTCCCCACGATTCACTATCGCTCAATTCTGCAAGTGTTCTAAGTTACTATCGCTGTTTTCTAGCTGGTCTAAAGCCACTTTTGACGTAAAGGGACACTTTTTAGTTGCTATGGACAATCTCCAGTTTGCAGACAGAAAGAACAGTATATATCACATAAAACTGCATGCAGGGCATGGGCCAAAGCACTGGGGACAAAAGGGATGTGAAATCATTTCATACAGTACTGTAATCTGTAAGATTACAGTACTGTATGTGTTATGATTTTGACTTTTTTTGAATTTGCCGCCAGGCTCCGCCCCCGTGCGTCGCGGCGCTCGCAGGGAACGGAGCCTGGCACGGAGAGGCATCGGACAAGGACAGAGCCCACGGACACTGCGGGGGACATCGCAGGATCCCGGGGACAAGGTAGGTAAAGGCACACCAGGATCCTGCGATGTAATCCCAAGTGTGGCTCGGGGTTACCGCTAATGGTCCTGATTTTTAACCCCGAGCCACACTCGGGAAAACCGCCAGGGAGGCTACGTGTATGTTAAAGAATGGCATAGATGTCCCACACCTCACTGAGCCCTCCCAGGACCATGGTATTCAGAGTATAAATCCAGAACGTCTCCCTTTCAATGGGATGTTCTGCTTTTGGGAGACCCTGGGATATTAATTCAATTACCCAAACTCTGAGATCGGCCAATGATTTTAGCTGAAAAGCCAAAAAGTGCTTAGGGACACTTAACCTATCGATGCCGTCTTCAACTGAGAGGTGATGCTCACCGAATCTTTTTCTAATAGTTCTAATGGTGCATCCCATGTACGGCAGGCCACATGGACTGGAGAGGTAATAAATAGCAAACTAAGAGAAACAACTATAAAAATCCTCCAGTATGTATGTTTTACCCTCGATAGTAAAATCTCCCTGTCTGTGTTGAACGTGCTTGCACATAAGACACCTACGTTTCCGGCACCGATACATCCCTCGGATAGCCAAGAAGATTAAAGAAGGACCTGTAGGTTTGTTGTTTGATTTGACCTTACTAGGGGCTACCTGGCTTTTTACATTGTGGGCCTTTCTGTAAAAGATTTTGGGTACAGTATTAAGGGAGGGTTTCAAGTGAGGATCTTCTAGAAGTATTGCCCAGTACTTACGAAAAATGAGTTCCATCCTACAAAAGTGTGTATGGAACCGAGTAGTGAATCTCATAGGTTGTATATTAGGGGACAAAGAATGCCAAGTATTTCTAGTATTGCTATCATGCTCCAAACTCTGTGAGACATTTTCATTGTCTGGCCTGAATATATACTGGGCATTGTATTTTTTGTATCACACAAATCAACCAATTGTGTCAAAAGCAATGTACTGTGATGGTCATCTTTCTACGAGTGCTCAGGGAATATAGCATAGTGTAACGTCACCTATAGCAGTCCTAGTTCCTATAAGAAGCAAACCTACTCTACTGGTATGTGGCTGCCCCCAGGAATTTCATGTGCACTGTCCATGAAGTACAGGAGGCAAAAGAAAGAAGAAGAAAATAGTCCTTGTGGTTCCAGGAGTGCAGTTGTCTGCAGGAGATGGCTGGAACTGGTGTCTAGCAGGAATGTAGTCAGCAGGATGTGCAGATGGGTCAGTTCAGGAGCAGGCAGACACATGGTCAGCACAGGCAAAGGATCACTCCTGGCAGCAGGAAGAAATGTTGTCAATAAACAGGCCAGGGTTAGTACAGGCAGTTGGTAGAGGCAACACTGCACTGGTGTGGCAGTGATTAGGAACACTGTTGCTGGCTGTTTTGCTCAGGGGATAGTAGGACTAGCGTAGCAGTGATCAGGAACACTACTGGTGGCTTACACTGGTCTGGTGACTTTGGGGACTAGTATGGCAGCAATCAGGAACACTGCTGCTGACATACACTGGTTTGGTGACAACTGGAACAGATGTAGCGGTGTTCAGGGACACTGTAACTGGTGTGGTGATAATTAGGTAAACTGTAACTGGTGAAGCAGTGATTAGGGACAATATGGTGGTGTGTAGGGGATTAGGGACAATATGACTGGTGTGGCAATGATCAGGGACACTATAAGTGATGTGGCAGTGATCAGGGACACTGTAACCGGTGTGGTGGTGATCAGGAACGCTGTAACAGGTGTGGCTGTGATCAGGGACACTGTAACTGGTGTGGCAGTGATCAGGGACACTGTAACTGGTGTGGCAGTGATCAGGGACAATATGACTGGTGTGGTAGTAATCTAATGTGATGAAAAACATCCTTTCCAGCTACATGGTGAGCTTTCTATTAATTGCTCTGCCCGTTTGCGTATGTGTCAGATATAATTACTGCATGATGGACTCAAGGATTGTAGAATATGTAGTTTCTTCTTAGGAAATGTTAGTTCTCAAACTACAGACCGAGGTCATGAATTTAACTATGCAGTGCCATGCAGCATGCCTCATGTTTAAAGCAGAACTATACTCACCTTCAGTCCAGCATTGTTGTGTCTCAGAGCTCCCTGCAGGCCACTGACATCTTCGAGCTGCCGGCTCCTGTGTTTCAAATGTGGTCCACTTTCATTGGCCAGGCCGAGATGATGTCACTCTTGCGCATGCACAGGAGTTCAGTCAGCTTCAACATTGCCAAATTTGTACAATGAGCTGCTTGTGCGGAAATCACTGAACAGGGGCAGACAGATGGGTAAGACAAAGCATGTTTCTTCTGCATTAAAAATCCTGCCTGTTCATCCATTTTTAACTTTTCCATAAAGTTCTATTTTTAACAAACAGAAACTTTCGGCATATGTGAACATTTGCTCTTTTATTTGTAGTTTAACATGTTTAAACCTGCTCGTATAATTTGTTTAATATTGTTTAATATAATATGGGCCGTTCGCGCCAAATTCGTGTGGCGCGTCACGGCCCATAATTCACTGCGGCATCGCAGTGCATTGCTTGCTGATGATTGGCCAAGCATGCACTATGACCCGCATGCTTGGCCAATCACAGCGCCGCCTGAACAGAGAGCCGTAATTGGCCAAAGCCAAGGAGGCTTTGGCCAATTATGGCTCAGGGGATTTAGTACACGCCCCACACTATATAAGGCTGCCTGCACGGCGGCCCTGTGTAGTGTGTTCCGGCGTTGAAAGAGATAGACAGAGAGACAGTGTTTGATTTGAGTTAGATAGATTAGGCAGAACAGTCAGTCAGTTAGCTGCACTTACAGTGTATTGTGTATATATATGCATCCCAGGTGTTGCATATATATATATACACTGTACTCAGTTTAGCTAGATCCGTTCCTGTTATCTTCTAGACTATTTACATTTAGTGCAGTGCGTCCTGCTCACAGTGTTCAGCTAGATCCGTTCCTGTTATCTTCTAGACTATTTACATTTAGTGCAGTGCGTCCTGCTCACAGTGTTCAGCTAGATCCGTTCCTGTTAAATTCTAGATTATTTACATTTAGTGCAGTGCGTCCTGCTCACAGTGTTCAGCTAGATCCGTTCCTGTTATCTTCTAGACTATTTACATTTAGTGCAGTGCGTCCTGCTCACAGTGTTCAGCTAGATCCGTTCCTGTTATCTTCTAGACTATTTACATTTAGTGCAGTGCGTCCTGCTCACAGTGTTCAGCTAGATCCGTTCCTGTTATCTTCCTACTGACAGGCAGGCTTGTCTTGTTACAGTATTAACAGCTACCTAAATAAAATTACTGGTGTTCTTTTGATCCTATTAGTACCACGGTCAGGCAGCTAGACTATTTACATTTAGTGCAGTGCGTCCTGCTCACAGTGTTCAGCTAGATCCGTTCCTGTTATCTTCTAGACTATTTACATTTAGTGCAGTGCGTCCTGCTCACAGTGTTCAGCTAGATCCGTTCCTGTTATCTTCTAGACTATTTACATTTAGTGCAGTGCGTCCTGCTCACAGTGTTCAGCTAGATCCGTTCCTGTTATCTTCCTACTGACAGGCAGGCTTGTCTTGTTACAGTATTTACAGCTACCTAAAGAAAATTACTGGTGTTCTTTTGATCCTATTAGTACCGCGGTCAGGCAGCTAGACTATTTACATTTAGTACAGTGCGTCCTGCTCACAGTGTTCAGCTAGATCTGTTCCTGTTATCTTCCTACTGACAGGCAGGCTTGTCTTGTTACAGTATATAAAGCTACCTGAAGAAAATTACTGGTGTTCTTTTGATCCTATTAGTACCACGGTCAGGCAGCTAGACTATTTACATTTAGTAAAGTGCGTCCTGCTCACAGTGTTCAGCTAGATCCGTTCCTGTTATCTTCTAGACTATTTACATTTAGTGCAGTGCGTCCTGCTCACAGTGTTCAGCTAGATCCGTTCCTGTTATCTTCTAGACTATTTACATTTAGTGCAGTGCGTCCTGCTCACAGTGTTCAGCTAGATCCGTTCCTGTTATCTTCCTACTGACAGGCAGGCTTGTCTTGTTACAGTATTAACAGCTACCTAAATAAAATTACTGGTGTTCTTTTGATCCTATTAGTACCACGGTCAGGCAGCTAGACTATTTACATTTAGTGCAGTGCGTCCTGCTCACAGTGTTCAGCTAGATCCGTTCCTGTTATCTTCTAGACTATTTACATTTAGTGCAGTGCGTCCTGCTCACAGTGTTCAGCTAGATCCGTTCCTGTTATCTTCTAGACTATTTACATTTAGTGCAGTGCGTCCTGCTCACAGTGTTCAGCTAGATCCGTTCCTGTTATCTTCCTACTGACAGGCAGGCTTGTCTTGTTACAGTATTTACAGCTACCTAAAGAAAATTACTGGTGTTCTTTTGATCCTATTAGTACCGCGGTCAGGCAGCTAGACTATTTACATTTAGTACAGTGCGTCCTGCTCACAGTGTTCAGCTAGATCTGTTCCTGTTATCTTCCTACTGACAGGCAGGCTTGTCTTGTTACAGTATATAAAGCTACCTGAAGAAAATTACTGGTGTTCTTTTGATCCTATTAGTACCACGGTCAGGCAGCTAGACTATTTACATTTAGTGCAGTGCGTCCTGCTCACAGTGTTCAGCTAGATCCGTTCCTGTTATCTTCCTACTGACAGGCAGGCTTGTCTTGTTAAAGTATTTACAGCTACCTAAAGAAAATTACTGGTGTTCTTTTGATCCTATTAGTACCACGGTCAGGCAGCTAGACTATTTACAGTTAGTGCAGTGCGTCCTGCTCACAGTGTTCAGCTAAACCTACAAGTTAGTGGGGTGCGTCCACCTCACAGTGTTCAGCTAAAGCTACCTGTAGAAGGTTGGTGGTGTTCTCATACTACAGGCAGGTAGTTGATTTTGCTAGCTGCAGTATATATATATATATATATATATATATATATATATATATATATATATCCCAGCTTAGTGCAGCTACAGGCCATTAGTATGTCTGGAAGGCCAAGAAGGAGAGGCAGACAGTCACAAGCCAATAAGAGAGGGCAAGCAGGCTCTGTGTCTAGTGCTGGTTGTGGAGACGGTGCATCCTCATCAGCACGTGGCCATGGGACACGCTTGGCCTTTTTTTCGGCAGCTGGCCGTGTTGAGCCGCAACATGCGGAAGACTTGGTCGAGTGGATGACCAAGCCGTCCTCATCCTCCTCATCCTCTCTCACCCATGCCCAGGGTGCTTTGTCTGGCAAAGCAGCGGCCTCTTCCCTCGGCTCAATGTCATCAGTGACTCCTTCCCTAGCTCCACCATGTCCTCCTGAGGAGTCCCTCGAACTGTTTGACCACAGTGTTGGGTACATGCTCCAGGAGGATGCCCAGCGTTTGGAAGGCTCTGATGATGATACTGAGCTCGATGAAGGCAGTAACATGAGCACGGACAGAGGGGGTGCCCAAGAAGGACAGCAATCTGGCAGTCATGCTCCCCCTGCTGCAGCATACTGCCGGGTTTGCTCCAGTGATGAGGAGGGAGGGGATGATGAGGTCACTGACTCAACGTGGGTGCCTGATAGGAGAGAGGAGGAGGAGGAGGAGGCGGCACATCACCAACGAGGCAGGATGCCCTCCAGGGGCCAGCCTAAGGGCAGCACATTGACTGCATCACATGTGCAGGGCGCTGCAGTCTCTGCGCGTTATTCAAAAAGTTCTTTGGTGTGGGCCTTTTTTGAGACGAGTGCATCAGATCGCACCGCTGCTATTTGCAACATATGTCTCAAGCGTATCTCACGTGGCCAAAACATCTCCCGCTTGGGTACCACATACTTGACCAGACATATGTTGACCTGCCATGCAGTTCGTTGGCAAGCGCATCTAAAAGACCCACACCAAAGAACAAAGAGGATCTCTCCTTGCTCCTCATCAGCTGAGATTTCCAACCCCACTAGACCTTCAGTCCTTTCTGAGACCTGCACTGAGAGGAATGAAGGTGTAGAATTAGGTGTGTCACAGCCAAGTACTTGTGGGCAATCTGCTTTTGGTACACCGACGTCAGATTGTACCAGGCAAATTTCCCTGCCCCAGCTGCTGCACCGCCGAAAGAAGTTTGCTCCCAGCCATCCACATGCCCAGCGGTTGAATGCTAGCTTGGCAAAATTGCTGGCACTTCAACTGCTGCCTTTTCAGTTGGTAGACTCTGCCCCCTTCCGTGAGTTTGTGGAATGTGCGGTTCCTCAGTGGCAGGTACCCAAACGCCACTTTTTCTCACGGAAGGCGATTCCAGCTCTCTACCGGCATGTGGAAGGCAATGTCCATGCCTCGCTGGACAGGGCGGTCAGCGGTAAGGTGCATATTACCGCTGACTCATGGTCCAGCAGGCATGGACAGGGACGTTACCTAAGTTTCACGGCGCATTGGGTGACTCTGCTGGCAGCTGGGAAGGATGCAGGACAAGGTGCAGTAGTGTTGGAGGTTGTTCCGCCACCACGCCTCCAAAATGCTAATGATTGTGACACACCTCTCTCCTCCACCCCCTCCTCTTCTTCTTCCTCCATGGCCTCTTCCTCGGAACCAGCGGTGCTCCGTAGTCGTTCAAGGGGCTACGCAAGTACGCAGGCCAAAAGATGCCATGCGGTGCTTGAGCTGGTGTGCTTGGGGGACAGGAGCCACACTAGGGAAGAGGTTCTGTCAGCTCTGCAGGGGCAGGTTCAGAGGTGGTTGACGCCACGCCAACTTAAGGCAGGAATGGTGGTTTGCGACAATGGCACCAACCTCCTCTCTGCCCTCCGACAGGGACAAATGACCCATGTGCCCTGTTTGGCTCACGTCCTTAACTTGGTGGTGCAGCGGTTCTTGGGCAGGTACCCGGGCTTACAGGATGTCCTGAGGCAGGCCAGGAAAGTCTGTGTGCATTTCCGCCGGTCATATAATGCCAGTGCTCGGCTGACGGACCTCCAAAAGGAGTTTAACCTGCCCAAGAACCGCCTAATCTGTGACATGCCCACCAGGTGGAACTCAACATTGGCCATGCTGCAGCGGCTGCACACGCAGCAGAGGGCCATCAATGAGTACCTGTGCGACTATGGCACCAGGACAGGATCAGGGGAGCTTGGTTTTTTTTCCCCACGCCAGTGGGCCATGATCAGGGATGCATGCACTGTCCTGTCACCATTTGAGGAGGCCACGAGGATGGTGAGCAGTGACAGTGCATGCATCAGTGACACTGTCCCCCTTGTCCACCTGTTGGAGCACACGCTGCGTGGAATAATGGACAGGGCACTTGAGGCAGAACAGAGGCAGGAAGAGGAGGACTTCCTTAGCTCTCAAGGCCCCCTTTATCCAGACAGTGTTCCTGCGTGCCCGCCGATCACACAGGAAGAGGACGAGGAGGAGGAGGAGGAGGAAGATTGTGTCAGTATGGAGGTGGAGCCTGGCACTCAGCATCAGCAGCAGTCTTTAAGGGATCAGTCCCAAGAAACACATGGACTTGTACGTGGCTGGGAGGAGGTGGCTGCGGACCATGTCGTCCTTAGTGACCCAGAGGACTCCAGACCGAATGCCTCAGCAAACCTACGCTGCATGGCCTCCCTGATCCTGCAAAGCCTGCGTAAGGATCCTCGTATTCGTGGTATCAAGGAGAAGGACCAATACTGGCTGGCAACCCTCCTTGATCCACGTTACAAGGGTAAGGTTGCGGACCTTATCTTGCCATCGCAGAGGGAGCAGAGGATGAAACATCTTCGGGAGGCCTTGCAGAAAGGTCTGTGCAACGCGTTCCCAGAGACTGGGAGGTTACAAACTCCTGGTTCTGGACAACGTGTTGCTGAGGCTTCGGTCAGTCAAAGAAGGAGCAGTGGAGAAGGTGGCCGTCTGACCGATGCGTTCAGACAATTTTTTGGTCCGCAGCCCCAAGGTATGATCGGTTCCAGCAACCATCGCCAGCGTCTGTTTTACATGGTGCAGGAATACCTAGGGGCAAGATCAGACTTGGACACCTTTCCCACCGAAAATCCTCTGGGTTACTGGGTCTTGAGGATGGATCACTGGCCAGAGCTTGCACAGTATGCAATTGAGCTACTGGCCTGTCCTGCATCCAACGTTCTTTCAGAACGCACATTCAGTGCTGCTGGAGGCGTGGTAACCGATCACAGGGTGCGTCTGTCCACCGACTCGGTCGATCGACTGACCTTCATAAAAATGAATCAGTCTTGGATCACCACCAGCTACCAAGCACCTGATGCTGATGTAACCGAATAATTTTTTTTGAAATCTCAGATCCCTTCAAAGACTGCCTATGCTGATGCTGAGTGACTATCCCTGAGTAATTATCCTCTTCCTCCTCAATCATCACGCTGATAGCTTGTAAGAACATTTTTGGTTCTGGGCGCCACCACCAGTGCCTAAGGCACAATTTTTCAGCCCCTGTTTAACAGGGGCGTGTAATTACAATTTTTGATGTAATACTTTGCAGCAGGGCTCGTTCCTGCATTCCAACTAGAGTGTCTGTGAGGGGTTGCAGTGTTGTGGCACCAGCACCAGTGCCCAACGCCCAATTTTTCTGCTCCTGTCTAACAGGGGCGTGTAATTACAATTTTTGATGCAATACTTTGCAGCAGGGCTCGTTCCTGCATTCCAACTAGAGTGTCTGTGAGGGGTTGCAGTGTTGTGGCACCAGCACCAGTGCCCAAGGCCCAATTTTTCTGCTCCTGTCTAACAGGGGCGTGTAATTACAATTTTTGATGCAATACTTTGCAGCAGGGCTCGTTCCTGCGTTCCAACTAGAGTGTGTAAGGGGTTGCAGTGTTGTGGCACTAGCACCAGTGCCTAAGGCCTAATTTTTCAGCTCCTGTTCAACAGGGGCATGTAATTACAATTCTTGATCTAATATTTCACAGCAGGGCCCTGCGAGGGCTTACAGTGTTGTGGCCACAGCAACACCTAAGGCCCAAATTTCTGCTGAGTATATAGGGCAGGACCCTACTTTCAAACATCTAACTTACAAACGACTCCTACTTGCAAACGGAAGGAGACAACAGGAAGTGAGATGAAATCTACCCCTAGGAAGGGAAATTCTCTCCTGTAAGAGTTAATATGGGAAAAAAAATTCTCCTTTCCACTGATGCTTTCCAATCCTTGTTCCACAAAAAAACCCAAATTTTCAAAAAACATTTTTCATTGGGACAAAAAGTGAGGTGAAATCTTCTGAAGAGGAGGAAAGACAGCAAAACAAATGTCACAGGGGTGATAACCCTTCCCTATGTTTTCCAAAAAGCTTAAAAAAGATTTTTTGGCTGGAGCTAAACACGTTAAAAATGTACCCGTTCAAAATTACAAACAGATTCTACTTAACAACAAACCTACAGTCCCTGTCTTGTTTGCACCGCCTGTATACTGCTGTTCAGAGTCTATAGGGCCTGGTGGCCCCACACCTTTCCTTATTTTAATTTGGGTGCGGGGTTCCCCTTAATATCCATACAAGACCCAAAGGGCCTGGTAATGGACTGGGGGGTACCCATGCCGTTTGTCTCACTGATTTTCATCCATATTGCCAGGACCCGACATTACATTAAACCCGCAAGCAGTTTTAAATGAGGTTTTTTCCTTTAAAAATGACATTTGGTGCAGGGACTGTTCTAAACACGGGAAACACGCGTCACTTTACAGGCATACTATAGACACCCCCCAGGTACGATATTTAAAGGAATATTTCACTTTTTTTTTTTTTACTTTAAGCATCATTAAAATCACTGCTCCCGAAAAAACGGCCATTTTTAAAAGTTTTTTTTGCATTGATACATGTCCCCTGGGGTAGGACCCGGGTCCCCAAACCCTTTTTAGGACAATACCGTGCAAATTAGCCTTTAAAATGAGCACTTTTGATTTCGAACGTTCGAGTCCCATAGACGTCAATGGGGTTCTAACGTTCGTGCGAACTTTCGGTCCGTTCGCAGGTTCTGGTGCGAACCGAACCGGGGGGTGTTCGGCTCATCCCTATTCTCCACATTGTAAAAACACTGGTTAAAGGTCTTTGTGGAAGTAGTCAGCACTCTAATCCTTTATGCTATCTTTATACTTCTAAAGCTGGCTATCTTTATACTTCTAAAGAGTGCTTGCTCTGTTTCCTACTGCTGGTACTCTACCAAAAAAGGTGACAAGAATTTGAAATGTTAACAAATAAATATAATACAGCTAAATGTAATATGAGGTCCTAATAGAATATAATTAAAAAACAATTTTTCCTGCTTTTATTTCAGTTTTATTTCTGCAATGTGCATCAGCATAATGCAGCATTTTCCAATAAGACGCATCAATTTATCACTCTGGTCGAATAAAAAACCTGGTATTGAAACTAATGCAGTGACACACAATAAATTCAATAGCTTTTCTGTTCAATTTAACAATCATTTTACACACCTGGATGCCTTGCTAGGGTTATCCCTCCTGTATCTTACAGGACTTTGTTACACATTATGGCTTTTCGGGCTAATGGTGGCTCCAGAGGTCGAGCTTGGGACTCTATCAAAACTACCCCCAAGCTGTTCTTCCTGACATTGCTGAGTCAAAGTACTTCCAACCTTTAATCTCATTACTATTTTTGTGTTGATAAATCCCTAAATTTAGTCCCTTTCCTGCAAAGAAAATTATGATCCTTTCACTACACATACCTCACATTCTAACTTCAGCCCTGTGTTCTGCAGCAAGGACAAGAATTAGTATATCTGTCACTGCCCGTGTTTTCCAAGAAGAGGGATGTCAATATGTTGTCTGCCCTGTGCATGATAGCCTACACATGCATATTAAAAAGGAAACCTACAAACACCAAATATACAAGTGCTTAAAAATAATAATCCTAATGCAGTGCAAAGTTAGACAATGCTCTACAGCAACCAGTCAGGTTTAACTAATGATTTCCTGCACCAAATATATGGCAGATCTGAACCTTTTATCCACTTCTCAGGATAAACTCCCATAGTGGATCATCAGCACAAAAGTAAAAGAGTCCCCTTACTAATCCACTTCCATATACTCTATTTTGTTTTGGCGCATGGGTCTACCACCAGCAGCCAGTCTTAATGAGTATGGGTCCCTTACCCATCCACGATGACCAGATGTCACATCATGCTATATTCATTACATAAGTTATCCGACTCACTAAATTTTCTCAAATGGTATTTATGTCATAACGAAGCCTCACACCAATAAATCATGCTTTTTTATCTGTCCATCCATGTCTAGTCAAGTTAAATGTGAACTTGAAAGGGGCTAAAAGGTCTCTTTACTAGTTCACAAGTGCATTTGATCACTCAATCTATTGTATCTACTTTCACCAATCATCCAATGCACTGCTGATTGGGGTTTGAATTAAGTGGTTTGCTCATCACTATATTTTAAAGCATTATAAGCTTCCTACCTGCACCTTGTATTTTTTAAGTGCATAAGATGTGCATTGAACATGTGGTTTCATGGTGCCATTTGTTGACCTGCCACACCCATACTGCACCCTATACTACATTTATTTCAAACCTAGACTGCACTTATACCAGCCCTATACTGGATTATACTGAACTTTTACCGCATCTGAACCACATCTACCTTGCACCTGTGCCTGCGACTATACAGTACCTATACTGCATGCAGGTTAACTGGGATTGTCATTAAGTGTACCAATGCTCTTAAAGGGCCCCAATGATAGCCAGCAGAAGGACATCTCGAAGGACTACTCCTCCTGTAATAATTATTCTGCAAGCCTCCTTTGTTTAACCACCTCAATACTGTGCACTTATACCCCTTCCTGTCCAGACCTATTTTCAGCTTTCAGCACTCTCACACTTTGAATGACAATTGCGCAGTCATGCTACACTGTAACCATGTGACATTTTTATAATTTTCTTAACTCAAATAGAGCTTTCTTTTGATGGTATTTAATCACTGCTGGGTTTTCTATTTTTTACAAAAAAAGAAAAAAAAAGACCGAAAATTTGTAAAAATAAAGTTTTTCTTATTTTCTGCCAGTAAATTCACTGATGTATACTGATGAGGTAGCACTAATGGGCACTGATAGACTGCACTGTTGGCCACTGATGAGGTGGCACTTATGGGCACTGATGAGGCGGCACTTATAGGCACTGATTAGGTGACACTGATGAGGAGGCACTAATATGTCTCACTTATGGGCACTGATAGGTGGCACTGATGAGCACCGATAGGTGGCGCTGATGGGTGGCACTGGTGGGCACTAATAGGTGGCAATGGTGGGCACTGATAGGCAGGACTGATGGAAACTGATGAGGTGGCACATATGGGCACTGATGAGGCGGCATTTATAGGCACTGATTAGGTGGCACTGATGAGGAGGCACTAATATGCTGCACTTATGGGCACTGATAGGTGGCACTGATATGTAGCACTGATGAGCATTGATAGGCGGCACTGATGGGTGGCACTGGTGGGCACTAATAGGTGACAATGGTGGGCACTGATAGGGGGCACTGGTGGGCACTGATGGGTGGCATTGATGGACATTGATGGGTGGCACTGATGGGCATTGATGGGCAGCAATGATTGGCATTGATGGGCAGCACCGATAGGTGGCACTGATAGCCAGAACTGACTGGCATCACTAATGGGCACCGATTGGTGGCACTTGTAGGCACTGATTGCTGGCACTGATGTTCACTGACTGCTGGCACTGGTGGCTCAGTATTGTAATCAGGGCACTGATGATCAGTGCCCTGATTACTTGTCTGGATGTCCCCTGTGAGGAGATGCCGCTGATCGGCTCTCCTCGCCACACACTCTGTCAGTGTGAGGCGATGAGAGCCTATTACTGGCATCTCTGTGTTTACAAGTGACCAGGTGTGGTTGGACACAGGCAATCACATGGTTAACGTGCCGTGGACGCTGCTCTTTACAGAGATCAGGGTCGCGCCGTGTCCTAGCAACACGGCGTGGCTGTGATCACCGCACTGCACGCTCATATGACGTTGCCCCAGAACGAGAGCTGCACTGCCCCTCCTTCATTTGACGGTGGGGTGGCGGCAATCGGTTAATCCAGTTAGTGTCAGATATTAATCCCAGGAGTGCAAGTCAGATTGTGGCACCACACACGCCAAACCTGTACACATGTTGATCAATTCCCGGGAGTGTTTGGATTTATACACGCTGGATTTTAACTGAATTTTTGCAAGTGTTTAGTATCATTACATTTTAATAATTCATTATACAGTTTTACACTATGTGGGCGTTTATCTCTTCTTCATGGGCCCCGTTACAGAGTAACCTTTATCATCAGCCATGATCTTACCATCACCTTCAGCATAGCGGAGGGAGCTGGTTGGACCTTTTGTGATTATATACCATGCTTGTCTAGACTCTTAAAACTTGGAGTCTAGACTTCTGGTAAGGAGGCATTTTATATGCTCTCTGGTGGAGGTGCACTTGGGTGACTACAACGTGCATTTGCTTCATTCACCTCAGTTGGATATTTATCAAGAATTTTACAATTTATAATAATATGATTTGTTTTCACTTTATGGAGACTTTTTTTCCCCCATCCCTCTCACTAGCCATCTTTCTTGTTCTTTCTCTTATTCTTTCTCTACCTTTTTCTTTTTTCCTCCCCCTCTTTTCCTCTCCCTTCCATGTATTCTCTATTTTTATTCCTTCTCTTACTCCTTGGTGGGGGGAATGGGATCAGTGGCAGTACTGGTGGGAAGTTGGGATGAGTGCCAATGCTCGGGTGGTTCTGTTGAGCCAACTTAGGTGCTCTTGATCAAGGTCATCTGATCTGAGAACTATAGTGAGGATTTTTAATTACAACTATAAATCACAGGTAGTGTTACTCACTGAGTCTCCGGCTTCACTGTGCACTTTGTGGCATCTCGTAGCAGTGGCACCTATGCCAAAATCAGAAGATAGGGTCTCCTCCAGCCCCTCCCACTTCACATTCCTCACCAGTCAGCTGACCTCCAGTCTCTGCCCCCCAGCCATGCCGTGAACTGAATGGGCGGCTGTGAAGAGGCTGAGTTGGCAGCCGCGGGCTCCAGGCACAGCCCTGCTGGACGGCCGAAAAAAGGCTGGGAGAGCGGTGCGGGCTTTAGGAACAGCTCAGGATTCAGTGACCCCTGGCAAATCATCATTTGACCCCCGAGGGGGTCCCGACCCCCAGGTAGAGAACCACTGACATAGAGGTAACAACATAAATAGATAATGCCAAACCTACTGTATAGCAGTCATGAACCACGCAGGCCATTCGACTCCCAAAGAGACTGATATTTAACACCAGGGGAGAAAGTTCAGAAGAAGTCATCTACAAGATGCAACGGACTAATAAAAAGCCAACTCTCCTTACCATATATTTGGTAGGGGTGACCCGTACTCACCCCCTGACACACCCAGGTGGGCCATTTCTACATCGATGGACAATAAACAAAATAACCTCGCTCCCCCTGACAATTGCTTGGAGGTTCCCTTGTTAATCTCTGGTGTCAATGAGAAATCTATAAGTCTATTTACATGCTAATTGCTGTTTATCTTAAAAGAGAAGTATGGGTTTCTTTTTTTTATTTTTTTTATTTATACCTACCTTGGTGGATGCAGCATCAGTTAGATGCTGCATCTGTCCCCCAGCGCCTCTGCACTGAAAACCGAGCGATTGAACACCACCGATCGCTCGGTTTACAGAGCTCCATGAGCAAAGAGCTGTAGACTGTGTCAGAAACCATGAATCAGACTGAGACAGAAGTACAGTTAAATAACACTTGTTTAATAATAATAAAAAAGGTAAACAGAGCAAACGTAGTCAAAACATAGCCAGAGTGCAGGAATCTGAACGGATAGTGAGACAAGCCAAAAAGTCAGGGAGCCAGAGATGAGCGTAGTAGAACAGCAAGCAGGATTTGGAGCCAGAAGGAATGTCAGCCAAGCAAGTCTTTAACAGGAACACAGGAGAGCGTCTCTAGAGATGTGACCAAAGAGAAGGCAAAGATCATCTGGGCTGGATGGCTTAAGTAGGCAGGACTGACGAGCATGATATCATCAACAGGTGAGTTACTGTGGAGAGAAAGGAGCTGCCAATTAGCTGATAGCTGAGCAGCCAGCTTTGAGAAGGAAGGGCTGAGCCCAGTCCTGACAGACTGTCAGTCACAGCTCTCTGCTCTTTTTCCTCCATGCTCATTGGAGCGGTGAGCTGTGGAGGGGCAGGGAGCGGCCGTCTCAGGCTCTCAGCAGCTCGCTGAGAGGCTGAAACAGGTGTCAGTCCAGGCACCTGGCAGATCCAGACTCCCATTGTTGGGATGCCGCAGTGCCTGGACTGATATCCGTGACATCTGCAGAGAACAGACTTCAGTCTGCTCTCTGCTGAAAACGGGTCACAGGAGTGCAAAACTAATTGCACTCCTGTGATACATAGAAGAAGGAAGCCCAGCCAAATGAGCATTGGCTGGGCTTCTCCCATAAGTTATTCAAGTTAAGTTGGTGTTATGTATGCTATATTCTTGAAGGACTTTGTCCCATCTTTTAGTGGGGGGGGGGTGTAGGTGCTGGGCTACAGCAATATGGAGAACAAGACATTGTTTCTTATCCTTCCCTCCCTCTACTGAGATACTGATGTTATGCTGCACCAATTTTTTCTCCTAGCAAGAGGGGAAGAGAGGAAGCCAAGCAAGGCCATAGACTGAGAAAGCACTGAGACTCCTAGAAGTTGTAATGTGAGACGGCAGCATATAACAGGAAGAATAGACTGCTTACACTACAGATCCCAATAGGCACTGTACATTAGGAGGAGTGAAGCAATGATTTTTATTAAACTGCCTGGGAAAGTTCTTCCTCATGGCACTGAGAGAGTTAAAGAGAAAGCACCTCTGTCTGGATATTTGTCTGCCAGCAGGAGACCATACCAGTGAAGATCCGAGCCAGAGACTGGAAGTGAGGACACCCAGGGACAGCACAGCACCGTCCACATCCCAGCACTTGCAGCTCTGCCGCAGGGAGACTGGAGTGTGCACTCACCGTCTGCATCCCATTGCTGATTAATGGAGCTTTTTGGGGACGAGACCAAGGGGGTCCACCTTCTATAACAAGAGGTCACAACAGCATCTTGGGGACTGGTGAGAGGGCTTTTTACCCATTGCTGATACCACTAACAGAGCTACTGAAAACAAGACACCAAGTGTACACAATCCATACTGCACTCATACTGCACCCTATACTGCACTTATTTTAAACCTAGACTGTACCTACATCTAGACTGTACCTACACCAATCCTATACCGCATTAAACTGAACCTTTTCCAAATCTGAACTGAACCACATCTACCTTGCACCTGTGCTGAGAATACACCATAACTATACAGTACATATACTGCAGGCATGTTAACTGGAACTGATGTTAAGTGCATCAACGTTAAAGGAACCCAATAATAGCTGACAGAAGAACATTTCAAAAGCTTCCCCCCCCCCCTTATAATTATTCTGCAATCCCTCTTTGTTCCCCTGCCCCCTCCGCTACCATCTTCCTTTTCTTTTGGACAGTGCATACCCAGTTATTCTATGCGCTATGGCAGTATAGTTCCAGCACTCGGTAACTTAAACTTTACTAATGCTCACTACTGTACTTGAGGTGACCTTGCTACTGTTTATGCTGATGTGGACATCAAATGTCATCTTATGCCTAGTCCTTACTATTAATCACTTTGTATGCTAAATTGTGTTTTTACCATTGTTAATCCATGTTATGCTTGCCTAGCTACCAATCACTACTATTGGTCACTAAGTGTTTATTTCAGTGGCTTCCTCTGATATTGTATGTTTGTACACTCAATCTGTGTGTCAGAGAGGCTGAGGTTCTTGAGAAGGTCAAGGCAAAGGAGAGAGGATCCATCCTATCCAGCGGCTCCTACAGGGGTAGTGTTACATATGTCCTATGGGCTGCATTCTGCGATTCTGAAACTGGATTGAAGTAACTTCCAGCCAGGAAGTGCACTCTCAGGCATCACACGACCCAGCTTTGGTGATAACAGGTCTTAACAGACCGTTTGTCCGCTTACATACCTTTTTGTCCGTTCCAATTTTTAAACGGAACATAAATAGGGCTTTGATCCCTTTAAAAAATGAGATGTTGACGGAAGGGGATGTAAACGAATGTAAATGGATAATCATCCATTTTTCAATAGAGATGCATTGATGTCTGTTTTTCATCCGTCAACATGCGTGTGAAAGCCGACGTACATGTGAAAGGGGCCTAAGTGTACTTTTAATACAGTTACACAGTTTTGTTAACCCTTCAACCCTTCTTTACTCACCTGTTCCCAATCCAGAGATATCAGCCGTGCAGCCTTCTTGGCATCACACCAAGTGCTTGTCAAAATATTTTATGTCAGGGCGGCACAACATTCCCCAATAAATCCTATGCACAGTTGTTTGGGAGTACAAGCCTATACTCTGGAACTCTTTCTCATGCTGTTAAATGAGGTGTGCAGTGCGCATATCTCACAAGATCAGGGACATGTGAGGAGGGCTGGCTTAAAAGGTGAGCAAAAGACTTATATGTTTTAATATTTGATTCTAATTTTTTTTTTAAGGGTATCTGTGATCAAAATGTAAAATCATATAATAATTTCCACATCGTATTTCGATTGTTTCTAGCTTACTACTATTAATCTGAACAATCTTAAAGTTTGAAAAGGTACTTTTTGAAGATCCCCACACTTTAGTTCCTTAAATTCCATGACACATATTCATTATGCCCTGTGAGGAGACACTGCTTAATTCTGAAACTGTCACAGAATTCACAGAGCTTGCCTTCTGAACTACAGAGACGCTAAGAGGAGAAGTTTCAGGTTGCAGTGTCAGTACAG
The DNA here is from genome assembly GCA_037952925.1 of Lithobates clamitans. NCBI lineage: Eukaryota > Metazoa > Chordata > Amphibia > Anura > Ranidae > Lithobates > Lithobates clamitans. The sequence continues at coordinate 701,242 of JBBGZY010000059.1, forward strand.
GAATCACTGCTTGCAGGCAGCATGGTACCATGGGATATGTAGTCCTTGGAAATTGAAAGTAAAAAGTAGAAGGAAAGGTGCAAAGCAAGCAGGGAATTTTAAGAAGTTGTGGAAAGAGATTATGAGCATGTGGGCAGCACACACAATATGAAAGGAGCTTTTTCAGGTAAGCTTATATTGGATTGTCAGATATAACTATTGTTCATATTGCTATAACAATGTTGATGTTATAAAGTGAAAGTGTATGCCGTGACCATTTAAACATGCAGCTTTCATTAAAAAACCCAGTGATCCTGCCTTGAAGGTTTTTATTCAGTCACTTCTTACTGTTGGTGAAAACCATCCCCCAGTAGTGTTTTTGCATTGTCACCTTTCAGGTGTTTGGGCACTGTCCACTGTTGTCACCATCAGGAAACCAGTCCAAAGTAATCATGCTCCGAAGTGAATGCATGTAGACAGGAAGTGGCAAAAAGAGTGGAGGCAATGAGATGTAATATGGGGTGGGGTAAAAGGATAATAACAGTATTTTCTGTAAAAAAGCTAATTGTAAAGATACAAAGTACTTTAGCATTCAACATTAAAATGTACCAACTTATAATGTCAGCTTATAGCCAAAGACATTACCTTCAGGTTGGGTTCACACCTATGCGATTTGGATGTGGGTTTCTATGGAGCCGGTTCACATATCTCCGGGGCGGCTGCGGGGCGCACTGTGCCTCTTTGGCTCCATTTCAGGGCCAAATTCAGGGAATGATTCGTCCCTGATTCGTCCCTGAACCCGAAAATGGGGACACACAGCATTGTTGTGCGATCCGGGGCCAGTTTAGGTGTGAACCGAGCCTGAAACTGCAAAGAATCTAGAAACTCTAAATTTATTTTACTATCCATTGCGGAAAATAGTGAATACTAATAATGGTGTTTAACGGTGGGGTGCCTCGATACTCTTGTTCTGGGGCTTCTAAGGGTATCTGGAGACTATGAAAGCTTTTATCATTTGCCCCCTTAGCATAAGCTTAGCAAAGACACCAGGCTTGGCCTGACAGTACTCTCCAGATGCACTTGCGCTTGTACTGTTCTGGCTTATAGGTGGCATTATGCCATTGCTACAGAAGAGGGTCTATAAGAGAAGTTTGCCCCTTGAAGGCTCTCTAACAATGTAGGCATTTGATTTAATGCTGAATTCTCATAAGAACTGAGGCAGCTATCTTAAGCACTTCCATACTGGGCCAATTCTGGCATTCCTCTCCCACATAAAACAAAATCATAATTGTTTAGCTAGAAATTTACTCAGAACCCCCAAACATTATAAATTTTTTTTAGCAGAGACCCTAGCAAACAAAATGGGGATTGTTGCAATTTGTTATGTCACATGGTATTTGCGCAGCAATTTTTCAAATGCAATTTTTTTGGAAAAAAATACTTTCATAAAAAAAAACAATATTTACCTCAATGTTTTGTATAATGTGAAAGATGATGTTAATGATAAGTAAATAGATACCTAACCCTTTAAAATTGCGCACACTTGTGGAATGGCGCCAATCTTCGGTCCTTAAAAATCTCCATAGGCTACGCTTTAAAAATGTTTACAGATTACCAGTTTTGAGTTACAGAGGGGGGCTTGTGCTAGAATTATTGCTCTCGCTCTAATGTTCATGGTGCTACCTTATGCCGTGTACACACGGGCGGACTTTTTGGCATCAAAGGTACGACGGTCTTTCCGACAGACTTTTGACGGACTTCCGACGGACTTTCAAACGAACGGACTTGCCTACACACGATCACACCAAAGTCAGACGGATTCGTACGTGATGACCTACAACTGGACTAAAATAAGGAAGTCGATAGCCAGTAGCCAATAGTTGCCCTAGCGTCAGTTTTCATCCGTCGGACTAGCATACAGACGAGCGGATTTTTCGACCGGACTCGAGTCCGTTGGAAAGATTTGAAGCATGTTCCAAATCTAAAGTCCCTCTGATTTTCGACCGAAAAAGTCCGCTGCAGGTCCGATGAAGCCGACACACGGTCGGACCAGTCCAGTCGAAAAGTCCACCCGTATGTACACAGCATTACATGTGTGGTTCAAACGCCGTTTACATATGCAAGTGCAACCTATGTATGATTTCACTTCTGGGTGTGAGCACGAGGGGACAAAGGCGCTTTAAAAAAAAAAATGTATTATTATTTTTTTTATTTTTTATTTTTTTAAACCGTCACTTTAATTTTTTTTTTCTTCACTTTTATTCCTATTACAAGAAATGTCAAATCCCTTGCATTAGGAATAAGGCATGGCCTGGGGTCAATGAGACTTACTTGAACAATTAGTGAATTTCATCTATACATGCTACACAGTCCCCCTGATCCCAGGTGACAGCACAATACCTTAGTTGCAAACAAAAGCATTTGATAGAGAAAGTGTGAGTTGAGGAGAAGCCTGTACCTTACATGGGATGCCCAGAGTCCTGTGTCATTAGCCAAGGATGTGCATAATCCATAAAGTCCTGTTCCTCTTCTTGTTTGCTTCCCCCTAAAGAGAAGCTCTGAGATAGATCATTACAGCCTATATCCTGCTGTAAAAAAACTTGCAGTTCTCCATTTTCCTATTTAGTTTTGCAGGGTTTTTATGGACTGTGAGAGCCGTTTCACATTGGAGTGCGCATGTTTAAATGCGTGCATTTATGATCATACCCATACATTCCCATGAGGTCTGGATTTGAAAGCCCATTCATTCGGATGTAGTTCTACTTTTTCAGATCGCACTGCATCAGACTGCATGGTACTGCAGTGTTCCATGCACATTGCTGCATCACACATGCATTTGCAAGATGCATTTGGGGTGTTATTAATAATTAATGGCACCTGCGTGTGTGTCGCAAGGCCAGCAAGTTCACGTGTGGTACAGCAACACACATGGAACGTGCCTTTCCTGCAAAATCTACGAGATGAGATTATGAGATACTGTATGGTTTCAAACATACAATATTTCTTATGTGAATCTTATATAATAACTGTCCAATCTTCTGTATTCTGTACTACAGTCACTGACATTTTCACACTCATCCACATATTCTACTCACAATTATTGCAGAAATACAGCCAAGGAATGTGTTTTTTTAGGAAAACAGTCTTTTGGTTGAACTTGGGCCATTACTTGGCAAAACGAGCTGTTTAATTGTGCTGGAGCTTTTGTTAGAAATGAATATGAGTGTAATGTGTAATCCAGTGGGAAATGTTCCCATGGAGCTGTAACATTAAAAGGAAGTAATATTACTTAGTTCTGTACATCTGTAAATATCTATACAAAAAAATAAAAAAAGTGAGGAAACAATGACTGGATCCAAAAGTGTTTTCATAAATCTTTATTAACTTAGTCACTGAAGAATACTACGGATATTTAGTCCACTGAGTACTTACATTTAAAGGAAGTAGGTAACAGGCTTCGATTTTTGGAAAGACCACTTACACCTGGTTCTAGGATTCTTCTCCTTTCTATATTATCCTGCTTTAACCCTAAAAGAAAGCGATTGTGGTGTTTTGTAAATTACATAAAAAAAAAAAAAAGATATTTGTTTAACTGTTTATAAGAAATGTTTATTTTGCAAAGAAAATATGAATACATGACACTGGTGTTTCAAAGCATTTTGGGTTTTCTTCAGAGAGAGCTCAGAAGAAGTTGTTTTATTTCAGAATCTCTCTAACTGAACCTCCATATACAGTGCCTTGAAAAAGTATTCATACCCCTTGAAATTCTCCACAATTTGTCATGTTTCAACCAAAAACGTAAATGTATTTTATTGGGATTTTATGTGATAGACCAACACAAAGTGGCACATAATTGTGAAGTGGAAGGAAAATGATAAATGGTTTTCCAAATTTTTTACAAATAAATATCTGAAAAGTGTGGCGTGCATTTGTATTCAGCCCCCCTGAGTCAATACTTTGTAGAACCACCTTTCGCTGCAATTACAGCTGCAAGTCTTTTCAGGTATGTCTCTACCAGCTTTGCACATGTAGAGAGTGACATTTTTGTCCATTCTCCTTTGCAAAATAGCTCGAGCTCTGTCAGATTGGCTGGAGAGCGTCTGTGAACAGTAATTTTCAAGTCTTGCCACAGATTCTCAATTGGATTTAGGTCTGGACTTTGACTGGGCCATTCTAACACATGAAAAGGCTTTGATCTAAACCATTCCATCGTAGCTTTGGCTGTATGTTTAGGGTTGTTGTCCTGCTGGAAGGCAAACCTCCGCCCAGTCTCAAGTCTTTTGCAGACTCTAATAGGGCGTACACACGGTCGGACTTTGTTCAGACATTCCGACAACAAAATCCATGGATTTTTTCCGACGGATGTTGGCTCAGACTTGTCTTGCATACACACGGTCACACAAAGTTGTTGGAAAATCCGATCGTTGTGAACGCGGATGATGTAAAACACGTACGTCGGGACTATAAACGGTGCAGTGGCCAATAGTTTTCATCTCTTTATTTATTCTGAGCATCCATGGCACTTTGTCCGTCGGATTTGTGTACACACGATCGGAATTTCCGACAATGGATTTTGTTGTCGGAAAATTTTATCTCCTGCTCTCCAACTTTGTGTGTCGGAAAATCCGATGGAAAATGTCCGATGGAGCCCACACACGGTCGGAATTTCTGACAACAGATTTTGTTGTCGGAAAATTTTATCTCCTGCTCTCCAACTTTGTGTGTCGGAAAATCCGATGGAAAATGTCCGATGGAGCCCACACACGGTTGGAATTTCCGACAACACGCTCCGATCGGACATTTTCCATCGGAAAATCCGACCGTGTGTAAGGGCCATAACAGGTTTTGTTCTAAGATTGCCCTGTATTTGGCTCCATCCATCTTCCCATCAACTCTGACCAGCTTCCCTGTCCCTGCTGAAGAAAAGCATCCCCACAACATGATGCTGTCACCACCATGTCTCACAGTGGGGATGGTGTATTCAGGGTATGCAGCTCCTCCAGAGTTACCATGGGCCTCTTGGCTGCTTCTCTGATTAATGCTCTCCTTGCCCGGCCTGTCAGTTTAGGTGGACGGCCATGTCTTGGTAGGTGTGCAGTTGTGCCGTACTCTTTCCATTTTTAGATGATGGATTGAACAGTGCTCCGTGAGTGTCAGAAACCATGAAATCAGACCGAGACAGAAGTACAGTTAAATCATACTTATTTGATAATAAAAGTAAAAAGAACAAACGTAGTCAAAACATAGCCAAAGTTCAGTAACCGGAACAGATCATCAGCCAATCCAGGAGTCAGGGATCAAAGTAATGGAACAGCAGGCAGGATCTGTAGACTGAAGGGATGTCAGCAAAGCCAGTCTTTAAAAAAGGAATGCAGAAGATAGTTTCTTGTGATGTGACCAAGGCAAAGGAAGAGCTCCTCTGGACTGGACAGCTTAAACAGGCAGGACTGATGAGCAGGACCAACTTCAGCTGGGTAACTATGGAGAGAGATGGGAGCTGGCAATTAGCCGACAGCTGAGCGGCCAGCTCAGAGAAGGAAGGGCTGAACCCAGCCCTGACAGTGAGATGTTCAAAGCTTGGGATATTTTTTTTATAACCTAATGCAGGCCATACACGATGCGAATTTCGAACGAAAATCCAAATCGAAAGTAAAATCGGCCATTTTTCGTATCGTTAGTGTGGTATGTGCGATACGCGATTTTCATACGACAGCCCAAATTGACAGATCCAACATGATGGGTTTTTAATGAAAATCGTCCAAATTTCGTATCGTTAATGGCAGAATTGGACGATTTTACCTAAGAAACAGAACTGCGCATGATCCCCAGAAACTTCGAACCGGAAGGAAAACATACAGAAAACCACGAACAAATTTTCGACTACAACTCAAAATGATATTAATACAGGAAAAACTATAGGCCACAGTAAAGTCTGATGAGGTGCCAACAAGTCAGCAAGAAAAGTGAAATAAACACAAATGCCTGTGCTGGTCCTTTCACACCTTCTATGTCATGGCAGGAAAAAATATATAGAAAGCAGGCTATAACCTATTGCACCAAACTTGCTCTAAAAAAAAAGTGCTTTATCCAGGAGGTGCCAACATGTCTGCGAGCAAAGTGGAATAAACACAGAAGTGTCTGTGCATGTGTATTGTGTAATGGACATTTTAAATCATGTACAACATCAAGTGTGGTGAATACATGTAGGTGGTATCACATCATGCACATAATGATTACAATAAAAACACTCCACGCCAAATTCTAACAAGCACAGATTTATTGTGCCAAACCCAAAACAGGAATGGTTTCATGCTTTATTTTCTTCATTAAAATATAAACTTCTAAATACAAAAATATAACCTCTTTATATAAAACCATTATGCATTTTGTACAGTAGTAGTGCAATTATGAAAAAGTGAACATTATCACAGTAGGGATGCAGTGTGCTAGTGTCTATAGGTGGACAACAATACGGTAGACACAAGCATATGAAGTTTCCATATGTACAATAGGTATGCAATATATGTACAGGTGGACCAAAACATAGCTGCATTAAAATGGAAGGAATTCTTGTAAAGACATTATTACAATAAAGATGCAGTATACTACTCGGTACACGTATACAAAAAACATAGTTTTATAAAAACTACTAAAGTTTAACAAGTGTCCAATATGCACAATATGTATTCATTGAAACTGTACATGTCAAAACATTGCCTACAACTTCTGTGCAATGTTAAAATATGTACATTTGTACCATAAGGATCCATTGAGCTAGGTTGTACAGATGAACAAGAACACTATGGGGGTTATTTACTAAAGGCACATCCACTTTGCACTACAAGTGCAAACTACAACAGCAAAGTGCACTTGAAATTGCACTGAAAGTGCCCTTGGAAGTGCAGTCGCTGTAGATCTGAAGGGGACATGCAAGTAAAATAAAAAAGAGCATTTTATCATTTTTTATTTTATTTTTTAAAAAAGCCAAATTATTAAATTAAAAAAAATAATAAAATTAAAAAATAAAGCAGAGTAAAAAATATAGTTAATTTACCTGAAGTGGACACATGGCTGCTCTCATCACTCCCTTCAACAGGCGTCAGTATGATTACAGTTGTGTCTTTTGCCATGTTAGACTGAGCACTTGTCAGCTCCAAATCCTCATGCTATTTCCACCTCTCCATGTTTCTTTTTTAGGCTTCCTAAATGCAAAAAATACATATATTTAGGTGCAGGTGGAATATAGCATTTTCACATTTGCAAACTTGAAACCTTTGTATATTTGTAAAGTCAAGCAACCTACTGCAATGTAGATTCCCAAGCAAAATGGGTGAAAGCAGAAAGGATGCACATGGCATACAGATGGCATATAACACTCAAATAAGATGGAATGAGGATACAAGAAGATCATAAATATGTAGTACTTACTTTTGTGGATTATTTTGTTGATCTTTCTAAGTTGATTTTCTTCTCTTAATTTCAGGTCAGACCATTGTTTTTTAACTGGTCTTTTGTGCGTTCAATGCCATGGCGTTTGCGTAAAACATGTCGCACCTTCTCTAGTATTGCATCTTTGCGTATGTTCATGTTGCTGTATACTTGCTCACGACAATCATAATCCTTCTTTTGCAGTATATACACCATGTCTACCATCTCCTCCAAAGTCATGTTGGTGGCTTTCTTCCTTCTCCTTCTGGTGAGTGGACTTATTGGCTGACTTCCCTCCACCTCCACAATCTCCAAAGCCTCGATCTGTGGTCCTGCACCTGGAGAATCTGCCATGTGCTCTGTGGCCTGTACATGATACATCGCATGTGATTATATGAACGTCCGCGGGTTTGTGACGTCACATAGGAAGGAATATTTGTTCGATAGACGATAATTCTAACATAGATACCTGAGGTAAGTTTGATCTGGGGACTCTATGTTGATTATTTAATGTGTCCATGGATGTGTGTGTGATTGATGTAAGTACCATTTATTGTAATATTGTAGCTGTCTTGTTATGGTATTCAGGCCTGGGTGTTCTAGATGGCCATTTGTCAAATTCTACACATGTATTATAATACTTTAGAAATGTTTTATATGTATATATATATATATATATATATATATATATATTTTTTTTTTTTTTTTTTTTTTTTTTTATTTAGAGGGCAATGGCTTCTAAATTTACATCTCCTGATTTCCTACCGCAATTTATTGAGAAATACAGAGAATTATCCTGCTTATGAGATGTCAGGTCAAGGGATTATTCAAATCGTTATAAGCGTGATGAAGCTGTAAAAGAACTATGTAAAGCAGTTTGTGTTGAACCCACAGAACACTATGTGAGGAACAAGATTGCTAACTTGTGCACCGTTTTTAAGGAGTACAAAAAATACAAGCCTCCAAAAAATCTGGTGCAGGAGCTGAGGACGTGTATGTGCCACGTTTGTGGTACTTCAAAGACCTGATGTTTTTAGCTGATTCAGATGATCCCAGAGAGTCCCATTGTACTCTTCAAGCATGTGTGGGGCATCAGACTCCAGTGCATTATCTGAAACAGAGGATATGCCCCAAACACAGACACAGGTAAAATTATGTTGTATCATATGTTATATTCTTTATTTAAACAACTGCCAATAGAGTAGTGAATAATTTGTACACTACTATACCTTCTTGCATGAATATTTTGAAACTGAAAGTCTAACCAAAACCACAATATTAAAATCAGCATGTCATCTATATCCAGTAAAGCATTCTTGTTGCACTCATTGTGAAACACGGGTTAATCCACTGCATTGTTTACAATGACCATTTAATCTTGTTTTCTCTGTTCCCTTCTTCCACTGTCCCCAATCCATCTCCTGATAGAACAGAGGCTAGGGGACAAGGTGCACATGCTCTGTTTGATGTGTATTGCTATAGAGATTTTCTTTTTTTTTTGGGGGGGGGGGGGGATATTGAGTGCATGTGATCAGCACAGGGCTAAATAGCACTGTGCAGACAGAGGGTCAGTGGTCCTGTAGCTTCATAGGACAGTCAAAGTAGAATGAAAACTCCTCCTCCAAGCTTTAACCTGACACTAACAGAAGCAACAAGACTGTCACATACTGCTCATGTAAAAATATTTAACAGTATATATTTACTAGAACTATTTTATTGCAATGAATTTTGAATGCAGAGTCATGGGTTACCAAATTAATATGTTTTACACATTACCAGCAATTATTATACAATAAACCATATTATATATAGCTATATACAATCCTGCCATGCAACTGCCCCCCTGCCTACAAAATAATCAGTATAATTTTGTCGATTCTGATGTGCATTGGCAGTTGGTAGTCTAGGCCTTGCAGGAGCTAAATTTTGCAAACCAGTACTGTCATTTCGCCAGTCACCTGGCACAATTGTCCCACTGGTAATGTCTTCCATATCAACTGCAGAGGATGGCATGTATGACACTGTTGTTCGTCGTAAAAAATTGTGTAGCATTCAGCAGCACTCCACAATAATGTCCACTTTTTCCACTGCTACATTCATAGCGGTGTGGAAGATTCTGAATCTGCTGGCCATAATGCCAAACGCATTTTCAACCATCCGTCTTGCCCTAGACAGGCGATAATTGAATATCTTCTGTTGAGCTGTTAAATTATGTTGGTGTCTTCAAAAAAGAGTACCTGTCACTACCTATTGCTATCATAGGGGATATTTACATTCCCCGAGATAACAATAAAAATGATTGGAAAAAAAAAAAATGAAAGGAACAGTTTAAAAATAAGATAAAAAAGCAAAAAAATAATAAAGAAAAAAAAAAAAAAAAAGCACCCCTGTCGCCCCCTGCTCTCGCGCTAAGGCGAACGCAAGCGGCGGTCTGTCGTCAAACGTAAACAGCAATTGCACCATGCATGTGAGGTATCACCGCGAAACAACCGCGAGAGGGGCGTGACCGGATGCGGGAGTGAGTGGAGGAGCGAGTGAACCTCCCCCAGCCCGATGCCTCCGTGTCTACAGGAACCTACTCCAGCGCCCCCGACCTGGCTGTGAGTGCTCTCTCCCCCTAAAGATCTTGGCCCCTAGCCAGCTGATCGGCTCCCCCGCCACTGTCTGTCCCGGAGCGCGGCGCCGCAGCACCAGCTCAGCCGCTCGGGAGAAGCGGCATATCTGAATCCCTCGGAGCGGAGAGGAGGGGCGGTTGCCAGGGTGACGGCTTCGGCTCCAGCACTAAGGGGAAGGAGACGGCGTGGACGGTGTGTGCTCTCAGAGAAAGGAGCCATCAAGCATCTCCAGAGAAAGGAGCGTCCCTGTGCTGCCCAGGTATCCGGCAGCGCCAAGGTACAAGCTTTTGTGGCCACATTAGGGGGTGCACTAGAAGTGGACTATCTCTCCCCCCTCCCCAGGGGTTAGCCCATCGTTGTGGATGAAGGGGGAGCGGAGACACAGGTGAGCCCTGGCAGCCTGACATATTATCAGCTTACGACTAGCCCTGAGCCTAGACTGCCTTAAGCAGCCTGTTACACTATCACACAGAGATCTGTGCATGTTTGGGGAAAGTTATTATATGACGGTTGGTGGAGGACTATATCAATAAGGGATATTATTGGGCCTGAGACAGCATCACGCAAAGAGAAGAGGAGTAGGGGAAAAGATAAGAGATGGGGGGGGGGAAACATTAACCCCACGAGTGGCCAAAACCTTCTTACACATCCCCCGGCTTATATAACAAGCCATGACCAGGAAAAAAGGAGAGGTATCACCGCGAAGGTTAGATCGAGGGCAGTAGTTTTTGCAGTAGACCTCCTCTGTAAATCTAAAGTGGTAACCTGTAAAGGCTTTTAAAGGCTTTTAAAAATGTATATATTTTGTTGCCACTGCACGTTTGTGCGCAATTGTAAAGCATGTCATGTTTGGTATCCATGTACTCGGCCTAAGATCATCTTTTTTATTTCATCAAACATTTGGGCAAAATAGTGTGTTTTAGTGCATTAAAATTTAAAAAAGTGTGTTTTCTTTTCCCTAAAAAATGCGTTTGAAAAATCGCTGCGCAAATACTCTGTGAAAAAAAAAATGAAACACCCACCATTTTAATCTGTAGGGCATTTGCTTTAAAAAAATATATAATGTTTGGGGGTTCAAAGTAATTTTCTTGCAAAAAAAACATGTACACAGCTTTTAGTTTATGACTGCCTATGTCATTTCTTGAGGTGCTAAAATGGCAGGGCAGTACAAAACATCAAGGGGTTAAAACATTTATTAGGTAGTATATGGGGGTCCCTGAAGCTATAAAACGCTGACGGCGAACCTAAATATTTACATCCCTAACTAGCGTCACCAGCGACACTAATACAGCAATCAAAAAAATGATCGCTTAGCGACACTGGTGACAGGGGGTGATCAAGGGGTTAAAACTTTATTAGGGGGGGTTAGGGGGGTACCCTAGACCTAAAGGGGGGTAATACTAACTGTCCCAACACTGTAACTGTCACAAACTGACACTATGCAGTAATCAGAAAAAAAAAAAAAAAAACTGCTTGGTGTCAGTTTGTGACAGGGGGGGGGTGATCGGGGGGGGATCGGGGGGCGATTGGGGGGTAAAGGGGGGTGTTTTGTGTGCCTGGCATGTTCTACTGTGTGTGTGTGTGTTGGTGCACTCACTCACATGTCTTCTCTTCTCGGGCCGGAACGGAAATTACCGAGCCGAGGAGAGATGACATCATTTCCTTTGCTGCTGTTTAGCATACAGCAGCAAAGGAATGATTCGATTGGCCGGCAGCGATCGCGAGGGGGGGCCACGAACGGATGGTCTCCCCCTCACCTCTGATCGCCACTGGACAAAAGACGACCGCCTCGGGCACCGGGGGGGTCCGATCGGACCCCCCACCCGCGGAAGGCAAATCACGTACACGTACGTGATTTTGCCTGTCCGTGCCACCTTGCCGACGTACATCGGCGTGAGGCGGTCGTCAAGTGGTTAACTAGGGCCTCACGCGTCTCCGGTATAATCAGACCTAATGATTGCGCAGAAATTCCGGTTGTAAACTTCATATCTTCAAAAGACCTGCCTGTAGCCAAGAAACGGAGGGTTGCCATGAGCCTCTCCTCTGTGCTGGTAGCCTTTCTCATACAGGAGTCTTGTTTGGTGATATGTGGCCGCACATGCGATAACAGCATCTCGAATGACTCCTGTGTCATCCGTAAATAATTTCGATAATCCTCAGGATTATTTTCCCTCAGGTTTGTCAATAGATTTACATGTGAGAATTTCTCACGCTGAAGGAGCCAGTTTTTTGTCCACACTCTGCTCTTCCGTCTGTTTCTTCTTTTTTTCTTTTCTTCCTCCAAGGCTATTATTGCAATTACCATGGCTGCCATTTTCTGCTTTCTATTGTACCTCTTAAAAGGCATTTTCTCAGAACGTATGACCGTGCGCTGCAAGAAACGACTGCTCGTTTCGTAATTGGCGCGACCCGATATTGTACAGTAGGGGTGTGGTTAAAAGGTTACAAAACATTACATCACTTCCTCTATTGGCATGAAAACATAGTGTTTTGACGTATGATTTTCATACCTCATTGATGGTACACTTGCATGCTGTATGTGAGTGCCGCTTTCGTTTATCGCTCGATGGATCGTTCGAAATTTGCATCGTGTATGGCCTGCATAACACTGCTTTAACCTTCTCCACAACTTTATCCTTGACCTATCTGATGTGCTCCATGGCCTTCATGATGCTGTTTGTTCACTAAGGTTCTCTAACAAACCTCTGATGGCTTCACAGAACAGCTGTATTTATACTGCGATTAAATTACACACAGGTGGACTCTATTTACTAATTAGGTGACTTCTGAAGGTAATTGGTTCCATTAGATTTTAGTTAGGGGTATTAGAGTAAAGAGGGCTGAAAACAAATTCATGCCACACTTTTCAGATATTTATTTGTAAAAAAAAATTGAAAACCATTTATCATTTTCTTCCACTTCACAATTTAGTGCCACATTGTGTTGGTCTATCACATAAAATCCCAATAAAATTCATTTATGTTTGCGGTTGTAACATGACAAAATGTGGAAAATTTCAAGGGGTGTGAATACTTTTTCAAGGCACTGTACAAATCAGTTTGAGGTGTCAGGGGAAAATAGACCAGCTAACCAAAAAAAGATTGTCATCTTCTTCCACACCTGGACTATTTTGCCAGAAGCTACTTATGAATATTTAATTATGGAGAGAATACATTCATGCAGACTATGAAGTATTTTTGAAAGATCCTCCTACTACCATATGAAACCATGGTCATTGCTAAGTTCAGCTCTACACATTTCTTTCTCCAGCTAAAAAATACAAACGTTTTCATCTCAGAGGGAAAATCAATATATTGATAATGATATACTTAGGTATATATACTAGAAGATTTAAGCCCCCCATCTAGAGTGAAGATAGTGGAAACTGGGAAGTCTTTGAAACTGTAGATAATCTAGTTTTTGAATCACCTCCACCATTTCAATAGTCAAGGACTTATTAGCACAATACCCAAAGCAGAAGCTATAACAAGAGACCTGTGAACTTTTTAGGATTATGTGTATTGACCTTGACATGGTTAATGTTAACTAGATATTGACAAGTTATAGTACAGTATGGCCCTAATTAATTTTAAGAAAGGTGGCTGTGCTTTGCTGAGCTCCCACATTATGTTTAAACAGCTGTAGGTCATAAGGTATTTGAAAGTGAAATGTTGAGAGATGCTACTGGAACCTGTTAGTTGTTAAAACATGCTGTTTTCATCTGTTTTTTATCTGTTGTGAAGGCTTCAGTAGGGGTCTTATGTTGACATCACAGTCTCCTGTTCTGAAAAAGTATCCACATCTGCAAACATTCTGACAAACCTGAAACAATCTGCAGCACACATCATAATAGGCTGTGTGGGTGGACAACCTGCTAATCTGCATCATAATCCGCAAAGTGTGCACTTGGCAAATATTTAATTTTCTGTAATGGGAATCACAATGAACTAGAGCTGAATGATTAATCGTTAAGAATCGTTATCACAATTTTTTCCCTGTTGTCATCTTGACAAACTATCTATGCAGAAAATTCTCTCTGCTCTGCTAAAGCTGACAGCCTTCAAAAGAAAGGGAAAAAAAACGGGCAGTCTGCCAAGAATTACAACATTCTTTAGCAGGGGAACTTAAGTATAAACATTGTAACGATTTGTCCTTTTAGATCAAAGGAATACACTTTGGTGTGTACATGAGGGAAGTTTAAACAATTAAAGTGGATGTAAACCCGAAAAAAAAAAAATTTAATATCATACTGTAGAGTATAAGATTTCCTATCATTTGAGCCCAGTCTTGCCACACAGAGTTAATCCATCTCTGAGAAATCCTCTTTTATTGTTCAGTGAGATAATTCTTGACAAACTGAGAAAAACTTTGTCAAATACTCCCCCTTGCTGTGAGTGACAGCCTAAGAGACAGGCATTATTTTTTAATTCCCTCCCCCACTCCTTTCTTCAGCAGCTCTGCAAGGATTGGCTGTTCCACACCTCAGCATGATTTGGCATGCTGAAGTCATGTGGTTACTTTCCTGTCTTTTCACTGAATGTTAGAGATCATAACAGAAATTCAGTGTTAGAAATACACAGGGGAGTGTAGAGGTGGGCGGGGAGTCTACTGACATCACGACTCCACCCACCGAGCTCCAGACAACAGACCCACCCACAGAATATGCAGTTTTTCGGGTCTCATAACAGACAGAGGGGAGACATTTGACAGGTAAAGATACATGCAGGAGGCATGTATATCCTTATAGATAACCCCTATGGCAGTAGTTTAGAAAGGATGACATTGGGTTTACATCCACTTTAAACACTAAACCTTTTTCTGACATTTGTTGGTTTCAAGTTAAAATCAATTTTTTTTTGCTAGAAAATTACTTAGAACCCCCAAACATTATATATATTTTTTTTTTAGTAGAGACCCTGGAGAACAAAATGGTGGTTGTTGCAATATTTTATGTCACACTGTATTTGCGCAGCAGTCGCTCAATTGCAATTTTTTGGGGGAAAAAATTACATTTTAATTAATTAAGAAAAAACTAACCAGTCAAGTTAGCCAATTTTTTTTTGTATAATGTGAAAGCTTTTACGCTGCGAGAATCGTGATCTTTTTATTCTAAGCAAAAAAATTGTGATTCTCATTTTGGCCAGAATCGTGTAGCTCTACAATGAACTAATGTATTAGTTTATGCATGCTTCATGGTAGGTTCATATCACAATGTGAATGTTGGAGCATGTATCTTGACATGCAAAAATAATGTGCATTTCAGTGCATTTGCTCATGCCTTCTATGTGTTTATGAAAATTGTGTATTTGCCTTTTTTTTAAGAGACACAGGAGTTGATTTACTAAAACTGGAGAGTGCAAATCTGGTGCAGCTGTGCATGGTAGCCAATCAGCTTCTAACTTCAGCTTGTTCATTTAAGCTTTGACAATAAAACCTAGAAAGCTGATTTGTTTCTATGCAGAGCTGCACCAGAGTTTGCACTCTCCAGCTTTAGTAAATCAACCCCACAGTGCTTTCAGCCAACATGCTGCAATGTCAAAAATTGCTGCCTGCTTCATTTTTCAATGTACACAATGTAGTTTGTTGGTGTGAGCTGGCACAACAGAAAACAAGGCTCAACTCATGTGGTTTGAACAAGCCTTTATGCTTTCCTAACCGCACATGCTCCATTTACCAAGTCAGTGGGCAAAGTCTGGTGTAGCTCTGCATAGAAACCAATCAGCTTCAATTTTTTTTTTATCGAAGCCTAATTGAACAAGCTGAAGTTAGAAACTGATTGGCTACCATGCACAGCTGCGCCAGATTTTGCACTTACCAGTTTTAGTGAATCTCCCTCAATGTCTCATTAGGACTAACAATGCTACAAGGATTTTTAGTAAGATTTATAGAAGCCAACAAACATGGTTAGATTTTGAAAAAAAAAATTAGAAAAGAAATTTTTGTACCTAAAAAAACTAAGTTACGGTATCTTTGAACCTCAAAGTAATTCTCAGATGTAACCTGTAACCCAAGCTTATCCTCTAAATTCAATCCTGAACCTGGTCATATTAACTAACAGTGTGTATAGAAAAAAGCACCCTCTGTAAAATCAAATTTTTGTTGCTTTGCAGCCTGAAATCAAGACAGACACAGTTTTTGTTTTATCCAGCTGTATTTACTCAGCGCAATTTATAACACACAAGTGAAAGATATAACACCAACATGTCAGAAAAAAAAAAAAAAAAATTAAAAACAGAATCACAGAGTTGGAAAAAAGAACACCCCTTGTGTCAGTATTTTTCAGCCTTTACTCTGTTGGGATAAATCTCTACTAACTTTGCACATCTAGACTTTGCAATATTTGCCCACTCTTCTTTTCAGAACTACTCAAGTTCAGTTACATTCGATGGTGACTGTTTGTGGACTGCAGTCTTCAAGTCATTCCACAGATTTTTTTGGATTTAAGTCTGGACTCTGACTAGGCCATGCAAGGAAATTCACCTTTTTCTCTTTCAATTACTGTGTGGTCAATTTTGCTGTATGCTTTGGGTCATTGTCAAAGTTTTCACTTGACAACTTTCTGGCAGAGAGCAGCAGATGTTCCAAGAATTTGATGGTTAATTGCCCCACACATTTTTCCCTCTATCCTGACAAGTGCTCCAATCCCTGCTACAGATGAACATCTCCATAACAGGATATTTTCACCTCTATGCTTTATTGTAGGAATGGTGTTATTTGGATAGTGAGCTGTATTGGATTTACCCCAGACATATCATTTGCTGTTGAGTCCAAATGATTTAATTTTAGTCTTATGTGACCATAAAAACTTTTTCCATGTGGCATCAGAATCTTCGAGGTACGTTTTGGCAAAGCTCAGTCATGACTGCATGTGGCCTTTCTTGAGTCTTGTGTCTTTTTTCTTGCAAACCTCCCATACAAACTATATTTGTGGAGAATTTGTGATATTGTCACATACACACAATGACCACTCTTTATCATAAATTCCTGTAACTGCTTCAGAGTTGCTGTAGGCCTCTTGGTAGCCTCGCTGACCAGTTTCCCCCTGGCTCTTTCATCAAGTTAAGAGTGACATCTTGATCCAGGGAGGGTCTGTGTTGTACTTAATAATAATAATAATACCCTCCAAGCATACCACTAAAATCCTACCCCACCTTTTGCTAGTGTCCTGTCTCAAAAATAGCTTTTATGGTTGCCATCACTTCCACTAACATGGTCTTCAATCTGGCAGCCATTCATTGTGATTCTAGGCATTGATAAAGCCTTTGAATTTTTTTTATCCATCTTCTGAACTGTGCCTGTCCACAACTTTATTCCAAGGATCTTTTAATGGTGGCTTGCCACACATAGTTGATTGTTCGCTTCAGTTTCACTAACAGGGACTGAAATGCTCCAGAAAAGCTATTTTCGTGCTAAGTTAATCAAAATGACCATAGCTGATCACAGTTAAAAGTCAAATGGATTTGTGTGCCATTGAACAGGTGATTAGCTACACCTGAATGAGTTTACAAGCCTTTTTTTTTCATAAAGATTTTTTTTTAATTAAAGATAATGCAAGACATAACAGAGGTAAAGGTACATGGGAGTAAGACTCCAACCAGGATGTTTACACAGGGCATACATTTACATATTATCTACCTTCTCAATTATGCCAAATGTATAGGTCACCTTAAAGCATTCTTAAATCGTAAGGTCTATTTATGTTAAGGTTTCTGCCTATCCACTCGTCTATATCACATCAAGTTGGGGTCCTTATATTCTAATTTTGGCTCACCATCTGTATGTCTAAACTTAAGTAAAGGGTGAACTGGGGAGCCATCTATCAGGTCGGCCCTCCACTCCAAACCCCTCGCGTGTTTGGGTTCCTCTAGGAAAGGGAAAAGGGAGGGGGAGGGGAAGCGAATATAAAGGAGGGGGGGGGGAAGAGGAAGGGAGACAGGGAAAGACAGAGGGGGAAATAGGAGAAGGTGAGGGAGAGTAAGGAGAGGGGGTGGGAAGACCACCAGCTACCCTCTCCATCTGCTCTTCTCGGCTCACTTTTAATTCGGGCTGCCCATTCTTTCATTGATGGAATCGTGGTGGATTTCCAGTGAACCGGTAGGCATAGCCTACCCGCGTTTATCACATGCATTGCCACCGATTTTTAGTATCTTTTCTTGGGTATTTTGGAGTAGTGAAGAAGGTACTGTGCTGGAGTAAATTCCAGGGGGAGCGAAGAGATCGCAGTCGTTGCCTCGTGCACCCTTCGCCAGTATGTTTAAATCTGAGGGCATTCCCACCATATATGCATGAAGGTACCCCGTTCTTGACCACATCTCCAACAACGGTTAGAGACCAAGGGTATGAACTTATGAAGTAAGTCCGGTCTTTTATACCACCGTGTCTTGATCTTATAGCCATTTTCCTGGGTATGGACATTCAGTGACCCCTTGTGAATATATAGATGAATGCGCTCCCAACTGGCTTCCGGAATTTCAATATTCAGGTGTGTCTCCCAAAAATCATGTTCTGATTGCAAGGTAATACATGAGTCCTGAAACATGGAGGCGTAAAGTATAGAGATCACGTGCTGCTGTGGAGAGGGGCCTGAACACAGTGACTTGAACACAGTAGAGGTTTTTGTAAATTTTCCCCTAGACGTTGGGTTATCTAAGTAGTGTTTGAGCTGTAGGTATGCCCAAAACAGGAAAGACTTGGTCAATGAAATGGCAGCTAACTCTTTCTGACTGAGGAACCTACCCTTGGTGAAAAAATGTTTGGCCTGCATTTCTGCATACGGCCATTCCGCTGACAGGTAGGTCTTAGCCAACCCTGGGGCAAAGTCCGGATTACCCTTAATGAGGGTAAGAGCACACTCTTTGGCAGAAATCGCATGTGCCTTGCAAGCTCTATCAAAGGCATACAGCGCTGCGTTGATGAGACGGTGGGAATTTATGTCAGGTAGTATATATTTTGTAGCCAGCCAAGGAACTGAACCAAGCTCGGCTCCAGCAATAGACTGCTCCAGTAATACCCATCCCTTACACCGAGTGTGGACCTTCCAATCCACTATCTGGGTTAAATGTGTAGCCCAATAATATCTCTGTAAGTCAGGAAGACCTATACCACCTCCCGGTTTTGGTAGCACCAGTTTTGCCCACTTAATTCGCGCCCCCCTGGATCCCCAAAGGAAGGTCCTACACATCTTTTTGTAAGCCATGAAGAAAGAGGGTGGCAAGCAGAATAGTCTGCATTTTATATAAAATGCGAGGGAGTACCGTCATTTTTATGATGGAAGCACGACCAAACCAGGAGATAGTGGGCATATTCCACCTATTAAGGTGTAGCTGTAGGTTTCTCAGTTCTGACAAAAAGTTTTTATCGTATAGGTCTGCTAGCCTACTGGGTAATTGAATGCCCAGGTAGGTGATGGCTTCTGTTTTCCAAGAAAAAGGGAAATTCATCTGGCATTGTTGCTCAATTTGCGGAGCTAGGGTGATATTCAGTGCGAATGATTTTCAAAAGTTGATTTTCAAATTGGATATAAGGCGGAATTGCTCTAGGACCTACATCAAGTTCGTTAAGGATGTCAAGGGAGATGTAAGAAAAAGCAGGACATCGTCCGCAAAATCTGCAATTTTATATTCTTGCCCACGGACCTTGATACCCTTTATGTTCGAGTTCATGCGGTTACAACGCAAGAGCAGTTCCAGAGTAAGAATATATAGTAAGGGAGAAAGAGGACAGCCCTGCCTGGTCCCATTATGGACAGAGAAGGCTTCTGACAAGTGGCCATTAACCCGGATCCCAGTGCTTGGATTAATATATACTGCTTTAATAACTGCGTCCATGTAGTCCCAGGCCACTCGGTCAAAGGCCTTCTCGGCGTCCATGGAAAGGAAAAACCCTCTACGGTGTGTGGAAGTCAGCCAATGGTGTAGGTTTACAGCTTTGTTGGTATTGTCCCTGGCTTCTCAGCCAGGCACAAAACCAACCTGATCAAGACCCACCCAAGCAGGCACATGATAGGAGAGCCGGGTCGCTAGAATCTTGAAAAAATGTTTTAGGTCCACATTTAGAAGTGATATCGGACGATAATTTGCTACACTAGATGGATCCTTATTCTCTTTTGGTATCACCGTAATGTATGCCTCTAGCAGGCTACGGGGGGAGCCAGGGGTGCATGCCAGAGAATTAAACGCCTTTAGGAAAGCTGGGGCCTAAGAGATCTGCAAAGCTCTTATAATACTGTGCTGAAAAGCCATCCAGCCTTGGACATTTGCCTGGTTTTGTGGTCTTTAAGGCTTTTCTCCATTCCTCCAGTGACAAGGGGGCATCAAGAGCTTGCTGGTCTTCAACCGTTAGAGCATTAGGGCTGTACTTGCGAATAAAGTTACCTATCATACCCATCATATTTGACCTTTCCTCTGCTGAGTTTGGGTTATGCTCAGTCGACTGGATATTGTACAGGTACTTATAATAGTTATGGAATTGATGTGCTATCTCTTGGTTCTTAGAGTACCTCACCCCTGAGTTGTCTACTATGTGATGGACAGTATGTGCGAGGGTACGATTTTGTGTAAATCTAGCCAGGAGAAAGTGCAGTTTCTGAGCCTTTTTGAACAATTCCTCTAGTAATAGTGCCCGTGTGTCTGCTAGTTCGGTCGCCATATTGACGGCTAATGAGCGTTTATGTAACGCTTCCAATTTAGAAATTTTAGCTGTCAGTTCCCGAATCAGGTGTTGTTTCTTTTTTTTCATAGCTATAGCTATCAGGTTACAAGTCATTTTTAAGAGGGGGGTGATCCTTTTCCCAACTCAGTTATTCTGTTGAATCTTTTTAAATTTTTTTCTGAAATGTTGATGTCATATCTTTCACTTGGAGGTTATAAGTTGCACTAGTATATACAACTGGATAAAACAAACATTTTATCTGTCTTCATTTCATGTTGCAAAGCAACAAAATGTAATTATTTTAAAGGGGGGTGATTCTTTTCTATTCCCACTGTATATGTTCTTTCTAATGACAAAAAATGTAGGATTAACCACTTGCCGACTGGATCACACCGATATATGTCGGCAAAAGTGGCATGTTCCCGCAAATCGCCGTACGTGTACGTCTTCCCTTTTGAGAGCCGCCGGAGGCGAGGCGCAGTGGGAGGACCCGATGCGTGTGGCTGGTGGGTGCGATCGCCACCGGCCACCCGCGATTGCAGGAACAAGAGCTAGAACGGGGATTTGTGTGTGTAAACACACAAATCCCTGTTCTGTCAGGGGAGAGGAGACATATTGTGTTCCTACTAAGTAGGAATAGCGATATGGCTCCTCCCCCAATCAGTCCCATCTCCATACAGTTAGAAACACAAACTAGGGAATGCATTTAACCCCTTGATTGCCCCCTAGTGTTAACCCCTTTCCTGCCAGTGACATTTACACAGTAATCAGTGCATTTTTTTAGCTCTGATCGCTGTATAAATGTCAGTGGTCCCAAAAATTTGTCAAAAGTGTCTGGTCTGTCTGCGGCAATGTTGCAGTAGTGCTAAAAATCACAGATCATCGCCATTACTAGTAAAAAAAAAAGATGATAATAAAAATGCCATAAATCTTTCCCATAGTTTGTAGATGCTATAACTTTTACGCAAACCAATCAATATACACTTACTTCGATATTTTTACCAAAAATATGTAGAAGAATATATATTGGCCTAAACTGATGAAGAAATTTGTGTTTTAAAAACATTTTTGGGGATATTTATTATAGCAAAAAATAAAAAAAATATAGTTTTATTTTCAAAATTGTCGCTCTTTTTTTTGTCCATAACGCAAAAAATTAAAACCGCAGAGGTGGTCAAATAGCAACAAAAGAAAGCTCTATTTGTGGGAAAAAAAGGACGTCAATTTGTTTGGATATTACGTCGCACGACAGCGCAATTGTCAGTTAAAGTGACGCAGTGCCGTATCACAAAAAATGGCCTGGTCATTAAGCAGCCAAATCTTCCGGTCTGTAAGCTGTTAAAGTGTATTTGAAGCCATTTTTTTTTTGATTGAGTGTTGAAGGTTTGGAACCCTTGGCAGAAGTTTATTGCTGTCTATTGCTCCTTGGGGGATTCACCCTTTCTGTTTTTTCATTTGACCCGTATCACCGGGAAAATATGAAACTTTTTGTTGTCCCCAGGAGAGGAATAGAGATTCTTCCAACAAAAATACTTGCTCCAGTAACAACTGTCTAAGAGAGAATAACCATCACTGTGGTGGATTTTTTAAAATTTCTTAATGAGAACAATTAATTGCTTAACACCTATAATTATATTGGCACCACATCCCTAAAATTGACAACACAGAAAGATAAGGATAATGGGATTTTTAGGGTGCAAAATTTAACACAATAGATATATCAAAAATATTTATTTATAATGGTTAAAAACATGATAGAATAAAAGGTCCATCAAAAAATATACAGTACAGTTTTAGAATGTGCAGCTGAACAAATTCTCACCATGTTTCACCACGAATAGTAGCTTCCTCAGGAGAATTACATTTGTCAGGCACTATCTACTGAAAAATAGAAGAAAACAATACACAAAATTACAATATGAACAAAATACAAAGTGACCAAGAAACAAGAAGAATACAAAAAATATTTAATCTCACATGTCTTGACTTAAAAAACCTGGAGATCCGTAAAAAAGGGGGGGATTGTATAGTCTATATCCAAAGTATATAGTAAAGATATCCCAAGAACTGAACAAATACAATAAAATTACCTACTTAATACGGTCTACAGTGTACTTCATTCCTCCTCTCATAGTAGCCATAATCTGATTCCTCTACCCGGATCCTTATATACCTCCCCCCACCTCCCGATTGGGCGCCTGAAATTGGCGCCAAATACAAGGGAGGAGTGGACGCTTCAGTGGCGTCTACCTCGTGGACGGTCGCACCGGATGTGACGAAATCTTCACATACTGAAAAAAACGGAAATGAAAGTGACGCGATAGTGTCCGATCCACGCACGCTGTCAGCAAGAAATGCGGCATTCGCACAAAGGTGTATAAATATACATTCGGCCAATTTTAAAATTCAGATTGAATTTAAGTCAAAGTGTGGTAAAGAAATATCCAGGCCATATGGAAACATAACTTGCAGCCAAAAAAGGGGAACCAATTGGACTAAGCCAAATGGTACCTTACATGGAAAGCAAGGGCACAATGGAGACGCAAGTGGCGCCACCCAATGGAGTCAAAACAAGGTGACAACACTGAAAATAACGCCCTGGGCATCCTTATGGTCACCTAATCCAGTGGAAGTTCCCTAAAAATAAATAAAGAATACAAAGAATCCCTACAAAACAATAATGAAAAACCAATGGCCTCAATACGCGCACATATATTCTACTTTAGATTTTTTAAGCTCCAATCTTCAAAGGCATAGTAGATACAGTCAAGGCATGGGTTTACATCATGAATACACATATAGCCAAAGGGCTGAAAAATAGGACCTCAAAAAACAAAACCAAAACAAAAGGTTCATACATGAACATCTGCAAATTTAAGCCAAATTGAGCCATTTAGAGGAACGGCTTGTAACTGATGGACTCATATAATCCTGGATATGATGTAGCTGCCAGCGAATGAATCCATCTCATTTCTCTTTGTAAAATAATTTTATCCACATCACCCCCTCTATCGTGGGTGGGCAAGAATTCTAATGCAAAAAAATTCATTTTTGTCAAGTCAAAAGAATGGTATAAGCCCATATGTC